>CP126890.1:24662500-25862500 GCA_030440675.1 Furcifer pardalis
CTGTGCAAAAAGGTGTGCTTTAGAAACTTCCCTGGTGCGAGCAATGAGTAGCTGGAGTTAAGCAGTTTAGCTAACAAATGCTGGGGAATCACAGATTAAGAGAACAGTGTTCCTTTGCTAACAGACTCCTGCACTCGTTCTTTAGTACTGCCAACAAGACACGACACCTCTGATTCTGTGGCTATTCTCTGATTAATATGTCTTCGCTTTTAGAGCAGGCCATCTGTTATATTATCAGTTGTTGTTTTTTAAATGCTGCAATCTGTAAAATTTGGGACTCGAAAGCCAGTCGTATCTGACTCTAGGGTTCAGTGCTCATCTCTGTTTCAAAGCCGAAGAGCCAGCGCTGTCTGCTTCTGCAGATGTTTTTGTGGTCATGTGGCAGGCATGACTAGACATACAGAACGCTGTTACCTTCCCACCGAAGTGGTCCCTATTTATCTACTTGCAATTTCTTGCTTTCGAACTGCTATGTTGGCAGGAGCTGGGACAAAGACAGGAGCTCATTCCATCCTGCAGTACTCGGGAATTGAACTGCTAACCTTCCACCTCCCAGTCGGCGTCTTAGCCATTTGAGCCACTGCACGTTTATATTCCAAATTTAAGGCTTGTCTATACTGTACTATAGAGATGGTTTGGTTTTTTTTAAGTCAATTATTGTCATGTAGTCATGTGTCCTAAAAGGAGAATGTGCAGTCCAACTGTAAGCTGTGCAGTATATCAGTTCAGGGGACTACATGGGATTTCAAATCGCTGCATTGACAAGTGATTTGGCACTTCAATATGCCAGGAAGTTGGGAGGGATAAATATTTTTATTATTTTTTTTTAAAATGTTTGGATTTGCATGATGCATAATCACTTAGGTGCTGCAGCCATGATGCTGCCACTGCTGGAAATGACAACCTTCTTCAAAGTTCTCTGCAGGCAAGACCTTTAACCTTATATGTGACTTGCTTGTTCACCCATTCACTCACTCCCTCTCATCTCGACACAGGTCAAAACAACTCAAGATAATCTGGGACTGGAATCATTTCAAAATAAACAATTTTTTGGGTGTGTTTTAAAATAAACAATTAACTTTCCCCCCAATAATGCTTAGCCATATGTTGTGTAGTTCTTGAGGTTTAAATCAATGTCTACCTTGGGAAACTTGATGCAAAAAAGGAGTATCACAATGTTTAGACAAACCCTTAGTCTGATTTGAGATGTTGCACTCATTTGGACAAACACTTGATTCATTCCACTAGCAGCTCAACCAGGCCCATGCTGGCCGTTTGGGACACAGGGACAAGTCCTGGTGTGCCCCAGTGACTGGCAGCTCCCCCCCCCCCCCGAGGTGGGCAGAAGTATGTCGCCTATTGACTACAACTCATGATGTCATGCAGTATCCCCCATAGGCGCCCTCTCCCTCCCTGTCCAGTGCCCTTTTAGCATAGCCAGCATGCTCCTGAACTCAACCAAACTAGAACCATATCTAACATGCTGCCTATACAGTACTTGGTTTCCTTCTACCTTGTTGTTTCCATACAAGCCAGAAATCATAAACCAAGAGGAAACATCGGGATATGATCCTGGTCTGTAAATGGTATAACAAGCTGGGAAATTCCAATTCATGGTTTAGCCCAGGAGTGGGGAAACTGCAGCCTTGAGGGGAACCTGGGCTTCTGGGAATTGAAGTTCCAGAACACCTGGAGGACTAGCCTGTTTCCTCTAGGACAGAGTTTCTCAACCTTGGACCTCCAGGTGTACTTAGACTTCAATTCCCAGAAGCCCAGGCTCCCTTCAAGGCCACTTTGGTCATCAGGAGCCAAGTAAGTAAACAATGGTCTGCACCTAGCATATTCACAGTAACAGGATTCTGAAGAAATATGACTCATTATTGTGTCCAGAGGTAGCCACTGTATAATCCACTTCGGTTGCTTTGTTTATTAGGGCATTCAGATGGGAGTGTAATTGTGTGCTGTTTATCAGACATGTTCTGTTATCGAGTATATTTTCAAAGCATATGTATACTCATACATGTTCCAAGAACAGACACCACTAATGGGCTCTTTCACCAATGACAATTAGTGCATTACAAAGTGACTAAGCTTACCCAGTCACATTCACACAGAGTTATTCAACAGGGGGATATTATTGGGATATGTAAGAACTGAAATAAAAATGCCTCAGAAATATCAAAGGGAAATATTAACTAAAAAAAAAGCAAATTCTTAATGCCAGAAGAGCTCTAAGATCCAGCCCGTGATTAGAATGCCTAGAATGTCCCTTTTAAAGCTTATTTAAAAAAGGGACTCAAACTCTAGGAGGCAGCAAAATTCAGAGTGAAGTAATTTGGGGTGTACTGATTGCTCTGTGAATAAGAAGAGGAAGGAAGGTTTCTTTCTCTGATCCATATAAAAGTGCATGTGAGTGCACAGAAAGCCCCCCCCCCCAATAAATAAATAAATAAATAAATAAATAAATAATAGAGCTAGAATTGATGGAAATTAGGTAAAGGTAAAGGTCACCCTTGCTCAAAAGCCAGTCATATCTGACTCTAGGGTTCAGTGCTCATCTCTGTTTATACCCAAAGAGCCAGTGCTGTCTGTGTTTGCAGATGTTTCCATGGTCATGGAGCAGGCATGACTAGCCACTGGAGTGCATGGAATGCTATTTACCTTCCCATCAAAGTGGTACCTATTTATCTACTTGCAATTTCTTGCTTTCAAACTGCTAGGTTGGCAGGAGCTGGGACATGACATCATGAATTGCATGACATCATGCAATAACATCGAACTGCTGACCTGCCAACCTTTCAGTAGTTGAGCATCTTAACCACTAACAAAGCAATCACCCTTATATACCACCCCATAGTGCTTCGTGGACTCTCTGGGTGGTTCTCAAGTTAATTAGCATTTCGCCCCCAACATGCTGGGTACTCATTTTACCAACCTCGAAAGGATGGAAGGCTGAGTCAACCTTGGGCCCTGGTCAGAATCTGACTTCCAACCTTTTGGCGGCAGGACAGCAGTTTACCCACTACACCACCAGGGCTCACTAAATCACTGGAATCCCAACAGAAATTACCTGTCTCTATAAACTGCTTTGAAAAGAAATGCTGTGGCTGGGGGGGGGGGGGGATGTTGTAATACTACTTGAAACAATATATTCATTTTATTCATAATATTTATGTACTGCTCAATTTAGTAATAGGCACTACTCTGGACAGTGCAGAAAAGGAAATCTTGGACAGGGATTATAAAGTAGAATAGATGAACAAAAGTCCTAGGCCTCAACCCGGAGTTTTGATTCTCCGCTTAAATCCTGGATTTTGAGAGGGATTCACAGGCCTTTAGTGAATTCAGGCAAATTGTTCAGTTCAGTAAGGCTTCAGCAGGATCAAGAGGTGGTAAGCTTCAAAGAGAGGTGAAGAGAACAAGCTAGCACAGGGTAAGGAATCTGGCTGTCTTCTGTCTCTTTTTATAAGATTTTGGGTTATCTGTTTAAGAGATTGTGCCTTCGTCCAGAGTTTAAAAGCAATGGACTACTTCGGTCACATGTTTCTTTGTCCAGCAATGAGGTGGAATGGAGTTATTTTGGGGGTCCTATAAAGACTATGGCTATCATTCACTACTTTTTCAATGTAATAAACATCTCTCTCTCTCTTACTTTCTACCACCTGTTTCTTTTCTGACCTGTAAGAAGGGGAGATTGCAGGATTGCATGTGTTATTCATTTGTTACATGCAATTGCCATCCTTTTTGTGAAGAAGGATGGAAGGGAAAGAGCAGGAAATTGGAGAGGCCAGTCCCCAAAGGAGGGAAATGAAAAGAACAAGAATGAGCTACGGAGACTCGGGTTAGTTTGGAGGAGCAAAACTCTTTGAAAGAGTCTAAAGTGTTTTGGAAGTAGGGAGGCAGAAGGAGAAGCAGTAAATTAGAGACAACACAAAAAGCAGAAAGAGTTTGGAGTTGCAAAAATAACAAGGGACTTTTGGGTAAAATTTGAAAATGAAATCAGAGGTATAATGGGCATCAGAATTAAACTGGCTGTGAATACAGCTCTGCTAACAGATTTAGAGGAGAAGAACCTAGGTGTGAATAAAAAAGATTTAATGCCATTTTTTTAACAATAGCAAGACAAGAGATAGCAAAAAAATTGGAAGAATAATTTGAAGTTAGAAGTTGATAATTGGTATAAGGAGATTTGGGGAATTGCCCTGAGTGAAAAACTTACATGTGAATTTAATTTAAAAGAAAGGAATAACTAAAGAAAATAGATCCTGGGACATTTGGAAACCCTTCTTGGTGCATACAGTGAAAAATAATAGAGGGAACAAACCAGCACATGATGCATTGAATTTCTGGGGAAAACAAGATGGTTAAAAAAAAAGTGGTGAATTCAGGACAATGTACATACCACATGGGTGAATTTTTTTTTATAGATTTTACTTTATATTAGTAATAACTAAGAATAAGAAAAGCTAATAATCAGATATTAAATGTTAGTATACTGTATATGATAATTGTGCTTAAGATGGAAAAAGGGAAGATAAATGAAAGTACAGTATATGAATTATATGAGTAGGATAAATTTATAAAAGGGGGGATTGAAATGTATGATGAAGATGGAAAAATGAAAAGATATATCTGATGTTAGACAAAGCCTATGCTATTTTGTTTCTCTTATTTTCTAGTATACTTTATGTATGTAGTTTTCTTACTTTTTCACTGTGAATATTTTTGTAACTTTGTAATTTTTAAAATTTCAGTTAAAAAAACAGAAAGAGTTAAAGAGTATGATTTGTTTCAGATTTTGAGGAGTGGAATGGAATGGAAAGAAACGAAAGCATCAGCAAAGAGAGGAAACGCACACAATACCCACTTGAGGAAAGGAGCAATAGGAAGACATCGGGCTTGACTACATGGTTTATCTGGAGTGAACTGGTGTGGGATAAAAAGGGCCACAAGGTGAGATAGCAATCCAGTATGTCACATGGTGCAATCTTTGCATCCACATGGTGTACACATCAAGTGACCCTATTTGGTCCTTCTCTTATAAGAAAAAACACACACTCCTCCTTGCCTCTTACCTCCACCTACTTCTGAGACTCCACTTCTTCTTGAAATGGTCAAATATCTTTTCTTTTAAAGTGCTGCCCTTTAAACCCATCTGTGGAATCCTCTTTGAAACCAGCCCAGATGATTCCTGGAAGACTTTTTCCCCATGGTGAGAGATACAGGCATGGTATGGGGATGGGGCAATGATGAAAAAATTCTAAGATAATTTAAAAAAAAATATTTCCAAGGTACAGAACATCAGTACTGCCCTAATTCTACAGAAGAACAGAGGAAGTTTTAAATATCTGAAACAATATGGGAAATGCCACATTGATTCATGTAAATTGCATATCTAGCCTGAGGTTCCAGCATCCACCTTGCTTTTTTACTGAATTAATCTCCACCAGAAAATAATTCAGTATCTAACAGGGATCTTAAGTCACAAAGTGGGACTCACATAATTAGCAGTTCATGTCTTCTTCCCCCATAGCTTGTCCAGATATGGTGGAAGAGCTTACACTGTTGTTGTTGTTGATGTTGCAGTAACAGTGTCTCTTTATCATTACACGAGTTATAAATGATTGATTGGCATGTAGTCTTGCTCTTCTGTTTTATGAAGTGGACTTGATCCACGAAAGCTCACATTATGTATTTGTATGTATGTATGTATTTAGACTTATATGCCGCTCTACTTGCCCAAGCAACTCAGAGCGGCTAACAAAACATGGGCAACATATTAAAATATAGCAGTTAGTCTTTTTAAGGTGCCACTATGTTTCTGTCTTCATTATTATTATTTTCCCCCACTTTACTTTTCTTTTGTTTCTTGTCTGATTTGCCAGCGCAGACTAATATGACTACCACTTTGAAAATATCAACTTTGAAATGTGTTTATCCATATATTCACTCCATCCCATCCTGTTCTCTTTCTGTTCTAAAAAAAATTGGATTTAAATGTGGATTTCAACGCACATGTTTTTAAGCTGGAAACAGCATCTGAACGTTCCAACTTGACAGGTGGTGGATAACTCAGTTCCAAGCTACTGTGTGTGTATCAGACCTGTTTATTTCAGAATTTTCAGGTACGGTGCATCTGTTGTGAATTTTAAGACAGCTGCTCTTCTCCACAAATCAATGTGAAAGAGCTAATTGGAAATGAACCAGTTCAGTGTATGCTGAGGAAAAATGATTTAAATTGATGTGCATCATTTTCAATTAAGTGTGCTGTGCATATGCATATATATAAAGTGTGTCTGGTACTATGTAAGAAGCTGCTGAGTGTTTTTACACTGCAACTTCCTTGTTTAATCAAATTTATATCTAGCTACTTCCAGCTCCTTACACACATGTACATCGACTTATAATTCAGTTCATCAAAAGGTCTCTGGTTTATGAATGTGGGATATTGCCTTCTTTATTCATGACTTAAAATGTCAAGAAATGGCCCTTTATTGCTGGCCACATTGCCAGCAGGAAAAAGGATGACAAAACTTACATAGAAAACACCAGCCTGAATGTTGACAATACCAATGGCATCGCACAAGATGCTCTACAGGATACCGTCTTGTGTTCATCCCATTCACAGGTGTCAAAAAATATTCATGATAATTGTTTTGTGTTTGGGAGGGGAGAGGTCAGCTTCTGAGATTTCCCTTTGCTTGATATCTCTAGGTGAATTGTACTATTTATGTGAATGTAGACCATCTGGATACAGAAGCACAATATCTCACATTCATAAACTGGAGAGTCTTTTTTTTGTTTTGTTTTTTTGGTTGTTGAATTAAATTTCCTAGGTTTCCAAAATGAAAGTTTAAGTGTACATACACTAGACACAAATCCCCAGCAGAAGCTTCCCTTGCATAGAATTACCCAATAATTCTACATGAGGGATCCAAGAAGATGAAGACATGATCTGTAGTATGGTTGCTGGGAGAGGACAGAAGTAATGACAGGTGGGATGTGGCTATAGTCCCTCTGTCAAAATATTCTGAAGGGCTGGCGGCCTGGCTTGGGGTTTTTAAGTAAAGTCTTGGAGTTACCTCATCAATAAGCTACACCGGTGCTGTTCCAATTGCTGTTCCAATTGGAGAATCCTTAAGGAGGTACAGCTGTTTTACATTTACATTAATCCTAGAGAACTGGTTAGGCAAAGACTTAGTACCTAACTTCTTTAACTGTTGAAAAGTTGAAAAGTGTCAAAACGAAGCCAACTTGTGCTGAGTTTATTCTGTAGTTCCTTCCATCTGACCTAGTGTGAGAAAGATTAGCCAGAATAGGCTTTAAGCTCTGGTTTAAAAAGCCTGGTTGATTTGTGTTTGAGGTGGGTGTTTGGGTGGGTGGGTGTATTTTAATGTATTTTTATTTATTTATTTATTTATTTAATTTACGGGTTTGTGTTGTGGGTGGGTGGGTTGGGTTGAGGGCTGTGCTTATTTTTTATATTTTTTATTATTATTTTTCTTTGGTCCCACTCACAACATCATGATGTCATAATGTTAGCTCTGCCCATGACATATGTTAGCTCCGCCCACACTGTGATGACATCACGGTGGGGTAGCAAAAATTTTAACATCCCAACACTGGGCACACCAAAAGAACCAGGACTCCAGGGTGGGATTGTCTCCTACCTCCTCCTCCAGGTGGCTTTCAGGAGTAATGAGGGAACAATAATGTTCCTTTTTCAAAATTATCTAAGGACAAGCAACGTTATTTTAATTTGCCTGAATGTATCTGATAAATAGCATTAACATTTGGGAGTCAAAATGCTTTTGGGGAACATTTTGAAAATATTATTATATGCCACACATACACACACCTCCCCCCCCCCCCAAGAAACAAGTCAAGCTACAAATTATTGCTTTAAAATGTGCAATATTAATGGTAATTATTTATTATTCAGGGGCTCTGTAGTGAGCTATGTCACAAGTTTTACAAGTGTCTTTTTAAAAACAATGATTGGAAGTGGGGAACATTCATATGGTGAAAGATAATAATAATTTTGTGTTAGAAAGGATTTTTGCGGAATCACTCTCTCTTTGACTTCTGATAAATTACAGAACCAAGCAGACTCTACTGATGTCCAGAGCATCTGCAATGGTACAACTTACAGTAGTTGGGGAGGTTTAGAGGCTTGGTAGGGTCTCTCTGGTGCTGACTGCCCAGTTTCCTTTTGTTATAGATTCAACTGGCCAGGTGATCCTGCTATGGCAATAGAGTAGACCAGTGTTTCCCAAATGCTGGTGTTTGGACTTCAATTCCCAGAAGCTTAAGTCAATTCCCCAAAGCACTGATCAGTCAATATACTGGCTTAGGCTTCTGGGAACTGAAGTCCAAACACCAGCATTTGGGAAACACTGGAGTAGACCGTACTGCCAACAACTCAACTCCAATCATCAAGCAGCAGTTAACTAACCTGACAACCCCGAGGACTCATGGTCTTGGGTGGCGAAGTCCACAGGGAAATCCCACTTGAATCCATCTTGATGGAGGGCAGCAGCTTCATCAATACTGGCCTGGGGCTGATAAGGACTTTGTGTGCCAAAAGGGCTCAGGACCAGAAAGTGACTCGCGGAACTGGATCAGTGATCCAGGTGTCACTCTGCAATGCAGAAGGCAATTGGAAAGCCACTGCATTGTATTGCTCCCAGGACAATCTTAATGGCTGATCGCCATGAGAATACCTATATTCAGAATTGGATGCAGCACAACAACAACAAGAAGAAAGATTCAACATGGCCCCAAATGCTGGGAAAGAAACAAGTCCCATTCACCCAAATGTTATTCTGCAGTAGTTTCCACACTTTAGTTAGAGTAATACAACTGCCTCAGGTAGCAGATGGTGCCATAAGTGTTGGCAGCCACCCAGTGGTGGGTTCCAAAAAATTTTACTACCACACTGTGGTTGTGGTATGGTGGGTGTGACTAAGGGAAAGCCCTGCGTTCAGTGATGGGATGTAACAGGTTCTCACCAGCTCGCCAGAACTGGTAGTAACTTTTCCCAGTGTCCCAGAGAACCGGTAGCAGCTTTTGGGGGGAACCACCTTCGGGGCTCACCTTTTCACTTGGTGTGCATGTATGCCTACAGTGCTTGGTGCGCACGCATGGCCTACTTGCTGTCCTCCTTGCTGTCCTTGTGTTGTGGGTGGGTTGAGGTGTGTGTGTGTGTGTGGTTTTTTTTAATTTTATTATTATTTTTCTTTGGCTCCGCCCATGTCATGACATCATGATGTTAGCTCCACCCAGACGATGACGTCACGGTGGAGTAGTAAATTTTTTGACATCTCGCCACTGCCTGCGTTGCACCTGAATTAGGACTACTTTATTTCAAAACTTGGATGGGCAGAGGGGCCAGCCAGAATTTCTGCTACCAGTTCTGGTGAACTGGTGCGAACCTGCTGATGCCCACCACTGCAGCCACCAAACCATTCTTCATGAATCCCACCCAGTCAGTCTTCTACCCTCTTAATGTGTCCAACAGTCTCAAATATGGTGGAGAGGTTTCTCACACCATTCCTGTACTGAAGGAATACTTAACTGTCACTCTGGTCAGCTTTTGTGTATAGAACTAAAATGGGGAAGGAACATCCTGCCCTTTGCTTCAGCTAGCAAAATATCCTGGGCTGGCTCTGTTTTGACACTGTATCCACTTAAAAGTGTCTGTGCGGGTACATCCATGCCAAGCTTGATGTTTTCAGCCTTTGATCTCTGATTTATGAGTTTCTGATCTAAGGACAGACCTGTGCGTCAGGCAATTCCTTTTATCTGCCTGGCACAGAGGTAACATGGCTTCCAAGCAACCCACACAGCAGAAGGGGACTGCAAGAATCACAAATCAAGGCAACATTTGACGTGCTTCTCTTGATAGTGGACTTTTCCCCACAGGTGAAGCTTAGTCAGTTTGTACTCTACGTTTAAAACCAACACTGGTCAGAATATACATTCCATTTCTCTTCCATGAAACAAAAAGTTAAAGGTGGTTAAAAAGACATGACCTATGCAAGTGCCCAATTATGTGGTTCTATGGCTGAAATTCAGTAATAAGTCACAACTAAAATAGGCCTGTCAAATTAGTGGCATTTCCAGAGGAATTGACTCACCAGATCCCCACTGATTCAATCAGCCTACTCTAGTTGAAATTTACTGTTGGATTTCATTTTATTAATCCCTGCTTTGGGACTGTAGTCAACTGGACTGAGTTTTCTGTTACCTTGCTTGGGCCAGTTCTTAAATTTCTTCATGTCATCTGAAGAAAAAACATAGCCTCATTCATTCATTCATTTATTCATTCATTTGGTAAAAAACAATAGCTAGAAACAAGAAACATTTTGAGGGGATAAAAGATAATTTATACATAATCTCTATGCTCAGAATGACTTCACTACCTTTCATGTAGGAATATCCTAACATGTAACATTTCTCTGCTAGTTTAGTTATTGTACAGACTGAGAATCAATTCATACATGCAGGTTCATCATTTGATGACTGCATATTGGCAATCAATGTTGGCTACTGTAAGACTTTCTAGTAAGGGATCAACACCTGATTTTAGTATTTTTGAGGTTTTATTTTTACTTTTTAGAATTGTTTTATTATTCATTTTTACATTACCTAGGGCATTATGGTTGAAAAGTAATCTATAAATAGTCAATTAGAGCAATCGAGCAATGCAGTTGTATACATGAATTTAATCATACTGTATATGTAACTACACTGAAGGAAATTCCCAGGTTATTCAGTCACTGACATCTTATGGTCTGAGTGGGGAAGAAAGGCATGCCTTACCCCCATCATATTTGGGTAAAATGTCCCTTGCCTGAACCACAGAAAGATTCAGTTAATTTGATGTCTGTCTAGGTAAGAGTTTACATGACTGCAGAATTATAGCAGTATAACTGTGATAGATTTTTCTCATAGAATTCCTGGAACTATAGTTCTTTGGGAAAGATAGAGGCACCATTATTTATATACCATAGCCCACCACATCCATGGGGAATATGTTCCAAGGCATACCATGAATATCTGAAACTGCAGATAGTACCGAACCCTAGTACAGTATATGGTGTATTTTCTGGTTCCCTCTAGTGGCCAATTCTGATCATGCATCTTGGAAATGTATTTGCTTTACCTATTTCTGAGATTTTGCATTTAATATTTTCAGGCTATGGATTATTGAAATCACAGTCTCTGTGGATACAGCTCATGTCAGCCTCATAAAGATGGGAAACTTTTAAAAGTCTTGGAGTCAACCATTCAGGTCATGTTGATGTGGATATATTTGTGTCTTATCATACATAAGAGTGGTGTCCTTTTGTGTTCCTTTTGCTGCTTCTAGCGAGAACTTTAAAAAAACATTCTGTCTTACACATCTCCCATTCCTCAGAGTGGAAACTACCAAAAGCTGTGTTTTGATTGATTTCCCTCTGCTCAGGTTCTTTAAAGTTTCAGCAAGTAAATTATGATCAAAGTAATTTCCTAGGGGTACATGCTCATGTCCTTAGATGAGAATCTTCCTTGAAGCGAACTGGAATCATTCCATGTGAAAGCAAGAGGGGAGGGGACCCAACTCTCTGTTTAATTTGTGATGGTTCCTAGGATTGGTGTTCTATGATTTCAGATTAACACTTTAAATAAACAGTAAGACTGATGGTATCTTCTGGGATGTCAACAGCCGTTTCTTAGATGATAGACAACAAAATGCCTGTATTGCTATCTCTGCACATATGCTAGGGAGCCACAATTTGGCACATACAACTACAGAATATGTTTCCAATGTGCCTAATATACATACATATAGGCAAAGGAAAGGTCCCCTCCCCATAAAATCTGGTTACATCCAAGTAAAACCTAATAAAGGATAGATGAGGCTACAGAAAGTGTCCAGTGTCAATGGTGAATGGAGGGGTGGGAACCTGGGTGGAGACAAGTCAGTGCAAATCCACTGACTTCCAGCCTAAATTTTCATCCTGCTTTTTGTCAAATGTAGTGGCTCACAGAGGAAAATACAAGAAAGAACTAGAGGACACTGTTCTGGAAAGGTCATAAGCAAAGGGAACAAAATTGTAGCACATTACTACGAAGATCTGAAAACTCAGCGAGGGGGAGAAGGAGGAAATGATTCAAGCATTGCAGCAATCGTCTCTGCAGATCTATACAAGCACCATCAAGCTGAAAGGAAAGAATAATCACAAGAGCAGAATAACATCTTTCTCCCCCATCGGCATAAAATACTTCTCTCTGAGCAATTTAAACTCAGTGTTCAGTTGCTCGTTAGCGACTTTCTGCTTCAGACAAAGAACGTCCTCCATTTTCAGAATTCTTGCTAAAACGGAATTAGCCAGACTAAAAATGGATGGCCAGTTTTTAAACAGTCCAGCTCTTTATGTACAGACAACCCAAGCTAGAAAACTAGATAAATAAATGAATATTTATGAAACAAAGGGGAGCATAGGCCTGCCCAGCCTGGCGCTCACCAGATACACTACAGCTTTCATCATCCCCAGTCAGTACTGCCTCTGTCAATGCTGAGGATGATGGGGCTTGAAGTCCAAGTCATCTGGAAATCACCTGTTTGGAAAGACTACAGAAGTTTTTAAAAAATCAGCCCTCTGGAATGGAGAAGAAGGAATTATATTGTGTGGACATTTCACCTTATGTTTCTCCTTCTTTTTACCTAATGGATTAATTGCTGACAATCTTCTCATTTGACTCTGCTATTTAACTCTGTGCCCATTTTAAAATCCATGTGACTTCCTAATAATCCAGCCTTGTTCCTGTTTTCATTGGCTTTCCAATTCCACCAACCAGCCAGAACAACCAAGTAAACTAATAAGTAAATAAAAATTGTTTGTTTGGCTGGACATCCTGCTGCGGTAATGGAGTAGACTGTACAGCCAGCAACTCAACTCTGAGTGTTGGGTGATGGTAAATAACCCTAAAGGGGCCAATGGCTACAGGCAGATGAGCCCCTTTAGATGGTGTGATGCCCCCCTCAATGGAGGAAATTCCACTGGAAACCATCATATTGGGCCCAATGGAAAAATGAGCAGAGGAGTAACCAGTTCACTATTCTGATTCCCAACAGCCATGGAGGTGGAAGAGGCCACGCCAGATGGCCTGGCTGTGAAGGCACACCTTGTCAATATCCTCTAGGCTGCGGCAGTCCATTGCAGTCCCAGTGTCAAATCCTGCAAGTCTCATTTCATGTGCCGCAGGAGATTGCTCCGTGAGCATAGCATGTGAGTCACTTCATGGCAAGCTGGGATCCACCTTAAACAAATTCATGACAATGGCATTTTTCCTGTCTGTCATTTTTCTTTCATCCATCAACTGTGAAGATGATTTTTTTTAGAGGGGTGTGAATGTCTACTCGGACTTGAGTAGCAGCCGCTGATGAAATAAAAATCACATCTCACCAGGACAAAAGCAGCTTGGATTGGAGAAAAATGGTGTCAGTGGTGCATTAATTAATGGTGACAACGGGGGAAGGAGTAGGCAGAATTTTATGAAATTGCTGTATGAGAGAAAATCCTGCTATCAAGCTTCTAGTAACAGTAATCGAGACCAGCTAGTATTGCTAATCAAAAGTATACATCGGGGTGCCCAAAATTTTTGGGCCACTGACTGGTCACACAGTTCAATGGACTAGTCATGTGGTTCCTCCCACTGAAAGCAGAAGTAAAATGAGTCTGCACATTTGCAGAACACTGCTGTAAATGCACCTGTGGCTGTCGTAAACATGTTTACCACAGCTGCGGGTGCATTTACAGCAGTGTTGTCCTCATGCTCGAGTGTGTTTTATTTCTGCTTCCAGAAGCAGCAAAGGCAGCACAGGGTGGATGAATTGGTGTCAGGGGGCTAGATTCTGCCTGCGAGCCGTCGTTTGGGCACCCCGGTATACATTTTTCTTAGAAATTCTATTATGAGCACCCTGAAATGTCAGCAAATTGATTGATTGATTAACATTTGTAGCCTGCCTTTCTAACCCATAATGTTAAAATGGGTAATACAGTACTAAAATCACAACAAATTACAGATTTAAAAACAATTAAAAGTACAGTACTGCAGTGGCTCAAGTCACTAAGACGCTGACTGGGAGGCGGAAGGTCAGTAGTTTGATTCCTGAGTACTGCAGGACGGAATGAGCTCCCGTCTCTGTCCCAGCTCCTGCCAACCTAGCAGTTCGAAAGCAAGAAATTGCAAGTAGATAAATAGGGACCACTTCGGTGGGAAGGTAACAGCGTTCCGTGTGCTCCGGTGTCTAGTCATGCCTGCCACATGACCATGGAAATGTCTGCAGAAGCAGACAGCGCTGGCTCTTCGGCTTAGAAACAGAGATGAGCACTGACCCCTAGAGTCGGATACGACTGGCTTTTGAGCAAGGGAAACCTTTACCTTTATCTTTACTGCAATAATAATTAATAATCCTTTAATTGGTTTTTAAAAACTATTTAAAATTTTAAGAACAGAGGTGGAAAAGCAATACAACAAACAAGAACATTCCCAAAAGCAGCTTCCAAGGACTCTGTCATAGCTATTAAAAGCCTGTCTGAAGAGGTTAATCTTCAATTATGGCCAAAAGGAAAAAAGGTGAGTAAGGTGGGTGGGGGCAACCTAACCTCCCAAGGTAGAGCATTGAAGAACCTGAGGGCACAGAGAAGGCCCCACTCTCTCATGTCCCCATCCAACATGCCTACAATGCCAATAGGACTGATAAAATAGCTTCCCCTGGAAATCTTAAGGAGACACATATTGGAAAATATGATCCTTCCAATAGCCTGGATGGATCCCAACCTCCTCTTCCTCCTAGCCAGAAGCACAAGGTTGCCATTTCCAGGGTATGCCCAATTGTGGTTCAAAAATACCACAATCTTCAAGGAGCCTTTTTCTGTTTGCCTGGATCCCAACCTTATATGGCTTTATAGGTGATAACTGACTCTTTGAATTGGGCCTGGAAATGGACTGGTAGCCTGTTTGTAGCAGGGATGTTATACACTATCTACAACTGTCTCCAGTTAGTAGTCTGGCAACTGCATTTTGAACCTGCTGACATTTTTGAACTGTCTCCAAAGAAAGCCATCGCATACAACGCATCACAGTAATGTAAGTGGGATGTAACTAAGGCATGTGACACTGTAGCTAAACAAGACATCTCAAAGAACAGGCACAGCTGGCACACCAGTTCTAACTGTGCAAATGTGCTCCTGGCCATCACTGAAAACTGGACACCCAGGCTCAGGGATAAGTCCAGGAGTGACCCCCAGCTGCAGACCTGAGTTTTTCAAGAGGAGTGTAACCCCATCCCCCGCATAGGTTATTATATGCACTGATGCTGCCGGTTAGCCTCCCCCGCCCCAAGACATGGCATCTTGCCTTAATTCAGGGGTGCCAAAACTTTTTGGGCCATGGGCCAGTCACGTGGTTCAGTGGGCTGGTCACATGGTTTAGTGGGCCGGTTGCATAGTTACTTCCACTAGAAGTGGAAGTAAAACACCCCTTGCAATCTGTTTTGCAACATGATAAGATAGATTTTTTTTTGACCGCCATTTTCTCTGCTTAAAGCAGGCGTGCCCAAACTATGGCCTGCAGGCCGGATCTGGCCCTGACACCAATTCATCCAGCCCGCATCACCCACATCACTCAAGGAAGCGGAAGTAAAATGTGCCCATATTTGGCCTGCAGGCTGTAGTTTAGTTCCCCCTGCCTTAATTATTTTACAAGCCTTATGAAATGTCATTGCAACAAAAGACAGCTTGTAGTAATGCTGTCAATCATCAAAACGTCAACAATATCATTGAAGAGAAAAATCTAAAACCAATAATATTCAACCAGAGGATAGAGGATACAGCCATAGAAGTGATCGCACACAATCAGCACCACAGCTCACACATTTTAAAACAACAAATTCCTGCAAAAGGGTGGAGGGTTCATAGTTGGCAACACCAAATACAAAGAAAGACCCTGAAGAACATTTTGGAGTGCCTATGGCACAGCTGTAGAAACTTTGCTAGCTGCCTTTTTTGACATAGCCTGGGTAATAGGAAGAGGGTGCAACAGAATGGATCTCATGGGAAGAAGAGAATGCATTGCTCCCTTTAACATGTTTTGCTTTGTGAGGGAAGAGGGCGCATATGGATGCGGAGCCTGTTTCTGCTGTGGCCGCACTCACTCACTCACTCACTCATTTATTTATTTTTCTGATTTTTATTGCTGCCCAACTCCGAAGACTCTGGGTGGCTCACAGAAAATAAAACCAGTCACATTTTAAATCCACACAACCATTACAGTGGGAGCAGTGGTGGGCATCAGCAGGTTCACACCAGTTCGCCAGAACCGGTAGCAGAAATTCTGCCTGGCCCCGACCATCCAAGTTTTGAAATAAAGTAGTCCTAATTTGGGTGCAACCCAGGGCTTTCCCCTGGCCACTCCCACCATACCATGCCCACAGTGTGGTAGTAAAAATTTTTTTGGAGCCCACCACTGGGTGGGAGTCTTTAAAGGCTAAAGGCAATGTTTGCAGGGCCTACTCTGGCAGAACAGATTTGACACAGTATTGGTGTTTACTCCAGGTTTTGGAGGAGTGGGCTGGGCAAAGTGCCCTCAGCACCAGAGAGTTTTAACATAGAAAATGTTTTTAATGGACTGCTAAATAAATCATGCCTACATTTAAAAAAATAGGTAAGTTAAATGACGACAGTCGAATTTGTTGACAGATTTTGTGTTCCTCAGTTCTATCATCAATCCAGAGAGCGACTGCAGCAAAGAAACCTGAAGACTGTGGGAAAGTCCAAATGGGCTTGCTATTTGGATCGTTTTGGGTGTTGTTTGGTTTGAACAAATTATGGCCTGCATCTATGTTTTGTCATGCAGCACTCCATCCCACCTGATTTTAAAGCTGAATGCTTCTTTTGGGATTAGTGTGTGTGTGTGTGTGTGTGTGTGTGTGTGTGTGTGTGTGTGTGTGTATGTGTGTGAGAGAGAGAGAGAGAGAGAGAGAGAGAGAGAGAGAGAGAGAGAGAGGTTTGTCCTAATTGTCCCATTCTGTGGTCCATTCAGATGGATAGTTTGCACCTACTGGTAAATAAAGCTGTGGGAAGTGTTATCTGAGGGGAAAACATTGTGACATATTTTATGGGTTGTGGCATTGAAAGGAGTAATGGAGAGCCTTCCCCCATGTTTATCTACTCTACCATAATTTTTTTTAATTATATTTCCCCACTGAGGTAACACTGTTCTATATAAATGAGATACATTTGTGTTATTATGTATACCATGTTAGGCAGATCCATTGGTGTTTTACTTTATCACTTGCTTAAGAAAAGAAAAGTTGCAGAGATCTGCTACATCAGGGTGGCCAAACTTTTTCTGCTGTGGGCCTGACCACATCCATGGGCAGCTGAGTAGGTCAGACCATACTCCCCCAAAACAGAAGCAGGCACACTTACGGCTGTTGTAAACCCACCCACTTCTGCATTTATGATAGCCATGGGCACGTTTGGACATGTGTGGGTACAGTTTATGCCTGGTGTATATGTGCCCACTTCCACTTCCAGATGTGGCAGAGGTGGATATGGGCTGGGTTGAATGGTGTTGGGAGCAGGGGCTGGGGCCAGTCCGCAGGCCATAGGTTGGGAACCCCTGTGCTAAATGATGGCCATGGGAAAGGGGGCAGAAATGGGTTGTTATTAATCAAAAGGGGGATACATTGGAGTGATCTAAACACCTGTCTAGACTCTTCTCATGGTATGAGAGATAAAATGGATTGCACTAAAAATAGAAACCTTTTAAACAAGAGCCAGGCTACTCCAACTTCCCCTGTCTGGACATGCCCAGAGACTTCAAAAAGCAGCTATGAATGAACTCTTGTAGTACTAGGATGTGTGAAAAGAGATCAAAGCCAAGTCATCTCCACTGTGATATTCCTAATTACTATATAAACTTGTAGATGGGGTCACCATAATTCACAGGCAAGATGATGACACACAACATCATCACTTATAAACAAAGCAAATGTTATGAGTTTTAGAGAATTCTGCATTGGACAAAAAGTATATAAATCAGAAAATCCAAAATTAGACCAGAAGTGAGGCTGTGGCTCATGAATCAGACTAATTGGAAGACAAAATGAAGATTTAGATTCTGCATGAGCTTAACTTATTTGTAACTTTTAGTATTGCCTAACATAGAACTTTACTTCTATAAATGGATTAAATAACTTTGAAAAGTCATTTCAGATAGGAAACTGGGACTATTTTGTGTTGTGCCCGATCTTCTTAGTTCATGTTGGCAAAAAGCCCTTGCTGGCCAACTGTGTCATATTTTGGAGGAGACTCTGAGGATAATACTTCCAAAATAGATAGTAAGAATATATGTCTCATATTAAAAGTGGGTAGTAACACATCACTTCATACCTTGTGCAAAGTCAGCCCCATTTTTCTGTTGTAGTCTTTCCGTTTGGGTCAAGTCCAAATGCCTCCCTTCCTCTTTACTCTCCTGAAGGCAGCTATTTCTGCAGAGACCACCGTGGCTTTGCTGATTTTCTTTCCCAAACTGAGTAGAGAAGCTCTCATTTCCTGGAATATAAAACATAAAAGGTCCATTAGTCATAGTTTTCATAGAGCAAGTACTAACACTGGTGGATAAAATCCAAGTAAATTTACCCATGACACTTTGTTGCTTTCCGAGGCCATTCCTCTTCCTTTGTGGCTTTCCAGCTTGCGGTGTCTGTGGGAGTTCCTTTTAAAAAGAGCAGAGAGGTTTAGCTATAAGTCTTGTCTTTCTCTCCCACCCAGTTTATTGTAATATAATGTTGTAACCTTCAGCCTCTCGAGTAATTTATGCCTTGGGAGAGACCACATAGTCTACTATCTTCCATCCAATAGTGCCAAGTTTTGGAAGTTTCAAGTTTTTAAAGCAGAGGAATATGTTACCCTCTGTTGAATTTCAGCTCTCACCATCAGTGGCTGTGCTGACAGGAACTATCTTCTAACAGTTAAGTGCAGGGCCATTGGTTGCCCAATCCCAACCTAAAAGAGGGATACTAATTGCACAGTCCAACTCATGGTCTTCAGCTTCAGACTATACAGCTATTTTTGCAGCATGCAAGAAACGAGAACCAGATGCTCCTAACCAGTTATGGTGAACCTTGGCCCTCCTGATCAGGGGTTCTGGGAACTGAAGTTTAAGACCATCTGGAGTGCCAAAGTTTGCCATCACTATCATATATAATAGAATGTTGTCATTTTACTCTTTCACTGCAGTGCAGGGGTGCCCAAACTGTTTGGGCCGTGGGCCAGTCACGTGGTTGAGGGAGCTGGTAACTATGGCCTGGGGGCCGGATGCGGCCCTGACACCAATTCATCCAGCCTAAAAAGCCCTCGTCGCTCCTGGAAGCGGAAGTAAAATGTGCCTGTATTGGCGCATTTTACTTCAGCTTCCAGGAGCGACAAAGGCTTTGTGGGCTGGATGAATAGGTGTCAGGGCCGCATCCGGCCCCCAGGCCATAGTTTGGGCACCCCCGCTGTAGTGTCTTTTCATTTATAGCACTGGTCTTTTCTACTTCTTGTGGAAGTGAGTCCCACACTTCAAGTAAAGGCTTTGTTTTATTTACTTCTTACTGTGTGACCATTTCATTATACAGTACTGTGTTTGCCTTTTCATTCTGTGGGCATAGAAATGTTTTCTTGCTTTGCTTTTTCTCTAGTCCATGCTTGCACCCATGTGTATTACTTAGGCCTGCGACTACTTTAGAGAAATGCTAATTCTACTTCAGTAGGGTTTTTTCCCCCTTCAAATTTAAGAGAACACACTTTCACCTGTTTTAATTCTCTGGCTGCCACACATGATTGCTCAGAGAGATGGGATAAACCATCCTATCCAGAACTTTCTGTAGAACAAGCTTATCTGGTGAAAAACGTTTCAAGGGACGAAGGAATGGCTCCAAGGAGACCTGTGTCTGATTAGATCTTAAGAGTCCTGTCAGCTCCAGATCCTAAGTAGGAGACTCACTAGACTGTCTCTGTCTCCTGGTTCCTGCTTTCTCATGACAGCACAACACTTTCTCTCCCTGGTAATAAGCTTCAGTGAAAAGAAAATGAGCCAATGAGGTAGTGACAGATGAAAGAGAGAAAGATATATTGAAAAGCGATGACAGAAGCATCTGGGGCAGTGGCCAGCCAGTGTTGCGCTACTTCCACACCCTCCAAAGCAGAATTTCCCTAAAAGGAAACCTGGAGGAAGAAAAAAAAAATGGTCTCGTGTGTCCAAGCCTTCAGCAACAACCTTGCCTCTTTTGATCTTATGGGCAATGAAGAAACATAGTACAGCACTATACAGGCCATGAAATTTCAGAATTTGAAACTTCCTTACTTCCTTACAAGTTACCACCTATTGGCCAAAGACAATTTAGGAACCCTAGAGTTGGGCTGCTTTGAATTTGGGTTAAGCCTCAAGCTATTTGAGAATTCTGGGAGCTGTAGTCCAAAAACACAAATTGACACATCTCTAGGAATACATTTGTGGCCTGCAGAAGATCTCAGATCCAAACCATCATGCTAAACCTCCTGCTAAAATGGAGATGGGTAACTGAACACCTGACCAACAATAGTGAGAGATTATGGGTGCTGCAGTCCAAAAAAAAATATTGTCCACACCTCTCAAAAGTCTTCTCAGATTGAAGGCATCTATTCTTTTGTGTTCAGCCTTCCTCATGTTCCAGCTCTCACAGCCCCATTACACATATGTACTACCGCATAGCACTCTCTGGGCAGTTCACAAGTTGATTAGCATTAAATTATTCAACAATTTAGTAAATATTAACAAGATGCAGTATCAGAATTGGCCAAGAGAAAGAACAGAGAACTTTTCTCTGCATTTTCAGCCTAATGATACTAAATAACTTGGTGAGTTAGGTATCTGGCTGCAAAACTAGGTGTTGGGAGTTCAATTCCCCCACAGTTCATCTCAAAAGAGCCACCTTGTGTGACCTTAGGCTAGCTGCATACTCCCAGGATACACCTAGAAGAAAGGAATGGTAAACCACTTCTGAGTACTTCCTACCTAGAAAACTCTGAAAAGGATCAGCATAAGTCAGGACTGGCTTGATGGCATACAATTATTAGTACCAAAGATGAAAATTGTTAACTTCTAACACACCAAGTTACCTGTACTGTAGGATGGAATGATAATGACAACAGCCTAACTGTGAAGAAGTAACAAGTAATGAAGCAATTTCTTTTTAAAAATATAACATCCCTAGTTCAGCTCCTGATCATTTCCCCATGTATATCTCTCCGGGGAGGGAACTTCCCCCTTGCTTCCCATGCCTTAAGCTTTAATTGACGTCAGTTTCTGTAATTTTATGCCATCGAATTGTTTTAGGATTCTGTCCATTAAAGTAAGGCTCAGATACATTATATACATTGGGGGATATATTTCCACTATAAATACTTCCAGCCACTTCAATAATGCTTTGCAGAGCATATTATTTTGCATCTGTTTCTCTTTGTCTGCCTGTGCATTTAAATTGCCGTATAATTATCTCTTGTTTGAACATACCAGACTCCTATCTCCACACAGGGCAGAACTTCTGTTCTTTGGTACGGCAAAGAGTTGGATGGCTTCCTAGAATGATAAACAGAACCATAGACATACTTAGTGCTCTTTGAAATGTAAATAACATCTATATATCTACCTTATCATGCTGTATGTTCCAGGCAGATCAGGAGTCTCATCCTGTTTATATGCTTAATTAAACAATCAGTTCACATTACTGGTATCTTTTTTAACTGCTCCAAGCCAGGAATCAGTTGCAACTAAAGTAGGCCCACTAAATCATTGGGGATTTGGGGAATCAACTGCTCTGTAAGATCCACTGCTTCAGTGGGCTTACTCTACTCGTGACTTACTAACTAGATTTCAACCACTAAATAAAACCTAGCCTAGCCAGCATAGCCAACGAGAAGAAGTTATAATTCAGCAACATTGACATCCCTGTTCTAATCTTTCCTGTAAAACTAAGTCTCTCTGCATCTTTTTGTTTGCATCCCTCTGTCTCCAAAAGGACCTCTAGGAGGCATTTCCTTGACAGCATCTTCAAACTGTCACTCTCTTGTGGTTTTCCACTGGTTTGTCTGTCTGTACCATAGCACAGTGGTTAAAAAGGGGCTGCCATTGTGTCTGATATAGAGATTACAATGGGTCCAGAATGCAGCAGCCAGGCTGGTGATAGCTTTAAAGAAATTTGATCATAGTTCCTCAGCCTTGGGAGGTCTGCACTGGTTACCTGTTACTCACCGTGTCAGATTCAAGGTGTTAATGTTATCATACAAGGCCCTATATGGTACAAGGCCCTATATGGTTTGGGACCTTGCTATCTGTCGGAGGGTCTCTCCCTCAGAACAACTCCCCGCATCACCCGGTCATCACAGTTGACGCAGCTCCAGGTGCCAATACTGAGGATGGCTTGAAAGTCTTTATCCATAAATAGAGCCTTCTTGGTGGTGGCACCTACACTATGGAATACACTCTCGGTGGAGCTGCGCCAAGCCCCATCACTGGTTTCCTTTAATAAACAATTTAAAATGTTCCTGTTCAAGGAGGCCTTTCATGGATTTTTTCCCCCCTTGGCAGTAGATTAACCAGTTAGGTTTAGTTTCAATGTCCTCTGTTGCCAATTATTTTATTTTAGTCAATGATGTATTTGTTGTTGGTGGGTTTTATTGTGTGGGTATTGTTGCCATTGATTTTCTGTTGTTCACCATCTAGAGTGGGATAACACCCATATGGGCGGTATATAAATCTATTAGATAGATAGATAGATAGATAGATAGATAGATAGATAGATAGATAGATAGATAGAGAGAGAGAGAGAGAGAGAGAGAGAGAGAGAATAAAATAAAATAAAACTGCAGCCAAAACTCTGCTCGTGATCTAAACTTGATCCCTATGGGCTCAAGGTGGGCCCTGCCTTCTGAGGTTGCTAAAATGAATACCAAGCTTGTTGCGGGCTAAATGCTAATTACTTTGTCAGCTGCCCAGAGAGTGCTGAAAGTTACTTGCTGTTAAACATACCTGATATTTAACACATCTGACTATTGTTGTTTGGTTACACAGTTCCTGTGGAATGGGATCATAGGGTGCAGATATTAAGCCTTCCTGCTGCACTGGGGGTCCCTATCCTGGTGATCAATGTTCCTAAAGCTACTATTTGTTTTAGGAAATAACTTCTAATGGCAAATCCTAAGAAGTAAAATAAATTCCTGTAAGCTTCATGTTGTGTAAACCTGGGACTAGGAGAGAGCAGGGAGAGGAGGAGGTTTCACCCCAGAGAAGGACCAGAAGAAATTCTGGCAGCGGTTCTGTTCCTTAAGAGCTAGTGGAAGAATCCATGTAATGTTGTGTAACTCTTTGTTTGGGCAAAAAGCTTCTTAAGGGGCAGGACATGAGGCAATGTCTTGCACAAAAGAGAAGCCCTTCTCTGGATTTTTAGTAATTTTCTCACACACATACATAGATCTTATGCTGTTGACAAAGTTTTTCAATGCCCAGAATAGCTGATAGGATGTAATGGTTGTAGAATTGTACATCTCGCTGATTCTTCCCGAATTCATTTTCACAGTCTTCTTTTTCTTTGCAATCTGACCTTGTCTAATCACCGTTACTTTTCTCACATTTTTCTAGCTCTTAGAAGCTAAATTTTTCCAGACCAAAGCTATCGCTTCAGCTGCCACTGAGATATCATGTGTTTTCCTCGCTGTGAACTTTTTTTTTAAAAAAGCACCTACTCTTGCTACCTGAAACAACAAATGTCAAAGACGAAAGAGATAAATAAAAAGATATATAAAATTAAACTTATTTTAAAAAACTCTGTTCCATATTTATGAATCTGCACGAATTTTTTACAGTATGATTGCTGTTTGATTTCATGTTCCCAGTTTAGTGCATGATCTAACCACTACCCAGAGAGCTTTGATTGGTGGGAGCTTTAAAAGTGCAATAAATAAATTCATAAATAAAAGTTAAGGTCAAGGTCTCTCTTTCTCGAAAAACAGTCATGTCGAATTCTAGGGTGTGCTGCTCATTTCTGTTTACAGCCAAAGAACCAGCAATGTCTGCATCTGCAGATGTTTCCTTGGTCATGTGGCAGGCATGACTAGATGGAACACTTACCTTTCCCACTGAAGCAGTACCTATTTATCAACTTGCAATTTCTTGCGACAGAGACAGGATCTCACTATGTCGCACAGCACTCAGGTCTTGAAATACTGACCAGCTGACCTTCCAAAAAAATTTTTGACTACCACACAGTGGGCATGGCATGGTGGGCGTGGCCAGGGGGAAAGCCTTGTGTTTATAGATGAAGAGCCAGTCCTATCTGCAGATGTTTCCATGGACATGTGGCAGGCATGCCTAGATGCACGGAACACTGTTTACCTTCTCACTGAAAGGGTACCTATCTATCTACTTGCAATGTCTTGCTTTTGAACGGCTAGATTGGCAGGAGCTAGGTCAGAGACGGGAGCACATTTCGTCGGCCAGTACTCGGGTATTGAACTGCTGACTTGCTGCCTTCCAGTCATCATCTTAACCAATAGCCATTGCAGCCCATTCATATAAGTACGGTAAATTATAATGGGAAATCAGTCCATTCAAAAGGAGAAAGCTTCACAATGTTTGAATATCTGTGGTGATCTGCCCTTTCTTCGTCCTCTTTTCCTTTTCTTCTAAATTTTTGCCAACCTTATAAGTCCTTAAAACAATCCACTGGAAACAATGGTTTAGGAAAAGAACTAAGGATCTGTCAGTAAAGATGGAAAAAAGAGCTTGGGACACAGGCACATGCACAAAGGGGGGGGGGAGACACACTTTTCAACTTATTTCGGTATAACAGTGATTCTGATTCACTATAATGAATGAATTAATAATGAGAAATAACCTTCCCCCCCTCCCATATCAGCTGAGCTAGCTCCAGCATTTGAGAGGAATCAAGGCAAAGAAGTGTGAAGCAATTCTGAGCAACTGAGCATTTCCTCTATGCTGCATTCTAGATTTGCTTTTTGTGACCTTCAGAAGAAGTTTACATGGGCTTGGAACAACAGCAATTAAGACTGTGATTCTATGTCCACATATTTAGGAACATAATGGAGCTTAGGTAAAGGTAAAGGTCACAGCTCTAAGGTTCAATACTCATCTCTGTTTATAGCCAAAGAGCCAGCACTGTCTGTGTCTCCAGACGTTTCCGTGGACATTGGCAGGCATGACTAGACACTTGTCTCTGTCCCAGCTCCTGCCAATTCAGCAATTAGAAAGTAAGAGATTGCGAGTAGATAAATAGGTACCACTCCGGTGAGAAAGTAAATAGCGTTCTGTGCACTCTGTGGACATGTGGCAGGCATGGATAAAGACCACGTTGATTCCGTGCACAGAACACTGTTTACTTTCTCACTGAAGCCGTAACTATTTATCTAGAGGATTTGGATTAGAGGATTTTTAATCTTCAGTTTTAACTTTGGTTTTAGACTGAAAGGCATTTCAGGATGAAAACTGACATCATATTAAGACTACAGTCCTACACTCATTCCTCTGAAAGCCAGTCTTATGAATGGGATACATAACTCAACAGAGCTGTTGGGAGGATAAAAGTGAGGAACGAAGGAAGAGAGCTATGGATGCTACATTGAGCTTACAGTGCAAAAGCTGGGATATACATGGAACAAAAAATAAAACAGAGCTGAGCTGTAAAACAATAGCCAGGTTGGGTTTCTGCAGGGTACAAGCCTGGCTTTACTGGCATTTGAAATTCACTTATAAATTCACTTTCTAAGTTCGAAAATGGTGGATTAAACCTTCTTTTAGAGGTGTCAAGTTTTCTATCTTTGCATTTATGTCTAAAATGTAATGTGCAGTTGTCTGTTTGTAAAAAAAAAATTGCTCCCAATGTTAGGGAGGGCATAGTCTTGGTGATATTGTAGACACTAGCCAATCAACACTGTCCAGCTCAGACGTCTGAATAACTGAAATTTCCAGAGCAATTCTAGGAAGGATAAGGCCTGTAATTTGTGCTATATGCAGTGAAGATGGTTTTACACTTGCCTTACAATTTAAAAAGAAATATCATTTCTGTCTTGAAAGGGCAAGGAAGGTAGGTTCCTCTCCATTCCACATGAGGTAATAAACAATCAAAAGGAGGACGTGAGGCACCCCAGTGAAGGGTATGATGTTAACATGTCTACATCGCTGCTGACTACAGTGTGTTGCTTGAACGTCTCTGTGTACCTCTGGCAGCAGGAGTTAGCAAAAGTACTCTCCCTCATGCCGAGATGAAAAAGCACTGCTCAGAGGGAACCTCTGGCGTAGCAACAGAGATATGTCAAATGTATACAGGGAAGCATTTTTAACGTCTGTAGATATGAAAAGCATGGTTTGCTTTTCTCTTGACATACTAAAGGCTCTTCTTTTGGGGTGAGGGGAATGAAGCTCTAGCATTCTTTCTCTCCTCCCAAAACATTTTGCTGCCTGAGCCAAAGGATCAGAAGCAGCAGCATCTTTTCTGTGTTCTAAAGGTGAATGCCCTGTTAGTTGAACCCACTTCCATCATTGGCAATGAAGCAGCATCCTCTACCACAAAGAAGACAGCAGAATATCTCAGTTGGACGTAGGAGACAGCTGTTTCTTCTGATAACTTAGGTAAAGGTCTCCCTTGCTCGAAAGCCAGGCACGTCCAACTCTAGAGGACGGTGCTCATTTCTGTTTAGAGAGGCAGCGCTGTCTGTGTCTGCAGATGTTTTCCTTGGACATGTGGCAGGCATGACTAGATGTCAGAGAGCCAGTGGTGTGCAGAACACCATGGGAAGGTGCTGGATAGGGAGTGGTGGGGGTGCCTATTTGGGGGTTGGGGGGGATCCCATATATTGCTATTGGTGCCCCAGGGCGCCAGAGGTGAGGGCGGGATGGGACAGAGGCCGATTTCCTGATATACCAGCATGCGCCTGCAGAGAGCATGGAATGCTGTTACATTTCCCACCAAAGTGATACCTATTTATCAACCTGCAATTTCTTACTTTCGAACTGCTAGGTTGGCAGGAGCTGGGACCGAGACAGGAGCTCACTCCATTGTGCAGTACTCGGGTCTTGAACTGCTGACCTGCCAACCTTCCAGTTGTCAAGTTGAGCACAAAGCATTTGAGCTGTTGAAATTCTGACCTTCTGGTTATCAGGCTCACCATCTTAACCACTAAGCCACCACAGCATTATTTATACCACATATTTTGCATTCCTCCCATGTGGCGAGAGGAGAATATAACCACCCACATACTGGATACTTTGCTGATTTGCATAGACTCAGTGTCACATTATATCAGGTATGGTTGATTACCTCAGATGATGCACTTTTGAGTAAACCTACAAGTATGTTGACTCAGAAGTCAACCCTGGATGTTGACTCACAAATCACAAATTCCACTAAGCACAGAAGTACAGTTGTACCTCGCTTAAAGAGCATAATGCGTTCCACAGGATTGCTCTTTAAGCGAGTTTGCTCTTTAAGCAAAACACCATTGTAAACGACTAATTGTGTGTGTGTGTGGGGGGGAAATTGCGAACCCCGATTTATTTGTTAAGCGAGTTTCTGGTTTTGCTGCCTGAGCAGCAAGCGAACATTCAGAGAAAATTCTGCTCTTTAAGCGATTTACTCTTTAAGCGAAGCGCTCTTTATGTGAAGTTTGACTGTACTTAATTCTCAGAGGGTGAGTTAGGACTGCAGACATTAGAACCCTTGGCCAACAGAATGGAAGATAGACAGTCCACATATAAAAGTACAGTACAATGAATTGATATCACTATTCCTTCTTTATATACAATAGTTCTACTACGTCTTTCCACATGTCGTATAAAACAATGGCACCTTTTCATCCAATTCTTCAACCACAGTGGTCTCAGGTGGACATCTGGAAGCTATTTTCCCTTTAGTCAGAACTTGATCCTCTCCTGCAATGAAAATCAGAAATATCAAAAATAATTTAAACTGCTGCATTCCTAACGTTAATCAGTTTCTTAATTTAAAAATAAATATCCAAACCACTCGGTCTGATTAAGTCCCAGACAAATAAATTTTCAGCTTCATAACTTAAAATGGAAAATCTCTACCTAATTCTGTAAACGGGCATCAGTCAATTCATCAAAAAAGCAAAGTCTTTAATATGCTAGGCAGAAGCAATAAATCATCTTTAAACATTTGACATATTCAGTAGAGGTACCTATTGAATTAACAAATGAAACAATATGGTTTCATAACATTTTTAAAAAATTTGGTGTGTGAAATAAATTAGTTTAATCAATTCATGATCACTACAAAGTGTCTGTTCCTATGGATAAAATCAATTACTGTACCTAGTTGGCAGTGGAGTGACAGCTAATAGTGGAAAGACTCAAAGCATTTACATCAAGTGGGAACCCACATTCTGGGCATCTTCTCCCTCCTCCCACATTAAAATGATGTGAGTGGGCGGCAATACAAATGCGACTAATAAATAAAACAGAAATAAAATCAAATAAAATCTCATCAGAATGTCTGCACAGACTGAAAAGGCTGTGTTCCATGTCTGCCCTCAGGGGGACCAAGAAAAAGGCCTCTCCTGAAGAATTTAAAACATGGGGGGACTGAGATGGAAAGGGCTAGATGCTCAAGTAAGCTGGATTTTGCTTCTCAATATCTCCCTCTACACCATCAATTTAAAAAGGTAGCCAAAAAGACCCCTTGCACTATGTACCTTCACCAAAGGAGGGCAGACTTTATTCTCCCATCCCAAAGATTTTTGCCCCAAACTGAGAACCTTCTTGCGTGAGTCTCAGACAAAGCCTGCTTCCTAGGGTGTTCCTGTCCTCCACCATTCCCCTCAACCCGCTCAGCTCTGTGTCCATTGTGTCCACAATACCATCTATCCATCTCATTTTTGGCCGTCCCCTTCTTCTTTTACCCTCAACCCTTCCAAGCATCAAGCCTTTCTCAAGCGAGTCCTCTCTTCTCATTTGATGTCCAAAGTACCTTAGCTTCATCTTTACTATTTGCCCTTCTAAGGAGCAGTCAGGGTTGATTTCTTCTAACATTGACCTATTTGTTCTCCTCGCTGTCCAGGGGACTCTCAAAACTCTCCTCCAACACCACATCTCAAAGGCATCTATTCTTCTGCGCTCAGCTTTCCTAATGGTCCAGCTCTCACAACCATACATTGCCACAGGGAATACCATTGCTTTGACTATACGAATTTTTGTTTGCAATTTGATGTCTCTGGTTTTCACTATGCTCCCCAGGTTTCTCATCGCTTGTCTCCCAAGAATCAGTCGCCTTTTTATTTCATGGCTGCAATCCCCATCTGCAGTGAGCTAGAACAGCAAAATCCCATTCCCTGAAATTGTGATGTTATGAATAGGAAGTGCGTGCGTACATGCGTGCGTGCGTGCATGCGTAGAAAGACATAATGATTAATTTAAAGGATAAATGAAATAGTGCTATCAAGGATTAATCCTCCAATAGTCTGGTAGGAGAGATATGCAGGCAGAAAGGTATAAAACACAGTGACAACGAGTTCAGGGTGGCCTGTAAGTCCCTACCTCTGCAGGGGGAGGGAGGAAGCACTCCCATTGGGCTGTTGGGCAGAGGGGCGGGACAAACTCTGCTGGGAGGAAGGAGGAAGTGCTCCCATTGGACTGCTGGGCAGAGAGGCGAGGCATGTGCTCATGTAGAGGATGGGTAGGGACTTACAGGCTGGGTAGGGACTTATGGGCCACCCTGTACATTACTAAAAGGAAAAGGAATGCTTGTCATCTCCCCCCCCCCAACAATAGGAAACAAAACAAAAGAATAAATTTGGATCTGTGGCTAGATATCTGGGTCATTTGCATTCCAAAACTAGGCCAGTATGCCAACCCATTGCCACCGAGTTCCTTGAAATTTCACAGCCATAGCCTCAGCCTAAGAACCTGGGAATGAAGCCCAAATGTTGAGTCCTGGGGACAATGCCCCAGGCTTTCTAGATTGACCTCTTCAGTAGCTGGTGCACAACACAGCATACCACAACTCTGGCCCTGTCTCCCATTCACCAAAGCCTGGTTAATCTTCTTCTGACACAACATGTTACATCATCTGAGCTTTAGTCTGTTGGACAACACTTCCCTAACCCTTGTTAGGGGGTACAGCCACTGGTGGGCATCAGCAGGGTCGCACCAGTTCGCCAGAACCGGTAGCAGAAATTCTGGCTGGTTCTGCCCATTCAAGTTTTGAAATAAAGTACTGTAGTCCTAATTTGAGTGCAACACAAGAATTTCCCCTTGGCCATACCCACAGTGTGGTAGTAAAAAAACCTTTGAGCTCAACACTGGATACACCCTATGCTTCACAGCTGGATCAAAAAGCCCAGACCAAAATTCCTGAGACTTGAATCAATGAGTTTTCAGATAACAAGAGTTGGGAAAGAGAGGCCTTGGTTTGTCAATGCTGTTCAGAAGAGATAGCATTGCCAAGGGTTGGGGCCAGTTCAGAGAAGAGGGGATCTGGGGCATTTTGCTTTTTATTGGTTGCTGCTGTCATTCAGTGCTGCTACACAACAGACCATAAAGCTGTATGTTCTCTCTTGAAATGATTTAAACCGTACAGATGTGACCTTCCCCTACAGAACAGGGAGTACCTGAAGCCTATTAACTCAGTGTAACCAAAGGGGAATGATGGCATATCTGAAATGCCATTACAACTAAGCTGCCATCATTTCACTCTGTAAAGCCCCGCTACTGGTGTCTTCAAAGTTGGTAAATAAGCTATCTGAAAAACAAAGCATGTAAATGCTGAGCGCTATGTGCTTTATCAGCCTCAGGATTATACGGTTTAGCCGACTCCTGTTTATCTCAGTGGAGCTATTTGCCACCCCAGGAGTGTGGATGAAGATAACCATAATTAAATAGAATTGAAGCAGAGAAAGAGATTCTGTGTAAATAAGCTACCACCGGATTTGAGGGAACTGACACCCTGCTGTGAAGACTTAATTAAATGTTAATTGTTTGCCATGAGTTCAAGGGTAGATGCTCTGGAGCATGAAAAATTAGAAGACATTCATTAATGGAAATTGAGCTTGAAGTATGTTCTGGATGAAAAGTGGGCAAGGGTAAAAAGCATGAGGAAAATTATTTCTACTATCAAATGCAACTTGCAAAGGGAGCCTGCTAAGGGAAAACGAAATTTGTTTTTAAAATAAAACATTTCCAAACTCCTGGTGAGTGCATCGACATTGAGAAATACTTCAGGATTCACTCTGAAAGCACAATGGTTTAGTTTGAAGGATCATTATTGATCACATGACACAAAAGCTGATGTGAATCGCCCCAGCCCTTTTTATGCTTCCAATTTGGAATTTCCCCCTTTGGCGGCTTCTTTTTTAAAGCCAAAATAATTTAAATGGTATTTCACCCATATGACCAGTTGTTCAGTTCTACGAAAAAATGGAGATAGGGGCTCTGGATGGTGTTTTGGGAACACCCACCCCACCAAGCTGCCTCCCTAGCTATGTCAGGATCCAGCGGCATTTTGTGGGATTTAAGATGGCAAATGTATCATTCTTAGGTAAAGGTAAAGGTCACCCTTGTGTGAAAGCCAGTCGTATCCAATTCTAGGGTTCGGTGCTCATCTCCGTTTATAGCCAAAGAGCCAGCACTGTCTACATCTGCAGATGTTTTGGTGGACATGTGGCAGGCATGACTAGACACCAGAGTGCTGTTACCTTCCCACAAAAGTGGTACCTATTTATCTACTTGCAATTTCTTGCTTTCAAACTGCTAGGTTGGCAGGAGCTGGGACAGAGACGGAAGCTCACTCCATGTACTCAAGTCTCAAACTGCTGATCTGCCAACCTTCCAGTCATCAAGTTCAGCATCTTAATCACTAAGCCACCATATTCCCTTGTAGCAGTTTTATCCAGCGCTTATTATCAGAATGATAGGTCTTGAAAGGGTTTCCTTTAAAACATTTTCAAAGAACATTTAAAATAGGTAGGCCCCTGGGCTATGGTGTTTGCTGTACCGTAAGGGATGCTGGACTTGGGCTGGTGGGGGTTCGTAACTTCTCCCCCGGTGGCTAACTCTTCCATGGAACCTGACCTCCCTCTGTACTTCTCTTTTTAAAAGACCATATATTTATGCAGCTTTAGAGGGACTGCTGTGGCTTAGTGGTCAAGACACTGAACTTGATGCCTGGAGAGTCATTAGGTCAGCAGTTCAACATGCACGATGGAGTGAGCTCCCATCTCTGTCCCAGCTCCTGCCAACCTAGCAGTTTGAAAGTAAGAAATTGCAAGTAGATAAATAGGTACAACTTTGGTGGGAAAGTAAACAGTGTTTCATGTCTAGTCATGCTTGCCATATGTTCATGAAAAAATCTACAGATGCAGAGAGCACTAGCTCTTTGGCTGTAAACGGAGATGAGCACTAAACCCTATAGTCAGATATGACTGGCTTTTGAGCAAGGGTGACCTTTTATGCAGCTCAGGTTATCCTGCTATGGTAGTAGAGTAGACCATATTGCCAGTGACTCTACGTGGATCGTCAGGCGGTGGTTAACTAATCTGATAACCCTGAGGACTAATGGCCTTGGGTGTCAAAGTCTACAGGGAAGGGTGATGGTCCCCAAATGGATTAAATCCCATTTGGAATCCATTTTGATGGAGGGTAGCAGCTTCATCAATACTGGCCTGGGGCTGAGGAGGACTTTGCATGCCAAAAGGGTTCAGGACCAGAAAGTGACTCATGGGACTGGATTGTTGGGTGTCACACTGTGATGTGGAAGGCAAATAGAAGACTACTACATTATATCATTCCCAGGACAATCTTCATGGCTGATCGCCATGATGATAGCCAATAGTCAGAATGGGATACAGCACAAGAAGAAGAAATGTTGGATAGGTGAGAATGATGTAGCATCTTCATGTCTTCCACTTGGTTATCTTTATATATGTGGAGCACATGAATAATGGGGGGGGGGGGAAGAGTCATTGTCAGGCAATGCAATTAGATAATGAGAGGAGTGGTCATAATGAGAGGAGTGCTGGTACCCGCTCTATTTTACTCCTCTTTGTTTTCTTTTTGTTGGATTACCTTAACTATGGCTAGCATTTATGCTGATGTTGGTGGCCATCATTGTCAGTGAGCATACAGGAGTGCTCAATTCATGGGTGTATTTATATGTGTGTATATACATTGTAGTGGGACAAAGAGGGAGTCACACACTATGTGCTCTTTTCCTTATAAGTCAACAGTGTGTTAGTCAAATTCTGGAGACTGCATCAAAGTGACTTTCAGATGTTGGGTGATTCATACTGGCAGGCTGAAAGCCTACAAAAGCCAAACTGGATTATGCATGAGTAGCCTTCCTATTTACAGATGTACTATAAAGATGACAAATGCATGGCTTGTACTATGCAGACATACAAATGTACACATGCGCACACACACTCACATGTATGTGCATTTTTTGCTGATACACAGATGCACAACATGCATACATATTAACTGTTGGTGTCTGAGCAAAGACAAGTGGTATTGTCTATGTAAAACAGTCCTATCTGGCTAACTTACTATTTGGGTTGTCTAACATTTGAGTTATTTGTGTGATATTTTTGAGCAAGCAACTACAGTAGGGTTTATGTCCTTACCTTCATTATCTGGAACATAGCCAAATTGCAGTGGATCATCAGTAGTTTGGACAGGTCCCAAGAGTGATGGAGAGACGGTTTCTCTCTTGGGGCCCATGAGGAGGCTGCTGAGTGATGTGTCTTTAGGAATTTCTTGAAAACAAAAGGGGCAGAGAAACAGTGAAGGAGAAAGAATAATGTTATTCACACATACTTCCTGCAAAATGTTTTTTCTGTTTTAAATGATTAATATATGACTTCAGTTTTAAATGGTGGGTTGTGAACTGCAGCTTTCTTGGGCAGCATGGTCCCAATTTGGGAACTCAACCTTTTCTTAACTCTAAAACGTTTCCTTATCTCCCACTACTTCCTGATTAGTTCCTGCTTATATTTTGTGCATTCATTTGATGTCTATGTTCAACAAGGCAGAGCTTAGAAAACCTACTTTTTTGAACTACAACTGCAGAATCACCTAGACAGCATATAGGCCCAAACAGCTGGGAGTGAAAGTTACGAAATGTTGTTTTGAAACTCTGCTTCTTCCATGTCTAGGCCAGACATGGAACTGCCAAAATGAAAGCACATTTTCAGTGGTGAGCAGCACACACACAAAAAAAATCGCTACCACAATGTGGGTGGAGCCTACATCATGGGCGGAGCCTATGTCATGGGCAATCTAGTCATGCCTGCCATATGGCCAGATGTGTACATCTGCAAACACAGGCAGCACTGGCGCTTTGGCTGTAAATGGAGATGAGCACTGCACCCTAGAGTCAGATATGACTGGCTTTTGAGCAAGGGAGACCTTGAACCACTTGCAGGGACAAAACCTGATGGGGCAGGGAGATGGGCATGGCCACCCAATTTTGCTTCCCCCCCCCCCCCTGAAAGCCATCCAATTTCACCACCACCCTGCGCAGAGGCCACACAATTTTGCTACTCCCACTCCTGGGGCGGTGTGAACCTGTTGCTGCCAACCACTGCACAGTTTGGTGAGTTGGTTCTGCATTTCCATTCATCTGACCTAGTGTGAGAAAGATTAGCTGGCAACACAAGGCTGCCGTTACCAGAGTACACCCGATTGTGGAGGGCAATGGTCCATAGGGTCACAAAGGGTCGGAATTGACTTTGCGACTGAACAACAAAAATATTTCCCAGTCCTAGGTCTTTCTCTGCCCCTAAGATGGTGGAGAAAATTGAACCTGGAAGATTCTACATCTGATTTTGCATATTTTTCCTGCTTTTTGCTACTTATTTGGGATTACTGACCTCTTTGGTACTTGCTGGCCTTTTCAGAAGCAGGTGCTTCTTTTTTCTTTGTTTTTCTCCCATTCCAAGGCAGTTCTCCATTATTTATTGGAGGCAAGCAGAAGCTATCCTTGGCAGCTTTGGGAAGTCTACCACTGATTCTCTTCTGTGGCTCATTCCTATGTTCTAGCTGGAAATTGAGGTCCTTCTGTAATGGTGCTAACTGTTCAGCACAGGCAACAGATTTGGATACAGTCCAGCTAGTTTCTGCAATGTAAGAAAGAAAAATCACAAAGGCATTTCTCTAATGAGCATCTTTTGCTCATCTGAAAAGGGCATTCATTCATACTGAATGTTTAAAATAAAATACTGCTTTCTTTGGCTTCCAGTGTCTGATCCTATACCAGCGGTGGCGAATACATGTGCCAGAGGTGGCACTCAGAGCCCTCTCTGTGGGCATGCATACTGTTGCCCCAGCACAGAGTTCAACCCGCCCCTCTGCCCTGAAACCCAATGGGAGTGCTTCTTCCTTCCCCCAGCACAGTTTGCCCCACCCCTCTGCCCAGCAGCCCAATGGGAGCAGTTTCTCCCTCCTCCAACATAGAGTTTGCCCCGCCCCTCTACAGCACAGATGGCAGCCTGCTGAGTTTGGGCACTTGGTCTCTAAAAGGTTCGCCATCACTATCCTATACCTATCTATTCACTTGCCAGTGAATTCAGTACACAGCAGCTTCCCCCAATTAGATACTCCTCAAATGTGTTTGTTTACAACTGCCATTATGATTTAGATTTTAATTGCTTGATTTCAGCACTGTTAATGATAATAATCATAATTGCAGGTCATTTATTCAGTTGACTTACAATGACCCTCTGTAGCTAACATGCAAAAAGAATGAGACAGCTGTGTGCAGCAAACAGTGGCGTAAAAGTCAATTTGAAGGGGGTGGTGGTGGTGGCAGACTAATTAAAACAAGCCAGCTCCATGCTAGTTATTATTGAAAAGCACAGGTACCATTCTGCTGGAGTATGTGGTAGTACCTGTCAGGTTTTCTGTTTTGGGCTGGGTCTTCTTTCTCATGTGAACCAGGAGTGGAAGAATGACAAGCTCTTTTGAGAGCTCATTGGACTTAGTTTCCCCCAAAGGAGCCCTGGGTGAGTCTTCAGATATTTGAGGTAACTGCAAAATCTGTGGCACCTAGAGGAAAACAAAACTTTGTAACATTTTTATATGTATTTGACATCACTCTTCTTTGACATTTTAGACACCACTCATTTCAAATGATTGCAGGTGCACTGAAGCAGCACTTTTGCTCTCCATAAATCTTTTCCTTAGAAGTCTATCCCTGCATTTTCTCACCCTGTCTATTCAACTTCTACATGGAGCACATAATGCTCAATGCAGGGATGGACAAATCACAATTTGGGATCAAAATTGCTGGGAGAAACATCAACAATTTGAGATACCCAGATGATACTACCCTAGTGGCAGAACTTGAGGAAGACCTAAAGAAAATCCTGCTTAGGTTGAAAGAGGAGAGTGCAAAAGCTGACTTGAGACTCATCATCAAGAAAACCAACAAGCCCTATCAGTCCCTGGAAAATAGATGGGGAAGAAGTAGAAGCAGTGACAGACTTCACATTCCTAGGATCCAAGATCACTGCAGATGGTGATTGCAGCCATGAAATAAAAAGGTGACTGATTCTTGGGAAACAAGCTATGAGAGACATCACCTTGCAAACAAAAATCCACATAGTCAAAGCAATGGTATTTCCAGTGGTAATGTATGGTTGTGAGAGCTGAGCGCAGAATAGATGCCTTTGCAATGTGGTGTTGGAGTAGTTTTGAGAGTTCCCTGGACAGTGAGGAGAACAAATAGGTTGATCCTAAAAGAAATCAACCCTGATTGCTCTTGGGAAGGTAAAATAGTAAAGATGAAGATGAAGAACTTTGGACATCAAATGAGAAGAGAGGATTCACTTGAGAAAGCCTTGATGCTGGGAAAGGGTGGAGGGCAAAAGAAGAAGGGGGTGGCCAAAAATGAGATGGCTAGATGATATAGTAGACGCAATGGGCACAAAGCTGGGCAGGTTGAGGAGGATGGTGGAAGACAGAGATGCCTGGCGGACAGTGGTCCATGGGGTCGCAAAGGGTCGGAATCGACTGTGCAACTGAACAACAACTACCCTTGTCTTGCTAAAGGTGGGGACTGCAAATGAGAACAATTCCTGATCAAATTCTGGTTTCATAACTCTCAGATTATAGAGAGGTATGGGTTGTAATCATTTTGACAAAATGCTCAAGAAAATATATGTTTCTACCTACACTGAGAATAACCGTGGTGCAATCCAGTACTCACAGTTAATTTCTATTTATTTTAGTGAGGTGTGGAGCCTGATCTTATCTATGATTATTTATAAATGAGCTCCGTATTTGTAAAACTTCAGGCTTAAGCATACATTTGAAGACTAACTCTTCCATTAGGAAAAGTAAGACAAAGGGCAGCAACTGGGGAACAATAGTGGACCATTGTTGGTTATTCCAATAATAATAATAGTTGTGCACCATCAAGTCACTTCAGACTTATAGCAACCTGTTCCAGGGTTTACAGGTAGAAGTAGTTCATTCCCTTCTTCTGGAGACATTTTGGGACAATGCAGCCTGCCTGAGCCCACACAGGCTGGGTCTTGAGAAGCACAATGGGGAAATGACATTCCCGACATCTAGTTCTGCAGTCAGACACCTAACTCATTGAGCTATCCACCCAGCTCCAAGAGGATAAAGCTATGTATGACCATACCACCAGCCCTGGGCTCCCTAAACTATCTTGCAGCCTCATATGTTTTAGGAAACGTTCTCCTATTTCTAATGTTGAAATAAGAGGGTGAAGGTACCATGTTGCTCTTAGTTTGGCCATGATAGTTAATAACACACTAGACCAGTGTTGACGAATCTTGGCACTCCAGGTGTTTTTGAACTTCAGTTCTCAGAAGCCTTGATTAGCAGGAGCGCTGACTTGGGCTTCTGGTAATTGAAGTCCAAGAACAGCTGGAGTGGCCAGGTTTGCCATCACGGCCCTAGACTCTACCCAAGAAGTCTTCCATCATTTCTCCTTAACCATGTGTGTTGTTGTGGAATTCACAACAGCCAGTTTCTCAGAAGGACTAAGATGGGAGGAACAATATCAATGTTTTACTCTTTCACAAAATGGCTTATAAAATAACAATTAGCCCAAATGCCATCTAAATGTTGCAACGAAGTGAAATCATGGCAGATTATGAAAACTGGTTCAGAGTGCTTTTATATTTCATAATAGTTTCTCCTAAGTTGTGCTCACATACTTTCTTTACTAGACTGTTTTTATTAATAAATTTTTAATTTAGTACATCTATAACCTGCATTCTGCCATTATAAAACTCAAGGAGATACATTAACTAGCTCTTCACATTTTTGGCTTGAGCAATACATCTGCCTTTTGCTCCATTAGACCATATGTGTATTTCAGTCCGTGGCAGCTGCAACTTATATCCAACAATGCATCCCCCGCCCCCCCCCCCCCACAGCAGGAAAAATGCCATTGGCATGAATTTGTTTAAGGTGGATCTCAGCTTGTCATGAAGTGACTCACACACTCGGAGCCATCTCCTGCGGCACATATGAAATGAGACATGTAGGATTTAACACCGGAACTGCAATGGACTGCTGCAGCCTTGAGGATATGGATAAGGTGCACCTTTACAGCCAGTCCATCTGGCATGGCCTCTTCCGCCTCCATGACCATTGGGAATCAGAGTTCCTCCTCTGCTTATTTTGCTGTTGGGCCCAATGTGATGGTTTCCAGTGGCATTTCTTCCACTGAAGGGCTCATCCACCCATAGCCGTTGGCCCCTTTAGGGAGTCAGGTTATTTATTGCCACCCAACACTCGGCATTGAGTCACTGGCTGTACGGACTACTCCATTATCGTAGTGGGATGTCCGGACAGACATTAACTAAAAACACAAACTTACATGTCTGAATGGTCTGACAATATTACTGTTAGGAGGTGAAGCCATATATACTTTTACTGTCCTCAGAGCTGCAGTTCTGATGGGAAAACAAACTGACCTGTTTCATATATTTCTTGTTGATTCCATCGCACTCTGAGTGTGTTTCTGTTTGAACAGGAGGGAATAGACCTGGATCCACAGAAGGCATCTTTTCTTTGCCATCTGGATTTTTTAGATGCCTTTGGGTGACTACAGAAGACCAGAGGGGAAGAGAGATCAAACACTGTTTTCCATTTGAAGTTATTTGCACTGATGTCCCATTGAAACCAAAGGTGAGAAAGATAATGTCTGGGCTGGTGATAATTAAGTGGCCAGATTGTGTCTAGGCTGTAAGCTTCATGTTGGAAGGGGGCCCCCATCTGACAGGATGCTTTTCTACAACCTCACACAGAGACAGCCAGCATGTTAGGACGTTTCTCTCATGCACACGGCTTTTTGAAATGGAGGGAATGTTTTAATACAGGGAAAAAAAACTCATGATGTGGCTATTGTGTTGCAATCTAGAGACTGGTCAAATACTTCAGGAAGAACTACTAGAGGATCTTCTGCAAGGGATATTGGGACATACATCTCAAATACAGTACAGCTACTTGAGACAAGATAAGGTTTTGGATAGTGAAGAACTGGAATAGGGAAATTACAATGCAGGGATTATAATGTCAGATTATGATTTTGGTGTTGCCTTTAGTTTAGAGATACTGCCTGTCATAGGCCTACTGCAGATATGAAGGAGGCAGACATTCTGATAGGAACTGCTACCTGTCCTTCTGTATTCCTGTGAAAAATTGGTAGAAACATACTGGCAGAATATTTTTTATTTACCTGGATTTAACCTGTCCCAGCCCTGCATTCAGTCCTACATTTGGGGATTGCTACCTTCACCATATTGTATACTTCTATTGCACAGGCAGAAACACTAGCTAGAAATGTCCTGGAAGGTACCTTCTATATTAAAATAATTAACAGGTAATTTTTACTTGATACATCACTGTTGTTTCTTACCACCATAGAAGAGCTTTCTGCCTGGCAAAATCCCTTTGTAGAAAGTCACACAGGATTTCTCACACCACAGTTCAGAAGCAGCAATGCTGGTGTTTTCCAAAGAATTTTCCACACCTTGCTTTGGTATTTCACAGTGGTCTACATCCTCCTGTATAGTCCTCTTGTGCGGGGGAACCTTTGCCCACCTGTTCTAGAAGATGGCAGAGGAAAACACCTGAAAAGCTGCGTTTATGAATAATTGTCCTCAGCTTCCAGGAGCAGTAATGTTGCTTTCTTCCAACCACCTCTCATTTAACTTCATGTACTGGTACTTTCATCAGGATGGGACCAAGACATTCTGCTGCCTGAAGGAGAGTAACAAGGGGAGGAGACTCCACCTACTCAGTTACCCAAAAAACAGACCCATAGGGAGTGTCAGGTAGGCCACTTCATGTATCTAATTCTGGACATCATTGTTAAGTAAGAATATATTTACTGAGATTTGGGGAATTTAAAAAGAACTTTGCACAATTGCGTGTAATTCGCCAGTTGCGCCCACTCCTTTACAGGGACTCCTTGCTCATGATCACCCACGCCCTGGTCACCTCCAGATTAGATTATTGCAATGTGCTCTACATGGGGCTGCCCTTGATGACCATCTGGAGGCTGCAGCTGGTCCAGAATGCAGCAGTCCGGGTGGTGTTGGGTTGTGGGTGTTACTCTCATGCATCCCCGCTGCTTCAGGAGCTGCACTGGTTGCCAGTTTGCCTCCAGGTGCAATTCAAGGTGCTGGTCATGACCTTTAAAGCTCTATATGGTAGTGGACCAGGTTATTTGACAGACTGCATCTCCCCAAGGGTATCTGTCCATCCCACCAGAGCAGACTGGAGAGGTGCCTTAGTGGTTCCATCAGCCAGAGAGGCTCGACTCTCTGGCACGAGAAAGAGGGCCTTCTCCCTGTTCGCTCCGATTCTATGGAATCACCTGCCTCTGGAGCTGCGCCTTCAGATGGGGTTATTGGCTTTTAGAAAGGGCCTGAAAACCTGGCTGGCAGGAATGGTGTGGGGTAATGAGGGTTTACTGACACACACACACACACACACACACACACACACACACACACACACACACACACACACACACACACACACACACACACCCCTCTGCTGGCTTATTTAACATCCTGTATCTCTCCCCCCCCCATTCCTACCCTCAGTCCTATATTTGGTGGGTTAGTGTAGGGAATGAGAAGTTTTTAAAGTTTTTAAAGGGGTTTTAATTTTAATTTTACTTTGTTCTTTTTGTGTTTTTAGGGGTTTATTTTATGTCTGTTGTGCTCCGCCCTGAGTCACTTGTGCGAGTAGGGCGGAATATAAATTTGTCAAAATAAATAAAATAAAAAATATTAATAAAAGCAAAGGTTTATTTACTTTTGTGGGAACCAATGCAGTTCCAAAAGTGGAATGGAGACTCTGTTCATGTAGGAAAGTATTGATGGTGTCTGGCAGTGGTTGGCACCATTTTTATGTTATGTTAAAGTGGTTTATGTGGTTTAAGTTATTTATGCATTTTGTATATTTTGTTAAAATAAATTTTTAAAAGCAAATTAAATAACAATCGCTGTTAATCTCAGAAATTTCAAGTTCACACCAGCAGGTAGAACCAACTGGTGTGTGAAACTGAAAGATTACCGAGATCAGGCTGGCTGCATTTCATTAAACAGGTTTCTTTTATTCTTCCTAGTTTATCAGTGAGACAAGGGATAATAAAAGAGGAAGTCCTAAATTGGGGCAATGTATTGCTTCATTTGAAAGTGAGGTTACCGCTTCTCTATGCCTTTATGGAGAAATAGCTATTACATTTAAATGAATGGAAAGAGGTGAAGAACAGGTAGCAGTATTTGAAGAGTAGGTATGAGGGCAAAAGAGAGAGCTGGTCTGGTACAGAGGAGACCATGTTGGATTATGATTTAAGATTCCTGAGATAAGATTCCAACTCAGCCATGGAAACTCACTGAGGAATCACTATGGTAAAATCATGCCTTGGGTGCATGTATGTGTGCGTGTGCATGCCAAATGATGCTCTTTGGGTTTCTATTCCCAGGAAGCTGCTAGGATGGCCATGCTTCCTACTTTACAGGACTGTCCTCTGTTTGAATAAACCCTCCATAAATAAATAAATTTCGTGTCAGAAATTACTCTGGGTTGAAAGGATTTTTTGCTGGAGAAGCTCCACTCAGGGGATGCCTGAATGAGGCTCCTTTCATGTCCCCAAGATCCATTGTGCAGTATTCAAGGATTGAACCCCAACCTTTCAGTTTCCAAACTCAGCATCTTAACCACTAAGCCACCGCAGTGCTGCTAAACGCTCCATTGGAAGTCTCTTCATTTTGAAATGGGACAGTGTTTCCAATGCCCTCCACTGGAAACACTGTCCAGAAAGGAGATGAGGAGGTAACCTTGAGGTTGCCCAACCGAGTTGGATTGCATACTTGAAGTTGGGTAGCAGTTTGAGATAACAGCCTTCCCCACCATGGCAGGACGTTTTGTATTTCTGTTTTTAAATTTGAGCAATTCCTTATAAATATGCCCCTCCTCTCTAAAGTAGTACAGTCAAACCTCACATAAAGAGTGCCTTGCTTAAAGAGCAGAATTTTCTCTGAATGTTCGGTTAACAAATAAAACCAACCAAAAACCCGCTTAACAAATAAATCGGGGTTCACAATCCCCCCCACAATTGGTCATTTACAATGGTGTTTCGCTTAAAGACCAAACTCGCTTAAAGAGCAATCCTGTGGAATGCATTATGCTCTTTAAGCGAGGTACAACTGTATACATAATATTTGTGCACATTCCCACTATCTTTTCTGGTGATGTAGTTCTTCTGTTTAAGCTCTGTACAAGTGGCCACCCTACAACCTGTTAAAACTGTTTGGGCAGCCGAGGCCAGTTAGTATGTATATATTCACTATGAATAATGATGATGATGAAATTATTAAATATTGACATTATCTGCTCCATTCTCCTATTTATTCCTAGATGTTTATATGTATAAAACTATGCCATGAAGCAGAGATAAAACATCATGCTCAACCAGAGGAGGAAGAAAGTAAGCTTGCAGCCCACTATTTACTCCATGCCTCCTTCTGCCCCATTTTGTCACCAATAATGGTCAGGTCCTCACTTGCACCAGGTTGCAAAGTTGTGGCTCTAAGTCTCAACAAGCTTATATCTCTCTCCCACCCAGCAATTAAAGGTACAGAAGCCATAATCTCTATAGCACCTGACTGTCACAGACACGGGAGGCCTTACAAACTACAAAGCTAGTGTTGTCTAAATTATTTAACACATTCACACAGACTCCCCCGCTCAACTTGAAAATTCTCTTACATTTAAGTTGAATGAGCTGCTGTCAATAGTACTGAAATGAGGATAGTGAAGTTACCTTCCAACTGAACTGTGAGAGAAGACAGTTTGTTGCAAATCTAACCCAAGGTATCCAGCATCTTTAAGCCCAGCTCATCATATATAAATGGAAGGAATGGTGGGGCTGAGCTGACTATGAGGCAGAGATGGAAGATTGCTTCAGGCATCAGTTGCAGCCTTTTTGTATCTTCCTCTTGAACTGCCTGGCTGTTACCCCCTATGGAGGTGAAATGCACATGCCATACAACCTGTCCTGAGCGCCATAAATTAGCCTACTGCCCTGGATGTGAGCATAGGATGCTGTCCCATCAAAAGTTCTGAAATACAGTTTCAACTGCCTGTATTGCTGGCTTCTTCTGTACATGACTTGAGGAGGTGGCACCATCTTGCCTTTTTGCCTTAGGCAGCAAAATGTCTTGGTCTGCTGAGGGAATGGGAGTTATTCTTTATTGGTTTCATTCTCTTAATTACAATTACATCCTATTTTTCCTCCATTGAAGACATAGACAGCCCTCCTCACCATTTCTTTCTTAACCACCTGGTGTAGCAAATAAGACTGAGAGAGACAGCGTGATTGGCCAAAGGCCAACCAGTGAGCTTCCAGGTCAAGATGGGACTTGAACCCTGCTTTCCATGACCCTATCCACCGCATCATACTAGTTGCTGTAAAGCCTCGTCCTTCTAATGTATTTCCTAATATTCCTAATAATGTGAATGCAGTTTTCTATTTTTGATTCAAACTAAGAATATGATCTTTTTGTGACTCATTCTGAGAAATTTTGATATGTGACCAACAGAAATACTGTACGTAGATGAACAAATAAATAGGGCTGTTTTTTTAAATGAAGGATAGGTTCAGAGTAATTACTGCTGCTCCTCTTCCCTCTTCTATCCTACAACTAAAATATAGTTTTGCTAGTTCTCCTGAAACTGAGGCATTCAAACTAGTCCTAACAGCAACTGCATGAAGACTATTTTGACTAGTCTTGTTTCTGCACCAAAGGAAACTATGAAATCTTGAGGCTGGTAGAAGCTAGAGAAAACTGTATTGAAAAGCATGAAACATATCATACCCCTGGGATTCCTTTGTAGGCTATATTCTGGCTCCAGGTGGTCTCCTTTGTTTGCGGCTGTCTAAAGTGAAAGCTCAGTTTTCTGACTGAAATCCTTAAAGGAATTTGAGTCATTCCTCTGGCACTTTGTTTCCCTTCATAGCCTTCTTCCAATAGTCTGGCTCTCCTCTCAGCCTGCTTCTGAGATGAAGGACCAACGCCTACAGGACAGTTGAACATGTCAGAATCCTAGCATAAAATGAAGAGATTGTATAAAGTATCCAAAATGGCTTTGCTAAAGGAAGCAACTCTGTTATGTGTGCACACATTAGTAAACCTTATTGCCTCAATCAATGGGGTTAGGGCTTACTCCTAAATGTGCAAGCAATTTAAAATGGTCTGGTTTCCATTTTCTTTTCAACAACATTCACACCTGCATGCAGATAAGCAGAAGACTTGCTCAAATGTGTTTCATATGCAAAAAAAATACCCTTATATGTGTAGGGACCTGACAGAGAAAATCTCTGTGGCTTTCCTTTGTCATTGAATATTATTGGGCAGAATTACCTGGGAGCTTGTTCTGATCAAGTTCAAAATGAAATTGAGGGGAGTCATCAAGGAAGAAAAGCAGGACAGGAGACTTACGAGCATCTGAGACCACATTACTCCAATTTAGGTTGCAACTATACACACAAATACCATGGAAGTTGCTCCACTTATAAAAAGAAGCGAACATGAAGCATTTTTCACTGACTACATGACACATTGTATGAGCAGTGACTGCAATTTCAACATAACACAGGCAATGAATCAAGATGCAGCAAAAACAAACTCCCTCCAATTCAGCTTTCCAATGTAGTCACTACACACTACCTTACTCAGATGGAAGCCCCTTTAGTTTGGTAGGCCTTGCTCTTTCTTTTGTGTGCACACATGCTTCCAGTCTTATTTCATTATTCATTATGCTTCCATCTTGCACACAGTACAGTTAGGTAATAAACATCAATGTTTCCTTAATTTTGATACTACCTGGATGAGTCTGTTGCTCTTCTAATTCAGCCTGCAAGTAAGCCCAAGGTGCACAGTAAATATGAAGAAGATTGTATTTTGGTGGAACAGCTGACAGATCTTGTGGCCTCTGTCTGTGATCTCGTGAGCTTTCTTCAAGTAAGAAGGGGTCCCTGATATATCCTGGAATATATACAGCATACACATGTCATTGCAAAAAGAAGGAACATTGGAAGCTGGCTTATAATGAATTCAAACCAGTACTGCTATCCTGCAGGACTGCAGTGGTTAAGATGCTAAACTTGAGGACTGAAAGTTCAGCAGGTCAGTAGCTCAAACACGAGTACTGAATGACAGAGTGAACTCCTGCCCTGTCCCAGCTCCTGACAACCTAGCAGTTTGAAAGCAAGAAATTGCAAATAAATAAATCGGGACCACTTCGGTGGGAAGGTAAACAGCGTACCATGCGCTCTGGTGTTGAGGCATGCCTTCCAAATGTCCACGGAAACATTTGCAGACACAGACAGTGTTGGCTCTTTGGATATAAACAGAGATGAGCACTGAACCATAGAGTCAGATATAACTGGCTTTTGAGCAAGGGAGACCTTTACCTTTACAGTATCCTGCCTGCCTGGTCTTTGGTTGCTAAGAATTAATGCAGGATTCTTTCTTAGTCTTGCCTGAGCATACCAGGGACTGTCTCTAGTATAAAGCAGGAGTTCTGCCACATAAAACAGATTGGAGTTGAGACCAATGAGCAAACTGCTCATTGCACACCATCCAGAAATATAGCAATTTGAGTGCTACCGAGCTAATTTCTGAAATCAATGGGCTTCCTCGCACCCCTTGAAACCATGTTTCCTACATTTTAAAAAATCTTCCACCCCTTTAGGTAAGAAAAGGTTTCCAGGCTAAGTCAAGGTTTGTTTGTTTCATGTATATGATTAACACACATTAAAAAAGTGATCCTGGACAGGAAAACAAAATACAGTAGTAATAGAATATATAAAACATAAAACAAAACAATGTTATCACCGTGTATGAGTAATTTTCCCTATGGAATGCATCGTACAATGATTTTTTTTTCACTAAGCAGTTTTTCCCATTGAAAATGTATTGTATGATTTTTTTCCCTTAGGGAAAATTGTTATGCGGGACACCATTTCCCCCCAAAATCTAATTATTATGCGATATCTATCTATCTATCTATCTATCTATCTATCTATCTATCTATCTATCTATCTATCTATCTATCTACACACACACACACACACACACACACAAATGTTTATAGTGATTCTGTTTCAATATGTAGCAGAGTGCCACCTTTTGAAATATTAGAGAGCAAACAAAACAAAACAAAAACATAACACTTTAAAGACTAACTGCTCTATTTTAATATGAGCTTTCATGGATCAAGTCCACTTCATCAGACATAGGAGTGAGACTTCACAGCATCATATATACATCAGGTACAGAGTGATTGGTTAGCATAACAGATCAGTATACAAATCAATGTGGCTTTTTACAACTGGTAATAGCAGATGAAATATGTGTGCTAATCTGGGTTTCCTTTTTGGATAAAACTGACCTTCACGTTGAAGCTTTTGTAGAAAGTTAGGGCTCAAGGTCTGAGAGAGTTTGAGGAGATATCTCTTAGCTGAATAGCCTGGTCTCATCTCTCTGTCAGTCCAGCTCTCTGGATCACTTAAGAAGTGAAGATATGGCTGCCAAGCACTTCCTTTCTTACCTTTCCATACCTATATGAACAATAGATATGAAACAATATTAAATCTTGCATCTGCATAAAATTGACAGTTTACAGATTCTCATCCATTTCTCTTAATGATTTCTGAAGGCATCTGCAGCTAGCTGAATTGAAGAAGAAGTCAATCTGGTGGCTAATATAGACAGATGGACACTTTGACACCAGAACGAGAACAAATCATAAAGCTTTCCCAATTCTTTGATAAATGAGATTCAAGATTGACCTAGAATTTTAATAGCAGTGAGGCATTTAGAAAACAACCTAATGTTGTTCAGCATTTTTGACCCAAAACAATTTCTTTTAAAATCCCTGTTATGTTTGTTTCCCTTGGACTTAATTTCCGAAGCCAGTTTTAAAAGTTAATTCCTATTGGTTGGTGCCTGAGAAACCACAAACACATATTCCTCTAAATCTCTTGAGATGTTTTACTATTGCTTTTTAAACATTTGCACCTGATAGATGAGCATATACTGTATATACAAGCAAGCATTTAAAAGATGCTTTATAATTATAATTTTTAGGTGGAAACCTTGCTTGAAGCATGTCAGCTGTAAAGTATCATTTGAATCAATTAATGATCTGTGCTAGTGAGCTTTTAAAATACATTAAACTACAACTTACAGGGAAAGTGGGAGGAGGTCAGATATTTGCACAGCATAATATACATCCCTGTGCAGATACACTATAGCCTCAGCTAGATACACACCTGAATATATGCTCACTTTTCACAAAAGGCTTTCAATCCAACAAATCTATAAGGTAGGAAATAAGTAAAACAATTTACACCCACTGATCAGTGCACAAGTAATGTAGCTTTATTTGTTTCGCCATCAACCATGACAAAATCAAAATAGCAATACAAAATGTGATCCAAGAATAATATTTACATAAGTATGAATCATTTCACACAGTCCATGACGAGAACTGTGAAGTAGCAATATAGGCTTTAAACACACACATAGTTAAGTGTTATGGTATCAGCCATAACACTGGTATCAGCCAGTTAAACCAACCAACCAAACAACCAAATAAATAAATAAATAAATTGTTAAAATGGTGATGTGGCTCCCATCAGACATCCTATCTTATTCGTAGCTTTTTAATGTTTTAACTTTTAAAGTTGCCAACATTGCATACAGCCTTTATTTTGGCTTAAAATTGGGTTTCCTTACCCCAACTGACTCCATAAATGAAAGAAGCCTTCGCCTGGAGTATATACTTATTGATTTCCAACTGTAAATTGACTTGGAAGGAAGTCACTGAGTGAAGACAGCCTTAATCAGTAAAGCCAATTAAAGTAAGGAAACTGAACTTCACACTAAAATAAAGTCTGTAAGCAATGTGTGAGAGTGATATAAATTAAAACAAGTTGGATTAAATGTGGAAACCATAGATAAGCTGGAAGACATCAGGAGTCACAATACCACTTTTATTTGATTTTTGTGGGTTTTTAAAGGAATATTTTGAGGGAGTTAGGAGGCCACTAAGATTGATTTAAGATGCTGCATTGAAAAAAAATCCTACTCACTGTTTTGCTTTGTAAAATGATTGTCACTATACCCTCATTACTTTCAGAAGTAATGTATTGCAGATACTGTACTAGCATTACTCATATTACTTTCAGATTTTGGCTATGATCACTTCTAAAATGTTATACTGTATCTAACTTCACTTGAACTCAAACATGACTAATAATTCCTGACAAAATAAGAAATGTTACAATGGAGATCTAAGACTTAATCTGCCTTTTTCTGAAACTGATGACTATCTTAAAACATTTAGATGGTAAACGATATTTGATACAACTAAATTTAAACTTAAACCAGGTTCTGGATCAGCTTCTTAAAGTTTTCTGTGAATTACTCTGCTTCATCGCTTTAAGAAAAAGCAGCAGATTTTCTTTTGCCATGACAGACTGAGTTTCATCTTTGAATGGGAAAGTGTCATAAGCCTTGATAATGCAGAATAAACAAACGGTCTAGACAAAATGCCTCTATCCTACTACCGGTAAGTGAAAACAAAAACCTGTTGTCACTTGATCTGTAGCACCCTTGTTATTTATCAGATTGCTTAATTGTAAAAAGAACTCACTTTTGGGGCTGCAGTGTAATGTTATAGGCACTGTGCTAGTCAGATAAACAGAGCTTGGATTGTTGGAACAAATAACATAATGGGTGAAGAGTTTAGTTAGTACAGTTAAACCTCGCATAAAGAGCGCCTCGCTTAGAGAGTAACTCACTTAAAGAGCAGAATTTTCTCTGAATGATCGCTTCACTTAACAAATAAAACCAACCAAAAACTCGCTTAACAAATAAATCAGGTCTCACAATCCCCCCCACTAGAATTCACAATTGTTCACTTACAATGGTGTTTTGCTTAAAGAGCAAACTCGTTTAAAGAGCAATCCTGTGGAACACATTATGTTCTTTAAGTGAGATACAACTGTAAAGGTAAAGGTCTCCTTGGCTTGAAAGTCAGTCTTATCCAATTCTGGGAGGTGGTGCTCACCCCTGTTTACAGCTAAAGAGCCAGTGCTGTCTGAGTTTGTAGGTGTTTCCGTGGTCATGTGGCAGGAATTACTAGACTCTGGAGCCTGCAGAACCCTGTTACCTTTCCCACCAAAGTGGAACCTATTTATCTACTTGCAGATTTTTTGCTTTTGGCAAGCAGTGGGACAGACAACTGGAACTCACTTCATCATTCAGCACTTGAGTCTCGAACTGCTGGCCTGTCAATCTTCCAGTCTTCAAACTCAGTGTCTTAACCATTAAGCCACTGTGGCCCTTACAAGATTTTAGTTAGAACCAGTGGTGGGATCCAGCAGGTTCACCCCAGTTTGTCAGAAGCAGTAGCAGAAAATCCAGCTGGCCCTGCCCATCCAAGTTTTGAAAGAAAGTAGTCCTTTCCCCTGGCCACACCCACCATACCATGCTCACAGAGTAAGTAGTAATTTTTTTTGAATCCTACCACTGGTTAGAGCAGACCCCCCACCCTCTCCATTTAATTTAGATTAACGTTAGTGAACGAAGTTTAAGTAAGTTAAATATAAAATTAAACATTGCTGTTAGTTCTAAAGCAGTGTTTCCCAACATGGGACCCATACCCAACAGGGGGATTTCAATTCCCATAAATTTAAGTCAGTACATTAGGTTGTGGCTGGTTGCCAAGAGATTAAATCAGCGCAATTTTGTAATAACAACCCACCTCCCCCTTCTGTCTCTCACATCAGAGGGTGACTGAAGTGCTAAATTCCCACACCAAGAGGATGAGGAAAGACTACTACTTAAGTGGAGGAGCAGTGGTGGGCCTACTCTGTGGGCATGGCCTACTCTGTGGGCATGGACAGGTGACTGGGTGGGCATGGACAGGTGACTGGGTGGGCATGGCCATGTGACTCAGTGGGCATGGCCAGATGGCAGAGTGGGGAAGTGGGCATGGCCAGCCGGTTTTACTACCAGTTTGCCCGAACCGGTGTGAACTGGCTGGAGCTCACCACTGAGTGGGAGGGAGTATGAAGACATCATGCACACATGGTGGGCACTGGCATATCCTGCCCTGATCTTATTTATAATCAATAGCAATAGCAGCCATTCTCCATCCGAAAGAAAGGACTGCCCACTACCTTGGGAAGACAGGGGATCCAGCAAATCAGACTCCAGAAATTAAGAATTAGAAGGGCAGGACCACAAGAGAGGGAAACCCCTGCTATAGTTCTGTAGCAATCGTCTTACAAAGCACAAACACCCCGAATCGCAATATAGTACAAAATAAAATGAAACATTTTGATATAGTTTTTCTTGCTGCTTTTAAAGCAAGATCAGATTGTTGCACAGAATACATTACAATGAAATTTGTGTCAATTAGATTGCCTAATCCCAAGCAATATTTTCCATTCTTAAACACCACCCCAGACTGTGATCAAAACACTGTCTAGATTCTTTCCCCAATTAAATTAAATTGCAGTTCTAATTGCACTTGGCCTTCATTGGGACAAATATGAAATTACCATGAGTAAATGAAAGAATAATTAATTTATTACAAGCTCTTGGTAAAAATAACACTATAAAAACTCATAAGTAAGAGAGTTTCATTAAAAGTCTTTGACTTTTCATTATTACAACAATAGTTGTACCTATTGCAATAGATCAAAACAAAAACACCTGAAAAAGTAACATGTGAGTCCCTCTTCAGAGACGGATCCATCTTTATTCTGGCTCTGTTTGGTTCAAAAAGGCAAATTAAAATTGCAAGTCACAGAGACAAGAAAGTTGTAATCATTTAATGCTCTTCTATACAAACAGCACAAGAAAAGTCTGGGCTTTTCCATCAATAGATCTTTAGGTATTCCATTCTTTAATGTTCAATGATGTGTTTGCTTATAATAGGTAAAGTAAAGGTTTCCCTTGTTCGAAAGCCAGTCGTATCCAACTCTAGGGTTCAGTGCTCATCTCTGTTTCAAAGCTGAAGAGCCAGCGCTGTCTGCTTCTGAAAACATTTCTGTGGTCATGTGGTAGGCATGACTAGACACCGGAGCACACGGAATGCTGTTACCTTCCCACTGAAGTGGTCCCTATTTATCTATTTGCAATTTCTTGCTTTCGAACTGCTAGGTTGGCAGGAGCTAGGACAAAGATGGGAGCTGATTCCATCCTGCAGTACTCAGGAATTGAACTGCTGACCTTCTGCCTCCCAGTCAATGTCTTAGCCACTTGAGCCACACATTTGGGTCATCACTTGTACTGTGACAATAATATGGCTCAGCCTCAAGTTTACAATTCCAACAGATGTTTATGAGAGCTAGACCCTTTGCTCCACTTCCATCTTGGTAGATTTGTTAATGAGATATACCGGTAGATTAAAACAGGAAAGAGATAACTCTGATTCCTCCAGGTCTTTAGATTTAGCCTGCCAAAAGTCCAGAAGATGCCTCTCCTTTCCCCATGTCCCTCATCATCAAGTGAGAAAGTAAGCTAGAAAATTCACTATAATCTTTGATGCTTCTCCATTGGGCAATATGATGAGAGCTGTTAGTGACTCCTTTTATTAAAAACTTTAACAAGACCCAAAATGTGATGTGGAATCCCATTGTTACCTTTCATCAACAGAATTTAAAGAAAAAGAAAGGAAACAAAGAAATCAGCTGGCTTCTCTTGGAATACAAACTATATATACAATATCACAATATTTACATTTTATTTGATTTAAAACTTTTCAGCGTACTGGTATGCATCACCTACCTGATGCTTAAGGCACAGTAAAATCAAACCAGACCCATAAAGAGCTTTAAGGTTCAGGTGGGAAGGTGAAAGAGGAGGCCAATGCTATGCCTCTCATCATCCCATCACTGGTGGTAAGGTCAGTTTTCCTGCTCTCCTTTCGAGGACAAAGTATTTGTCCCCTCTTCTCTCACAATAATTTTAGCTGACACATGACTTAGAAATGGACAAAACCCAGATTGGTCTTGGTTTCTAGCTGAACAGAATGCTACTGTGTCGTATTATTAGCATGCGCTGCTGCCTTGTTATGAAAACGATTGAAATGCTTTGAATAATAGCAAGCATGCTGAGACCTGTTCATTTTCTCTGGCACTACGGCTGTTTTTTTATATATCCACCTCCTTCCCCGGTTCCTATTTACATGTGGAGTATTTGTATAGGCTTTTCTGGTTTGAATTGTTTTATTTTTACCAGCAAACAGTTCATAAAGGTTGCTGACTTTGGCCTACTATAGACTGTGGTACAAATACATTATTGTACTTTACTCAAAGTAGAACAAGGTTGGGAACTTGCTGCTTTCTAGACGTTTTACCCTACAACTTTAAGGGTCCTGCTGCCATCAAAGGCACATTTGGTAGGGATGTGAGAAACATCCTGATAGCTGCTTCCAGGTTTTGGAAATTCCTGGCCTTTGGCTTTCCCTCCTTGTCCAGGTGCCACCAAGCAACTGTCAGACTGCTGAGGAGGTATAAGTTTATCTATGTTGCATAAGTAAAGGGGAATGGTCGGGTGCGGATAGGGAGCATTGCCAACTCCCCCTGGGGTACATAGGAGGAGTCTCCTCAAAGATTGTGGTATTTTTGCACCACAATTGGGCCTACCCCAGGCAATGGCAGCCTTGTGCCACTGATCTTTCTCAGACTAAGTCTGGAGAAAGGAACTATGAAATGAATTCAACAAAAGGTGACTTCATTTTGGCAGTTTTACGTCTAGCCTATAAACGGAAGAAAAACCAACCCCCATAATATCTCTGACTGAGGTGGTTATCACATTCATCCAATGATAGGGCCAGCTTTATCCCAGTCAGTAACCTGGTGATTGATACAAACATGTCCTGCTCTAGTGAAGCACTGCATGTTGTGTAAAGAGATGATTTATATGGCTAAGCTTTCAAAAGGTGGGGATTTGAGTCAACAGGTTCAGTGTCCGTCCCCCCCTCTTTTGACCACAGGGTGCCTCCTGGCAGAAGTTAGCCAACAGTTCCAGGAGTTGTTTCCCTTTAGTCCACAACAGATCTGGAAATTTGTTCCTCTTGTGGTTAAGCTCCAAACTGTCAACAAGTTCAAAGCATGTGTTATGTATTGTGTATGCTTTTGCCCATGAAATTCTGTATCTAAGCTGATGCTCGAATCATTGATTGCTATACAAACTTCTTCATCATTGATTGCTATATTGTACATACTTCCTCGTAGCACGTAAAAGCTGCGTAATTGCAAAGGCACATGTAGGCTTAGGAACTAAGGAATAAAAGGGGGGTTGAGTCGGCCATTCTGTTGTCTCCTCCCATGCCTTGATCCAGTTCTTGTCGTATTGTCACTACATCTCTACAGTTGTGAAAGAAATTATAATGGATGACAATGAGACTGTGAGACAAGGGAAAACTTCAGGCTGCCTCAGAAAAACTTCACTGAGGCAGTCGTATCCAAAAAAGGAGCCTCATTCGGGTGTCCCCTGAGCAGAGTTTCTCCAGCAAGAATCCTTTCAACCCAGAAAGCACCTTTGTGTGCTTCTGACACAATTTAAAAAAACCCTCTCAGTCTTGAGGTATTCCCTAATGTTTCTGTAGTCTCCTCACATTATCTGTTACCCTCAAAATGCAGAGAAATGGCAAACCAAGTTAAGAACCGCCACAGGCTAAAGTCCTAAATCTTTGAGAATGCTATTAAAATTATTGCTTCAGAATAAAAGGATAGTCATATATTCTGCCAATAAAATAATATATATATATTACTGTATATTATTTTAACATATATATATTAAAATGGAAAGACCACCATGGCTTTAGAACGTTATTTTGTTAACTTTCTAAAACAATCAATAAAAGAAAAAGCAATTGTTTTGTTTGTTTTTAATAAAGGAGGGTAATTTAAAAAGCTGATCTCCTAAAGACAAACACGTGAATAGAGAAGGTTAAGACTTCTAGCCCCTCTCTCAATGATGGGATGTTGTGGTGGGTTAATTCTATTTCTGGTCTTTCTACCATCTCTTATGGCAGTGGCGGCATGATTTGCAAGTGCCTGGGAACATCCCTGCTGGAACCTGATTGTTTGTGGCTGTTGGGACATGATTTCATGTGTTTGGTCACAGCAGTATCCTTTTCCTGCTCCTTTAATCTTTGATGGATGTTGTGCTTGGATACACTGATGTGTACACAGGAAGTGGTTTTCAGAGGAGTCTTTTTGCCCCTGTACTTCAGGTGTGGGACTCTTACTCAGTCAGATGGTGTTTATTAATGGATACCATTTCCAGGCATCTTGAACAAAAATTACTGAACAGAATCTATTCAAATATGACAGATGCTCTGCACAATTGCTTCCTTGCATTGTGGATATGGAGGTGCTCCTCAAGACTCTGAATTCTCATTTATAAGACTTGTTAAAATGTGTTAATTTCAAAGGAGCAAATCCATATAAGAAGTTTTAACTGTTTCTCTCCCCCCCCCAAAACAACAACAACAACAACAACAACAACAACTTTGAAATATGTAGTTCGGTGCCTGGGATGTAGTGCGTGCATGTGTGTCTCCCGAGAAGTTTCTAAATGCCTCACCAAAATTATCATGATTTTTTTTCCAGGAAGCCAGGGCAGATAAAATGATATGAAATGGATGTCTGTAACTTTGTAGGACAGACAAAGCCAAAGTGTCCACTATTAGCCATAAAAAAGTGATCTATGCATCATTGATATAAATTTGGGGACATTTACATGCTTTACAAAATATAGTAACTCCAATCCTCTGACTTAGTTATGTTGCATAGTAAAAATGGCCTAACATTTGGAGGCAAATTACCACAAGTTAAGAAATTGCCAAAGACAATAGCAGTTGACCACTGAATTGCATGATTCAGTGTCAGTGGTGGGTTGTCAAACATTTTACTACCCCACCATGATGTCATCATAGTGTGGGCAGAGCTAATGTCATGACATCATGGGCGGGTCAAATAAAATAAAATAAAATAAAATAAAAATAAACACACACACACACACCCTCAACCCACCCACCCACTCCAAACACAAACCCGTCACTTAACTATTAGTATAAGTGCCTGGGCAGTACCATGTTGCAAGATGGATATGGTCATCGTACCAGTTCTCTAGGATAATATGCCTTAATGTAAATGTAAAACAGCTGTACCTCCTTAAGGGTTTTCCAATTAGAACAGCAATTGGAACAGCACAGGTGTAGCTTATTGATGAGGTAACTCCAAGACTTTGCTTAAAAACCCCAAGCCAGGCCGCCAGGCCTTTTTAGGAAATGTGGTAGTACGTCAATATAGGTAAAGGTATTAAATACACATTAAAATACACACAGACACACCACATCCAAAGATGAGTCACTTACCCTGGGGAGCAGGCTGTAGGGAGCTTTGGGCTAGCAGCTTCTCTTCCTCCTCCCTGCTTGGGAGGACAGCAAGGAGGCCGTGCATACACACTAAGCACTGTAGGCGTGCATGCGCACCAAGTGCTTGGCGCGCATGCGCAGTGGGGGAACCAGTGAAAAGGTAAGCCCTGAAGGTGGTTCCCCCCAAAAACTGCTACCGGTTCTCCGGGACACTGGGAAAAGTTAGTACTGGTTTTGGCGAAGTGGTGCGAACCTGTTGCATCCCATCACTGTGAATCAGTGTGCAACAAATTATGTTTATGGTGATTTCTTATCACAAGGAAGTTTGCCTCTAAATATTATACATTTGAACATATAGCTGAGTAGAACTGGAGAAACTCTTTTGGATACTTTACTTGGCTAGTATGGCTAAGAGCCATGTTCAAAGTATCTGGGAACTGAAGTCCAAAACCTAGTGACATTTTTTTCAGCTAAACCTTAGTTTACTTTCTTACTTTAAGGCAAGTACACAAGGGAACCAATTCCATATCAGGACCAATGCTCATTTACAGAAGAATTTAAACATTCCCTTGACTAGTTAAGTTTGCCTCTGCTGCAAAACATTTTTTTAAAAGATTAGTTCCTTGACACACACACACAATTGTTTTTAAAATCTATGGTGGGGAACTAAGAGCAAAATGGCGGGAGAGGAACCACTCCAGGGCAATTATGGCGAGGAACCACCCCAGGGCAATTATGGCTGAACACGATGGTTCTGATGCACATCACAGGAACATAAGAAGCAGCCATCTACTGGGTCCAACCATTAGTCCATCTATACAGGGTTTTCCAACCTTGCGTCCCCAGGTGTTCTTGGACTTCAATTACCAGAAGCCCAGGTCAGCATACCTGCTGATCAGGGTTACTGGGAACTGAAGTCCAAGAACATATGGGGGCCCAAGGTTGGGATTCCCTGATCTATAGCAACATTGATTGGCAGTAGCTCCCTATGGCTTCATGAAGGAATTTTTCAAGCCCTACTTAGAGATGCCAGGGATTAAAACTGGAGTCTGCCTCATAACAAAACAGAAGCTCTACTACTGAGATACAGACCTTTGTTAAATAAGACTCAGCAGCATGTTGCAGGTTTAATATATGTAGTTTAGCCCTAACATTTTTCCAATATCAGTATTAACTAATCACTGGTTTTTAAAGGAAATAGTATCCTTATAAAAAAGAAAACAATTCATTCCTGGAGATGAATGAGTTGGGGACATGAGATTTTTCTACATGGCAAGCAGTCACCCAGTGGACTGAAAACTATCTCCTTTCTATCTCACACACATCCATGTGCATCCATAGGCTCCTGTGCTTGTTTTGCACAAACTCATACCCCCACTCCTGTTTTCAGATATGCTGGCACAGAGGCATAGATCTGAACAATCCATGAACAGTTGTGATCTCTTACTTGCTTGCCTCCGTATGCCAAGATGGCCCGGGCCAAATCTTGAAGTGTGTGAAGCTCTATCTGCAGCGTCTGGCTTTTGGTTCGAACTCTTGACTGGGGCTTCCTGTGTTCTTCCCATTTCCTTGATGGTTTAGCCAGATCTTCTGAATAGAGAATGAGCGCTCCTTTTCTAGTGCTGTAGGTTTTGGGAAGACCTATTCTCCAAGATTCTTCAGTGTCTTGACAGTTCCCCAGTAACTTGCTGACACGGCAACGGGTTTCAGGAGATGTCCAGTTTAAGTAATCCTAAATGGTGAAGGAGAAGGAGAAAAAAGAATTTAGATGAAAAATAAGTCAGTGGTCTTGTGTTGGCCGATACACCAGCAGAACATCCCAGCTATGAGACTGACACCCTTGGTCAGTGGCCAAGACCATGTTCGTGGAAAATTTAAATGTGGAGTTGTGAGCAGGATGGAGGTGATTTAAGAAAAGGGCACACTTACACCATGTTCTATACTCCTCTTGTCTACTGTCATGTCCTTGTGCACAGCACATATTTATTTATTTTCATTTATAGAGTACCTTTCTGCAAAGACACTCAAATCAACGTACAACAGAATTAAAATCATAGAATATTAAAATTTGTAAGAGTCACTGGCCAAGTTTGAAACATGCTTTACAACTTTTCCCAAAAAGTAGTAAAAGTGGGGACGACTCACTCCAGAGCGCACTTGACAATTTAGAAGCAATACTGGAGGGAGCCACTTTCCACATGGCCATACCAACTTCTGCCATTACTGAGACCCCAAAGGCATATGGTGTAGTAGATCTTAATGGCTGGGTGTAGGGTCACTTAGATAGCTAGACCCTAGAGCCATTAGATCAGGAGTCATGTTGATAAAACTCTGCATGCAGTTCCCAAGACACCCCCTCAAGTTATCAATTTCCCTCATTTTCACCCCTCTGGTGGGAGAAATACACTTCCAGGGATACAATTCTTTAACACAAGGTATGTGTTAGTCAATGCTGGGTTGTTGTTTTTTTCCAAAACAGGAATGGACCTTTTGTTCACTTCATAGGTCACATAGAAAGGCTGAGGTGGGGGAAAGGCCTTTAACCCAACCAAGACGACACTGCCACCCACTTTTACATTGCCTAAAAATAATGGAGAGCTGGCTAGATAGCTTTGTGATTTAAGTACCTGTCTGTGGAACCAGAGGTCAGGGGTTCTATTCCTCACTCATACCTAACAGGAGAAAAGCCAGCCTGCATAGTCACTGGTAAACTGCACAGTCCTAGGGCACCCACAGAGGAAAGGGAATGGAAAACCACTTCTATGTGTTGTCTACATAGAAAACCCTGGACAGGGTTACTGTAAGTCAGAATTGGCTTGGCAGCATGCAATAATAATAATAATAATAATATAATAATAATAGATTACAAAGATTAATGGCCTCAAATTCTACATTACCAGCTAAGCAACTACAATACTGTATAACTTTTAAAACTGGAACTTACCTCAGGATCAAAATGCACCTCCAATTTCTCTTGTTCTTTTTGAGCTACCTGTCCAGCTCCACGGCTTAACAGAGAAAGACTGGACATTGCCAAACCATACAACTTCCTTTTGCTTTGGAGGATATAACTTTAATCCATTTTAGGGGAGCCTCAGACAACGCTGCTAGATGTCTCTCTTTTTAAAAGCAGACACCCACTCACAAACTTGTTTTGTATTCAAGTAAGATTATTAATATCAAGAAGACAGTATAAAGGTTTGGTTATTTTCATTTCTAGATACAGTATTACTTTTTCTGTCCTTTATTCGGTTTCTTCTATTTTAGTTGGTCCAAGAATCTGTGGATTGCTGCTATCCTTTCTACTGTGTTCTGAAGTTGTTTCTGTGTTGCTATGGCAGCAAAAGGAAATTAAGTTGTTTAAGCCAGCAAGAAGGAAGATGGGGAAGAGAGGGCAGAAAGAAGGAAGGAAAGTAGATTTTAGAAGGCTCAGAATCAGATTTCAAGACTGGATTAACTCCCTTGGCTCAGGTTCAGATTTCAAGACGGGGTTGTTTGCAAAACATCCTCCCCCACCCTTACCAACTAGAAGAATGATTTGATCTTTCAAATGTCTAGCGTTACAATTTTTCCTATTGAAAGGAGCACAGAGCTGTGTTTGCACAAAATGCAGCTGATGCTCATTTGAAGGTGTCCACTCCATGACTCATCGACATCTTTCTTCGTGCTCCGCTTCCTAATAGGACTTCTCTCTCTTCCATCGTTCAAAGCTTTTTGCCTCTTGAAAGAGCTTCCAAGTTTCTGTTTGTGGTTATAATCTGATTGTAATCTAGAGCCTTTCATGAGTTCTCTTCCTGGTCCTCCTCAATTTTGGAAGCCTTTTGTGTATTTCCCAAACACCATTTGCTAGGAAGGTCAAGTGTTGCCTCCGGGTACTCTTCCTCATGGGGATTTTAAATGATGTGGAAACCTTCATTTGTTGGAAATATAGCATGGGGAGGAAAGGTGAAGCACGCTCTTAGCCACTGACTCTTCTTGTGTTTTTCTATGATTGATATACCCTTGAGGGCACCTTCTATAGCTCTGTTAAGAAGCTGGGCCCTGGGGAACAGAGTTGATTTCAGACACAGGAACCCACCCAGACAGACAAGACCTTTTGTGTCTACTATAGTTGCTTAATAACATAATTCATCGACTGTCTCCTCTGAGCAACTTCTCATACAGAGAATGTGACAGTTTGTGTTGTCATGCCTCCCTTTGAAGATTATCTAGAAACTTTTGCTGGCCCAGAAGGAAGAACCTAAAATGCTGACTGGAGTGAATTTGTGGCTGAGTAGGGACACAGCTTCTGTATTACAACAGCTTATCTGGCTTCTGCTCTGTTATCTACTGATAGAAATACAGTATTTACATACTATATATAACATTTTGCCTGCTCCTTGGTCAGGGAATTCCTTTTCCTCATCTCTTACAAACTTCCTCTGTTTGATAAAAGCTAGTTGTGTAACAGCTTCACATTTTATGAACCTAGTAACTACAGATGCCTAAGATTGGATGTTGGAGGAAACTAGGGAAAATACTGTTCACAAGAACCCAAGGTTGGTTCTAATGATAAGTAATATATTGTTGCCCAAGTGAGATTTTAATGTTCACAGAAACGTCTGCAAACACAGACAGTGCTGGCTCTTCAGCTATAAAACAGAGATGAGCACTGAACCCTAGAGTATGATACAACTGTCTTTCAGGCAAGGATAACCTTTACCTTTACCTTACAGGGTTAGTAGCAGCAAGGAGGATATTTCTGGAAGATGACAATGGGTACAATGAGATAGGTAGTGACTAAGATAAAGCCCCCCCCCCTTTAGCATAGCCATAGCATGGGGTGGTCTCCCTCCCTAAAGGCTGCTAGTTTATGTAAAGGTCCTAGGGATGTGCTAGCAGTGAAGAGTGTATCTAAGGAAATGGAATGGGCGGGATTCCAATGTGCAGTTCAGTTTAGAATTGCTATGCAGCCTTGTTTAATAATATTTACATGCCATTATGTCAGTTCTGACTTATGGCAAACTGTTTCAGGATTTTATACATACAATATGCACAAATTGTTCGCCACATAGCTTGCCCAAGACTACACACGTTAGCTCTTCTCATGGGATACACATAAACTCACAACCACTGGTTCCACAGCCAGATGCTTCATTCCCTAAGCTATCCACCCATCTAACCTTGTTTACATACAACCTAAATACTGAAATGTGTACATTTCCAACAAAATGGAAATGTTGATTTCATTTTGCATTGCTATTACAGTACTGTTCTTTTCTTAACTTTACAGAAGCAAAATCCTAATTCTAGGGCAAGATCAGACAGAGTCTTTTCCTCCCAAACTCATCTTTTAAAAGCTAATTTGTCTTGAGAATTCAAATCAATAGGCAGGGTGAGGGAATATTAATCTTGCTTTAGAGGAACAAAGTATTCTGTTGATACTGCAAGGGTGTATTCATTGGAGAAGCCTGTATAGTCTGTCAAGCGCACTTCAACATCAATCTTCTGAAAGTGCCCCCCTGCTGACTTGTACAAAGTTATACAGCAGGCTACCTTCAGCTGGAGTTTGTAGAGTGTCTTTCATACAACATGTCCTCTGAGTGCTTTACAAAATTACAAACAGCAACAGGAAAATGTACAAAACAAACAAACTTCCCAGCAGAAGGTCTGATTTCCTAAGCAGGCAGAAACAGCTTTTAAAACTGGGCATCCCACAGGGATTAGAAGAATCCCATGTTCAATGCCCTTGAAGGCAAGGGGGAGGGACTTTTGAATCTACTGCCACAACTAGAAAGCTGCTTTTACAAATATGGCTCTCAAACAGTAAATTTTGATACAGTATTAGTGACATTTCTGTGGTGCATGTACTATCGGTAGTCGGGTCTCGGACTAATGAGCAGAAGACTCTCTCTAAAGGAGAACTTGGAGAAGGTCATCTTGAGCTACAGCTCCCAGAATCCACATCTTCTTCCTCGATGTCTAGGCCAGACGTGAAACTGTCAAATTGAAGGCACCTTTAGTTTTTTTATGTTTTTAATATTTTATTAATAATAACAGTGTAAAAATAGAATATAAATGTATAAAAGTGAATAGGAAAAGAGATATGTATAAAACATACAACATTATTACATGTTTATAACAGTTCTTTCAAATACAGTATAGCAATTTTTGTATCAATTCTTATATACTATACCATGCTCATATTTCATTTTACAATCTCTTAAATCTGTCTTAATTTTTTGTTCCATATAATACACGGTATTAATATCCAATTTCCCCTTTTTCTTAATAATAATTTAAAAAATCTGAAACATCTTTTTTAAAAAGAAAGAAAAAATGAAATGAAATAGAAAAGTTCACCCTGTGCTATCTACATTGTCAAAAGAATTCACCAAGTGTATATATTTCTTAAATTTTCTTTATTTCTTCCAAAAACTCATCAACTCGGGTGCTGGATTTTTACCCTTAAGGTATATTTTACCGTTTAAGGTATATTTATTTATTTATTTAAATTTGCTTATCGCCCTCCTCCCCGAAGGGACCCAGGGCGATTCACAACACGTCAACATCAACAACAATTTAAAACCAGTTCAAAAATTAAAAGTTTTAAAAGTTTTAGAAGAAGTTTTAAAACTTAACATTAAAATCTAGGCGTTGTAGCTAGGAGGCAAACCATCCAGCCGGTTGGGGAAATTGATCCATCCATTCCCCAGACCTGGCCTGCCAGCCAGGTTTCCACTCCTTTCCTGAAGGACAGCAGCTCCTTCCAAGAAAGGCTTCCAAATGTCCCAAAATTTGTTTTCCTTCAGTATCCCCCTTTTTATATTCAATTCCCACCTCAACTTCTCATTCAAAGCCATATCCCATAGATCCTTATACAAGTTACCCATTTCCAATTTCATATCATTTTTCCAATTTTTTGCAATCTGTTGTCTTGCTACAGATAAGAAAATGGATACCAGGTCTTCCTTTTTCCCTATCCCTTTTTAATTCTTCGAAATCTGTTAGCAATGCAGCTTTTACATCCAAATTGAAATTATGGCCCATTATCTTCCTAATTCCAATCCCCCTCCCCCAATACTCACTTTTGGTGAATTAATTCTGCAGTTTCTTTTGTCTGTCTTAGTGTGAGAAAGATTAGCTGGCAACACAAGGTTGCCTTTACCAGCGTATGGCCGACTGTGGTTTAAAAATACCAAAATCTTCGAGAAGTCTCTTTCTGTATACTGTGATATTGGGGATGCTGAGATATTGCAGAATTCACTAGAATCTTTGGAGTCTAAACCACCACCACAAACTCCCAAAATGAAGCCATTATTTGGACGTTCTTTTGGAAGATCAGACACTTTTGCATTGCTATAGAATAGATGAAGTTTCTATGCTGGCCATTTCTGGATCTGAGGGAGCAGGACTGGCTCCTGTTAGCCACATTTTAGTTTAATCCTATGTGAGCAAAATGAGCGACAAGTTGGACCTTTCTTTTGAAACAGCATAATAACCCTTGCGACTAGGCCAAGTCCTTTGTAGCATCAGTGGTGCTGCCTTCCTCAGGGAGTTTCACATAGCCCACAAGTGGACAAGCCACTTTGGATACAGCTCCAACCACCAGAAAGATTCAAACCCCTTCGCTCTCAGTTTTTAGAAAGCAAGTGAAGATGTATGGCCTTCTTTGGATTATTTTTAAATAAGGAGTAATTCTTTCCAGCTCTTACTAACCTGCTAATTTACTGCTGACTGTCATTGCCTTTTAAACTTTTATTGCTGTATCTCCTTCTTTTTTGATAGGTTATGGTTTCATTTGCATTTCTCTCAGTGTATTATTTTGTAAACCACTTTGGAGGCCTTACTGATTAAAAAAGAGCAATGTGTAGACAAATTAATGTTCATAAAGAAAATTTTGAAAAATCTGTTTTTAGGCCACAGTTTACTGATCCTCCACTGATGTGGTTTGCACCTGTGTTTCTTTGAATTCATATCTCTCCACATCATAGGTGGCCAAGATCCAAATCACGATTCTAAATTAACTTGCCATTCCTGCTACTCTGTCCTCACTTTAAAATTCGAAAGCTCAGCTAATAGGTTTCTAAAACCACATCTGCATGAGTGTATGATTTTAAGAAGTTGTTCAGCAGTTGCTACATTCATATTGGCACTGGCTGCAGAATACTTGCCAAATTTGTCTTTTGCTCCCCAAGGGCAATGATAAAGGCTGCAAAGCAAATACTGCATCTCTACGCACTACCTCTTGCATCCCCCCTTGGCGCCTGGTGACACCACAGGTGTAAATTGCTTCTCTTGCAACAGCTCTCTTCTTTCAAGCGAATATGAATCCTTGTGAAAGTTGCTGAGTTGATCTCTCCAGAGGCAATGGCTCCAACTCCGTACACAAATTAGGTGTCGCAAAACACAACCACACATCGCTGTAGTCCTGCCATCACACATCATGTCTGAGCCACATTTGTCAAGGGGGGAGCAGAGAGGCAATGGGTGATGAAGCTCATGTCAAAGAGGCACTTTTTTTGAGGGCTGTCAAAATGGAAGCCAATTAGTATCAGGTATGGCAGGATGGGCTTGGGTGTTGTCACTTTCGTTACACTATGGACATACAGGTATCTGGTATGCGCTTCACACTTGCCAGATTAAACAGGTTTAGGTGGCGGGATTTAAACCATTGTGCCTGGCGGACAGTGGTCCATGGGGTTGCAGAGGGTCGGAATCAACTGTGTGACTGAACAACAACGAAAAACTTTTCCCCTACCTATGTCACCAAGCAATCTGACAGCTCATAATGATTGTTATAAATTGTCAAGTCCATTCTGACTGTTGGCAATCCTTTTCAGACCTTTCTCATATTCAGAAGTGTTTTGCCATTCTTTTCTTCTGAAGGCATCTTGGGACTGTGCAGCTTTCCCTTGGCCACATAGGCTGGCTCTTCTAAGATGCACAATGGGAATTGAACTTCCCAGCCTCTGGCTCTGCAACCACTGCCGCCAGATACTTGAGAGAGCTAGGCCTTCACAAGTAGACACAGCATAGACCGAAACCAAATATTTATGCCAACATAGGAAGTTGGTAGTGGTTTGCTTTAAAGACTGTATTTGCACATGCAAGACTGCTTGGGCTTTGACATTTTTATTTATTTATTTATTTATTTATTTATTTATTTATTTATTTATTTATTTATTTATTTATTTATGTTTACACTTGTATGCCGCCCACTCGCAACGCGACTCAGGGTGGCTAACAAAGTACAGTAAAACCCCAACTTACAAATGCCCCGAGTTACATAAAATTCGATTTACATAATGATTTTGTACTAAAACCATGTCCTGATTTACACAAATGTCCCAATTTACATAAATTTACGTAACACGATTTCCTATGGGTTTCCTTTGAGTTACATAAAAAATTCATTTTTCTTATGGGTTTGCTTCGATTTACATAAAATTTTCATTTTCCCTATGGGTTTACTTCGAGTTACATTAAAAAATAATTTTTCCTATGGGTTTGCTTTGAGTTACATAAAAAACCGATTTAAGCAAAACCCTACGGAACAGACTTTTTGCGTAAGTAGTGGTTTTACTGTATCACAACACGAAAGTCCGTGTTGTGAGGTGACTTTATTTTGGTTCCATTTTCCTCAGAGGACATCTGGAGCCACCAAAGAGGGCCTCCAGACTGTAAGCTGCCTTTGAATTCAGGCATTCCTTTGGGATAAGAATATAGGGAGCTGCCTTATAATGCCCAAAATGCTGTTGCTCAGTAATGCAAAAAGTGTAACTTTTGCAAGCAAATTACTGCAAGAAATCTCTGAAAACAATATCTGCTGCATACTGAGTTGTATGACCTGAGACAATGTTTAAGGTCTATGGGTTTTTTTAACAGCAATTACTTTCCAAAAATTACACCACTTGAGTAAATGCAAAACAGGATTTTAATCACTGTGTTACACCATTGAGCCATCTAGCCTAGTAATGTTAATTCTGACAGGTGCCTGCAATAGTTCCAGGCAGAATTTCTTTGTAGCTCTATTTTCAGATAACTAGTATTCCCATCCTTGCAGTATAGTGGTTCCCAACAAGGGGTACACAGCCCACTAGTGGACTTCAATTCCCAGAAGCCTAAGTCTGTACATTGGCTGATCAGTGCTTTGGGGAAATGACATAGGCTTCTGGGAATTGAAGTCCAAAAACCAGCATTTGGGAAACACTGCTGTAGTAAATAGGCATGGGATTGTTGCTCTAGTTTCCTGCTAGCTGGGAATTTACTTTCTGAATGGAAAGCTAGGGTGAAGTTAGACCATGAAGCCTTCCCAGTTATATCTTTTATCCAATTGAACCACATTTAAGAGTCTGTAGATTCTGCCAGCTAGAATTCTCAAAATGGAGAATTATGGGATTTGTAGTCTAAATAAATAAATAAATAAAATCTTATATATATTCTAGTAACCATGACTAACCCTGTGTAGCTTCCAAAGTTATGGTAACTGAAATCCAGTGCATTCAGGGTAGGTGTGGCATGTAATTCAGATTGGCTAAAGGAAGTCTAACTGGTTGTTCTTTTTTCAATTGTTGTACAGGTATTTTAAATTGTGAGTGAAATCCAAATGTTAATCTCAAGAAAGTAGGTGGGTGAACAAGATTTGTTAAATCAATATTTTGCAAGTCCTATTAATGCAATGTCTCGTTGGAGTTTAACTGGAAAATGATGCCAGTATAACTCCCTTGGTATGCATTTCAACAGTAAATTGCCATCGATTAAGTAGTGCAGTAATTTGCTGTTATTCACTTGTAGTGTGTGACAGCCAATACCTACACTGACCCTTTTGTTGTAGCAATTCAAAGCTGAATATCTACTACACCAGTGATGTCCAACCTTGGCACTGCAGGTGTTCTTGAACTTCGGTTCCCAAAATCCCTGATCAGCAGCAGTGCTGACTTGGGATTCTGGTAATTGAAGTCCAAGAGCACCTGGAATGCCAGGGTTGGCTAGCACTGTACTACACCAAAGGAATTTCACCAATAGGGTTCTGAGAGTTGTGTTTAATTTGATTTAGAGGATTTGATGGCCAATGGACACATATTGCCCAGTGCTATTTTAATTGGAGACTCTTCCATCTCCTTTTACAGGGAAAAGCATGGGCCACAGCTGTAGTCGTAACAGATAGCAATCTCAGCCTGCTTTATACAGAGTCAGATTGGTCTACCCAAAATTGCATGTTCTAATTTGGCCAAAGCTCTTTAAAGCTTCACAGGAAGATCTTTCACAGCTCTGCTACTAACAGCTATGCAGACTGTACCTGGACTTTTCTGTAATTCAAACATGTGTTTCCTGCTATTGACCAAGGGCTCCTCATTGGATATGCTTCCCAAAGGAAATACCAATGTGTCTTATATTTATTAAAATCACGGCAGAAGGCAGCATTAAACCTTACCTCCCCGTCTGCTTCATTCCCAGTCATGCACAACCCCTTCTGCTATGTGAATATCAAATTGCACCACTTTGCGCATGACATGCAATTAACCCATTTAATGCCACAGGTAGTTTGGGCCTTATGCTGCTTTCAGTGGAATGTAAATTAGATTGCTAAAACACTAGCTATTTAAACACTCTCACCCTTATTACTATGTAGTTGTTTAAAGCAATGCCACAAACTGTCTTCTGTCTTTACTGAAAATCAAGCCTTTAAGAAGCGCAATTGCATTGCTTAGGAACTAAGGAATGAAAATACAGTATAGTATCTTGAACAGCAAATTCGTGCTTATAAATGATAAATAAAAAGATCCCTGTTTCTTCAATGATGGGAGACAGAATCTTACACCTTTAGGCTATGTGGCTCAATAACTATGATTTTTAAACAAATCTGTTCCCTCATTAATAATCAGTTATGAGTAATCATGTTAATGATGTGTGGCTTTACATGTTGTATTGCAGAAGAAATACAATCTTATGAAACTTACTAAGGGAAATTATTTCAAGAGAGGCAATAAAATGGAGTTAAAATTGCATCAATTATGAATGGGAGAAGCTTATAAAGCATATGTATGCAAAATAGGACTAAGGAGTGGATGGGTGGGTGGAGATTCAATTTACAACTTGTTCACATATATTTAAGTGAGAAGTGATATGGGGGAAATCTGTGTTACAGCATATATTAATTAAATTGAGGGGATGCAGGAAGCTTTCAGCCTGTTTTCCTGGTTTGGCTTCCAGCGTTTTCACAGATGCCTGTATTATTATTTTTTTAATATCTCTGACTACAGTAGTGTTGAGATGAGGATTCAAAGCCTTCCAGATATTGTTGGAATACAATTTCCATCAGCCTCAATGTGAGCTATGCAGCGGTGGGCTCAAATTTTTTTTTACTACCACGCTGTGGGTGTGGTATGGTGGGCATGGCCAGGGGGAAAGCCCTGTGTTGAACCTGAATTAGGACTACTTTATTTCAAAACTTGGATGGGTGGGGGCAGCCGGGATTTCTGCTACCGGTTTTGGTGTGAACCTGCTGATGCCCACTCCTGGAGATAGGGTAGGGTGGCCTCACGAAACAACCACACACACAACACACAGTTAAAACTCTAAAAACAATTTTAAACCATTTAAAACAACATCACGTTTCTTTAAGTAAAGGAGTAAAGGAGAGGGATGGTAAGTATAAGATGTTAAATATGTTAAATAAGCCAGTGGGGAGGGGTCAATAAGCCATCATTAACCCACACCATTTCCACCAGCCAAGTTTTCACACCTTTCCTAAAAGTAATGTACAGTAATTTAATTTCCAAATGTACTGTAATTTAATTTTAACTTTATATATTTATATACCGCCCTATCCAATGGACTCTGGGCAGTGTACACAAATTAAAACCAATATAAAATTATTTTAAAACCTTTTAAAACAGCAATATTACCCACCACTGTGCCATTTACTATCTAAAAAACAAATATAAAATCTGCATACCTTAACATTAAAAATTAATTACCGGACGGGGGCGCCTCAGATGAGCCACAAAGGGGAGCTTGACAATCCTGGCCCCCAGACCCTTTTTGCCAGCCACATCTTCAGTTCTTTCCTAAATGGTAGCAACTGGGCCTGGAGGTGTAGTTCTACCAGGAGGAAGCTCCATTTCACCTTGAAACCCTTAGTAGGGTCTCTATAAGTTGGTTCTTATCATGAAAACCAAGATTTTCTGGAAAAGACCATTATATTCACAGCATAGCTGGGAAAACTGGAAGACAACAGGAAAAGAGGAAGAACAAACACAAGATTAATTTACTCCCTAATGGAAGCAGTGGTGGGCTTCAACCGGTTTGCACCGGTTTGGGTGAACCAGTAGTAAAACCGGCTAGCCCCACCCATGATCAGGACACAATGAGGAAATTCCTTCTCTTCTCTGCCTCACTGCTGGGCAGGAACCAGCCTTAGCGCCCTTGCCTTGACCAGGGAGGGAGGGAGGAAGAGGAGGAGGAGGAGGAAGAGGAGGAGGAGAAAGAGCCTCTGCCACACCTTTTGCCACAAAAACGCCCCACTGCCACTGCCCGCCCTTCTCTGCTATGGCCTCAGGACATTGTTGGGGAGGCCGGTGGTGGCTCTGCTAGCAGCTTCAGCTCCCTCATTGTCATGGTGCGATAGGGCCAGTGGTGAGCTTCAACCAGTTCGCATTGGTTCAGGCACCGGTAGTAAAATCAACTGGCCCCACCCACCTACCCACCCCACCTTCACCCAACCCTGTCCCACCCACCTCCTCCTCCTCTCACCCCACTCCAGGCATGACCAGAACGTGAGGAGGCCCCTTCTCTTCTCTGCCTTACTGCTGGGCGGGAACTGGCCTCAGCACTCTCGCCTTGACCAGGGAGGGATTGAGGAAGAGGAGGAGGAAGAGGAATAGCCTCCACCACTGCCCGGTTGCCTCTTTTGCCGCTGAGGCATCTCACTGCTGCTGCCCACCCTTCTCTGCGGTTGCCTCAGGGCGTTGTCATGGGAGGAGGGGGAGGCAGGCGGCAGCTCTGGTGGCAGCTTCTGCTCCCTCATCAGTGTGTGTGTGCATGTGCGTGAGCCATATACCCTGAAAGTATTATGTGATGATGCATGCTAAGATTGTCTCTAACCTTTGGCAAGCTAAACCTCGCATAAAGAGCGCCTTGCTTGAAGAGTAACTCACTTAAAGACCAAAATTTTATCTGAATGTTCGCTTCGCTTAACAAATAAAACCAACCAAAAACTCGTTTAACAAATAAATCAGGATTCACAAACCCACCCACCCCACCAGAAGTCACAATTGGTCACTTACAGTGGTGTTTCAGGTTTGTCTTATACAGTACAGTCAGTGATGGGATGTCACCGGTTCTAGACGGATCTCTAGAACCGGTAAGACCAATCCCGGAGGGTTCTCCGTGAGGGGAGTCCACTTTTGGGGCGTCCGGTTCCGGACGCCTGACCGAAAGAAAAAATAAAATAAAATCGGAGCGAAAATGGCTCCAATTGACTGCGCATGCGCAGAAACTCAATCTGACGCATTGCACATGCGTCAGATTGAGTTTCTGCGCATGCGCAGTCAATTGGAGCCATTTTGCTCCGATTTTTAAAACATTTAGAACTTTCAGGGCAGCGGCGGCGGCAGCAGCCCTCTGAGGGGGGCGCTTCCCCGCGGCACGTTGAGGGCTGCCTCGGCCGTCCGCTGCTGACAAGCCCCATGCCCTGGGGACGCCCGGCGGGGTACACCGCTGCCGCCGCCTCCGCCGGGCGCCTGTGGGCCGGGTGCCTGCACCCGGCGTCCACAGCCGCCGCCCGCCACTGCCGGAGCTGCCGCTGCCTGAATCCCTGTGGACTCCTTCTTGGGTCGGTCCCTTTTGAGCTCGGCTGCCGCGCGCTGCGGAGGAGGAAGCTGTAGGCGGCGGCGGTGCGGCATGGGGACGGCCCAGGGAGGCGCGGCAGCCGCGGCTGCCCATCGCCCCTCGCCATGGCCGGAGCCGGGCTAAAAAGGTACCGGCCCAAGGAGGACGCCACAGGGGTGCAGGCAGCTCCGGCGGCGGCGGCGGCTGTGGACAGCAATCGGGGTGCCGGGTCCCAAGAAAGGTAAGCGAGGGGTTTTTATTTGGGGTGGGTGGGTAATTTATTTGTGTTTTGGGTGGGTGGTTGTTTTTATTTTATTTATTTATTTGTGTCTGGGTGGGTGGGCTGAGAGGGAGGGGTGTGTGTGTATGTTTATTTTTATTTTTTATTTATTTTTATTTTGGCCCCGCCCACAACGTCATGACGTCATGACGTCGGCCGTGACGTCATGACGTCATGCCATTGGCCACGCCCATGACGTCCGTGACGTCATGGCGTGGTAGTAGATTTTTTGTCATCCCATCACTGAGTACAGTATATCACTAAAAGCAGCTATTCAAGGAGGTAATATTGTGAGAAGGCTGTTTAAGGTGTGGGATGGAGGTGGGAATGAAAAAAGAAAGCAAGAAGAGATCTAAGGATCTATTTGTGTGTGGTACAGGATTTTAGCCATGACAGAGATGGGCACTCACTCTGTCATGCAATACTCGGGTGTCGAACTGCTGATCTGCTGAACTACCAGTCATAAGATGCTGAATTTGATGGCTGGTAATTCAGCAGTTCGACACCCGAGTACTGCACGATGGAATGAGCACCTGTCTCTGTCCTAGCTCCTGCCAATATAGCAGTTTGAAAGCAACAAATTGCAAGTAGATAAATAGGGACCACTTCCGTGGGAAGGTAAACAGCATTCTGTGCTGTCCGGTGTCTAGTCATGCTTGCCACATGGCCACAGAAAATAGCACTGGCTCTTTGGCTATAAACAGAGATGAGCACTGAACCCTAGAGTTGAATATGACTGGCTTTCAAGCAAGGAAAACCTTTACCTAATAACAGAAGATCCCTGATTGGTATTCAATTTGCTGTGTGGTTTAGCCCTGTTTAGTTGCAAGTGGTTAGTAAAGGTCAAGGTCACCCTTGCTCAAAAGCCAGTTGTATCTGACTCTAGGGTGCAGTGCTCATCTCCATTTACAGCCAAAGAGCCAGTGCTGTCTGTGTTTGCAGACGTTTTCATGGTCATGTGGCAGGCATGACTAGATTGCCTGCCCAGTCACATGGCCACATCCTCCCAGTCACATGGCCATGCCCACAGAGTAGGTAGTAAAAATTTCTGGATCCCACCACTGAACGGTAGCCACAGACTTGAGTGTACAAGATTGTTGAAGACAGGACATTTTTGAGATCTCTCATTGATAGGGTAGTCATAAGTCAGAGACACCTCGAAGGTACATTAACAACAACAAAGTCCATTTCAAAGCGGTTTTTGAAATAGCAAATGATTAGGAAGCCTCATGGCACCATGGTTAAACTGTTTTACTGCAGCCCAAATTCTGCTGACACTGTGAGTCCAATCCTGATGAGACCCAAGGTTGATTCAGTCTTCCATCTTCCCACGCTTGGTAAAATGAGTACCAATTACCTTGTGAACTGTTCTCTCAGCGCTATGGGGGTAGTATATAAGTGTTATTGCTATTGATAGATAGTCTCCTAATATTTAGAATGGCAATTCCAGACGAGAATTTGTTTTGGAGGATTAATACTGTACAGGCGAACCCACATGGCCCATGGTTAAAAGAAACAAGTCCTTCTCTCCCTCCAGTAAGAAAATGGCAACTCTATTCTCTATGATGGGCTGGAGGAAAGAAAGTGCAAATGAGGGCAAAGGTGGAGAGGGCTTGACAAAAATCAGCAGGGTTAGCAAGGAAAGCACAAGAAGACGGGAAATTGTTTATTGACACTTATTATACCCCGCCCTTTCGATGTGATGTGAGCACCACTCAGGGCGGCTTACAATGTGTGTATGTGTTAGTTAGTGTTACAATGTTTTGTTTAAAATAGTAACCGCCTATGGAAAGGTGTGTGTGTGACAATATGTTTTTTTTTAATAGTAACCGCCCGATGCTATGGAGGGGGGAGAGAGTTTACAATATGTTTTTAAAAAACAGTAACCGCCCGATGCTATGGAGGGAGGAAAGTGTGTGTGTGCGCGCAATAGTTTTTTAAAAAATAGTAACCTCCCGATGCTATGGTCATGGAGAGAGAGAGTTTGTGTGTGTGTGTCAGTGAGAGAGAGAGAGAGAGAGAGAACGAGTAAATGCTTCGAGACTCTTCCCCCCCCCCCTTGCGCTCGCTGCCCGCGGTTTGCATTCATGCGCTCCCGGAGTGGCGTGTTCATAGCATCTGGTTCCCTGGCAACCACTTCCCATTGGCCCATTCAAAGCCCTTTCTTCCTCCCAGCCCCCCCCCCTGCTGTGACGCCTGCCCTCCCCCGCCAGAAAGTCGTGTTTCAGATGCAGCTGCTGGAGAAGAGGGGAGACACACACACGCCCATAACACCGGCGGGTGCACGGGTCGGGGGATCTCCCCCTCCACCGGCTGGGCTCAAGGAGGGAAATGACGGGGCTATTTGGCTGACGATGGGGTGGGGGCAGATATTTCGTGAACCAGAGATGCGGAGGGGCCGAGGAAGGAAGGCTGCACGGGGAATGAATGAATTTGATTCCTCTCCGAAAGGATATGGGGAGGCAGGGGTTCGCCTCGACGTCAGGGTTGAAGCGTCGTTTCCCTTTTCCTCCAGGCCGGGAGCGGCTCCCCTTGCGTGCCTCCCCCCCCCCCCATGTTGACGAAGCTTCACCACTACCCCACCCCCTACGTCAGGGGTGCCCAAATCTTTTGGACTGCGGGCCGGTTATGTGGTTCAGGGCCTCCCAAACTACAACCCTTGGGCCAGATCTGGCCCCGACAAATTCATCTGGCCCACGAAGCCTTAGTGGCTCCTGGAAGCAGAAGTAAAACACGCCTGTATGGGTGCATTTTACATCCACTTCCGGGAGCAGCAAGAGCTTTGTGGGCCAGGCGAATTGGCTTTGGTGGACAGATCTGGCCCAAGGGCCATAGTTTGAGCACCCCTGCCCTATGTAGAAGGGATGGGGGCTGCAGGAGAACCAACGGAGCGTCCGGCCTAAGGGCCATAGTTTGAGCACCCCTCCCCTACGTAGAAGGGATGGGGGCTGCAGGAGAACCAACCGAGTGGAGCGTCCTTTGGAAAAGGCATTCTTGTAAGACAGCGTGTGGGTCAGGGCATGTCTTGAATCACTGGTCAGAACATCCCCCCCCCCCCAATAGCTTTGCTTGGGGTATGGGCGAAACACATCCCATGAGCAGTTTTAAGGGTTTTCTATGTCCTCCTGTTCCATTGTTTACTCCTAGTTAAAATAGAAGAATTGTGACTCGTGAAAGCCTCCCAGAGTGGACGTTTCACCTTTTAAATAGGTCACTGGGACGGGACCTTTGTGCTCTTGATGATGATGTAGTGGTGGTGTCAGCAAGACAACTCTGAATTCCTTTGACTCCAAGGTTTTCTCAGTAGAGAGTACACAGAAGTGAGTTCCCATTCCCTTCTTTTGGGTGATCCCTGGGTCTGTGGAGGACAGGATGGCTGGAGGCACATAGTGGGGAATTGAACTCCAAACCTTTGGTTCTCCAGGTAGATCTCTAAATCACTGAGCTGTCCAGCAAGCTCCTTGCCCTGTGCAAAATCCCAAGAACACTTCCCAAAAATTGGAGTTGACTTTTAGCTAGGTTTTTTGTGTGTGTGCACCCTCTGTCATACTTCTTGTCATCCTGCAGGCCAGCATAGAGGGTTTTGGGGGATAGAAAATCAGCCCCAAGGCCCACCACAGTTTCTCATCCTTTCTTATGAAACCTCAAGTCACATTTGAATGATGGCGATTCTTGCAGGGATTTCAAAGTATGAGAGAGAATTAAAGAGTAGATTTTCCAGTGCCACACCACTCCTGTCCAGTGAATTCCCATGGCTAAGTTGGAATTTCAACCCAGGGCATACTCAGTGTGGGGAAGTAGCTAAGGCTGCTGGACTAGGACTCAGGAGCCTTTAGTTCAAATTCCTGCTCAGCCATGGAAAGGTATTCCTGGTGGCAGTGTATGGTTGTAAGAGATGGACCATAAGGAAAGCTGAGATGTGGTGTTGGAGGAGAGTTTTGAGAGTCCCCTGGGCAGTGAGGAGAACAAATAGGTCGATCTTAGAAGAAATCAACCCTGACTGCTCCTTAGAAGGTCAAATAGTGAAGATGAAGGTAAAGTACTTTGGACATCAAATGAGAAAAGAGTATTCACTTGAGAAGGCCTTGATGCTGGGAAGGGTGGAGGGCAAAAGAAGAAGGGGGCAGCCCAAAATGAGATGGCTAGATGGTATTGAAGACACAATGGGCACAGAGCTGAGCGGGTTGAGGAGGATGGTGGAGGACAGAAGTGCCTGGAGGCAATGGTCCATGGGGTCACAAAGGGTCGGAATTGACTGTTTGACTGAACAACAACATGGAAGCCTCATTAGGGGAGTGGAACTGGTAAACCACTCATTAAATATCTCAGTTACCTTGAAAGCCTTATTAGGGTTGCTTTAAATTGGTTCTAACTTGATGACTCGTTAACTCTTGAATTTCAGTTTGTCATTCTGTCTACTAAGCCACACTGGCTATTTAATAGCATGATTATTAAACATAGTCCACAAGTGAGCAGTACTGTATCTCACTTGTGGAATCTATTAAATAATCATGCTAATTAATATGGATGCCTTTGAATTCTCCAGAGCTCTTCATTAGGCTAGCTAGTTAGAAAAACAGAGAGGGGAAGAATGAAATGTTAATTTTGTCCTACCTTTTGTGCTGCTTATTTTTTATCCCTGGGGGCCTTGGTTCACCAATCCATGTTGACTTTTAAAGTTAAACTTCCAGATTTTTTGGGTGTGTGTCCAGAATCGACTGTGCGACTGAACAACAAACAACTTATTGTTCCACTTAGTTAGTGGCTAGGTAGAGATTAGTAAGGGCAGTCTGTAAAGATTCCACCCTCACTGGTCAAGTGGCGAGATGTTGAGAGTCTGTAGTCCAAAAGATTTAACTTTTCCAGGCTCTAGGTGGGAATAATTGAAGCAAGATCAGCCTTTTCGGTGAAACTCCTAAATGCATGAGCATTCCTAAACAATGAGGCAATGGGGGAGAAACAGCTTGACTGGGGCTGAGGAGAGGCAGTGGGCCTGAGCTGGGAGGAGGGATTGGCTCAGTAGCTCAGAGGTTTAAGTGAAGAAACTACAGAATATGACTAGCTAATTTGAGGACATGTAGCTGCAGCACGACTTGTACCATCTTTTTACAGCAAGACATCTTGGGGAAGGGAAGCCTACAATTTTCTCCTAAAGCAGTGCAATGTTGCATTTGTCTTTTTAAATTTATTTATAGAATTACTATTAAATCTGCAGAAACCACATGTGATCTTCCCATACACTTTGGTTATTTGTAATTAGAACTGTCAGCTGATGAAAGAATTTCTTCTTCAAATGCTTTGTTGTTGTTCAGTCGCACAGTTGATTCTGACCCTTTGCGACCCTATGGACCACTGTCCGTCAGGCACTTCTGTCCTCCACGATCCTCCTCAACTCTCTCAGCTTTGTGCTCATTGTCTCTACAATACCATCTAGCCATCTCGTTTTCTGCCTCCCCCTTCTTTTGCCCTCCCCCTTTCCCAGCATCAAGGCTTTCTCAAGTGAATCCTCTCTTCTCATTTGATGTCCATGTACTTTAGCTTCATATTTACTATTTGACCTTCTAAGGAGCAGTCAGGGTCGATTTCTTCTAAGATTGACCTATTTGTTCTCTTCGCTATCCAGGGGATTCTCAAAACTCCTCCAACACCACATTTCAAAGGCGTCTATTCTTCTGCACTCAGCTTTCCTTATGGTCCAGCTCTCACAACCATACCATTGCTTTGACTATGCGAATTTTTGTTTGTAAGGTGATGTCTCTTCTTTTCTCTATGTTCCCTAGATTTCTCATAGCTTGTCTCCCAAGAATCACTTGCCTTTTTATTTCATGGCTGCAATCACCATCTGCAGTGAGCTTTGATCCTAGGAAAGTAAAATCTGTCACTGCTTCTACTTCTTCCCCATCTATTTTCCAGGGACTGATAGGGCCTGTTGCCATTATTTTGGTTTCTTGATGTTGAGTCTCAAACCAGCTTTATCACTCTCCTCTTTCAACCTAAGCAGGATTTTCTTTAGGTCTTCATCACTTTCTGCCATTAGGGTAGTGTCATCTGCATATCTCAAATTGTTGATGTTTCTCCCACCAGTTTTGATCCCAACCTTGTCTTACTCCTTTTCCTATTCTGAACCACTTTGTCATTCTGTACAGTATTCTGTCCTAACTATTGCCTCTTGACTTATGTACAGATTTCTCATGAGGCATATAAGGTGTTCGGGTATTCCCATCTCTTTAATTACTTGTCATGTTTTGTTGTGGTCCACACAGTCAAAGGCCTTGGTGTAGTCAATGAAACAGGAGTAGATTTGTTTCTGATATTCCTTTGTTTTCTACAATGTAGTCTCTAATTCCCCTGCCTCTTTGGAACCCAGTCTGCACTTCCAGTAGTTCTCTCTCCGCGTGCTGCTGAAGTCTATCCTGTATTATCTTGAGCATAACCTTGCTAGCATGTGGGATGAGTGCAATGATTTGATAATTTGAACATTCTTTGGCATTGCCCTTTCTTGGGATTGGAACGTATACTGATCTTTTCCTATCCTGTGGGCATTGTGTTTTCCAAATCTGCTGGCATATAGCATGCAGTACACTAGTACATCAGATAACGATGAGGATTGGTTCCACAAGTCTTGTCGTTATCCAGTTTTTAACACTGTGCGATGCATTGATCGCACAACATTAAAAAAATACCCTGTTCCCTTTCCAAAGGGGAAAGGTAACAGGGAGGCAATCTGCCTGCCTCTTTGGAAAGGTCAGTGGGGATTCCACTCATGGAATCCCCACTGCCCTTTCCAAAGAGGCAGGCGGATCTCAAGCATGGGATCGGCTGCTTGGGTTGGGGGATGAACCGGGCATGCACCTGTTCAACTCCCCAACCCAAGCACCGATCTCACACTGCAATTGCAGCACCTGGGGAGGTCAGGAACAGTGCAGATTGCGTCCCCCGACCTCCCCGGAGGTGGCAGGGGTGCCGTAGAGCCCAAAATGGGCAGGGGGGACTTTCATTTTTCCTCCCATTTCAGGCTCTCTGGCACCCCTGCCACCTCTGGGGAGATCGGGGGACCCGATCCGTGCTGTTCCCGATGTTCCCCAACCTACCCGGCCAGTGCAGTAAGTCAAAACACCGCGATTTGAATGCAGTGGTCTTCCATTTGCCTTCTGCGTTGCATTGTGACACCCGTACCACTGATCTAGTTCCTTGAGTCACTTTCTGGTCCTGAGCCCTTTTGGCACACAAAGTCCTCCTCAGCCCCAGGCCAGAATGGATGAAGTTGCTGCCCTCCATTAAGATGGATTCAAGTGGGATTTAGTCCACTTGGGGACCACCACTCTTCTCTGTGGACTCTGCTGCCCACGGCTGTTAGATCTCGGGATTGGTGTTGAGTTGCTGGCAGTATGGTCTATTCCCACAGGGGGTAATTTAATCTTTAAGGGGGGCAGTTCAAGAATGAATTATTAACAGTGAATGCCCTTTTAGGCTTCTTCCACTTAAATAGGAGGAATTATATGTGGGGGGGGGGGGTTAGAGGCAATTCTCTGCTACAGCATTCCCAATAGGTGTTCATCTACTCAATCAACCACCTATTTGATTAACTGAGCAAGTCATCTTCCAGCTCTCCAGTTGCTGCTATTGGGCTAGAAGCTTTTACTATGTAATGGGATTTTAGTTATTTATTTATGATTTTGCTATACCACCCAAACAGCAAAATACTCATGGGCCAGTTTAGAAATATAAAAACACTGAACATTGCAACCACAATGAAAACAAATACATATGTCAAAATAATATCTAAATGTTACAGTATTAGGTTTCTTTCTCTCCTGGGCTATATCTGGCACTGGACCCATCACCTCTGCTTCAACAGTTTCATAACTTTCACTTTCTGCAGAGAATTTTATCCATGTTAGTTGTAGACAATGGAATGTGATTGTTCTGATTTTAACATAAAATTTCATCTCTCTTCCACAGGATTGCCTTTGTCTTTGCTTTGGCTTATCTACCTGCCTTCCTCTTTTTCCTTTCGTTTACATTTACAGTTTCTTAAGTGTGACTTTTTTTCACTGTTACAACAAAGGTTGTTGGTATACTGAAATGTAAATAACAAAAGGCATTTTCTTTTTTGTATGTTTTATTCTCAGTTTCATCCAGGGAACAGAGCTTATTTTTGTAATATACAGTGTACAGGGAAATATTAAACTTGTTTCATTCATTCATTTGACTTATATCCCACTCAGCTGGTGCAAGCACCACTCTGGACAGCTTACATACATTAGAAAATTAACAAAAAGACAAATAACCTCAAATAAATAAATATTGTGTCAGAAATTACTCTGGGTTGAAAGGATTTTTGCTGGAGAAACTGCTCAGGGGGTGCCCAAGTGAAGCCCCTTTCATGTCCCCAAGATCTGCCGTGCTTCGTTTCTCTAGATAGTAGGTAGGAACAGCGGTTAAGACACTGAACTTGAAGACTGGAAGGTCAGGGTTTGATACCTGAGTGTTGCACGATGGATCTGGAGATGTAATATTAATTTACTAACAAGGGGAAACCTTGGTAAAATGGGAAGGTTTTTAATTGTTTGCAAAAGGCTGTTAAAGTAGGAGGATATCTACTTTCCCACTAGCAACTCTTTCCATAATGAAGGAGCTACAGCTGAGAAAGATCTTGCTCTGGTCAGAACCTTTTTAGCTTCTTTAGGTGTGACAATGTGTAATTTAAGAGGTCTGGTGCTCTTCTTAAGAAGAGGCACTTTGCCAGATAAACCATTAATGGCTTTATATATTAACATCAGGACCTTGAACATAGAATACAGTGGGCAACCAATGCAGGCTAGCGAAGACAGGAATGATATGGTCAAAATGACCAATACCAGTACTAGTTTAGCTGCTGCATTTTTTACATGTTGAAGGCACAACCAAAAAGGTATTTTGACGCATGCGCACTTCCAAGCAGCTATTGTCGGCTGCCCGGAAAGGGAGCAGTGGCGGCCTTGGAGCGGTGGTGGCGGCCTTTCCTTCACTGCCGACTGCCAATGCTGCTCCCATGGCAGCACTGCCAGGCCTGGCTAGGCCACGCCGCTGTGCTGCCACCACCTACCTGCTGCTCCCGAGTCCCTGACCCCAGCAAAGGTAAGGAACTAGGGTTTGTTTTCTTTGTGTTTCGGATGGTGGGGTATTTTATGTAATGTGTTTTAATTTTATTTTTATGTATACTTTTTATTTTATTTTACTTTGGCTCCGCCCACAACATCATAACATTGGCTCCACCCATGATGTCATGACATTGGCTTCACCCACAACATCACAATGTCATGACATTGGCTCCGCCCATGATGTCAGCCCCACACAGTGTGGTAGTAAAGTTTTTGGCTGCCCAACACTGATACTATCTATATATGTATTTGTGTATTGACTAATGTATGATGTATGCATACATATATGTATTTTATTTATACACAGTACTGCCAAATCTGGTGTTGTATAACTACCCATGGAGGTGAACAATGTAAAGAATAAAACAGTTTACTACAAACAAAGGAAGAAATACAATAAACAATTAAAAATATATAATCATGAAAATAAACCCCAGTTATGATAGTAGTGATAAATGGGTTCAAAATTCTTAAATATTTAAATAAAAATATGGTGGAACCAGCAAAACAACTAGAAATCCTAACCAACAAATTCATTTTTGGGGGTAGAGTTAAACAAATGGATCTTGAGCAATTTCCTAAAGATCCAGAGGGATGTTGCCTGCCGCATTTCCAGTGGGAGATCATTCCAAGCAGAGGGTGCCACCACTAAGAAGCTCATGTTCTTGTGTGTCACGCCTCCTAACCTCTCTCAGGGTAGCTTCCCTCAAAAGCATGGACTGTGGGGATTTTGTCAGATGGGAGGTATTCTTCTGGAAGAATTATTAGTTCTGTTAAACAGCAGGCCTCTCCAAGACTAACAAGCTTTGAAGGACATGGCCTTGGATGGATTGCAGCTCACTTGTTCAGAGGCCAGAAACTTGTGGGCTGTAGCTGAATTTTCAAATGATATCTGAAGAAGTGAGTTCAAACCCACCCACCCCCAATGGATTAGATTGGTTCCTTTCTTGGGAAATGGTGCAATTAGTTTTAGCCTATGTGCATAATAGTTTTGGGGACTGCTGTGGCTTAGTGATTACGACACTGAACTTGATGACTGGAAGGTTGGCAGGTCAGCAGTTCGAGACCCAAGAGCTGCACCACAGAGTGAGCTCCCATCTCAGTCCCAGCTCCTGCCAACCTAGCAGTTTGAAAACAAGAAATTGCAAGTAGATAAGCAGGGACCACTTTGGTGGGAAGGTAAACTGTTCCATGCACTCCGTTTAATCATGCCTGCCACATGTCTACGGAAATGTCTGCAGATGAAGACAGTGCTGGCTTTTGTCTATAAACAGTTGAGTACTCAACCCTAGTTGAAACAAAGGAATATGAGAAAACAAAGGAATATCAGAAACAAGTCTACTTCTGTTTCATTGATTACACGAAGGCTTTTGACTGTGTTGACCACAACAAAATGTGGCAAGTAATTAAAGAGATGGGAATACCGGAACACCTTATAGGCCTCATGAGAAATTTGTACATGAATCAAGAGGCAACAGTTAGGACAGAAAATGGAATGGTGGAGTGGTTTGGAATAGGAAAAGGAGTAAGACAAGGCTGCATTTTGTCACCCTGCTTATTCAACTTATTCACAGAACACATAATGCGCAATGCAGGGATGGAGGAATCACAATTTGGGATCAAAATTGCTGGAAGAAACATCAACAATTTGAGATATGCAGATGATACCACCCTCATGGCAGAAAGTGAGGAGGACCTAAAGATTAAAGAAGCTCCTGATTAGGTTGAAAGAAGAAAGTGAAAAAGCTGGCTTGAGACTCAATATCAAGAAAACCAAGATAATGGCAACAGGCCCTATCAGTCCCTGGAAAATAGATGGGGAAGAAGTAGAAGCAGTGACAGATTTTACTTTCCTAGGATCAAAGCTCACTGCAGACGGTGTTTGCAGCCATGAAATAAAAAGGCGACTGATTCTTGGGAGGCAAGCGATGAGAAACCTGGGGAGCATAGTGAAAAGTAGAGACATCACATTGCAAACAAAAATTCATATAGTCAAAGCAATGGTATTCCCTGTGGCAATGTATGGGTGTGAGAGATGGATCATTAGGAAAGCTGAGCGCAGAAGAATATACGCCTTTGAGATGTGGTGTTGGAGGAGAGTTTTGAGAGTCCCCTGGACAGCGAGGAGAACAAATAGGTCAATCTTAGAAGAAATCAACCCTGACTGCTCCTTAGAAGGTCAAATAGTGAAGATGAAGCTAAAGTACTTTGGACATCAAATGAGAAGAGATGATTCACTTGAGAAAGCCTTGATGCTTGGAAGGGTCGAGGGCAAAAGAAGAAGGGGATGGCCCAAGATGAGATGGCTAGATGGTATTGTAGAGATAATGGGCACAGAGCTAAGCGAGTTGAGGGGGATGGTGGAGGACAGGAGTGCCTGGCGGACGGTGGTCCATGGGGTCGCAGAGGGTCGGAATCGACTGTGTGACTGAACAACAAACTCAACCCTAGAGTCGGATGCAACTGGTTTTTGAGCAAGGGCAACCTTTGCCTTTTACCTATACAGTAATAGTTTTTAGAGCATGGGGATGCTTTAGATGGCAATGTGTATTACATTGTTTACTTCAGCAAGAGGTGGGCCAGCTTTGTTTAGGGCTGCCCAGTTCCTTTTAGCTGTGTGAGGCTTTGGACTTCTATTCCATATTCCTCCTCTGATGATACTATTCTCTTCAAAGTGAAGCACAAGGTATTACTGAATATGTTTGGAATTAAGCCCAAAGTACAGTCACAAAACTGTTAAGCATAACCCAGAATGGTTCCACTTAGGCTTTCCAATGCATGTTGTTTGACCGGCATGCTACAGAAACGCTGCTGGAACTCTGATTTAAGCAAGAATTACATCTTGCTTTCCATGAGATACAAAATTCAGAAATGAGAGTCCCTGTTGTTCACCACCCCCCTTTAAAGTGCTCATTAATTTCTCTTTTCTGGGAAGCTGCATCATGTTTTTGCTGAATCAGTTTGGTTGTGCTTCAAATATTGCATCAATTACCTAGCAGCAGGAAGGAGAGTGCCACTTCTCTCAGTTTTTGCATGGTCCTTGTAGAGAAAGATATATATATATATATATATATTTCCATTCCTCTCCCAGAGCAAAAAAATAAAATAAAAATTCAGGCAGGTTAAAGGTTGGTTTTTTTCCACTCCCCAAAATGTTTTGAGAGCTGCAGATCTTCAGTCTCCTGAGATCATTCATTTTTCCCTCCCTCTTTCCTGTTTAAAAATACCTCAAGTCTCCTGGCCTGGTTTGTTTGGTCTCCTTGTACTGCAGAATAAGAGAGAAATATTTCAAAACCCAACTGGCATAACTAATAAGAATAGCATCAGTTCTGCACAAGAGCACTTTTAATAAACTGTCTCACATTAAGCGTCACTGAACCCTTATGCAACGCTGCTGTGTGTAACCATATTCTCATCCATATTTCTTACCACCATTATGCAAATAAACGAACATGCAGCCAAAGCTTGACGCAGAAGATGCCATCCGCTTCCCACCCAAGAGAAAGGCTGGTTGCAGTGGAAAGAGGACTTCAGTCCTTTTATCTGAAGGGTTGCTGGAACTTTTCCATCCTGCTTTTTAGTAAACAGCAGGAATCGGTTCACTCTATCCCTAGGAGTCAATTAAATAAACCCAAATTATTACCATTTGAATAAACAATAGTTTCTTTGCCTTCACTCCCAGAAGCTCATTACTGCTAACTAAAAGCCAGAACTAATTAAACGATCTGATAGTGTAAATCCTATTAGCAGTTTTTTCTCTCTAAATCAGACTTAATTGATTTTCTCCTGAAATCATAGCTACTTTAAATTGCAATTTGTTTAATTTATCTGTTTTGAAGATCTTCCAATCTCTCTCTCTCACACACACATATGTGCACACGCGTACACAATTATTCAAAGTTTACTAAGATTTTCACTTTCTCGCCCATACATCAGCATTCTTTAGAGCAGAAGCAGGGAACAGATAGCCTCCCCATCCAGGCATTTCTGGATTTCAACTTCCATCAGCTATAGCTGTAGCCAGCATAGCAGATGGCCAGAGAAGAGCTCTCCCAAAGCTAAATTAATGCTCCTCCAGTCATTAACAAAACATGGAAAAGGAGGTTTTTATACGTGGCAATATTTCTTTCTTATCAATCATGATGGTAACTGTAAAAGTAAATAAAAAGTTATAGTTGCACCACTCAACCTTGTTGAGCTGCAGTTATAATGTACCTTAGTTATGCCTGCAATGTTGGAGAAAGTAATTCAAATAGGTCAATCTTAGAAGAAATTAACCCTGACTGCTCCGTAGAAGGTCAAATAGTAAAGATGAAGCTAAAGGACTTTGGACATCAAATGAGAAGAGAGGATTCGCTTGAGAAAGCCTTGATGCTGGGAAGGGTGGAGGGCAAAAGAAGAAGGGGATGGCCCAAGATGAGATGGCTAGATGGTATTGTAGACGCAATGGACACAGCTGAGTGAGTGGAGGAGGATGTTGGAGGACAGAAGTGCCTGGCGGACAGTGGTCCATGGGGTGGCAAAGGGTCGGAATTGACTGTGAGACTGAACAACAAAAGCTGTTCTTAACTTGTGTCCCCATCCTCCAAGTAGTTAAAATAATCCAAAATAACCCAAGTTAATAAGACTTTCTGAAGAGGACCTTTGTAAAAGGTGAACAAGAAATGTACCCACCTGTGGTTAAGACCACCCAGAAAAACTGAATTATGGCACAGGCTTCATTCAAGCCATGTTGAATTGCACACAAAAAGGATCTTGCATGAGAAGAAGGTACTGTACACTTATTGGAATCTCCCTGATATGGCATCTTCATTGCACAATTCCAGAGGGTTTCCTGTTTTTCAAGGGCAAGATTTCAGAAGAACAATTGAAGATAATGGGAAGGGCATGAATTAGGAACTGTGTTAGAAACTGCACTCAGGATATTTTGGATCTACACCACTGATTTGCAGGGAAGCCCAAAAAGAGGATTTTACATGTAACCATCAGAACTTTGCACAGGAATATCATCTTAAAACAGTACCCGTATTTCCGTACAGAAATACCAGCCTGTTGGAGTTGCGTTTGCTGTGTTTTCTATCAGACCAGTGTCAGGACTGTCAAGGAACATCTGTTCTATTGTTGGTGATAGTGCCAAAAGCAAGCTTCATTATGTTTTAAAGCTGTGGAGGGAGGGGGGCACCCATTTTGGGACTACAGTTCCCAAAATCCTGTAGCCTCTGGGAATTCTCTTCCAAAAAGGCTCTGGCGGCAAATGTATGCCATTTGGTGAACGGCAGCATTCATGGCTAATGTTGATAATATCCCCAGAGAAATGCCTCACAGTTCAAGACACCCACTATTGAGTGAATGCTGGTGGTTAGGAACATGTTTCTTATTGTTCTCTGACATTTGTCTCCCTACCCCCAAAGAAGGGGGAGAAGGACAAATAGATACATTTTTGAACCTCCACAAAATTCACCTGGGATACATGGCATTCAGCTGTGACATCTGATGGCTCCCCCAGTTTTGGACATTCACTGTGACCTAGTTGCCATTATTATAATCAAAGGGCAAGAAAGAACAGTACAGTAAAACCCTGGTTTATGATCGAGGTCCGTTCCGACAGCCTTCGTTGTAAACCAAAAAAATCATAAACTGAAGCATCCATAGGGATGCACTGAAAAATTAAAAAACGGCCCTGAATTGATTGTTGTAAACTGAAAAAAAATACATGAAAAATTCATAGGGTTTGCCATTGCAAACTGCAGCAAGTGTTAACTGGAGCGTTCGTAAACCAGGGTTTTACTGTATTTGGCTTGATTCATAATCAGTCCATCTCTGAACACAGATTTGGGGGGTACTGCAAATGAGACAGAGGCCAACACCTAAATGTCTGGAATAACAAAGCTTTCAGCTCTAAACAAACTGCACACCTTGGACGGAGACACTTCACACTTTTTGCTTGCCATTCCTCTTAGCCTTCACACATTGGGAAGAATGTGTGAACAGGGCTTTCATCTTCCAAAGGGCTTCTAGGCTGAGTTATCATTTGGCTGGTTTTCTTCCCTGTTTTTTCTGCCCTCCTCTTGAGATTTTCCCATACCCTTGACATACCTTGGGTTTACCTGGAGTCCAGTGTTACCTCCCTCACCTCCATGGGGGATGCAGCATGTCCAACATTCACACCAACACTGGAAAGCTTGGGTCAGTACTGTATTAGCATTGCTGATAGAGGGTACTCTGGCCAGCGATGGCCTGAAAAATATTCTGTGTTCTGGAATGTCATTAAAGCCCTCTACCTGTTCTTCTTCTTCCATGTCTAGGCCACACATGGAACGGCCAAAATGAAGACACCTTTTGGTGAGTTTATTCTGCAGTTCCTTTCGCCTGACCTAGTGTGAGAAAGATTAGCCAGCAACATAAGGTTGCTGTTACCTGGGTACACCAGATTGTGGGTCAAGAATACCACAATCTTCAAGGAGGCTTTCTGTGTACTTCTCCACCTGTTTAAAAATCAGAAATTGAAATGAGAATTGCCTGAATACATTTAGATTTAGACATGGCTGGTACTAGGCACATATATGTCCATCCTATTCCCCAGAGGGGGGAAAGGAAGAGAGGAGCCAACAAGGAAGGGAGACCTTGCAACATTTGCAGTGCTTTTCTTGTACACTGCAGAAACACGTGCCAGAGTTAAAAATTACATGATCAAGGGTAGAACATAATCAAGTTTATTTTTCTTGCTTTACAACCAAAGCTGCCAAAGTTTTGAAGTGCAACTGAGCTCACAGAAATGGCTGCTTCAATTAACAAGTGTATGCCACAATTAACATGAAAATATGCACCTCCCTTGTTTCCATACAATATTCTAAAGTGCTGATTGACAGAATGTTTTGTCCCAAAGGCTTAAGCAGGGTTCTTAGTCAATAGGTAGAAATGCCACCACCAAATAAGTATGACGGTGATGAAATGAGAAGCACGCGACTGTAGAAATATGTATCTTGGCAAAATGTTTACCATCAGGACACCGTGAGGCAGACATTTTGTCTCAAAGCAGTTTAGTTACAAGTGTCATTTAATCCTCTGCATATTTAATACAGTTAATAATAAATAAATGTTTTCTGTCAAGCTAATTCTGTGTCTAGTCATGCCTGCTCCATGACCATGGAAACGTCTGCAGAAGCAAACAGCGCTGGCTCTTTGGCTTTGAAACAGAAATGAGCACTGACCCCTAGAGTCAGATACGACTGGGTTTCGAGCAAAGGAAACCTTTACCTTTACTTAATTCTGATTTGTAGAGGTCATTTCCAGGGTTTTCTAGGTAGGGAATACACAGAAGCAGGTTACCATTCCCTTCTTCTGGGGGTGTTCTGGGACTGTGCGGCTTGCCTAATGGCTACACAGGCTTGCTCTTTTCCAGGGAGGCACAGTGAACACCTAATCACTGGCTCCACCACCAGAAAACAATCACTGAGCAGCTTTTAATATAGGAGTTACAACATTTTAAAAGTACCCCTTTTTAAAAAGAGAAATGTTGTTCCTAATTGTTTCACTTGAAACAGTTGTCCAGCATAATTGGGGGAAAACATTAATTACCAATAACTGATAAATTGTAAGCAGCTTTCTAGGAATAATAATTTCCTGTCAGAAATTATTCTGGGTTGAAAGCATTTTTGCTGGAGAAACTCTGCTCAGGGGGTGACCAACTGAAGCTCCTTTCATGTGCCCAAAATCTTTTCCCACTGAAGTGGTCCCTATTTATCTACTTGCAGTTTCTTGCTTTTGATCTGCTAGGTTGGCAGGAGCTGGAATAGAGACAGGCACTCAATCCATCATGCAGTACCCGGGTCTTGCCAGCCTTCCAGCTAACAAGGCAATCTTCTTAACCATTGAGCCACCACAGTTCCTATGTAATACTTGTAGAATCCATTTCACTATGAACTTTGTTGTGGACCGTGGTTGCCTATGGTTCTGCTTACCTTGCTTTCAATTTTCTGGCCATTTTCTTCCCCCCTTCCAACATCTGTTAACAGCCAATCAAAGGCTTTTAGGGGAGAAGCCACTATTTCAAACTAAGAGCTTGAAAGAAATTTGCACCACTCCTTTAGTGAGTGACAAAATTGGTGTTGCATGGAAAACAAACAGTCAAGGGAAGTCACTTCTCAGAACAGCATTTGAGGAAAACCCCACAGCCAAAAGAGTTTTTCTGCCTTTCATAAGAGGTCTACAAGCTTCTGGAATCTTCCATTATTTCTTTTCATTTTCATGGGGTCTATAGAGGAGATTTTCGCAGCAGGTTGAACATTTGTACATTGAAGTCATGTAGTTTGATTGCCTTCCTTATTTCCACCAACCCACCCATCATCCATCCATCTATTTGGTCAGTTTCTATTTTTTTGGCTAGACAAACCCAGCAAATACATTTGTGATTTCAAATGTGAAGAGTTTATTGGCATCCACAGTGCAATGGAACCTATGATCATAGGGTTGAAGGGCCATGACTTTTTGATGAGCAGGTTTTTAAGGGTAGAGGACTAGTGTCTACTGTGCGTTGTGCATAGGGCCACTATTCCCATCTGGGGTAAAATTTGGCCTTTGTAACAATCCGCTTACTCCCAGGTAGGACTCAGGAGTCCTCCAACCTCCTGGTGATGGGATTGTACCTGATCCTACTTCCCTGGCCCAGATTGGACCCAGCAGTTCAGTGTGCCTATCAGTGTGCCCAGTCACTCCTGACCGAGATCCAGGTGGTGACAAAGGGTGCATGTGAAACTAGTTAGATTCAGGCAGTGTGTGCCAAGTAATCACTCCAAGTCTCTTCAGATATTTTAGAAATATATTGAAAGGATACAGTCTAGCAAAAGCTTAGAAAGCATTTCAAAACAAAGTATATAAAGCAAGCTGAATGTTCAAGGGATAGCCCATAGGCTCCCTTTCTCTTAAGCCTCTGTATTTTGGCAGTATGTATAAAAGCACAGCATTCCAGAGAGGGTATGAATGTGTGCATCTCTGGTTATATCTCCTTCCATAGGGTCAGTAATGGGCTGCTACTGGTTCGGACCAGTTCGCCCAAAACGGTAGTGGCCATCCGGAGGGGATCGCCAGGGGGGGGTGTAGGTAGGAAACCCCTGGGCAACCGGTTTGGTCGTCTCTCCAGCTGCCCTCCAGATGTGTATTTCCGGGCAGCCAAAATGGCTGCCCAGAACTCCACATGTGTCAAACCTCCATATGACACATGCACACTAAAAAATAGAAATGTGCATGCGTCAAATGGAGGTTTGACACATGCGCAGTTCCGGGCAGCCATTTTGGCTGCACGGAAAGGACGCAAGCAGCACCTGGAGGAGGAGCAGCAGTGGCGGTGGCAGCCTTTCCCCAGTGCACCACCGGGCCGGGCCAGGTTGGGCCAGGCCACGCTGCTGGGCTAGGCTGCTCTGTGCTGCTGGGTCCGGCTAGGCCTGGCTGGGCTAGGCTGTGCTGCCAGGCTGCTGCACCGCAGCGGCACTGCTTTGCCTGCCTGCCTGCTGCTCCCCGACCCCAGGGTAAGGTAAATGACGGGTTTGTGTTTGAGGTGTGTGTGTTTTATGTAGTTTGGTTTTATGTGTATTTAATATATTTATTAATTATGTGTATATGTATTTATTTTAATTTATATGTATTTATATGAATCAAGAAGCAACAGTTAGGACAGAATGTGGAATGACAGAGTGGTTTGGAATAGGAAAAGGAGTAAGACAAGGCTGCATTTTGTCACCCTGCTTATTCAACTTATACACAGAGCACATAATGCGCAATGCAGGGATGGAGGAATCACAATTTGGGATCAAAATTGCTGGAAGAAACATCAACAATTTGAGATATGCAGATGATACCACCCTAATGGCAGAAAGTGAGGAGGACCTAAAGAAGCTCCTGATTAGGTTGAAAGAAGAGAGTGAAAAAGCTGGCTTGAGACTCAATATAAAGAAAACCAAAATCATGGCAACAGGCCCAATCAGTCGCTGGAAAATAGATGGGGAAGAAGTAGAAGCAGTGACAGATTTTACTTTCTTGGGATCAAAACTCACTGCAGACGGTGTTTGCAGCCATGAAATAAAAAGGCAACTGATTCTTGGGAGGCAAGCGATGAGAAACCTGGGGAGCATAATGAAAAGTAGAGACATCATATTGAAAACAAAAATTCGTATTGTCAAAGCAATGGTATTCCCCGTGGCAATGTATGGATGTGAGAGCTGGACCATTAGGAAAGCTGAGCGCAGAAGAATAGATGCCTTTGAGATGTGGTGTTGGAGGAGAGTTTTGAGGGTTCCATGGGCAGCAAGGAGAACAAATAGGACAATCTTAGAAGAAATCAACCCAGAATGCTCCTTGGAAAGTCAAATTGTAAAGATGAAGCTAAGGTACTTTGGACATCAAATGAGAAGAGAGGATTCGCTTGAGAAGGCCTTGGTGCTGGGAAAGGTGGAGGGCAAAAGAAGAAGGGGGCAGCCAAAAATGAGATGGTTAGATGGTATTGTAGAGACAATGGGCACAGAGCTGAGCGAGTTGAGGAGGATGGTGGAGGACAGAAGTGCCTGGCGGACGATGGTCCATGGGGTCGCAGAAGGTCGGAATCGACTGTGCGACTGAACAACAACAAAAATGTATGTATTTAAATAATGTGTATTTTTAAATATATTTTTTATTTGTTTATTTTTTTTTCTTTGGCTCCACCCACAATGTCATGATGTCATGACATTGGCTCCGCCTTCGATGTCAGCTTCACCCCTGGTGGGGTAGTAAAACATTTGACAGCCCACCACTGCATAGGGTCCACCTTTGACCCTCCCCCTTAGGGATTCCAACCAATGATCTTACAGCAAGACATGTCAATCACACATTAGGTTTCGATTCTTCTACACCATGAGGCTCATGTTGTTTACATTCCATTTTCTACAGTCCTCATAATGGCAGATGTGCAGGGCATGGCAGAGTGTGTGACCCAAACCCTTCCTTTGGAAGCATTTATTTCAAACCAGCAAACATGTGAAGGAAAAATTGCACCAAATGTCTCCAATTCTGTCCCTGTTGCCCGGATTCAAGCTAATTGTCCCAGCCAGTTCAAGAAAAATCATGTAAAAGTCTTTGGGATTTTTGCAAAGAGTTAATTCATTGTCTCCCTGCCTTTCTTTCAGTTATCCTGCTTGCAGGTGGTGAAGGCAAATTAGCACCCTGAGAAGCCCACTGGGGAGGGGGAGATGCTTGCAAGTGGGATAATTGAAAGAAAGGCAGGGGGCAGTGAATTAACTCTTTGCAAAAAAAAATCCCTTGTCTTGCTTTGAGTCATGGTGCAGGCATCAGCCCGAAGAGCTCCAGCTCACGGAGCCACTGAAAAAAAGAGGGGAGATGGAAGCTGCCCACCCCAAGCGGGGATTTTGTGGGGTCTTAGAGCCGTGGCCTCCCCAACAGCCCCATCTGACACATGCGCAGTTTGAAGAATGCAATGACATCACGTGGCTGTCCCAGTTTGGTGGGAAAGAATTATGGCAACCTTACAAAGAGAACCAGATAGTAAAGCTCCCAGGAACTTATGTGTCTCTCTTGAGACCCAGCACATTAATGGCAAAGAAGGAGGGTGGCCACTTCATTCCATGCAGGACATGTGGCGAAAGTGCAGTGAAAGAAGCTGTGGGCTTTTGTGCAGGAGAGCCAGCCAAAAGACCAGAGGGCAGGCAAGGGAGGAGCTGTGGGCCCCTTTCAATTAGCTGAGGTGTGAGAAGCAGCTGAGATGTCTGGGGTTTGCTTGGGACCTGAGGTGAGAAGAGGAAATTAACCCATCCACCTCCCTTTCTCAGGAGGATGGCAGCTGTGTTGTTTGTTCCTAGGCACTTTCTCCCTGGCTCTGCTAGATCATTTTAGCTTCTTGGTTGTATGCTCTTACTGAGTAGGGCAACACCAGTGGAGGCAGCCTCCTTCCCTCCCTCTCTCTCTCTCTCTCTCTGTGTGTGTGTGTGTGTGACAGAGAGAGAGAAAGAAAGAAAGAAAGAGAGAGAGAGAGAGATTTGATATTGTTGCCAAAACCTTTCAATGCCCAGAATAGCATTGAATATAATGGTTGTACCATTGCACATATAGCTGATTCTACACATATACTTTTCACAGTCTTCTCTTTGTTTGCTATTGATTGATTGATTGATTGATTGCACTTATATCCTGCCCCTCTAGGGAAAAATTCATCCCTACACAAGGCGGTTAACATCATAAAATACAATCTGAAAATTAACTTGGCTATGCTCTTCCTTAGACAACTTTCTCCTTCTTCTTCTCCTCCTCCTCCTCCTCTTCTGCTGTTGCTGCAGATGTGAAACTGCCAAAACGAAGGCACCTTTTGATGAGTTCATTCTGCAGTTCCTTTGGCCTGACCTAGTGTGAGAAAGATTAGCCAGCAACACAAGGTTGCTGTTACCAGGGTATGTCTGATTGTGGTTCAAGAATACCATGATCTTCAAGGAGGCTCTTTCTGTGTACGTCTGTTCCCTTTATGAAAATGGAGGAATAAATTTTGTTTACTAACCTTAGGGGAATTCTGGCTGTGCAGCCAAACAAAGAGCAACAAGAAGAAAAACGAGCTCTAGAGCAGTTTTTCCACCCGCCCACATAATCATGCTCTGTTCCAGACTGCTATGTGTAAACGTTGAAGGGTGTCAGATGACCTCCATTTTACTGACTGCCAATCCCTGCGGAATGCTGCTATGCAGAGCTCATAAAACAAGGACAGGAAATGCCGGCTGAAAACTTCTCCCCTTTTTCCCCCTACAAAAAAAAAAAAAAAAAAAAGGAAAAAATCCAACCCTGAAAGCATTGCATTATGAGATCTTTAAAAAATTAAAATTTTAAAAATCCCCTTTCATCATGGTGGATAACATAAAGGTTCTGCCTTTGCATTTAAGAAAGCTTGGCTTTCTAGACTTTGACTTCTGCTTCACATAATCAAAGCTGGCTTTGAACTTGTCTGTGTGTCTGTGCGTATGCACACACACACACACGCACGGTTATCCCCATACTTTTTTCTTTTTAAAAATAGCCGTACACATATAACACATCATTTTTCATTTTGTTCCCAGTTTCTTTTCTGTCAGAGTAGGAAGTAGTTCTGAAGAAAACAATGTGCTGAAAAGACAGCATGAACCCATAAAATGCAGTCAAGTGTCAGCAATTAGCACCAATGTTAATTAGCAGCCAGCTGCACTGAATACGGGGCATTTTCACTCTCTATCATGACTTCTTCCTTTTTTTTTCTGTACCTGTGCTGGAACTTTGGCAACTGCTTATGGGTGGGTTTTTTTGGGTGGGGGGCTCTGTGTGCGTGCGTGTGCATGCATGCACACACGTAAAACATTCTTGGAAAGGGGCCATGGAAGACACTCAATCTGGTTCATAGTTTAGATAAACATTTGGGAAGCCATTCAATCTGACTGTCTCCAGTACAGACTCTATTAAAAACAAGAAGATGATTTTGGGGCCAGGAACATGCTTTGATGTATATGGAAAAAGAAAAAGAAGGGGGAACTATTGACAATTAGAAGTCTAGAGAAGTGTGGGTGGCATAAACTTCAAAGGAATGTACATTTTTTACTCACGGATAGCCTAGTCATATTTGTTTTATTTGATATGTTGCAAGCGTCAGGTTTCTTGGCCTCAACCTAGCAAAACTGAACCTACACCGAGGATAACCTCAGCGTTAAAAAATGTGTTACATAGGCATTCTCATGGCAAGACTCCCTGAGGAAAATAAAAACCCAACCCAAAACTGCTTCAGTGTCTGAAGAGCAGGCATGAAAACTGGTAGTCTAGCTAGGAACACACCAGTGCTTGCCAGGTAGACGTAAAAAAATATACAGAGAGAGATTCAAAAGGCAACTTTGCCCATTGTCTCATCCAGTCTATATAGTTTGAACTGATGATTATCACAGCCATGATGAAAGTCTAGATCCAAACCAGAGTGCTGAACTTGAGGGCCTGAACTCAATTGTTCTGATTCAAAATGTATTTTCTTAGGGTAAGAAGGCAAGGGGTGGTCCTATTTTGCCCATTTCCCCCATGGCTGGCTGTGTAGCATTTAAAACCTTTCCTAGGGTCACAAGTGGTGTATTTGTCAAGGTAGCATTTTAATTCCTTTGTAGAAGGAAAATGGAGGGTGAGCAAAGGGAAATTCAAGTACAGTACCGGTATCGCTGATGCTTTCTTTGGAAGGACAGCTTGGTTCACATGAAGACAGTCCTAGAATTAAGGTTCACTCACCATCCTCATGTAACTGAACCAATTTTTTTTCTTCATGCTGAAGAACCTTTAAACTGTCTTGACTTCCTGCTCCCATTTCTTTTGTAACCTTGTTCATTATCCAGAAGCTCCATTTAGTGGACAATGACTTTGAACATCTACTGTACATAAGAATGTATTCACGTAGTGTCACCTAGTCTTCTCTTGTCTTCAGAAAGTGGGGGAACCCTCTGGAGCAGATCTGAGGAGGCACCAGGGGAGATAAGGAGAAGTCCTAGCGTTTTGAAGAGTCCCCTACTCGTTCAGCACCACATGGCTTCGGGATATGATTCCGTAACTTGATAAACAGGCAACTATCTTTAGTAAATGGCACAATTTGCTCTTGGGCTGCCTGGAAATTTGTGGGCATGATCTGTTTTGCCCGCAACACACCTAAACCCATCTGCGTAGCTTGCAGGAGAAACCATAAAGCATGTTATGAGATCCACCCCCAAGTTTCATATCATTGGGTGTGGAATTCTAATAAAGTACTGCAGAGAAGGCATAACTGTGCTTAATTCTTCATCAAGGGTTCATATTTGTAAGGCAGCCTGCCACTAAATCAATTCAGATCATAAAAATAAAGATCGTAAAATAAAATGAACAATTTGTTTCATCTTGCACCTGTTACTGCATGCTGACGTTAAAAGAATTAACACTTTGTTGTTGTCATAACTGTGGTGATGGTGGTTCTTGCATCAATTTTCATAAGCTAGAGTCTGCTAATTCTAGCACAGACCTTTGCCATCATAAATGTATAGGAGTTCAAAAAATAAAGACTATCTTTGAGGAAGGATTCCACTTCCTCAGAGATAGTGGACCATAATCCATAAAGCTCATCCAGAAGTAAATGTTAGACTTTTGGATGTCACAGCTAATTTTATTTTTAGAATGCATTCTGAAACAAACTGAAATGGGTGCCAGACTGAAAACATAAAACCGTGCATGTCTTCCTCTTTAAAGAGGTGAAGTTTTTTTCTGTCATATGACAGGCTAGCTCAATTACTGTCTTGTATGCCATGCTAATAATAGTGCCTTGCACGGGCAATGGTGTATTTTTTTAAAATTAAATTTTTAATCATAATACACAAGAACAAAACCAAGAAAAAACAAGAATACATAATACAAAATAAAATTAACAAACAACACACACAGAAGTCATAAAATAATACATCTTACTAACAAAATACATTAAAAAGCGAAGAAAAAACATAAAAGAAACTTCAACAGTTTGCTCAATAATATTCTCTTTTCCTTATCTTTATAGTACATGTTAGTGTACTTTATATAGACAATGTTAGTCTGCATGTTTGCTGCTTAGAATCACAGCATGGTAATGGCTGGTTACAATTTGGTGCATGGCAGAGAATGAGATGGCACACTTATTTCCTGTACAGAAATAAACTGAAGCAACATTCATTTTGACTTTTCTGACTTTGTCCTTGCTGAAGAGCCCCCAAATGATCATGTAGAAGAGACTGCTAGCAGATGCCACCCTCTGAGTGATCTCTGAACTCATTTGTCCCCTTTCATTAACTATGGCACCAAGGTACTTCAAGTCTTCTACCTGCTCTAGGACTTGCCCCATCAGCCTGATGGTATGCTGCTTCTTGCTCTTGCAGATCACCATGGTCTTCATCTTTGCCATGTTAATCAAAATCCCTCTTTTCTCCTTCTCCCTGTTCCACAGGTTTACATTGAATTGGAGTTGGTAACTGTTCCTATCAATGAGCCACATCATTGGTGAAGGACATCTTGGACATTTGAACTTGCTTCATCTTCCAATATCCCAGGGTCATTTCCTTAGCATTGGTAGTCTACAAATCAACCTTTATTCCTACGCTCATGTATAGAAGTGAATCATGGTCACTCACCTCCAGGCATTACAGCCAACTGAAAGCAATGGAGATGAGATAGCTGTGGAAGGTCAAGAAGAAGACCAGACATGACTAAGTGAAACACGTGACCAACAGACAGAATCTGAATGTTCAACCACTGAGGAATACAATCAAGAAGGGTCAGCTATGTTGGTTTGGCCGCATCAACTCCATGGCTAATACAGTACCAAGATCCCACGGCCCGCATGGGAGACCTGTGTGCAGGGTGCAAGATCCCGAGGCATGCCCCACATCAAGTGGATTGACAACATCAAGGAGGTCCTCCATGTTCGTGGGAGTGACCTGAGGTGAGCCATAGAGCTGTCTAAGGAGAGATCCCAATGGAGATCCTTTGTGGAATCCTCCACACCAGAAGTTCTCAACCTTTTAAAGCCGGGGGTCAGGTCATGCTCCCTCAGACAGCTTTGGGTGCTGGATAGCCATTTTGCCCTTCATCCACCACATGACACTTCCTGGTGTGGTGGAGGCAGTGGGGGCCCCACATGAAATGATGTTGCAGGCTGCATCCACCCTACGGGCTGCAGATTGAGAATCCCTGCTCTACACTGTAAGGTAGAAGAGGAGATGGTAAGTAAGTAAGTGAGTGAGTGAGTGAGTGAGTGAGTGAGTGAGTGAGTGAGTGAGTGAGTGACTGGGAGGTGGAAGGTCAGCAGTTCGACTCCCAAGTACTGCAGGATGGAATGAGCTCCTATCTTTGGCCCAGCTCCTGCCAACCTAGCAGTTCGAAAGCAAGAAATTGCAAGTAGATTAAATAGGGACCACTTCGGTGGGAAGGTAACAGCGTTCCATGCGCTCTGGTGTCTAGTCATGCCTGCCACATGACCATGGAAACGTCTGCAGAAGCAGACAGCGCTGGCTCTTCGGCTTTGAAACAGAGATGAGCACTGACCCCTAGAGTTTGGCTTTCGAGCAAGGGAAACCTTTACCTTTAAGTAAGTAAGTACGTAGGTACGTAAGGACTGACTGACTGACTGACTGACAAAACAGCAAATGTGGGATAGATTAGAAGAATGGCTAAAATGAATGTTAATTACTGGTACTTACGTATGTACATACTCATGTACGTACCGGTAATTAACATTCATTTTAGCCATTCTTCCATTCTATCCCACATTTGCTGTTTTGTCAGCTTGTCTTTTAAAAGCAATGCTTCTAGCAAATAAACATGTCCTTGTAATCAAACCAAGTTGTGACATGGCTTAGGCACCCTGAGTGAACAAGTTGTTACAAGTAAGTTTTCTAATACCGAGCGAAGCTGATTTTATTTCTGTGCACCAGAAGTCAGACTCCAGGCCCTGCTGACTCCAGTTTTCTTTCAATATGTAAATGTGTGAAGCCAATCCTCTGATATAGTTTGAACTGGAAGCCCAGGGTAGGGGTGGGGAATGCTAAATTTCTGCTGCAGGGTCAGTTTGTTCAGAATGAATTAGTGATCCTCATGAATAGAACTTTGGTAAATACAGTATCAGCATTGAAAAGCCAACTTTTGTCTCACAGATCTGGGGAAAGTGCAATGGCTCCTAGTTGTCAGGAAAGCCCTACTAGTAGAAGTGCAATTAACGCCATGGAAACATGAGGCAGATATTTGTATTTGAGATAATCCACATAGCCATAGTGCCTTCAGTAAAGAAAAAGGTATGCTTTATAAAATATGCAATTCAGTCCTATATTTGTTTAACTAGAAGTCCCTGTGAGGCCAGTGACACATTTCCCATGTCTGTGGTCTACCTGTGCTTAGACCTGCCGAAACAAAGAAGTTGGGTCAAGGCTTAGGAGACTCACTGAAACCAACTTGCTTTACACTGATTTCCATGGGCCTATTCTATTGGGTTCTCCCAAACATGTCTAAGTTTGGATCAAACCCAATGAATTTGACTACATCTATTTGAGTAGGATTACAGCCTCCCATTCTTCATTTTATTATTTCATTCAGGCATGGTGCATATGATGCCTGTGGAGCAGTCGCTTCCTTTAAACACACCACCACAAAAACATGTGGCAACTGACTCTGGCTTGGTTACTTCAAACAACCAATGGCGTGGTGGTGATATTGCCTATCACAAACCCTGGCCCCGTTTCTTTGGGGTTTCAATTCCAAGTACTGTATGGCATATGGTTGCCAGAGAAGGCCCTAACCCCATGATGGCGGTAAACCTTGGAACTCCAGATGTTCTTGAACTTCAATTCCCAGAAGTCCAAGCTCCCCTCAATTCACACGAATGGGTTTGCTGCGATTCATCTGGCCCGCACTGCCCTTGTTGCTCCCGGAAGCAGAAGTAAAATGTGCCCATATAGTTAAGACTCTTCCGGGTTAACCCTTCCTCCGTACAGGTGCGTTTTACTTCCGCTTCTGGGAGCGACGAGGGCAGCGTGGGCCGGATGAATTGCACCAAATCCATTTGTATGGATTCATGGGAGCTTGGGCTTCTGGGAATTGAAGTCCAAGAACATCTGGAGTGCCAAGGTTTGCCATCATGGCCTAGCACGTATAACACCCCAGCATTGGGAATTCTCCCCAGTGAACCTAACTTTGAACCTGCTCTTGCAGTCTTTCAGGATTATTTTATTTTCCCCAGGGCTTAAAACTTTAGTCAAGCTTTTTTATTTTACAGTCTGAATTTTGTGCTGTACTGGTTTTTCTTTCTTAAGCACAAGTGGGAACTCATCCATTTGGGCACATGGGGCACTGCCGTAGCTGGGATTGTCTCCCCATCCAAGCCCACTCCTGCACACCTCTTTACCAGAAACAAACAGTATTTATGGAAACATTAGCCATGCCTCTCTGCCTTGTGCATTTATATGTGTGGGGGAGAGAATGAGTGAAGCCACCTGTATAAGTGTATACACTTTTTTCCTGGCTTCTCTCACAGACGGTCACTGAGTTTTCTGGCTTAATAAGCACACTCTTGTACATCCATTATTTTGTGGTGTTTTACATATTTTCTTGTAATGATTATGAGCAGGTTATCTGCTATGGTAATAGAGTAGACCATGTTGCCAGTGACTCAACACAAAACATTAGGTGGCGGTTAACTAACCTGACCACCGTGAAGACTAATGACTTTAGGTGGTGAAGTCCACAGGGAAGGATGTTGGCAGGGGTGTGGAGGGCACCATGGAAAGGCACTGGACAGGAAGTGGAAGGGTGCCTATGGGGGGGATTGGGGGAAAATCCCATACATTGCTGTTGGCACCCCATCCATAACAGCATGTGCCTGAGGAATGGTCCCCAAGTGGATTAAATCTCATTTGAATCCATCTTGATGGAGATCAGCAGCTTCATCAATATTGGCCTGGGGCTGAGGAGGACTTTGTGTGACAAAAGAGCTCAGGACCAGAAAGTGACTCAAGGAACTAGATCAGTGGTACGGGTATTATGCTGTAATTCAAAAGGCAAATGGAAGGCCACTGCATTATATTGTTCCCAGGACAATCTTAATGGCTGATCACCATGATGAGAGCCAACATTCAGACTCAGATACGGCAGTTAAAGAAGAAAAGAAAGATCTTGATGGAAAAGCTTCTGTTTTGGTATGAGGCAGACTCCAGTTTTAATCCCTGGCATCTCTTAAGTAGGGTTTGAGAAACTCATTCATGAAGCTACAGGGAGCTATTACCAATCTGTGTTGGAATAGATGGACTAATGGTCTGACCCAGTAGATAGATGCTTCTTATGTTCCTATGATGTGTGTCAGAACCACCAAAGTACCCCACTACCACCAAAACACACACACACATTGCAAGAGTGATATGAATGAATGCAGGAGAGGTGATACCTTTAATAGTCCAATAAAGAAATCAAATAGAATTTTTTTGTAGTCTAATAAAGATATCACCTCTTCTGCACATGTATTGTATAATGGCCATATGGCTTTCTTTCTTTTCTGGAAGTATTTATAAGTGTATTACATTTAATTTAGCTAGCAAAGCAGCTGAGGGAACGAAACTGATGAAATCTGCTACTTTTCTTCCTATTTTTTGCCCTGCATATGCTGTTGGACTGTAACTCCCACCAGACCTCACTGGTATAGCTGATGATGAGGGATGGTTGTTTCAATCCAACACCTGGAGCGCCAGACACTGCCACCTTTGCTCAAAGGTTATGACTCCCTTGCTTCTAATGCCTGCAATGAACAACAAGCCAGGAAGAGCAAAACCAAAACAACCTCCTCCCCCATGTTTTCAAAACATTGCATGCGCATAGTAAATGCTGAGACTGGGGTCTTGATGTTTGCTTCAAAAGTGAATTAAGTTTCCACATTTTATGATAAAGCTGGTATGTGTGGAGGGCCAGTGTTTGATTACCATTTGATCAAAGCAGGTACTGATGTTAACGATTATGTGCACTGAAATTAAGCACCACAATTGCAGGCTCTTTTATCATTACACATTAAACATGGGAGGTATATTCTGGATCACATTTATGTTTATATAAGCAATCGGTTTTCACTTTTTACTTCTGAAGGACAAGATCCTCTCATACAAGCCTTGCTGCGGTTTAAGATCTTAAGGGCAGGACCTTCTTTCAGTCCTACCCAAGCTCACAGACATGATGATGATGATGATGATGATGATGATGATGATGATGATGATGATGATGATGATAAAAGGGCCTTCTTGGTGACTGCTCCAGTCTGCGGAACTCCCTGCTACTATTTTATATCCTATTATCCTGTTGAAAGGCAAAGCCTTTCTTTCCAATCAGATTTTACAAGGTGAATGAACTGTGGAGAATGGAGCTTTTAACTGGGAATGGGGCTCTTTTAATTTTTCAAATAGGCTTTTAAATTGTTAAAATCTTTTCATTCAGTTGTGGCTTTATGTATTTAGCTTTAATTTAAAATTTATTTGTTAATTTCTCTCTCTCTCACTTCATAAAGAGAGGGTGAGGGTGGGAAGAACAGATAGGATTGAACAATTTCCTGAGGGTAACAAAACATGTAACAATTGATAAAAGACAGATGGCAATTAGCTCATTGTTTCTGAACAATGACTTCCTTCATAAGGATGTTATGTAATGACAACCAACTTCTCAGAAGAGCAACTTGCTGACCATCTAGCCCTGAACTGCACATCTGTAAAGATGTGTTGGAAATATCCAAGGTCAATTGTGGAGACATAAAAAACAATATACAATCCTGTCTAAAATTAATATTAAAAGAGGTTAAAACTAAGCAAAGTTATAAGAAAAATAGTAAGTTAAACAAAAATAGTAGCCATGTTAGTTTGTAGTTCAGGCATACTGTATCAGAAAAAAGAAAACAAAACAACAGCAGCACTTTAAAGACTAACTGCTATATTTTTACTGTGAGCTTTCATGGATCAAGTCTACTTCTTCAGCTATGCAAATATTCCCCAGAATATTTGCATTGGGACCACATATGCCACTCTGTGAGCTCATTGGAAGGGGTTCAGAAATTTATAGAGGACAAGGCTACCAGTGACTACTGATTATGATGTCTGTCACCTCCCTTATTAGAAGTAATGTTCATTTGAACACCAATTGCTGGAGAAACACAATGGTAAAGACACTGCTTTGCTCATGTTCTGCTTATGGATAGTGACTTGCTGGTACATTTGAAAGTGCACGCATTCATCATGACAGTCTCCTGTCCCTAGCTAACATATCAGTCTTCACTACACCAGTGCCTATGGGTTTCCTAGAGATACCGTATATGTTTAGCCAAAGTGGGAACAAGGTGCTAGGCTAGATGGGCCTTTGGCCTGGTTCTGTTTATATCCTTACACATAACGGTGCAAATTGTGACCAGCAGATGTTGCAAGTACCTTCAGCCCTATCTGGATAACCAGTGCTAAGGAATGTGCAACCTGCAGTCTAATGACCCCTAGAAGGCTGCAGCTTGCCTGACCCCAAAAACCGAAAAGTGGGATATAAGGTAATGGTCACCCTTGCTCGAAAGCTACTCATATCCGACTCTAGGGTTCAGTGCTCATTTCTGCTTACAGCCAAAGAGCCAGTGCTGTCTGCAATTGCAGACATTTCCATGGTCATGTGGCAGGCATGCCCAGACTCAGGGGTGCAGAATGCTGTTTACCTTCTCACCGAAGTGGTTCCTATTTATCTGCTTGCAATTTCTTGCTTTCAAATTGCTAAGTTGGCAGGAGCTGGGACGGAGACAGGAGCTCATTCCCTCATGCAGTACTAGGGTCGTTAGTATCTTAACCACTTGAGTCACCGCAGTCCCTAAGGTGGGATGTAGGTTGTACTAAATCAATATAAACAAAAGGAACAGCATGTAATTCAAAGCATGCTTTTCTGGAAGTCAGTTCTTACTGATTTTAGGAAACCCAACTTCTGGTAAGCAATATGAGACTGCAACGTTGGAAACCAGAATTCTCTGTCTCCAGAGGCCTTAAAATTCCTGTATCCTTGCCCAACAAGGAAGAAAACTCTAACCGCTCCATCTTGGAAGGGGTCCCTCCTGGAATTCAACTGGATTTCCATCTGAGGAGACTGTTAGAATTAAGTCAGAAAATCCCATATTTTGCAGATTTGAAAAGGGTTTTGGTTTTGCCTTTTTAAAAAAATTCACAGTCTGTCTGAATATGATGTGATTTTTGGTGTTCCCCTTGAATAAAACAATTTTTCCATTCTCTGATTCCAAGGTAGTGTGGTTACAGCTGCCTGCCTTGTTGGGTAGGGATTCTAAGAATTCTAATACATCTAGAGACACCAGGTTGGAAAATCCTATGCATTCTCATTTATTTATTTACATTTCTATACCGCCCTCCTCGCCGAAGGCGACCCAGGGTGGTTTAACACATCCTAAAAAACATCAAAACAGTACAGGCTAAAATTCTAAAAATTCTCAAAATCCAGTTAAAACCAATTAAAACTACGACTAAAACTTTATATAATTTAAAAACTTAAGAACTTAAGGGAGCCAGAGAGGTCAAACCAGCCAGCAGGCTGGTCCAGTACCCCAGACCTGCCCTGCCAGCCAGGTTTTTACACCCTTCCGAAAGGCCAGCAGCTCTGCCTGGCGGCGCAGCTCAGTTGGCAGGATGTTCCACAGGGCCGGAGCAGACAGAGAAGGCCCTCCTTCTAGTCCTAAGAGAGATGTGCCTCTCTAGCTGATGGCACAACCAGAGAGCCTCTCCGGTCTGCTCTAGTGGGACGGGCAGATGTCCTTTGGACGATGCGGTCTCTTAGGTATCCTGGCCCACTACCATGTAGGGCTTTAAGGGTAATAAAGGTATGGGATTTAAAAGTTCCATTCAGTTAAACACTACTTACTTTGAAGTAAGACAGTAACCATCCTTACTGGAAGCAAAGAATAAATATGCTGTAAATCTTTAGAAGATACCCAGTGTAGTGTAGTGGATTGAGAGACGGACCAGGACTCTGGAGACCAGAATTCAAATCCCTGCTCAACTACGGAAGCTCACTGGAAATGGAATGGGTAAAAACTATTCCTTCAATATCTCTCACTTACCATGAAAGTTGTATGAAGGTCTCTCTAAATTGGTTCTGACTTGGCAGCACATATAGCATCAAGTCTTTAGAGCATTGTATAATTTGATCCTATTTATATTTAAGAAACCCCAAAAGTTAACAAAATGGGGTTGATAAAAGAACACTATTGTGGTATTGATACGGATTTTAAAGAAAAATGCACTGTATTAAAAATCCATTTATTTTTGTATTCTGTACATAAGAAAAGAGCCTTGCACAGACCTTTTGAAACACAAAATCAGAAAGTAAAAACATAAATACATATATATTTTCTTACAAAATGTCAGATATACAAAATATACACACTACACTCTCTGCTCATCTTGCACACACCTTACAAACTCCCAGGCAAGCCAGGACCTCAGATGCGTTGACACTGCAGTATTAGTAGACTTTTTCTCCCTCTGCTTTAGAGTCAAATACGTGACCCATCACACCTCTTTGAAGCCTTCCTTCTTCCTTGTAAAGAGGTGTTCTGTTGTTTTGAAAGAACTTGATCTTCAAAAAGGGGAGAAGGGAAATGAATACTGTCTTGGAAAAGGAAGAAAACAGATGCAGGGCTTCTTAGAGCCGCAAATTCTCCAATTAGCAATAAGGAAAGGCAAACCTCATAGAAAGCCAACTTTTAAACAATTTTTTAAAATTTGAACTTCAACATGATTTTACGCGACTGGGAGTAATGGAAGCTGTTAGCATTTCAGGCAGAAATACGAAACACTCTAGAAGTGACACATAATTTTCTTGGATCGAGGTCCCTTTGAAGAATATTTTATATGCGATGATGCAACAGAATATTTTGTTTGCAGTTTCATTTCAGATGTATGTGATTCATTTAATAAATTTTGTTCAAATAAAAAGCAGAACTTTGGTTTTGGTTTATTTTTGTTCTGTTAAAGAAATGCACAACATAGGAATGATGTAAATTAATTCATTATTAACCATTCCTTAGGTTATAATCTAGCTAGGAGAATGATCCAATTGAATTTAATGGGAATTATTTCTCAAGAGACATATAAAAAGTTGCGCTGAATCTTATTTTGAGCATAATTTAGAAATAATTTATTCTGGTCTTGTAATCATGCCCTATCATTGGGATTTAAGATTAAGGTCAACTCATGTTGATTTTAGTTGGATACAGGCAGTGGTGGGCTCCCAAAAAAATTACTACCACACTGTGGGTGTGGTATGGTAGGCGTGGCCAGGGGAAAAGCCCTGTGTTGCACCTGAATTAGGACTACTTTATTTCAAAACTTGGATGGGCAGGGCCAGCCAGAATTTTTGCTACCCGTTCTGGTGAACTGGTACAAACCTGCTGATGCCTACCACTGGATATGGAGGCCATGATCGTCTGTATGCTAATTCAGGTTTATTTTCTGGTACATGTCTAAAAAACAGCACTTTAATGATTATACAGTTTTGCTGGATCAAATCAAGGACATAAAACATGTCTGCAACTGGAAATACAGAAAGTCCTGCTGAATAACAGCTCTTGCATACCAGCAAATGTGGAACAGGATTGGCCAGTGAGGTGCCTTGTTTCAAAAGTTATGTGGTCCCATTTCCATCCAGAGTTAAAGTGTTTCAGACCTCTAACTGTATTTCAGTCAAATGTTAAGACAGTTTTTCAAAAAAAGTCTGTTCAACAGAGAAAATTACAGCCTTGTGGGAAGAAAGGAGATATTATATAGCCTGTTTTTACATATTTCAGGGCTGGCTATTTTGTCAGGTGTTCTGATTTAAAACTCCATTACACACAAGGGGGAGGGGAGTGGGGAAGGAGGGTTTTTTCCCTCCAGATTTCCTCAGGATTAATCAGGAGATCTTAGAGACTTTCTTTCCCTCCATTTTTCTTAAAAGGAACAAGGGGTAGGGGGAGCAAAGCTGCTCCAGATCGGAACCTCAAGAAATTCTTTTGTTGAGTTTCCCCATAAAACGTGCTCCCATGCTTCAGCCTTACCCTCAAGAGAAACTGACTTTTGTTTCTCTTTTGTCCCCTTTAACAAAAGAGAGGAGAGTAAAAAGCATTCGAAGGAAAATCAACATGTCACTTCTTTTTCAGAGCACTAGGAACCAACTCCCTCTCCCTCACACCCCCAAACCATCGCAAGGCTCTGTTAGCCAGTATTGGTAAAATGGAGTGGGAGACACCTCCCCCCTCCCCCCATGGGGTGCTGCCTTCAGCCCACGCAAGTTTACTGAAAACTTGAAGCCTGGTAAATTTTACAACCATATTTCCTTCTCCAAGGTATGAAGTTGTAAGCTGCAGCCCTATACGCTTGTTTGAGAGCAAGTCCTGTAGTGTAGACCATTCAGGCAAAAGGGGGGGGGGGGAGGGGGCTTATCAATGACTAGGCCTGAAAAGGGTTTACAACAGGGTTTTCATCAGTTGCAGATACAAGAAGAACTTTATGGCAAGAACTACTCTCAAGGGTACACAAGAGCAAAACCAAGTCAAGATGGAGGAAGGAGCACTCTGCACAAATAATAACTTTAGAGGAAGATATAGCTGAAGAATTCAACCTTTCCTATGTCCTCTTAGAGGGCCCTGAATAGGTGAAAACCAATGCGGAAAGATATAGACTCTGGCTCATTTGCTGGCATGCCGATTACTGCCAAAAACATGTACCAATGAGGACTTAATTTTGGCCAACAACAAAGCCAAGGTGGCTTCATTTTAGCAGTTAAAAATTTAATCTGGACATAAAAAATATTCTGTTGCAGCAACACAGTGAAGAACTCTGTGGCTACCAATTTAGGCTAGCATGAGCTCAGCGGAGTAGAGTATGTAGCCCCACGAACGCGCCAGATCTCATAAACCTTGATGGCTTTGAATATACTACTCCTGCAGATGCGTTCTGGGTGGGACTCTAGGAGAGACTGGGCTTAAAAGCTTCAGACTGTGGCTACAGGAACTGCTGGACACTTTGATACTAGCCTGCCCTTTTGACTCTCCACTGGAAACTCTAGGTGTGACCTCAGTCAGCCTCTGTCTGTGCTGTGCTTAAAAGTAAAGTGAGGATAGGACATTTCTGATCGACAAGGCCTTCATTGGCTTCAATCCTGCCCTTCCTCAACCTGGCTTCTTTACTGCACCATCACAATATTAGACCAGACCAGCAGAGACTGCTACCTCTCGATTTTGGACTCATAAACCATGCCGTGAGCCAAATGGGACTCATTTCCTGCCTGGAACCGAGGATGGTGGGCTTATTGGGGGGGGGGGGAAGGGGTTTGTTAAAGGAAGGAATGGCCTGCCCTGATGGCTTCTGAAATTCACAAACGTGACCTTGTTGTTTTAAAAATTGCTTTCTCCCCAACCCCCTTCACAGTCTTCCAACCCTGGCACAATTCCAGTTCATCCTTCTGGACAGATACTGTGGTCCTTAATTTTAAAAACAAAAATAAAACAGAGAGGAAAGAAAAAGACATTCTTGCTGAAACAGAATCGGCCTGTCCCAAGGAGCAGCCTAAAGAAGGACACTTATTGGCGCTCTTCCACTTGGCTAGCAAGGAAAACCAAGTTCTCTAGATGAGGAGGGAAGGCAGTGTTTGTTTTTTTGTTTAAGGGGCAACCACCAGCACCATCCCTGCCCCCTCCCCCTCCATAGCATCTTCTACCCAAGAAGGAAGAGCAGGTCTGTGGGGAACAGGACAGATGATTGGAATGAGCCTGATGCTCATACTGCAGTCTCCCCTTTGCTCCCTGTGCTGAGTCTGTGGTAGAAGCGTCGCCACGACTGGAGAGTCTTGCCCGTCCAGATCCAGAAGCCTGTGGTGATGCCCACTATCATGGTCATGAGGTACTTGATGAGGAAGACGGTGAAGTCGGGGCTCATGGGGGCAAAGTAGGAGGTGGGGCAAGGGACAGCGTAGCTTTTGCAGCTCTGGAGCAGCCAGGTTTTCTCCCACGTGTCCCGGAAGGCCTGTTCATAGAAGTAGCAGGCCAGCACGATGGTGGCGGGCACGGTGTAGAGGACACTGAAGACCCCGATCCTCACCATCAGCTTCTCCAGCTTCTCCGTCTTGGTGCCATCATGTTTCATGATGGTCCGGATGCGGAAGAGGGAGACGAAGCCAGCCAGGAGGAAGGAGGTGCCGATGAAGAGGTAGACGAAGAGCGGGGCGAGGACGAAGCCTCGCAGGGCCTCCACGCTGTAGATGCCCACATAGCAGACTCCGCTGAGCACGTCCCCATCCACCTGCCCCATGGCCAGGATGGTGATGGTCTTGATGGCTGGCACGGCCCAGGCGGCCAGGTGGAAGTACTGGGAGTTGGCCTCAATGGCTTCGTGGCCCCACTTCATGCCGGCCGCCAGGAACCAGGTGAGGGAGAGGATGACCCACCAGATGGAGCTGGCCATGCCAAAGAAGTAGAGGATCATGAAGAGGATGGTGCAGCCTTCCTTCTTGGTGCCCTGGACCACTGTCCGGTAGCCGTCCTCAGAGAAGCGCTCCACGCAGACCACCCTGTCCTCCAGCAGGAAGCCGGCTACATAGGCCACGGCCACCATGAAGTAGCAGCCCGAGAGGAAGATGATGGGCCGCTCCGGGTAGCTGAAGCGCCGCATGTCCACCAGGTAGGTCAGGACGGTGAAGAGGGTGGAGGCGCAGCAGAACACTGACCAGATGCCCACCAGCAGGCGGGCGAACCTCACCTCGGCCTGCTTGAAATACATCAGCCCGTGGGGAGAGTCCGGCTCGCAGGGGGCGCCGCAGTCCCGCTCGCCCAGGAAGCGGTAGCCCAGGTAGGGGGGCACCTTCAGCTGGCGGGGGCAGGAGAAGCCGTAGCCGCCCCCACCGCTAGGGGGCAGCGGGTGGGAGGGGATCCCGCCGGGCACGTAGGGGGTGGGCTCTGCTGCCTCGCCGCCCTTGCCCATAGGGGAAGACCCCGTGCCCGCCCCGCTGGCCCCTCCGGCCGCCGAGTCCGAGGTGTTCTGGCCCACGCAGATCTCGCCGGCGCCGTGGACAGGGAAGTTCTCGCAGCGGAGGCGCTCGGGCCACTGGAAGCCGAACTTGTTCATGAGCGCCTCGCAGCCCTGGCGGGCCCTCTCGCACAGGGAGCGGCAGGGCGGGATGGCCTGCTCCAGCACGGTGCAGACGGGCGCGTACATGGAGCAGAGGAAGAAGCGCAGCTCCGGCGAGCACTGCACCTTGACCAGCGGGTAGAACTGGTGCACCTCCAGGCCCGCGTCCTCCTGGTTGGTGTGGCCCAGCAGGTTGGGCAGGATGGTCTGGTTGTAGGCGATGTCGGTGCAGAGCGGGATGGAGATGGGCTGGCAGAAGCCGTGGTCCGGCACCGAGATCCCCTTCTCGCCGTGGGAGGGCTGCGCCCCGGCGCCCGGGAGGCCGCCCAGCAGGATGGCCAAGACCAAGAGGCCCAAGGCAGCCTGGGCAGGCATCGGCCTCCTCGCCGCCGGCCTCCTCCTCCTCCAGCCCCAGCCTGCCGCCTCCGCCCGGCCCATGATCCCCTCCCCGTACAGCAGACCAACCCCACCGGCGACCACAGGCAGAAGCCGAGCAAGCGAGCGAGGGCGACGCCGACGGCGGCCGAGGGTCTGGCTCACAGCCCGGAGGCGCTGGGCTCCAGCGGCATCGGGGGTCCAACTCGCTCCACGGACGGCCAGGGAAAGAGGGTCAGCGCAGGGGCGGCGGCGGCGGCGGCAGGGCTCGTTCGCCCGCGCTCGGTTGGGGGAGGCGAGAGGGGGCGGATCGCTGGCTCAACCGGCTCGCTCTCTCGCCTCGATCTCTCGCTGGGTACGAATCGCGCTCCGGAGCTGCCAGCCCAAGTTCAATCCCCGGGTCTCTCGCTCTCTCGCTGTCACCGAAAGGCAGGCTGCTCCGTCCGTTTGCTCCGCTATGAGTCGGCCCCAGAAAGGGGGGGGGGGTTGTTAGCAAAAGTTTGTGGGAGCTGATGCTGGAGGAGAATCCGCAAAGAAATCCCGCCCTGGCGAGTTCAGCGGCGCCACCGTCCCCGCTCGGTCCCTGAGAGCCTCGGATGATTCCAGGCTAAGAGTCCAACGGAGAGTGTCCTTGCTTTTCTCCCGCTTGAGCCGTAGGTCTCAATCGAGGGGCCTTCAGAACGTTTTTGTATTTTGGAGAGAAAGAAATACATCGAATTACAGCCACAGCTCTCCCTCCGACGGGCGGACTCGACTAGTTCTCCTCGCTCCGACACTCGGTTTAATAAGGAGTCGAAAAGGGCCCTCCGGCGCCCCCCCCCTTCCACTAGAGGCAGCTCAAACCCGCCCCTCTGTCGGCTGTGGAAGAAACTTGGAATAATCGAAGGAACGCGTATTATCCGAAAAAAAGTCCGCGGGGAAAGAGAGAGGGAGGGGGCAGAAAGTGAAGGGGGGGGAGAGAGAGAAAGCCACATATGTCTGAACATTCCATAGAGGCTCCACCCTTTCGCCCCCTCGCCCATTCACAAACCGGAGAGGGGGCGGGCGGCCGAATTTCCGCGCCAGCCAATGGCGCGTTCTGTTGTTTCTCCAACCGCCTTCGAGATTGGCTGGAAAGATAAAAAGGCTGGGAGGGGAGGGGTTGGAACGCGAGCTGGTCCTCTCCGGGTGGGATTCCTCCGGTGGAAAGTTGAAAGAAACTTTCTCTCAGGTTCCTGAATGGCGAGAAGGGAGCCAGGCGGGGCGGGGGGAGATTGAAAGAGAGAGAAAGAAAGAGAAAAGGGAGCGGGAGGGGGGGGGAGGGAATACGAAAGAGATCAGAACAAGGTTAGTCCAGATCGGATTTCTCCATGCTCCAAATAATCCTGTTTATTCAGAGAAATGAATTTTCCGCAAACATCACTGCGAGGTTCCTCCTCGAACAATATCCTGTAAAATCGGAACGGTCGAGTCAGGGTGGTCTAAAAGGGCTTCCCAATACTGTACTATTGATTTATTCAGGTGAAACGCGTGAGATTCCTTACACCCCCCCCCCGCAGTGAATACACTTAGGTAAAGGTTTCCCTTGCGAGAAAGCCAGGCGTATCCGACTCTAGGCTGCAGTGCTCATCTCTGTTTGAAAGGCGAAGAGTCAGCGCTGTCTGCTTCTGCAGACGTGGTCATGTGGCAGGCATGACTAGACACCGGAGCGCACATAATGCTGTTTAGCTACCCTCCGAAGTGTCCCCTGTTTATCTACTTGCAATTTCTTGCTTTCGAACTGCTAGGTTGGCAGGAGCTGGGACAAAGACGGGAGATCTTTTCGTCCTGTAGTACTCGGGAATCGAACTGCTGACCTCCCGCCTTCCAGTCAGCGTCTTAGCCACTGCAGTCCCTTGAATACACTTAAGATCAGGGTATTAAAAATACTGTAATAGGTTACGCTTTATGTGTGCAGAAAAGGAGAAGGAGATGAAGGTCAAGAAATAATAGATCGACACTCCCAGTGGCTACCTAATAAAAATAGATTCCCCCCCCCCCCATCGCCTTGTTGAATATTATTATTTGAAAATGAAATTGGTGTGTGGTGTATTCCCTTGTAATGCCATAATAATTGATTACAGTACTGTATGTTTGAACAGCTCCATTAAAATACAGTAACTGGAATACTGTATTCAGCTAGAATACACATTTCCTTCTTAAGACCATTTATCTGCAATGAATGTTATTTCACACTGAAACTGACATGGGGGAATGTGATGATGAATGCCCTTGCTACCACTTGTTTGCCATGGCCATGAGTTAAGAAGCTTCATTTCTTAAATGCTCACATCAGGGCCATAGCCAGGGGGATGGGGCGGGGGACCCTCCTGAGCTAACAGATGACAATTTTCTTGCTTGCCCTTTGCCCCTGACCCAAATTAATTTTTATAATATCCATTTTTTTTGATAGTATGACAGATAAATTCATCATAGTCATTCTGGGAATTTCTTTACTGCCCTTTTAGCAAGTATGAGTAAAGGGCCTTCTTGAATGGAGCCATTTTTTTATTTTTTTTTAAACAAGCTTAAGATGGAGTTTTCTGAATTCCTCCTTTATAGGTGGGTGCAACTACAGAGAAGGCTATGTCTTTGGTAATCATCAAACAAGTTGGACGAAAATGAAGGCCAAGAGCTGACTTGCTTCTTGGCTGATTTTGGAGAGAAACTACTCTTGTCACTTATTTGTAATTGCAGGCTTCTGAGACTGAGCCTTTGTCTGTGGTTAAGCAACCTTAGTTTTGCATTTTCAAAATAAACATTCTTATAGCCACATAGCTTAGTCATGGCAAGACAAGATGTCTGATGGGACATATCCACAGAGACATCTTTGTCTAGAACCAGCATGTTTAGCTTGATTAAATCAGTGTTAGCATTTGCTTTGGCTTAAGCTTAATTAGATATGTTTGGAATCTGGAGGGTTTTTTTTTTTCAAAAAAATCCTACAGGTTTACATTTGTGCCTAAACCTGTGATTAGTCCTATGAAAGCCAATGGCAATAATGGCTAGGAGGCTGGAATAGGACTTGGAGGCCAAGTTCAAATCCACTCTTGACCATGAAACTCATTGAGTTAGTCAGTCATTCTTCCTCAGCCTCAACTACGTTAAATGGGGAAGAAAAGAGCTATACATGTTCCCTTGCATTAATTTGATTATTACACACTACACTTCATCTTAGCCAAAAGGCCGAGAAGCAATTTGATATTACTTATTATGTTATGTAAGCATGGATGAATGAATTATTTTCTTCATGCTTTTCCAGAAAGTAGTTGTTAACATGTGGCAGCAAGAAGCAATGAGTCATGCCATATAACCAATACAATGTTTTTTAAGGATCCATCAGACTTTCTTACTATTCTGCTATATGTTTTGAAAAGGATGGCATCTCTAAGGAGGCCTGGCTATCCCTTTATTTTCCTCAGGGCTTCAATGATCTCATTTCCTAATGGAGTTATACCAAAACTTTGGTTTGGATAAAAAAAAATGGGTGGTTTGAGTGGAACAGAAATGGGGAACCTGTGGCAATCCTCAAGTCCTGGGGCTCAGCGTCCATCAGTTATTGCCAGCATAGGTAGTGGAGATTGTTATATGAGTGGTGGCCCAACAACATTTGGAGAGTGAAGAGCTTTCCACCCCTTGATTAGAACACTGTATAACTTTATTTGGCCTATCATGATATACAATACATACTTAACTTGGTCTAAGTCTTAGCTGGACTCCTTAACAGACATGGTTATGTTGCAAATCTATGATTCTTCTTTTGTATCTTTATGAACCCTTGAAGCATTTTTTTTTAAAAAAAATAGAAAACAAGAAGAATAGTTTTGGGCAAAAGATAGGAAGTACTTGGCCTGTTTGGAGTCCTACAGCATCTGAAGTGCCAACTTGGCCATGGAAGTTCACTGGAACATAAACCATAGTAAACAGGTCTTTGAACATCTCAGGTGCCTCAAAAATCCTATCAGGATTGCCATAATTCTGGAGTGTTTTGATAGCATCAAAATAGATTAAATTAAGTCTGAACTTCCATTACAAGGTGAATTTACTAAACTGAAACTATTGTACTTTGGGACATATAAAAAGACAGCTGGAAAATATAATAATGGTAGGAAAAGCAAAAGACACAGGAAGACCTATGAGATAGGTTGGCTCAATAAAAAAAACCCCATGGACTTAATTTTCAAGGCTGAGTAGGGCTGTTTATTTATTTATTCCAATTTGTTATCCCGCCCCAATCGGGTAGACCCAACTCTGTTAATGGCAGGACCTTGTGGAGATCTTTTGAATGAGCACTACAATACTGTACTAGAGATATTCAAATCAAGAGGATAACAGATAACCATCTGTCAGATCAACTTTGATTTGGTATTGAGTAGAGGGTTGGACTCTGTGGACTAAATAGCCCCTTAACAACCCATTGTTAAGCAACCATCTAAAGCAGGACAACATTGCTGTTGTTGTCATCATCGTCCCAGTATTACTACTATGAGGCTGACAAATTCTATTTACCCAACACTATAATACTCTTTTGCAAGTGCCTCAGAAATGCTTACTAGAAAGCTTCAAGGTATTGCAGTAATATCCAGATTCTGCACCTTGACAGGTTGAGACAAAGTGGTTTATCTAAGGCTGCTCAAGTAAGTTGATGACTAAGTATAATTTCAATTGGAAAGTTCCCACTGTTCACACACTTAGCTATGTACAACATGACTTGTTGAGGAATTTTGAAAAAGAGCAAAAGTTGCAGTGAATAAATTGTTTTTGTATTTATATGATAGTTTTTACATTCTTCTACACTACCATGGAGGGCAATTTTGAAATGTGTTAATAAATAATAATAAAAAGATGTTCCAAAAGGGTAGAAGAATAGGAATACATTGGTCCTTGCTTGTTTATTTAATTTTTTTAACTTGTTTGTTTTTGTGTTATAGCTATCTAGCTGGACATCCCACTACAGTAATGGAGTAGACCATAGAGCCAGCAACTCAATGCTGAGTGTTGGGCAGTGGTAAGTATCCTGACTCCCTAAAGGGGCCAATGTCTACAAGCGGATCAACCTCTTTAGGAGGGGAGATGGTCCTTTCATTAGAGGAAATGTCACCGGAAACCATCATATTGGACCCAATGGGAAAATGAGCAGAGGAGGAACCAGTTCACTATTCTGATACCCAACAGCCATGGAGGTGGAAGAGGCCATGCCAGATGGACTGGCTGTGAAGGCACACCTTGTCCATATCCTCAAGGCTGCAGCAGTCCAAATCTTGCATGTTTCATTTCATATGTGCTGCAGGAGATGGCTCCATGATCACAGTGTGTGGGTCATTTCATGGCAAGCTGGGCTCCACCTTAAACAAATTCACGTTAGTGGCATTTTTCCTGTTTTGAAAATGATTTCCAGGAAAAAATGTATACTCGGATAGAGTAACAGCTGATGACAATAGCCCTGGATTTTGCAAGAAACAACATTTGTATTTTAGCAATTAGAGAACTCAGGCTGCCTATTTCAAATTTGGAACTAAGAATTAAATCCTTGAAAGGGGGAGTATTTATACTAGCCGCCTCCAATTTTTATTGCTGTCTCATTCACTCTGAATTAATACAATGCAATTGCCAAGATGCTCCATTTGCACATCTTTATTCTCATATTTTTTAATGACTCAGGCAGTTTCTTTCTGTCTCTTAAGTAGCAACTGTACATTTCCAGTGTAGACAAAAGACCATGCCATTGTTACACCTGAATAGTGTAAATGGTCCTCCAGGCTAAACCAGCCTGACAGTCTTTCTGCCCCACACTTCACCTTTGGTGTTAAATCTAACCATTTCCTGTCCTTTGCCTTGCACAACTTTAATCTCCTTACTTTGGGCAGTCTTTGTGCCTTTTTGGGTTTTTTTTAACCCCCATCTAATTTTCTTTTAGAATCTTTAATTTGGAGTTAATTTTTTCTTCTGAATTCTGATTTCCCAGGGGCTATTTTCATATGCACACTCAAACAGTTGCAAGATGCAGACAAATTTGGAATGCTGTTGTTGTCGTCAAGTTCCCTCTGATTTATGGTGACTTATGAATGAGAGGGATTCGAACTGGCCAACTTTGACTCTAAGAGTCACTAATATTAATAATTTTGTGTCAGAAATTATTCTGGACGGAAAGGATTTTTGCTGGAGAAACTCTGCTCAGATGATGCCCAAATAAGGCTCCTTTCATGTCCCCAATATCTTTTTCCCACTGAAGTGGTCCCTATTTATGTACTTGCAATTTCTAGCTTTTGAACTGCTAGGTTGGCAGGAGCTGGGACAGAGACAGGTGCTCAAACCATCATGCAGTACCAGGTCTTGAACTGCAAACTTGCCTGCATTCCAGTTAACAAGGCGAGCTTCTTAATCACTAAGCCACTGATTTTTCCATTAGGTCAGGTTTCCTCACTTGGCCCTCCAGTTATTCTTGAACTTCAATTCCCAGAAGCCTTGATCAGCAGGAGTGCTTTGAGCTTCTGGGAATTGAAGTCCAAGAAGAGCTGGAGGACTAAGGTTGAGGAAGCCTGCATTAGGCCAGCCAGAGAAGTCTGGCCAGGTTATCCTGCTATGGTAATAGAGTAAACCATACTCCCAGCAACTCAACACTGAGTGTCAAATGGCGGTTAACTAACCTGATCACACTGAAGACTAATGGCCTTGGGTGCCAAAGTCCACAGGGAAGGGTGATGGTTCCCAAATAGATTAAATCTCACTTGAGTCCATCTTGATGGAGGGCAACAGCTTCATCAATACTGGCCTGGGGCTGAGAAGGACTAGGGCTCAGGACTAGGGCTCTGGACCAGAAAGTGACTCAGATAACTGGCGCAGTAATATGGGTGTCATGCTGCAATACGGAAGGCAAATGAAAGGCCATTGCATTATGTTATCAGGACAGTCATCATGGCTAATTGCCATGAGAATCACCAATATTCAGATTCAGCAGAAGAAGAAGATGAATGAGAGATCTGTTGTCGACATCCCTGCTCAGTTCTTGTGAAGCCACTCCTTGTGGGTTCCTTTAAGATAGAAGTCAAGTCTTCTCACATTTGGTCTTCTTCTTTTCTTGCTGCCTTCAATTTTCCCCAGCATTATTTTCTTTTCCAGAGACTTTTGCCTTCTCAAGATGCATAATGGATTTCTTTTTGTCCATTGCACTTTTATGTTGCACACCCAGTGCAGCATCTAAGGAACAGAAGGAGAGCAATGCTTTGGCCAGAGCCCGTCCAAGATAATGTTTTGGAGTTCAGTTCCCAGAATCCCAGCAGGCCAATCTGTGGAACTGGCACAGTAAAGAATTTATGGGTGCTCTCTTCCAGTGTAAAGATAGGACAAAGAATTGCAATCTGAGCAGGGATTTTTTTAATTAGCAGCAATCTGCATTTGCCAGTGAACTTCTTGTTGCAATGAAATTTAATTTAATTTTTAATTTAATTTAAATTTTGCACTTGTATGCCACGGAATCAGGGAACCCGACTCAGGGTGGCTCACATGATAATTAAACAATATACACAGTAAATACACAGTAATACAATATACAAAATTCAATCTACAAAAACAGCACATAATAATATACAACAACACAATACAATATAATATAATGATAAAGTCACAACTACATAAAAAGTAAGGATTTTAGCAGGATTTTAGCCGTTGTAATTTGTGACAGTTTTAAACTACAGCTGCTTTTCAAAATACTTGTTATAGGTCCTATAACTGAGTTCTTCTGTGTCTAGGCCAGACCTGAAATTGCCAAAATGAAGCCATCCTTTGGTGAAGTTATTCCTTACTTCCCTATGCTAGACCCAGTGTGAGAAAGATTATCTGGCACAAGGTTGCCGTTGCATGCTCAAATTGCAGTTCAAAAATACCAAAAATCATTGCATATGCTCTTTCTTTGTACTTCCTGTAAGTAAGTCAGTAAGGCAAGACCTAAAATAAATAATTAAACAAAACAAACTGATGAGTAAACATCACTAATAAGTAGCTAATAAGGAGCCCTGATGGTGCAGTTGCTGTACAGCAACCAAAAGGTTGTGGGTTTGATCCTGACCAGGGATCAAGGTTGACTCATCCTTCCAAGGTCACTAAAATGAGTACCCAGCATGTTGGGGGCAAACTGCTAATTCACTTGTGAACCCCCCAGAGAGTACACTAAGCACTATGGGGCAGTATATAAGTGTGATTGCTTTTGCTTCAATTGGAAGCAGATGTAGTTGTGAAAGTGGCCTTTCTCAACCTCATGTGCTGTCCTGATTTTTTGGACTACAACCACATTCAGCCCCAGCCAGAATGGCCAGAGCAATGGGAGGTCTGGTCCAAAATATCTGGGAACACCCATTCGGGAAAGGCTGGGTTAAGAGTGTCAGACTAAGACTGCCCTGCATCTCTCACTGGGAGAAACTGATCTTTCTCTCTGCATAAGGTAACTTCCTGCGTGGTTGTGAGGGTAAGGTGTGTGAAGGGAAGCACTGTGTATGGTCATCTTGAAGGAAGGGTGAGCTAGGGATGAAATAATGACATCTCAATGAATAATACATGGAACATTAATAAATAATAATCAGTGGTATAAATGATAACCTATATAAGGGCCTTTGAAGCCTCAGAAGCAGAGATGAAGTAGGTTGATTTGAAGTACCATGATGGGGCTCTCCCAGTGGCATAGGGCGGGCTTAGGCACCCTCGGCCCGAGCCCAAACTTGCTGGGGGGGGGCAGGTAGGAAAGTCCTACCTTCAGGGGGTTTGCCGGGCTAGGAGGCAGGGCGGCCATGTGCCTGGGACCCTGACGGTGTGGGCGAGGCCCAGGTTTTGGTGTAGGGTGGTGCGGGCCCAGCAGGGAGCCCACTGTCGGGGTTCCAGGCGCATGGCCACCCCACCTCCGAACCCAGCGGTGGCAACTCATCTGCCTTTGGCGGCAGTGGCACCCAGGAAGCAAGGCTGGCGGTCGTCATGGCCCAGCGGATGTGACCGGAGGACCAGCACCGCCCCAGCCCCTCGCCATTGGGGTCCCAGACGGTGCAGCTGCCCTGCCTCCTAGCCCAGCGGCGCCCAAGGCGGGAAGCAAGGATGGCGGTTGTTGCGGCCCAGTGGCTGAAGCAGCGCTGGCCAGGTGTTGGGGGGGTACTTGGCCTGGCCAGCGGTGGGCTGCAGCGACCGCTGGCCTCGCTTCCTGCCTTCCTGGGCACCGCTGCCACTGAAGTGCTGCTGCGCTGAGCTTGGAGGGCCTGCGCCCTCCTGCCTGGTGGTGACAGAGAGTCCCGGCGCCCGCCCCGGCCACCAGGAACTCCTGGGTAGCAGCTTCCCCCCCCCCCCGCAAAGTGGTGCCTCGCCACGCTTCTGGGCTCTCCTTCCTATCCTCCCTGGCCGATAGCAAGTGACTGTGATGGCTTAGCCTGTTGGGTGCGGCAGTCCAAGGACATCTTGAGAACTAAAATGCCTGTGCCCCTGTTCTGAAGCAAGAGTGGGGTACCTGTGATGCTCTACTAAAAGCTCTCTGATCCTTCCCCAATGTTAGGCTTGTTGGCGCTGAAGTCCAAAAATATCTGGAGGCCCACAGGTTCCTGTCCTCACTTGCCTTATTTCGATTAGAATGCTAAACATTGTAACTAAGCATATAAAACTTCAAAACCTTAGGTGTGCTTTTTTTTTTTTTTTGGTGGTGGTGGGGGGCATTTCTTAGAACCTATTTGGATCAAAGCTCTTTTCCTAGGATGGAAAAAACCCATGACCCAACAATATTTTTAGTTTATCTCCCTCAGGATTTCCAGTCATCATGGGCTTTTAAAATAACAAAGAGCTGTGTTTTAAACTTCTGAGTTTCCCCTACCTACAAAGGGGAGGGGGGAGGGAATTGAACACCATTGCAGTACCCGGTGATTATCACTGTTTATAGTGGCAGTTAAATGGAAGCCTTTCTCCCACCCTGGATTTATCTGAAATTTGCCTGTAATTGGTTTACACTGTGCTCCTGGCATATCTTTCCCGCCAACATTTCAGCCATTATGGCCTCTGTTCATAGAAGACGGTACTTAAAAGGATGGGAGCAAACACTGCGTCCTCCTCCTGATGTCACCTGGGCTATTTTTGAGGTGCGAGGGCCAAGTTTAGATATCGGTGTCCCTCACTTAAAGATATGCCACATAGCTCTAATGTTTGTGCTCTCCCTGTGATTGCACTTTTAAGCAATGAGCAAACATCGTGTCTGGCTGGAATTCTTCCATGGCCCTGATACTTCCTAGGCCCAAAGATAACAAAGGTCATTTTCCCTACCCCCCCCCCCCTTTTCTAAGACCTGATTGACCTCAGTGACAAAGAGCATATGGGGTGGATGCAGGAGACAAAAGCCAAAAAGCCTTGCAGGCTGGGAGGCTTGCAGTTATGCACAGTGAGGGGCCTGTGTACACGGGCTGCATTGTGAATTTCCAAAACGGCTTGCTGGCCTGTGGAGTAATTTACCATGAGGCTGGGGCAATGAGGGGGGATATTGTGGGGAGGTGGGAGTGATAGGAGCACCAATCACTGCTAGGAATATTTAGTTGAGGCCTATGGTTGGAAAAATGCTCAGCAAAAGACGATCCTGCAGTTGCAGAGACCAAGGAACAGATGCGGGCAGTGGTGGGATGTCAAAAAATTTACTACCCCACCGTGACATCATCACAGTGTGGGCGGAGCTAACAAAAAATACAAAATAATAAAAAAATAAAAATAAGCACACACACACACCTCAACCCACCCAACCACCCACTGTAGGCGTGCATGCACATCAAGTGCTTGGTGCATATGCGCAGTGGGGGAACCAGTGAAAAGGTAAGCCCCAAAGGTGGTTCCCCAAAAAAAGCTGCTACCGGTTCTCTGGGACACTGGGAAAGGTTACTACCAGTTCTCGCGAACTGGTGAGAACCTGTTACATCCCATCATGGATGCGGTGTTTTGGGTCTCGGGAATTAATTGAATAATTGGCACTCAGTTGAAATGGAGCCAGGCTAAGCATGTTTTGCTGTCTCAGGATCGCTGACTCTCTAGGTTTGGCCAGGAGCCTCTAAGAATTTCCCCCCAGTCTTTAGGAAAATCTTGAGGGCAGTCCTGGAAATCTGACAAGCCGCCACCACTGCTGCTGCTTCCATGTCTAGGCCAGGCGTGAAACTTCCAAAATGAAGCCACCTTTTGGTGAATTCATTCTGCAGTTTCTTTCGCCTGACCCAGTGTGAGAAAGGTTAGCCGGCACAACGAGGTTGCTGTTGCCCAGGGTACGCCTGGTTGTGGTTCCAAAATACAGTACCACAATCTTCGAGGAGGCTGTTTCTGAATTGCCACTATCGGTAACTAAAAAAGCACCAGTCACATCACTAGGTGCTTGCTGGGGTGCAGTCAATCCATTTTAATGCTAGCAGCACCTTACTTGATTAGTAGCTATTTGCCCCCAGTGACTTATTTGATTTAATTTGTGCATGAGTAAATAAATAACCTCCTGCCAACCTAGCAGTTCGAAAGCAAAAAATTTCAAGTAGATAAATAGGGACCACTCCGGTGGGAAGGTAACAGCGTTCCGTGCACTCTGGTGTCTAGTCATGCCTGCCACCACATGACCATGGAAACGTCCAGGCTTCACCAAGGGGTTTAATATAAGGTAGCACCAAACTTACTTAGTTCAAGACCACATTGCATGATGCATGTACCTGTACTAAATTGCTTCCTGTGATCTTGGCACTCCCAGCCATACTATTGAAAGTTCAAGAAAATATGTAAGGTCAGTGTAGGAAGCAAGGAAACATCCATATAATTAATTACACACCCTGATGGTTGGAAATTTGGGTAGAAAGAGATGGGAGGCCTAGTACTTAAGAAGGCATAGTGTTGGCACAGGCTAAATTTTATAGGTTGATTCAGAACAAAGTTAGGAATGTTATTCGAACTACAATCATTTACTTGCTGTGTGATTCTGAAAGTGGTAGTTTTAAAAATAACTTTTCAAAATGCTGATTCAGAAGGATCAGATAAATGTTTGGCTATACATGACTTGTTTATATTGCTGTTACGTACCTTTAAGTGACAGCGATTGAAAGAAAAAAATGGTACCGCCTATAATTTCCTCTTGGATTTTTTCCCCCAACCATGCAAATATCTTTGATGTGAAACATATGTAGGAACTGGAAGAAACAAATTTTCATTGTTTGGTTAAAATTCATAGGCAACTGAAGGAAGGAAATAAAATCTCTTGAAATGCTGGTCTCTGAAAATAAAAGAGCTGTTATTTGATAGGGTATTTCCAGGTGCCTCCTTCAGGATCTAAGGAACCTCCTGAGTTAATGTTTACAAAATCTCCTTTTGACCCTTCCCCCTCATTGCCAAATGCTCATTCTTTGAGCCCTACAAAGGGGGGGGGGATCCGTCTGCATAGGGGGGAAGGGGGTATTATAAACGGCTTGGAACCTGAGGGTCTGCAGAAGTACACCCCCTCACAACAACAACAACAACAACAACAACAACGTGGATGAGGGGAATCCTAAGGGGCCAGACCCAAAAACAGCTTAATGAAGACTGATCTTGCTTAGTGGCCAAAATGCAATAGTAAACAAAAGAAAAGCAGTTTTCTTGCCCTCCAAAATTAGATGGAAAAATCAAGAAAACGTCGAAGGAAACGGCAGTAAGCAAGAGGAAAGGTTCTTTGTGAAAATAAGCACGGAGCCCATTACTTAGACTGGCTTTATTCTCTCTGCCTTCCTGAGCTCACCCATCCACCCACCCTGTCTGTTCTGCTTGCTATTTTGAGCCGCAAAGCTTGCCAGGTCTCAGGGCAGCGGCTGAAGTTTTGTGGGCACCATGACCTTTCTCTAGGTCTCCAGGCAGGGAAGCAAATCTAAGAGGGTCCAAAAGGCTCTTTAAGAAGAACTTTAAGGTATAACTAGAAGCTACTTGTTATTAATAGAACAACATTGTCTTGTTGCTTTGTGGTTCTCCTTTGTGCCTCTGTTGACAAATGACAACAGTTAGTCACAGTTATTATTCCTAAGTGTTCACATCTAAGCTCTGCCCTCAAAATTATTATTACTGTAGAAGCTCAGTAATCATATGCTATAGGGTAGGTGAAAGGCCACTCAGAGTGAAGTCCAAGGTGAGGTCCCTTCTTCTCCCATAAAATAGACAGAACTGGTGGTTGAATTTTACTTTAATACTGGTGTCTGGACTGTGTCCCCTACCATATCATTGGATGTTGTGTTCTTTTAGTGGGACAGAAATGAAAGCTGACGAGGTGGCGTGGGAGGGAATCCTGACTGGAATATAGTGCTAGAGGAGAGCATTGTGGATACCTGGGTTTGCCAGGAAGATAAACAAATGGGTTCCAGAGCAAATCAAACCTGAACTGTCTCTGGAGGCAAAAAGGATGAAGCTGAGGCACTCCTGCTTTGGGCAAGACTCCCCAGAAAAGACAGCAATGCTGGGAGGGGTGGAAAGGCAGAAGGAAAAGTGGAAGACTAAATACTAGATTGGGGGTTCACAACCTAAGGCCTGTGGGCCAGATCTGCCCCCTGGTGCCATTTCACATCCCCTCCACCCCTCCAAGGGCATTCAAGAAACAAAATGGCTTTCCCTTTGAAGCTATTGGGACAAAATGGCCACCCCCATCATGCAGGCAGGGCAAAATGGCCGTCCGGCCCTCGAAGCTGACTGAGAGAGTGTGACCAGGCCCCTGGCTTGTAAAGGTTGGGAACCTTTGTACTAGATGGATTGCCATGAGTCAGAGGCAACTTGATGGCCCTGTAATAATAAATAACATCAAGGGCACCTGTCACTACCAAACAGACAAGATTTGGAAGGGAACTCAGGGGAAAGACGTTGAGGGACCCCTGCTGCCCCCTCCCCAAGCCTTTGCCACTTGTCTCCCTCTACCTAATGAGATAAGGCCGCCCCATGATGTACGCCTTGTTCAGGAGGCTATGTTTGCCATACCAATAGCACTTTAAGAAGCCTAATTGGATATTGCAGAAGCAAATGAAGGGAGAGATGAGGAAAGCTGGTAGCAGAACTCCAATTGCTGTCACCTCTAGAACACTGTGTTTATGTTCTTCTACAAGAAATCATTACAGAAATACTATTCTTTTCTCCCTGTCAGGCTCTTTTTACAGCTGCCAATAACGGGCTTCACATTGCGATCGGAATAGCTGAGATTTCGCTTGTGGGCACTGGAAAACAACATTTCCAAGTCTTCTTTGCCCCCTGAATTGATACTCTGAGGGGAATGTGAGCTTTTCCCTTAATTATATGGCTTTTATTTAATGCTTTCCGCCTCCTCCGCCACTGCCACCTCCCCCCCCTCCAAGTTATTTGTCTGGCAGTGCATCGTGCCTGATGTTAATTGTAAAACCACAGAGGTTTTATTCAGCTCCCATGTAGACGGTTCCACGTAGGCAGGTAGCCTGATGTACAGTCATGTTGCTTCCATTCTCAGATCCTTTAAGCAAATTCTTCCATGTGCCACATGGCTTGCCTAAAAAGAAAAGACTCCTATAAAAGGTTCTGGAATAGTGTATATATATATTGCCAGGAACTATAATTGGAATCGTGTGTGGAGCTGCATGTTGCTTCAGAGAGAATGAAAGAGAGAGAATGCACAAGGACTGCCAAGGTGTTCTCTGTGGCAACACTTCAGTCTGTTTCAAATAGGTTTCAGCTGCAAATAAATTTCTCTTGCCAGACGCTGAAGTAAGAACAGTCTTACAAGCCTGGCTTACACCTGCAACTAAAACCATTAACTAAAAATAAGTTAACACTTACGGCGTGGTTTTATTCTCGACTCCCCAGGCCCATTACCCCTGCAGTATGGTTGAGGGAAGAACTGGCAGCTCAGAGGATAGAATGGCCTGTCTTCCTCTTGTGGCTTGAGCTTGGCTTCTCAAAGGTTTGTGAGGCGCAGCCTTTCAAATGGTCTGCCAAAAGAGAGTGCCTGCCAAAGTATTTGAAACTTTGAAGGACCCCATCAGTATCCTTGTTCTTGCTTAAAAAAAAAAAGTTGGAAATGGAGATTGATATTTTGACTTCTGACACACCGGTACCTATAGTGAGCATAAACGTGTGCGTTTAGGATCCCTGCGTAGCCTGTTATTTATTTATTAGTTATATTCATAGCCTGTTTTCCACATTCTCACACCAGCCCTGAGAAGTAGGTGAGGCTCCTTCTTCTGCGTCTAGGCCAGACATGAAACTGCCAAAATAAAGGCACCTTTTGGTGAGTTCATTCTGCAGTTCCTTTTGCCTTACCTAGTGTGAGAAAGATTAGCAGGCAACATAATGTTGCTGTTACCCAGATCTGCCTGACTGTGGTTCAAAAATACCACAGTCTTTGAGGAGGCTCTTTCTGTGTACCCCATAGGCAGTAGAGTAGTGTGGGGAGGCAGGGCCCCCGCCCCAGGCGGCACTTTTCAGGAGGTGGCAAAATGTCCCCACGACTTTGGCCTCCCTCTACCTGGGCTTAGTGGGCCGGACTTCCCGGGCAGAAGGTGGGCCTTTCGCTGTGCTGGTGGCTGGCCTGGCCCTGCTTTGCCTCCCACCAGCTGCTGCTGCACCTGCTCCGCCTCCCACCGAAGGGTGCCAACCGGGACTTCATGGAAGCGGGCGGAGCGAGCCAGGCAACGGGCAGGAGCTTTGCCCGAGCCTCACCCGGGAATGCAGGCAGGCAGACCCAGCTTGGGGGCCGCCGTGTTGAGGGCCACCCTGGGTGTGGCAGCAGGGCAGGAAGGGCACCGCCACCGCCGTTCCGATTGTCTCCCGCGTCCTCCTCCTCTTCTTCTTCCTTCTCCCGCAGTTGCTGCTGCTGCCTCTAGAGCCAGTATGCTGCTCCCCACCGCATTTGGCGCAGGCAGCCCGGAGTCAGATGCGCCCTCACTGCCTCTGCCGTGCCCAGCCGGGCGCCCTGTCCTGGCCACATTCCTGGCGTCGGAAATGTAGCGGCCATTCAGGTTTGGCCTCGCCTGCCTCCCCCCCAGCTCACCGTCGGGGGCTCTCCCCACCCTGGGTCCAGGCTCTGGGGACCTTGGCATGGGCAATGAGGGGTTTATTGGGTCCTGCGGGGGGGGGAGCATAGATTTAGGGGGCGGCGAGTTTGGCCTTCACCCCAAGTGGTTGAAACCCACGCTATGCGACTGCCCATAAGTCAGGCTAAAAGAGTAGGAGTGACCCTAAGTTACCAAGTGAACATCGTGGCTGAGTGGGGATTGGAACCCAGGACTGTCAAACCCTCTAAAATCCAACATTTTAACTACCGTATTTCACAACACTGGATTCCGTGCTTCCCAGTAGAAATCCACTCTTTTATTTCTCCACTATCCTAATCTTCTCCATTTCAGCAATATCAATTGGGGGGCAGACAGCCTTTTACTTGTTCGTTGGATTGTTGTTTTAAAACAAACAAACAAACAAACCCAAAAGTATTGCAGCACCTATAAGATTATTGGATTTATTTCAGTGTGAGTTTTCAAGGATACACTCTGGTTCTTCAGGCCTATGTCTGAAAAAGTGGATTTTGAAGGTCTTTTGAAAGTAAGTTCACATGGAAATAAACTTGTTACTCTTAAAGGTCACAGTGCTTTTGTTTTTCTTCATTTCCTTTGGTTATTGCTATAACTGACTAACCCTGCTTTTTCTCTGGAAAAGCATTTGAGTTACCATAAACAATTGGGAACCATAAATTCTTGCAGACCTGCTGCAAATTATGTAGAGATCTACTAGTACCTACTGCCCAACTCTGATATCAAGAAGTTTCCGTAACGCCTATGCCACATGTGCTAGTTCAGAAATCTGGACTGTGCTGTACTTTATATTTTATTTATTTTTGATAGGGAAGAGGAGACAATCAAAATAAAATAAAAACCAGGCAGGAAAGCCATAATGAGACAGATGCCTGCTTGTGAGGCCTGGATATCATACCGAAAGGATCTCCTGAAATCTGAAACGATGCTGATCCTTCTTCCTTCCTGACTCACAGGCGGTGACTGATAGGTGAGCTTTGAGCAGCCATATGGTCAGGAATCTTGATGGGTCACATCTGAAAGAAGGCCAGGGACATAACAGGAGGGAAACGGAAATGGGGCAGATGATCTGAAACCGGATCTCAGAAGAAGAACCTGGCAGGGGGTGAGAATACTTATAGGAGGCAGTGCTTTTTTCATTCATAATTTTGTTTCATGTTTTCCCTTTCTACATCATGACTGAGAGAGTTCTTCCCCTTCCTACTGCCTCAGTCTCAGTCTTCTTTTCTCTGAATGTATGCAAACATTTCCTGGGCTGTGCCTGATTGGAAGTTCCTGGGTTCGGTATTCGGATGATAGCATTAGCTATTATTTATTTATTTAACCAAACTTCTATGCTATGCTATAAGATGCTACAGAGTGATATTCTAAACCAGGGATGTCAATTAAACCAATTTATCTGTAATGGTCTCAATGGATATTTCTTTCTTTCTCTCTCTCTTTCTTTCTCTCTCTCTCTTCTCTCTCTCTCTTTCTTTCTCTTTCTTTTTTCTTTCTCTTTCTTTCTCTCTTTCTCTTTCTTTTTTCTTTCTCTCTTTCTCTCTTCCTTTCTCTCTCTCTTTCTCTCTTTTCTTTCTTTCTCTCTTTCTTTCTCTATCTCTCTTTCTTTTCTTTTTCTCTCTTTATCTCTCTTTCTCTCTTTCTTTATCTCTCTCTCTCTCTCTCTTTCTTCTAGTGGCATTCAACATAGCTCTTTTTTTTTGCCCCAGTGTCTTCAAAACAACCTTGTGGCCATAATTGACAGCCTTCAGTGGCCTCAGTGATATCTGCAGGGCTCTTTTCCTCCCCCAGTTTAACCTCACAATAACACTGCAAAGTAGGGTCAAGTTGAGAAGAACTGAATGGGTCAAATCCATTCCCTGCATTTTAGAGCTCACCAGGGACTGGAATCTTGATTTCTTTAATCCCAGTCCAGCAGTCTAGCCACCACTTGTATAGACATATAGTTTTTTCCTAACAACAGTTATTAGCACTTAGGGCAGTGATGGTGAACCTTGGCAGAACAAATGCTGACTTGGGCTTCTGGCAATTTTAAGTCCAAGATCACCTAAGTCACTAACTTAGGGGAATCAAATTATAGCCTACACATCATCCTGTAGTTGATCATGAAGCTTTTGACCCCCCTCGTATTGTTGCATCTATTTCCCCCCCCCCCCGGGGGAAATAAGCTCTTAGGGAACTATGGAAACTTTCAACTGAATATGTCTTGTTTAGCATTCAAAGCCAAATGCCACATGGACATTCAACAAATGCAGCATATTTCTAATCCATCATAACTAAGGTTGGCCATTTTATATTTTTCTTTGTTTATTCCTAGCATGGGCTGTTGACTGATTTTAGTGTCGGAAGGAATAGGAAGCTTCTCATCCTAACATTTCAGTAGGATGTTTCCCATTTCTGCCCAGGACACAAGCCATCAATGTTGCCATGCAACCCTGTCCAGTTGAATTTCTGCTTGCCATTTGCTATTCAAACACGTCCAGTGGGTATGCTAATTTTAAGAGAAGAGATTAGGTGGCCACCCTGTGTAGTGCTATCTCTTTTGTAGAAGTCCACCAGCCTTGCCTACAGAGGTTACACACCAAGTGTCCTGTGTAAACTCAAGTGTGGTTCTTCTTCATGTCTCCTGTGAATGCACACTAATAAGCTACATAATTTTTGAACATGCGTGGGATTGTCGGAATCTTCAAGAGCTTTCTAGGACGTTATGTGGAGGTGGAGCTGCAAGTCGATTTCAGAGGGGGAGGGGAGGTAACCAATGTAGCTAAGGAAGATTTAATTGCAGGACACCATTTTTAAATACCAAAAAGCTTGGTATGGGGCTTTCTACTGTCTGATTTCTTTGACTCAAGGATTTTCTCAGATTAGCTTGGAAGGAGGCCATTCTAATCCATCATAGAGCTATGGGGCACATCGTTAGCGTTTGCTACCAATGACTACAGTTTCACTCAGACAGAGTGGCAGGGCCATAGCCAGGATTCTAGATGAGAGCCCCCCCCCCAAATATTTTTTCAGTAGGGGCAACAATGACACACACAATGACACCTTTGTACTTGTCAATGACACCTTTGTACTTTTCAGTTTCAGCTCTCAGTAATCACAACATTATTACAAGCACATTTCAAACAGTACTGCAAATAGGATATACATATATATAGCTGTATATATATAGATTACACACACACACACACACACCAAGACTTGTGGAACCAAGTTTTAGCATTATCCGGTGTTAACACCTCAGATAACGCTAAGACTTGGTTCCACAAGTCTTGGTGTTATCTGATTTTTAGTGTTATCCGATCCATGTTAAAATCCTATGGGATGGATCGGATAACGTTAAAGCTCCATAGAGATACTGTACACAGGCGTTAGCGGTTGTTATCTGATCCATCCCATAGGACCTTAACGTTATTCGATCCAATTCTCCTCCCCAGATTACTTAACGTTATGCAATTTTAGCGTTATCCGAGGTAAGCGTTATCCGAGGTATTACTGTACCTTTTTTTTCCATAGGGAAAATTGTTATGCGGGACACCATCCCCTCTCCCCTAATTGTTATGCGATTTCGTTGCTATACTGGGCAATTGTTGTATGAGGTTTATTTATTTATTTATTCGATTTTGTAGGCCAGCCTCCTCGGTAAAAACCAACTCAGAGTGTCTCACAACAACAAAACAATCAGCAATATAATACGCTATAATACAGTAAAATATAACGAAAGAAACAATGCAATGGGACGAGCAATACAATGTAGAAATACAATCGAGTGAAACAAAGTAGCAAAACAATCGAACAACACAATATAGCAATAGAAGCAAACAGTACAATGATACAGTCAAGCAATACAAGGGTGGTGAAATCAATGATTACCTAACTTGACAACCATTAGGATTCATGGTCTTGGGTGGTGAAGTCAACGGTTAGCTAACCTGACAACCATTAGGATTCATGGTCTTGGGTGGTGTAGTCAATTCACTGTGGTTCCCAAGTGAATTAAATCTCACTTGAATCAATCTAGGGAGGGCAGCAACTTCATCCATACTGGTCTGGGGTTGATGAGGACCTTGTATGCCAAAAGGACTCAGGATCAGAAAGTGACTTGTGGAAATAGTTCAGTGGTATGGCTGTCACACTGCATTGTAGAAGGCAAATGGAAGGCCACTGCATTATATTGTTTCCAGGACAATCTTCATGGCTGATTGTATGGTGATAGCCAAAATTCAGAATCAAATAAGGCACTAGAAGAAGAATATAGAGAGAAAGAGATTACTCATAAAATTGCTACTTCTGAGTCTGTTGTTGCTGTTGTTCAGTTATAGTCAAGTTTGACCCTTTGCGACCCCATGAACCATTGCATGCCAGGCAACCCTATCCTCCATCATCATCCTCAACCTGCCCAGTTCTGTGCCCATTGTCTCTACAATGCCATATAACCATCTTATTCTCTGCCCCCTTCTTCTTTCACCCTTCACCTTTCCCAGCATCAAGGCTTTCTCAAGTGAATCCTCTCTTCTCATTTGATGTCCAAAGTACTTTAGCTTCATCTTCAATATTTGACCTTTCAAGGAGCATTTGGGGTTGATTTCTTTTAATATCAACCTATTCCTTCTCCTTGCTGTCCAGGGTACTCTCAAAACTCTCCTCCAACACCACATTTCAAAGGGATCTATTATTCTGCACTCAGCTTTTTTTTTTTATGGTTCAGCGCTCATAACCATACATTACTAACAGGAATACCATTGCTTTGACTATGCAGACTTTTGTTTGCAATTTGATGTCTCTACTTTTCACTATGCTCCTCAGGTTTCTCATAACTTGTCTCCCAAGAATCAGTCGCCTTTTTATTTCATGGCTGCAATCACCATCTGCAGTGATCTTGGATCCTAAGAAAGTAAAACCTGTCACTGCTTCTACTTCTTCCCCATCTATTTTCCAGGGACTGATAGGGCCTGTTGCCATTATCTTGGTTTTCTTGATGTTGAGTCTCAAGCCAGCTTTTGCACTCTCTTCTTTCAACCTAAGCAAGAGCTTCTTTAGGTTGTCTTCATTTCTGCCATTAGGGTAGTATCATCTGCATATCTCAAATTGTTGATGTTTCTCCCAGCAATTTTAATTCCAACTTGTGATTCATCCATCCCTGCATTGCGCATTATGTGCTCTGTATGTAAATTAAATAAGCAGGGTGACAAAATGCAGCCTTGTCTTACTCCTATAACCTATTCCAAACCACCCCATCATTCCGTATCCTGTCTTAACTGCTGCGTCTTGACTTATGTACAGATTTCTCATGAGACATATAAGGTGTTCTGGTATTCCCATCTCTTTAATTACTTGCTACATTTTATTGTGGTCTACACAGTCAAAGGCCTTGGTGTAGTCAATGAAACAGAAGTTGACTTGTTTCTGGTATTCCTTTGTTTTCTCCATGATCCAATGTATGTTGGCAATGTGGTCTCTAGTCCCCCTGCCTCTTCTGAACCCCGCCTGCACTACTGGTAGTTCTCTATCCACGTGCTGCTGAAGCCTATCCTGTATTATCTTGAGCATGAGCTTGCTAGCTTCTGGGATGGGCGCAACTGTTCGATAATTTGAGCATTTCCAATCCTGTGGCCATTACTGTGTTTTCCAAATCTGCTGGCATATAGAATACAATGTTTTAATTCCATCATACTTTAGGGCTTTGAATAATTCAGCTGGGATACCATCATTTCCACTAGCTTTGTTGTTGGCAGTGCTTTTTTAGGGCCTTTCTGACTTCACTCTTCAGGATGTCCAGCTTAAGTTCAATGTTCTCATAATTGTGATTATCAGGGGTGTTGAGGTCCTTTTTGTAGAGTTACTCTGTGTACTCTTGCCATTTTTTCTTAATCTCTTCTGCATCAGCTAAATCTCTGCCATTTTTGTCCCTTATCATGATCATTCTTGCTTTAAATGTTCTCTTGATTTTTCCAATTTTTTTAAAAAAGATCTCTAGTCCTTCCCCTTCTGTTGTTTTCCTCTATTTCTTTGCACTGTTCATTTAAATCTGTTCTACACGTCCACCGGTGTATTCCTTAGAGAATACTTTATAAAGTCTGTACTTTATCATTTATATCTAAATTATTGTGGCTAGGTAGCAAAAAAGAAGATATAAATAAGCAGGATTTCCCCCCACCCTCCCCTCTCTGTATGTACAGTGAGATCCAGGGACTGCTTAACATGGCCTCAGGTTTATAGACTCTCCGTGTCCAAAAAATATATCTGCCCACTCAAGGAACAAGCTAGCAGACATGACATTAAATGGATTTCCTTTAGATGTTATGCATATTGAATTTCAGAGAGGAAAGTATTCCACATTGTGACTGCCATGATTCTAAACTCACTGCTTTGAAAAACTCTTCCTCTGTCAGCCCTGGAGAGCATAATCAAGGGTAAGAGATAAGGGCATTTGGTCCAACAATTCGCAAACCTCTGCCTTAACCCCAGCCTTCAAATCTGTAGGAAGCCACCTAGGGTCTTGCAGTTAAGCACATCCTTGAATTTTCCTGGGTGTTTGACACCTATTTTATCTCAGCTTCATAGTTCCTAGGGATCCTCTTGAAACAATCTAATAGGGAGACAGGTTGTGTTCATGATTTTGATGAATACAATATTATCCGTTACTACAGTAGAGGATATGTTGCTTTACTGAAGAAGGAAAAAAACCTATTAACATTCGCCTCAGAGTCAAGACAGATGGGAAGCAAGGAAGAACCCAAGAAGAGCCTAATAGAGTTTTTGGGAGAATTTCATTGTCAGTCAAGGGTGAAATGAGCAAATGCAAGGAAGAAAAGGTGCTGTGTGTGTGTTGAGCAATGGCTCTACCGGAAAAGAAGGAAAGAAGCACGACGAGAGGGACAGAGCAGGCTAATAAATTAAACAAGAGCCTGGTGGAAAGAGATGCTTTGTCAGAATATAAACATTTCCCTTTCCTTTTCATCTTTAAGGTAGAGAGAGAAGCTTATTAAAGGAAACCACACTTCATTCCAAAAGAGGCAGGGAGTGAATCTTTTTCTCACTGCACAGTCAGCATCTGCTGCACATTTATACTGGCTTCTCTTCAGGAGGCAAGCCTGATGGGCGAAACTGAGAAATGAGCTCAAGGAACAGTCATTGTGGTCTTTAGGGCTTTTCCTGATCCCATACGGGCGTGTTTTACTTCCACTTCCAGGAGCGACGAGGGCTTTGAGGACTGGATGAATTGGCATCAGGGGCCAGATCTGGGCCCCAGGCTGTAATGACTAGCTCCCTGAACCATGTGACCAGACCATGGCCCGAAAAGTTTGGTCACCCCTGCTCTATACAGAGATCCAAAGGGAGTTCCCAGGGTCTCTTACCACTGGACTTCATAAACTGTTTGGGAGTGATTTGGAGCAGAAGAAAATGAAAAAGGTAGAAGGTGCAAAAAGACCACTGGGTGTCAGGTTTTTTTTTTTTTTGAAGTGGAACTTAATTTCACTGAAAGAAAAGTACTTATACTGTATTGGTGGAGCCAGCATCCAGACCAGAATGCTTAAGATTGCTGTGTTAATTTAACTATCAGTTTGCAGTGGCTCAAGTCACTAAGACACTGACTGGGAGGCGGAAGGTCAGCAGTTCGATTCCTGAGTACTGCAGGACGGAATGAGCTCCTGTCTCTGTCTCAGCTCCTGCCAACCTAGCAGTTTCAAAGCAAGAAATTGCAAGTAGATAAATAGAGACCACTTCGGTGGGAAGGTAACAGCGTTCCATGTGCTCTGGTGTCTAGTCATGCCTGCCACATGACCATGGAAACGTCTGCAGAAGCAGACAGCGCTGGCTCTTCGGCTTAGAAACAGAAATGAGCACTGACCCCTGTCAGGAATAGACCTATTTCCTTATGCTTCCCAAGGCTTGAAATTGCTATTTTTCAGCTAGGCCTCATAAAAATCTTTTCCCATCTCTGTGTGTCTCACAAGACTGTCACGAGATGGTTGTTTTCAGCCAGTGTTCCTGTGCTGTTATCTTTCTAGCTAGCTTAGCTAGCAGAGCTTAGTGTTTACTCTGTTACCTGAGTGGCTAAAGCTAAACCACCTGACCAGGAATTCTCCATTTTGGAGAACAGTGAGTTAGTTCGTCTCTGTTTCTCAATGGACTAAGACCTCAGTTTGGCTTATGGGATTTTCTCTCCTTTTCACTATGATTACCTAAAGATACTTGGAGTGTTCTTATTGGACTGATTCTTTGTTATGACCTTTTAATCTACGGTTTTTCCATGGACTTTGCTATCAATGAACCTGAAGAATAAAACAGCTGTTTCTCTCTGAAGAAGATTGTTTTTCTTTGCACACACACACAAGGCAACTTGGCTGCATGCTACCTGAAGAAGAAGCCTCCCTTGTTCTGCTCTACTGCCAGACCTCATTAAGTTCTTTTTAAAAGCGGCTCAGGTCTCTCAAAGTTGAAAGGTAAGGGTTAAATATGTTCCAGAAATGAGCATATGCTCAGGAGCATGAGTGGGAGGGCCCTTACAGAGTCACCTGAATTCTGACAATCCCTAGAGTCAGATATGACTGGCTTTCGAGCAAGGGAAACCTTTACCTTTACCTTTAGTTAACTGCAGTGAGAAAGTGCTATTTCTTCAAGCAACCATAGGTGACTCTAACAAGGGTTACATTTGTTTAGCGGTTCCCAACCTTTTTTTGGCCATGTTCTACCTAAACATCTCTAAAATCCTGATGCCTCCCTTGACATATACCATATTTGCTGGTGTACGACACATCAGAGTGTAAAACACACCATGTTATTACCAAAATAGCCCACTATAGGCCACTGTAAACAGCACAAGATGCACTCCATTTCCCCCAATGTATTTTAAGGGGGGGGGGAGTGGGTCTTATATGCCAGCAAATATGGTAATTCTTATTATTCAAAACATGAATTCCTATTCAGGTGGAGGAAGCCTAAAATATCATTAACTTGATTTAACTCATTCTCAAATTGCCACCCCCTAAAGATCAAATTACCCCCCTGTGGGGTGTGCCCCACATTGGGAACCATGGGTCTTGTCTAGAACAATATAATGCATGCCACCTCAGCCCAAAAAGTTTTATTTTAAAAAACCTCCTGAATATTCATTAAAATTTTAAAAATATAGCTTTGCCTTTTTGAAAAATTATAGAGATTCCAAGTACTGTACAAGGGGCAGCACCAGACAGAGTTCAACTCAGCTACTCGGGAAGGAACAGTGGTGGGATGTCAAAAATTTTACTACCCCACCGTGATGTCATCACAGTGTGGGCGGAGCTAATGTCATGACATTATGATGTTGTGGGCGGAGCCAACATCATGGCGCAATGACGTTGTGGCTGGGGCCAAAGAAAAAAATTAAAAATAATAAAATAAAATACAAATAAGCACACACATACCCCTCAACCCACCCACCCAAAACATAAACCCGTAAATAAATAAAATGAATGAACTCACCACAAAATGGCTTCATTTTGGCACTTTTCAACTTTTCAACTTTTCAACAGTTAAAGAAGTTAGGTACTATGTCTTTGCCTAACCAGTTCTCTAGGATAATATGCCTTAATGTAAATGTAAAACAGCTGTACCTCCTTAAGGGTTCTCCAATTGGAACAGCAATTGGAACAGCACAGGTATAGCTTATTGATGAGGTAACTCCAAGACTTTGCTTAAAAACCCCAAGCCAGGCCGGCAGGTCTGCTGGCCACCAGGCCTTTTTAAGAACTGTGGTAGTACGTCTATATAGGTAACGATATTAAATACACATTAAAAAACACACAGACACACCACATCCAAAGGTGAGTCACTTACCCTGAGGAGCAGGCTATAGGGAGCTTCAGGCTAGCAGCTTCTCTTCCTCCTGCCTGCTTGGGAGGACAGCAAGGAAGCCGTGCATACACACCAAGCACTGTAGGCGTGCATGCACACCAAGTGCTTGGTGTGCATGCGCAGTGGAGGAACAAGTGAAAAGGTAAGCCCCGAAGGTGGTTCCCCCCGAAAGCTGCTACCAGTTCTTCGGGACACTGGGAAAAGTTACTACCGGTTCTGGCAAACTGGTGCGAACCTGTTACATCCTATCACTGGGTAGGAAGCAGTACCACTGACTCCAAAACCAGGGGTGGCTGACATGGTTAAAGGTAAAGGGTTCCCTTCCTCGAAAGCCAGTTGTATCCGACTCTAAGGTTCAGTGCTCATCTCTGTTTCAAAGCCGAAGAGGCAGCACTGTCTACTTCTGCAGATGTTTCCATGGTCATGTGGCAGGCAGAACACTGTTTACCTGTTTACCTTCCCACCGAAGTGGTCCCTATTTATCTACTTGCAATTTCTTGCTTCCAAACTGCGTTGGCAGGAGCTGGGGCAAAGATGGGAGCACATTCCTACAGGACTGCTAATAACATAAACGATCAGGTTTTGTGTCTTGTTAGATTCAGTCTTGAACAAGTGGGTCAGAAAATAAATCAAGCTTGAATTGCTTATAGAAGCAAATATGACAAAATTGAGACTGTCCTACTTTGAGTTTGAGCACATCATGGGAAGGCAAGAGTCTCTAGAAAAAACAATAATGCTGGGAAAGGCGGAAGGCAGCAGGAAAAGAAGAATGCCAAATATGAGATGAAGTGACTCTTTAAAGAAACCACAGGCTTGAATTTACAAGAGCTGAGCCAGGCTATTAAGAGGACATTTTGGAGATCACTCATTCATTAGGTCACCATAAATTGGGCATGACTTGACAGCACATAGGAAAGAGAAGGATTTAATTCGGGGATTCTCAACCTGTGGCCCGTAGACTGGATGCGGCCCATGTCACCATTTCATGTGCCCCCCCCCCCAGCCTCCACCACAACAGGAAGTGGCATGTGGTGGAGGAAAGGCAAAATGGCTGTCTGCCCCCCAAAACTGTCTGAGCGAACGTGACCTGACCCCCCGCTTAAAATGGTTGAGAATTCCCGATTTAATTTGTCAGGCTGGGCATTGGAGAGTTGGGTGGGGAAAACTGGTGCAGAGAAGAAATAGAAAAATGGCAGACTCGCCCTCATGTAGGTCCTTGAAGTTTCAAGCGCTGTAGTTAAGCAAAGAAGCAAGATGGAGGCTGAAAAATTAAAGCCAGTCTGAAGTCTGTTGGCAGATTTAGGTTTCATCCCCAGGGATGTAGAATCAATCTCCATTTCTATAGGCAAATACTGTAAATGATAACCACTCAGTGAATCTTCATTCCCTTATATGGGAGCTCAGGTTTCCCACTTTGGCAGGGAGAAGAAGCACTGAGGAACAGGACAATCTTAGTTTTAAAAAAAGCCTAGAGATTAAATTCAGTGGTTTACTGTACTAGGGAAAAGCAAATCACTAACTAATTAACAAACAAATAAACTATGTACAGGAAAGATCTGCATTTGCAAGACTGCAAACTGGCAGTTTACAGATTACATTAAGAAGGTGTTAAGGTAAAGGACAACATTTCTGATTGTTTTTGATAAACTATTCAAAACTGTAACAGGTCGTTATGCCTGGGCCTTTTCAAGGTGTAGCATTGGCGCAAGACATGGTTGCAGACTGGTGTGAAACTGATGAGAGGTGAAACACAAAGGAAAACAGTATAGAAAATGTTCTGAAATGGCATGACATAAGAGATGTTGGTGGCATTGCTTGAGTATCTATCTATCTATCTATCTATCTATCTATCTATCTATCTATCTATCTATCTATCTATCTATCTATCTATCTATCTATCTATCTATCTATCTAAAGGTGAAGGTTACCCTTTCTTGAAAGACATATCTGACTCTTGGGGTTCAGTGCTCCTCTCTTTTTATAGTCAAAGAGCCAGTGCTGTCCGCCTCTGCAGACATTTCCATGGACATGTGGTAGGCACGACTAGACACCGGAGTGCACAGAACGCTGTTTACCTTGCCACCAAAGTGGTACCTATTTATCTACCTGCAATTTCTTCCTTTCGAACAGCCAGGTTGGCAGGAGCTGGGGCAGAGACAAGAACTCACTCCATCATGCAGCACTCGGGGTCTCGAACTGCCGAACTTCCAAGTTCAGCATCGTAACCATTAAGCGCAGTCCCGCATCTATCTATCCATGTGCAAATTATTGATTTGTTGTCCAATGGGTTAAGAAAACTTGTGTAAGCTGTCCAGAGATTTTTGAAAGAAATCAGCTAGAGAACAATGTAGCATAGATCTTTCACTTTCACCACCATTTAAATTTCTCCGTTTACTCCTGCAATTTGCCACCCATTCCAGCTTCTTCCCAGGAACTGCTGTTTTGTATAACAGGTTTAGACACAGAGGCCCTTTGCTTACTGGATTGTTTTCTGGGCACACTGATGGAGTTGTCAGCCTGGACCTGTCGTTGGTGGCTGGGGCCAGGATTTATCAGGCTCTCTCTCAACCATCCAGAAAGCCAAAGTGTACAACTTAATATCCTCTGTGTTTCTCTCCTTATATATAGAAGTGAGTGTGCTTACAGTCTACCAGGAGGGATGTATTTATACTGAGTGAACTAGGACAGAGGCTAGTCTCTATTTTCCCCATTATCATGTTGGTGTAAAATAGATAACGAATAATTATCTTAATTACGTTTGGTGGTGGGAGGAACAGCAGGGGTTAAGGCTTCAGTCCTTGCAGTCTTTAAAGTCTGTTTTGGTAGGTGGCTGCTTGCTAATGAATTTCCCTGCTGTATCTTAATAGTCTCTGCTAGGGTTGAAGGCTGTTGGATTTGCCTCCACAGTATTTGCCATCGAAAATCCGAAGGCAAACAGGCTCTTTATCAAAGGCTTGTCTTTCCCTCTTTCTTATGTGACAGAAGTTCCTCTGAAGAGTCCTTGACTTCTGAAGACTGGGCGATATCCTTTGGTATTTGTAGGTATGGTAGCAAAGCAGATCAGCAAGGCAGAGCTGGTGTAAATAGGTAAAGGTAAAGGTTGCCCTTGCTCGAAAGACAGTCGTATCTGACTCTAGGGGTCAGTGCTCATCTCTGTTTATACGCAAAGAGCCAGCACTGCCTGTGCTGATGTTTCCATGGACATGTGGTAGGCATACTGTTTACCTTCCCACCAAAGCGGTCCCTATTTATCTACTTGCAATTTCTTGTTTTCAAACTTAGGTTGGCAGGAGCTGGGCCAGAGACGGGAGCAAACTTCGTTGTGCAGTACTCGGGTCTCGAACTCCAACCTTCCAGTCTTCAAGTTCAGTGTCTTAACCACTAAGCCACTGCGGTCCTCTGGTGTAAATACTGACTGGATTTGTAATAATCATATCATCTGCTATCATCACATTTAAAATAAGATAGTTGGCACAAGATCCTTAAATGAAAAGTCAAGCAATTTACTCCTTTGTTCAATTACTTTCCTGTCTGCCTGCCAGTGAATTCCAGGTAACCGTTGTGACTGCTCCTTCTCCTCATTTCAGTCTCACAATAGGTCATACGAAAACAGCGACTGCCGCAAGGTCACCTGGGAATTGCATAGCAGTTGAACACTACACAAAGAGAATGGCCACTGCACACACTGGCTGGCTGTCCTCCCATCCCATCTTGTTCTGCCTGTGTGGATGCACACAGCAGATAGGATGATTATTGGGACCTCCTTATTTATGCCAACTTAATATAAATCTGCATCTTAAGAAAAATCCCATACAGCAAAATGCAACTTTGTGAAAGTGGGCGTCTGCTTGGACAATACGTCCTTCCTATTATTATTATTATTATTATTATTATTATTATTATTATTATTATTATTATTATTATTATTATTATTATTATTATTATTATTATTATTATTATTATTATTATTATTATTATTAGTAGTAGTAGTAGTAGTAGTAGTAGTAGTAGTAGTAGTAGTAGTAGTAGTAGTAGTAGTAGTAGTAGTAGTTCAAATTTATATTGCCGCCCACTCGCCGTGGCGACTCAGGGCAGCTTACAGACAATACATTACATTACAATACAATATGTTGGGGTGGGCACAGGGGGAGGGTCGGCAAGGTCCTGCCCTGGCTTCTTCCTCCCCTGGCAGCTGGTGTAGGGGCAGGGGGAGGGGCAGCAAGGTCTTAGGTCTCCTCTCCATGCCCCCAAATTGGGTTGATAGTTCACCTAACTCTGGCTTTTTGAGATTTTGAGGATACCCTGTGGGTTCCTTCATCTGCTCCCTTCCACTTAGTGTGGGCAAATACTAACCAAAAGCAATACCTCCCCGCCCCCCTTGAGAATGATTTACTGTAGGTCTGTCTAAGCTGCCCTTTTGCTCCAGTCTGATACCGTTGGAGTGTTGAAGTTATTTTTGGGTCCTTCAGCCCCCAGAATCCCTCAGCCAATGTGGTAATGGTGGTCCAGGAGGGCAACTTGTCTAAGCCTTGGCCGGCACTGTTCCAGTGCTGGGTGAGCCATGCCTCAGGGAGAGTCTATTACTCAATCCATACTTAGACCAAATTCAAGTCAGCTTTCCTATGCAGTTTACTTTTAACTCTGAAAATGGGAGACACTTTTCTGATTCTTACCCCAAGTTGTCTATAAGGCAATGAGGCTGGTTTCAGCCTAACCCCTGTGGAAAGTTGTCCCGTCAAGTGAAACTTTCTGTCAATTCCATCATCCAGTTTACCAGCAAAGATAGGTGATGCTACAAGTAAGATGCAAACTTTGAAGAAAGAAAGAAAAAAGAAAGAAAGAAAGAAAGAAAGAAAGAAAGAAAGAAAGAAAGAAAGAAAGAAAGAAAGAAAGAAAGAAAGAAAGAGAATGGATGGATGGATGGATGGATGGATGGATGGATGGATGGATGGATGGATGGATGGATGGATGGATGGATGACCTGTAATGGGCACTGCACCTTGCTTTTGTATAAATGAAAAAGTAAGAACTTCAACCTTTATTTCTTAAAAAAACAAAGAGGGAGAGGACAGCATTTATTCTTACAGAAACAAAGGGCACCTTTTATCATTCTCCGGATATTTGTGACAGATGCCTTTATGGGAACAGAACACCACTGTCTAGTTTCTGGTGTTGATTCCAGCAGCTGGCTTGCTGTTACACCTGAAGAAATAATTTGAAAGAGAGGTCAGAATACTAATTTGCTACATGCAAGCCTTCCAGGAGAAGGTATCACCATCACAAAAGGAAAGAATAGGACCCTTAATCCAACCAAAGGGAAACTGTCCACAATTTTTCACCCCATTTGCTGGCAGCTCAAGGGTGACCTTTAACCTGTTCCCACCAACCTCTTAAAAGAAGTTACAAGATTCAGATGAAGAAAAAAAGAATACTGTCAGTATACAAAATGTCGAACACATTTGTTCTTACAAAAGTGGCGATTATTCTCATTCCCCAGCTTTACGTTCGTTCGCTTTAGAAAAGCCAACAAATGGTGTTGCCATATAATCTGTACAGCCCAATATATTTGGGGGGGTGTTGAAGGGGGGGGGGACTGAGATAGGAATCTATCTTGCTTGGGGATCACAGCAAGAATAATTATAGTTTTTATGGTAGGCGCAGATTGACTATGTGAATATTAGTTATTTTAGAATGCAATCCTGTATAGATCCTATTGCATTTATTGGGGATTGTTGGAGTAATAAGATTAAAGTATAATCCCTTTGTAAAAAGTCTATGAAATACTGGTAGTTAAACTTGATGTTGTGTAGAGGAATATAGGTGTGTAGGGATAGTATCTATCTATCTATCTATCTATTTAGTCAAATTTGTATTGCCCCCCAACTCAGTAAGTGACTTTGGGCGGCTCACAACATTAATATTAATCATTACAATCTTAAAATTTAAAAACCCTTTAAACACTACAAAGATTACCCACCCCCACCCCATCAATTGAAAGACTGCAGCTAAAAGAGAGGAAAGAAACAAGAGCAACCTTCGTTATATAAGCCAGCCAGGGGGGTGGCCCACGCCTGCTTGGCCAGCCAGGTTTTTAGCTCTTTCCTGATGGGCAACAGCTCCATCTGGAGATGCAACTCAATTGACAAGAGGTTCCATAGGGCTGGAGCAGATACCAAAAAGGCCCTCCTTCTTGTGCTAGAGAGACAAGCCTCTCTAGCTGATAGTACCTTTAGAGAGCCCCTCTGGTCTGCTCTAGTAGGATGGACAGATGTTCTTGGGGTGATGCAGTCTCTTAAGTATTGTGGTCCACTACCATGTAGGGCTTTAAAGATCATCACCAGCACCTTGAATTGCACCTGGAGGCACACTGGCAACCAGTGCAGCTCCCGAAGCAGTGGTGAGCCCTGGGCATAATGCCCACACCCCATCACCGCATGGGGAGCCGCATTCTGAACTAGTTGCAGCCTCCAAATGGTCATCAAGGACAGCCCCATGTAGAGCGCTTTACAATAGTCTAGAGGTGACCAGAGCATGTGTGACCATGAGCAAGCAGTCCCAGTGTAGGAGTAGGCATAATTGGTGTATAACACGAAATTGTGCAAAAGCCCTCCTGACTTCAGCTGAGCACAAGTATGGAAACTTGTGAATGAGATCTGCAAATATAAAAGAATGTTGGACATTTTCAACAGTGATCTTGATATAATTTTGATTCGTTTTGCCTGTAATAAAGCTGGATCTGCTCCTAGCTTCCTTGAGCAAGCCAAATAGTTTTGTTTGCAACTTTTAGCAACACCTGAGAATATTTTAGGTTGCCAAAGGGCAGACATTATCAATAACCTTGGATGTGGCTGGCACAATATTCATTGCTTTCTATTCAGAACTATTCCTCTATTTCAAGAGTTAGATGAATGCCAGCAATTGCAACCCCCTGCCCAGCTTTCCTCTCTCCATCCCAAGGATCCAGAGGAAAGATATTGTCAAAGAGCTCTTTGTTTATCTAATGGTGTTTGAATTAGAAACTGGTTTAGCTAGATTCTTGTGTTACTGTTTCTATAATCAGGGAGTAGATTTCAGTTTAAAAACAAGATACAAAGCAAAAGCCTTGTAAACTACTGTACTGTACTTCCAAATAGAAAACCTGAAAGTATGGATGTGGGAGGTCACACTGTGTGAAGTGCCAGCTCTAACAATAGGCAGAGGGAGGTAGCTATCTCAAATGGCAGATGCTACATGTTTATTTATCATTACTGTATTTATGTTTCTCCCAGAACTGAGACTCAAAGCCACTTAGGTAAAAGCCACCCTTGCTCAAAAACCAGTTGTATGATACAACTTGTATCCCACTGTAGGAAGCGGGGTTTATCTCTGTTTACAGCCAAAGAGCCAGCGCTTTCTGCATCTGCAAACATTCCTGTGGTCATTTGGCAGTCAGGACTAGACATCGGAGCACACGGAACACTGTTACCTTTCCGGACCCAAGAGTTCCCTGATTATCTACTTGCAACTTCTTGCTTTGGAACTGCTAGTTTGGAAGGAGCTGGGACAGAGACGGGAGCTCACTCCATGGTGCACCCCTCAGGTCTCAAACTGCTGACCTGTCAACTTTCCAGTCATCAGAGTTCAGTGTCTTAACCACGAAGCCACCACAGTCTCCATCAAGGCCACTTACAGAATGGTTAAAGAATATGGGGCAATTAAAATATAGGATTGTTAAAATACAATTACATTCATTATATTATTAAAATTATAACTCTTTAACATACTGTACGTCTGTTATTAAAAATACTAACAATAATTTACCTTGTAAAAGAGAGCTGACACACTAATTAAAATATTTTCTTTTCGGGCACTTAATTTCCAGTTTCAGTCTTGCCTGAAATAAAAGGTCTTTGCCCTGCTGCTGGAAGGATAGAGGGAGGAGGGAAGGCAAACCTGAATCTCAGGACGAATTGTTCCAGATCCTAGGACTGGCTACCAAGAAATCTGTCCTTTGAGTGCTCATCAAACAGACCTCTGAAGGTGGTGGGACCATAAGTAAGGTTTCCATTTGTCAATGGAATAAAGTAGGAGTACAATCAAGTCTCTTTCCTTTCGCCAGCAAGCTGTTTTGGGCCACCCATGTATGAGTAACGAAGGCTGTAATGAGAAATGACTATGGATCTCATCCAACACAGAACTTGGAAACACCTTAAAGCCAACAGGTTAGTAAGTAAATGTTACATTGCTCATTTTTCTTTAATATTTAAGTCTTACTCAGGGGTGTGCAGGGCACCATGGCTGGGAAGGCGCTGGACAGAAAGTGGTGGGGGCACATATTTGGGGGGTTGGGGGGGAATCCCATACATTGCTATTGGTGTCCCAGGGCGCCAGAGGCAAGGGCGGGGTGATACAAAGCCCGATTGGCCGATATGCCAGCACACGCCTGGTCTTACTACAAGTCTCGCTACATTTTATTATTAAAAATATAACAAAGGAAAACAAAATAGGCAAACATGACACACTGTGGAACTAAGTGTACAACTACCATAATAGGTTCCAGTTTAAAACAATTGGTAATATTTGCTGATTTGCTTTGTGAAATCCAAAAAATCAGTTATTTTACAAACATGTCATGTTGCCTCCTGCAGATTTTTAAGATTTGACTCCCAATTTTTATGTTTGGCACTATTGCAATGCCTAATAATAATAATAATAATAATAATAATAATAATAATAATAATAATAATAATAATAATAATAATAATAATAATAATAATAATAAGAAGAAGAAGAAGAAGAAGAAGAAGAAGAAGAAGAAGAAGAAGAAGAAGAAGAAGAAGAAGAAGAAGACGAAGACGAAGACGAAGACGACAAGCTCCTGTAAAGGACTTCCAAATATCTGAAATACTGTATATTACCACAAATATTGCTTAAACTTCTGGATAAACAAAAAAAACCCCACGCAACTAGAACCATCAACACTTACATTCTAAATAAGAGCCAAGTTCCTGTTTGTTTATACGATGGAAGGGGAATAATAGAGGCATTTTCCCCTCTTTGAAAGGCTCCTCCTCACACGTCTAGTCATGCACTGGCTGCAAATCAGACATGCAGTGAGTTGCTTGAAGCCACTGGAAGTGAAATATCTGATTTCCTTCCATGCACGGCTTTTGTAAACAGGATTTTGGCCAATGTAGTAAGTAATTTGTAATGGTTAAAAAAACTCAGAAAGGTAAAGTTGGCTTCATTATACTGCTTAAGTTAAAGTAGTGTTGGCTCTTGTAGCTTACAAAAGAAAGATAGTGTATTCTGGTCTTTGACCACAATAAAATTGAATTAAATTGAAATTGAAAAGAAAGGTAGTGAAGAATGCCACAACATTTAACAACCTACTTCCAAACTCTGATTCGCTATTGTGTGAATGGACTTTCTCTTGGTCTCTTCCTCTTCACCTTGTTGTCTCTCAAATGCTTCCAGCGTACCTCCCAGCTTTTGGAATCCAATTTTGGGATTACGAGGAGCTACAGAGATAGGGGAAGTCTGTTCCACTGACAGATGCCATGGCATGTGTTGCATTGCCCACTGTGAAGGTCCCAGGATAGTCTCTTAGACCCCCTGAAGTCCCCCACCATGGGGGGGGGGGAAGTCCAGTTCCCAAAGGGTGATGGCATCCTGGAAGCCACTTAGGGCCAAAGCTCTCTGTTTTAATATTGTTTTGATGTAAGGGAGTGGTGATGTATCTTTTTATAATTTTTTTTATTTGAACTATAGATCTAAGAAAGCACATAAAAACAAAAATTTGTACTCAAGTATAAAGGATATACAGTATATATTGCTCCCCACCAACCTTGGGACCATTTAGTGATGCCAAATATTTTCTTTCAGGTCTTCCCCCCCCCCCAATAGTTATTCCCCATTTCTGTCTAGGTGAGGCATCTTTTAAAAGGTACAAACTAGTCTCCCCATAAAAGAAAATCATTCATTTCCGACTGGTCATTTTGAGTTCTTCCAGAAGGGAGGGAGGCATCTAACGGAAATGGGTTGAAAAAAGGGCATACTCAGTGGTGGCCATCAGCAGGTTCGCACCAGGTTGCACCAGAACCGGTAGCAGAAATTCTGGCTGGCCCCACCCATCCAAGTTTTGAAATAAAGTAGCCCTAATTTGGGTGCAACGCAGGGCTTTTCCCCCGCCCACACCCACCATACCATGTCCACAGTGCGGTAGTAAAATTGTTTGGAGCCCATCACTGGGCATACGATACGCCTACCATTGCTTCCCTGACCATGAAAACAGAGAGATGAACTTCTTACATCCCAGGGCTCCAGATTAGAGGTGGGACGTGCCATTTCCTGTTTCCATGCTTGGGCCCCAGCTTGGTCATTGCAGCCTAGTATCTATCCACAGTTTTACCACCAGCAGCCAGGGTTAAAACCATTGGCTCATTAGCTCTTCTTGGGCTGTGGGTGAAATGACAACATTGGATTGGTTTCAAGTGGCTCCTTCATTTTAGAAATGTGATTAGGAGTTCCAAGCAGGGTCTCATTTAGAGTAATCCTCAGTATATAAACGTGGAGGAATTATGCCGACAATTAATAGGCACCGTATTGCTAGTTCAGTTTTCTTATTAATGGATTTTTTTTTAGCTAAGGAAACAGGTGGAAAAAGATTTTACAGGAGAAGAGCACAATGTCTAATTTAAGGCCCATGGGTTGCCAATTTAAGGCCCATGAGCCAGATCCAGCCCTTGGTGCCATTTCATGTGGGCCCCCACCCTCCAAGGGCATTCAAGAAACAAAATGGCTATCCCTTTGAAGCTGTTGGGACACAATGTCACCCCCATCATGTAGGCAGGGCAAAATGGCCACCTGGCCCTCACCAAGAGAGTGTGACACAGCCCCTGGCTTGAAAAAAATTGGGAACCCCTGGTCTAAAGACTTGTAAAATGCTAAACAGGCAAACGATATATAAGGAAAACTTCCTCTGAAATTGCTCCCAGTTCCAAACAGTTTCTCAAAGTTGTGCTTCTGGGCAGACAGCTTGTAGCCCTTTCCTCCCCCATTCAGATTGGCACACAGTATTTTGTTCCTAGGGAAACAAAGTTTTTAAGAATCAAAGTTACAGCTTGCTGTCACATAACATTGTGGGTTGCTTGATTTGTGTTGTCAACTTCCACATGGAGAAATTTCTCCTTCTTGTACAATAACGTCTAGTCAGTCCAGTTTTTGTACCCAATGTCTTGCCAAAGTGTAGATTTTGACATTTCCTCCAGCATTTTCCAGCGAAAGCGGGGTGGAGTGGGGTGTAGGGCACACCTGCAGGAAGGCAGCCATGGCTGTTAAGTGGTGTGTGTGTGGGGTGGGGCTGGGGGCTGTTTCTTTCATGCCACGTCAATTCGCAGGAATGTATGGCTCCGCCAGATCGTTTGAATTAAATAGCCACATTTCTAGGCACAACCTTGTGAACTGATGTTGCTCTTTCCCACGTTACATGGTACATTAAGCACAATTCCAATCATTAGCGAAAGGGACCCTTAAAACTGTAACCTGAGAAACTGCTTAATGCTTGGATTGAGAATGGCCTTTTAGTGGAAACCCAGTTCTCCCCTTCCACCTTTCTTATGAACAAATCTATTTCTCTAAGTTTGAGCAATAGGCAGGTGTTGCATTCTGCTTAGTTACTGATGCTTTCATGCTGATGTATTTCATTATGTATTAGCTGTTTTTAGAATCATGACTTAATTTGCAGCAAAATTAAAGGACAAGAAAGCTAAACCTTGTGGTGTTGTAAAGATTAACAAATTTACTTCAGTGTGAACTTTCTTTTGTCAAAATTCACTTCTTGGTGTCTGAACAAGTACATTTGGCCCACAAAATCTGTTGGCTTTTAAAGTGACATTACATTTTGATATTTTTCTTCTTCTGTTTTCCCCTTGCCTGCCCTTTTATTTTGCCAACACATTAAGACAGGCTAACATGGCTTCTTCTTTGGAAATTGATTAATTACTTGAATTTTTTGGAATAGTAGCTGTGTTAGTCTGTGGTTCAGGCATATCAGAAAACAAAACAAAATAAAATAAATAAAAACACTGTAGCACTTTAATGACTAACTGCTATATTTTTATTGTTAGCTTTTGTGGATCAAGTGGTCTGAAGAAGTGGACTTGATCCACGAAAGCTAACAATAAAAATATAGCAGTTAGTCATTAAAGTGCTACAGTGTTTTTATTTATTTTATTTTGTTTGTTTTGTTTTGTTTTCTGATATGATTAATTACTATGTATCTGTTGTGCAGTGTTTTATGCCAGCTATTAGTTGCCAGGGCCCGTTTTGAGGAGAGAGAGAGAGAGATTTAATTTAATATTCTAAGCCACCTTGAGACCTCTTTGGAATAAAGGTACAGTATGGTGTAATAATGAAAATAAATAAATGGATAAAACTTGAAGTTGCTTTATTCAGCTTTTCTTTGGCAATCAACATTCTGACAGACTAAATTACCCTTTGTAAATTTCCAGATACTCTTAGGTCTAAGGGCCAGTTCACACAAAGGAATTATACATCCTGACAGCCCCTAAGGGGGGACCTATTCATGGTGAGGATTAGAGTATGTGCAAAGAATGCTCTTTCTTTCTTTCTTTCTTTCTTTCTTTCTTTCTTTCTTTCTTTCTTTCTTTCTTTCTTTCTTTCTTTCTTTCTTTCTTTCTTTCTTTCTTTCTTTCTTTCTTTCTTTCTTTCTTCTCTCTCTCTCTCAGTATTAATTTAAAGTATTTTACTCTACCCTTCCTCTGAAACACATAATAAAGCAACTTAATTTTGATAAAAATAATTTAGACAGACAATTCCCGCTTGCAGTCTTATCATCTGAAAAGATATGCAAAAGGAAATCAAGGCAGGGAGGGGAAAGGAAAATAAGCAAACTCAGGCATCAGTTTCTATCCGATTCTTCTAATTCTTACAGCAGTCACCTGGAACTGAAACCACACCAGGGAAAAGAATCAGATGGAGCCAAGCTGATTGTAAAGCTCTGGTTCCCATCACCATATCTATCCCACTGTTGTTGTACTCACAAGCAATGTCAGTGGGATGTTATGCTGTATCCGGGGTAGAGGTAGCTAGCATAGGTTTTCCATGACAGCATATCCACCCTGCATCACGCAGAGAGAGACCTTTTCGAATGGGTGAAATGGCTTTAGCTCCTTCGTTAAAGTGTCTTCCAATCCATCAGATGTTCTTCTCAAACAATTTGTTTTGTAATTGTAGGAACTGTGTGGACATAAAATATGGCTTTCAAGCAAAGTGACCTTTACCAGTCATATCCAACTCTAGGGTGCGGTGCTCATTTCTGTTTACAGCCAAAGAGCTAGCGCTGTCTGCATCTGCAAATGATTCTGGGGTCATGTGGCAGGCATGAATAAGCACTGGTGCACGGAACACTGTTACTTTCCCACTAAAGAGGTACCTACTTACCTACTTGCAATTTCTTACATTTGGACTACTAGGTTGGCAGGAGAGATAGATAGAGACTCACTCGTTAATAGACAAAGAGAGACATATGGTCCATACACATAGGAATCAATTTTTAAAGGATTTAAATAGCTAGAAGGCAATCCAGCTTCTACTAATCATGATAGTGATTAATTCATATATAAAAAAGCACAATGTATCATATCGTTCTCATAATATACACACAAAATAAACATGCACATGCATGCATGTATGTACACACACACTCTCTCTCTCTTTCAAGTCTGCTTTCCCCACATCCTTTCTCCAAATGGTATTCAGAATAAGCAAGTCAAGTATGGAAAGTGAAATGTCTGAATGAATTGATGTTAGTCAATTTAGAAAAACTAGAACAAATCAATGAACCACCCAGAAATCTAATATTCTGAAGAGCCCCCCACTGATGGTTCCATAACATCAAACAGTATGGAAAACATTTTCAAGGTAAGCCCTCTATACTTGGAAACTGCTCCCTAAAGGCAGAAAGATATAACTTTCTTGGCCTACCTGATTAACAGAATGGTCTGCACTCACAATAAGATCAGGCTCATGAAAATGTATGTTGAAAAATGCTGGATTGGTCACAGTCAACTGAAAATAGGTGCAGTTGGTAGGACTGGCCTGACCATGAATGGGGCATTTGCTCCAGACTTTTTTTGGGGGGAGGAACCTACAGAGAATGTTCCCATAGAGTATCTCATTTCCCTACACTGGTGTTGCCGCCGCCACCACCGCCGCTGCTGCTGCTGCTTGGCCAATCATAGCTTGAAAGCTTGGAAAAGTTACTTCTTTGGATGTGGACTCTAAAGAACATCTAGTCAGCATGGCCACATGTATGCTGGTGAAGCTTTGCAATGATACTATTAAATACAACCAGAAGTCCTATGACCTGAACATTGGATACTCTCTACTCACTTGCCGGCGTGGAACTAAGCTGTATCTGCCGTGTGACTTTCTTTGTGTGTAGATGGGAAGGAAAGCACTGGAAGCTGGAATGGCGAAGGCCTTCAGATGTGAAAAGGATAGACCCCATGCCTAGTGCTCTATAGCAAAGGAGCCTAGCAGCACAAGGAATTCCTCTAGATCTGTGATGGCGAATCTTGGCACTCCAGATGTTCTTGGACTTCAATTCCCAGAAGCCCCCATGAATCCACACGAATGGGTTTACTGTGATTCATCCAGGCCACGCTGCCCTTGTCGCTCTTGGAAGTGGAAGTAAAATGTGCCTGTATGGGCGTGTTTTACTTCCGCTTCTAGGAGTAAGGAGGGTGGTGCGGGCCAGATAAATAGCAGTGAGTAAACCCAGAAGAGTAGCGTGCCTTGGTGGGGCCCCATATAAAAATTTGTTTGGGGGCCCTTAGGAAGGGTAAATATTTGTTTTGCTTACGCACGTTGGGGGCCCCCGTGGCCCGGGGGCCCCGTATAATTGATACGGCAGATACGGCGGTAGCTACGCCTCTGAGTAAACCCATTCGTGTGGATTCATGGTGGCTTCTGGGAATTGAAGTCCAAGAACATCTGGAGCAGCAAGGTTCACCAGCACGGATCTAGATGCTTCACTGTGTAACTGTGTGTCAGGAGTCAGCTCAGAGGACTTGTAGCCCAATCTTCCTCCGCAATCCCATGCTTGGAGTTCCAGACATCAAATGCCCTGGTGGATTGGGGAATACACAAATGGGAGGTGGATGCAGAAGGGGCTGGGAATGTGGATGTTGAGGGAGGTGGTTCTAGATAGAAGCCCAGAGTTGCTGACACAGAGGTGGTAGAGGAAGATTTTTGGGAGACAGGGAGAGTAAATGGCATATTTGGAGGGATGTGATAGAGAAAGAGCAGGGTGAAGCTCCAGGGGAAGAACAGGTGGAGAATGCTTCTGGGGAACTGTTAGTACCCTTCTACCCAGGGAATGACAAGGAGCAGGTGGCAGATGCACCATTAGCACCCGGGTGGATTTATGTCTACAAGGTGAACCCATGGCAGGGTGTTCTGGGGCAGCTTCAGATCCCCTTGGAGTGGCAAGCCTGGGAAAAGAAGGCAATTTAGTCAACTTGAGAAGGTTGGTGTAACACTAGAAACAGAAAGCAACCAGTGCCTGGGTCGGAGAGTTCTGGGCATGGTGAAGAAACTGGTGGTGGTGGACTTTGTTTGGACTAAGGGCAGTGAGAGCAATGGGCTCTCTCTGGCTGTTGCATGTAAAAGTGGGGCTCTTGGCCTTGGTCAGTGAATAAAGAGTTTTCTGCCCTACCTGTGGAACTCTGATCCTCCATGGGAAGATGGAAGAGGACAGGTGGGCTAACACTGGGTGTTTTCAGCTTCTGTGTTCATTTTCCTGTGGGCTAGTATTAGATGGTGCAAGAGGAACAGAAACACGGCAGCCTTCCTAGGATGAACAAGATAAACCACTGGCTGATAGCCTATATCGAAACCTCCTTGTACACAGAAAGCTCATGCTGGAAAAGCCTTGACTGTGGCTTCTCCTTATCATGTTAGCTTTTTGTCGTTTGTGGAAAGATGCATTTTAAATATTTGCAGAATTGAATGCTCTCTCTCCATCTGCAAGCAGAACATCCTATTTTTAAGTTTTAGTCTAGATCTCAGTTCTTGGGAAATGTCTTCCTTTGAAGGATGTGTGGGTGGGGTGAGGGGAAGAATTGTGTGAGAATTATATATCAGTTATGAGAATGCATTATGATTGTTTCTTGGTTTTTGACTACGACCATGTGTGCAGAGTGTGTGGGGGTACAGGCTGAATTGTATCAAATAATCAAACTTCTGCACTAGATCTTTCCTTATATTATAAAAACAACCAGCTGAAACCACATCCTTTTGAAAACACAAGTCTTTGGCTTCCATGTAAAGGGACAGAGAAACTCAGAGGAAGTTGAAATTTTTGAAGTGGTAGTTGTGTTAATTTATGCAAGCATATCAGAGAGTAAAAAAATGTTGTGGCACCTTACAGACTAACTCCTGTAATTAAAAGTGAGCTTTTGTTGATCAAGTCCACTTGGTCAGAAGAAGTTGATTCCCAAGTAAGCTGGGAAGGCAAAATTCTGGAACATTGCCCTGCCTATCCCAACCTAAACTATTTGGGTGTCACTCTGGATTAAACCCCAACATAAAATAAACACTGTGGAAACACTAGACAGAAAGTTGCTGTTAGAAATAACATACTTAGCAAACTGGTTGGCTCAGACTGAAGTGTACATCTACAAATAATAAGAATAACAGCTCTGTGTCTGTGCTACTCCACAACAGAATAGCCTAGTGTTGTATGGTATCAATCAGCATGTGTCAAAAAAGTGGATATACCGGTAGTTCTTAATGAATCATGCAGGGTTATTGCTGGCTGCCTGAAACCTGCTCCCATGAGAAAAGCTTAATATTGGGCTGGCTTTGTGTCTCCAGAAGTACCCCAAGAGGTGCTAGCAAATAATGAATGAAATAAGGTAATACAGCACCAAACTCACCCACTTCATGGACACCAATCCCTTAGACCAGGGGTGGCCAACCTTGGTTCTCCAGGTGTTCTTGAACTTCAATTCCCAGAAGCCCTGGTCTTGGAGCACCAAGGTTGGCCAGCCATGCCCTAGAGAATGGCTGGAATTTAGGAAATATCCAGCGATGGGATGTAACAGGTTCTCACCAGTTCGCCAGAATCGGTCTTAACTTTTCCCAGTGTCCCAGAGAACCGATAGCAGCTTTTGGGGGGAACCACCTTCGGGGCTTACCTTTTCACTGGTTCCTCCACTGCGCATGTGCACCAAGCACTTGGTGTGCATGCACGCCTACAGTGTGTGTGTGTGTGTGTGTGTGTGTGTGTGTGTGTGTGTGCGTGCGTGCGTGGGTGCGCGTGTGTGTGCTTATTTTTATATTTTTATTATTTTGTATTTTTTCTTTGGCCCCGCCCATGACATCATGATATCATGATGTTAGTTCCGCCCACACTGTGATGACATCATGGTGGGGTAGTAAAATTTTTGACATCCTACCACTAGAAATATCTTTGCACATCAAGTAAAATTGCAATTGTTGGATACAGGACAAACTTTCTGTGAATGTGGGGAAATTCAATTTGTGCAGTATTTATGCTCATTCAACTTCTACTGCACCATGTGTACAAAAGAAGATTTATTAAATGATTGAAATAATGCTATTGAAGTAGCCCACTTCTGGTAAAAAGACTGTTAATTATTTTAACATTTTAATTCATTTTGAATTTTACCTGTACTTTATATATATCTATAATTTTTTAATTGTGCAGTACTGTACTCTGATACGAATAAAGAAAGCTCAAAACATACATCTTTGATTAGAGTATCTCATAACCCAATTAAAAACCTACAGGCAGGCTCTGTACTTAAAACTGGTTGTTCCTCATGCTATCTGAACATAATTTTTTGAAATCCTGAGTTGATAGTTCATGAGAGGTGGCAATAAACACTTATCCAACACCTGTAGATTTAAAGAAGAATGTAGACACTCCTGATATTTATGTAAGTCAGGTGCAAGCTGGTCTTTAAGGCTATCACTTTTGAGGAACCACTGCTCTTAATTCAGCCTCTGTATTTTAAACTCAATTTCAAGCTATTCAGAGCAATATCAAATGCAGAAGTGCTTGGTTTATACCCTGGCTAGAGTTCACACCTGAACTCATTTTGTCTCTTTTATTTCCTAGCTAACAAGGGATAATGTTCGTCAGTAACTTAAACCAACCACTGCTCCATACAATCCAAGTTAAGGAGTCAAATCAGTCATGTTACTAGGTAAAAAGATGTGTTTGTGTCTGTCACCCTTCCTGTGTCCAATGTTTCTGAGATGCTGCTTTTGAAAACACAGTCCTCTTGTTTAAGAAACGTGAAATGATGAGAGAACTTATACACACCAAATGAGAAGAAAGCAAGGGAAATTGCTCTAAGAGTCCTTGCCTTTTTGGTAACCCAGTGCCTTGTGTCAGGAGTGTGTGTGTGTGTGTTTGTGTTGGTGCTGATGTTAATGTATTCCTCCCTCTGAACCTACCTTGCATGGGAAAGGCAACGTAACAAAAAGCAGACTGTTCCTTGTTCATGAATATTAATCAGTAAACTCCCCCTGGGTATTTTAAATTGGAGGCTACTGCCCTCCCTCTCCCCAGCCCCCAGCCCAGGTCTCAAGTCGGCCCAGAGGAGGAAAAACTGGGGAAGTCCTGGGAAAGCCATCCTCAGAGTGGCTGCCTTGACAGAGGAGGCCTTCCAGGCAGTGACAGATAAAACCCCAAGGTCAGGGGCCAGCAAAAGAGGCTTTGTTTCCTCTGTGTGTCACTGAAAGCCAAACCTTTCTCGAACATTCAAAGCTGCATTTTGGGCTATTTAACCTTGAAAACAAAAGGCTTATTTATTCTCAACCCCCAACACAAACACACAAGTTGACTGGGCTGACATATGAAGGGATCGTGCTCTAAGGCTCATGCCTGGGTAGGCTGCATTAGCCTCTGTTTGCCCCTCAAAGGAACCGGGAGGGCTGCTTAGCACAGTCCGGGGAGTGATTTCTTAGGAATTAATTGGAGATGCCTGAACTCCAATTTCTTTTAGAACACCTCTCTTTCTTACCTTGGTTAGGAAGCAGAAATGAAAAAAAGGGTAGGAGATAAAAATTAAGTATGATGAGTTATGTGAAGAGACTCCAAGCTCAGTTCTGGTTATCGAAAAACGTTATTTTTGGGCTGAGATGCGATCCAAGATGTCGTTTTAGAAAGGTTAACTTTTTGGACTACACTTTATAGAATCTCCCAAAAGAGCAGAGAAAAGAACTTTGCCAAGCTTCAAAACACATGAGCAACCATTTTCTCTTTCACTAATACAGTACCATAATGGGGGAGGTGAAAAATATTACACTATCTAAACAAGATGTTGTACATCTAGATTTTAAACCACATGGAGGGCATGGATAAAGCCAAAACTGTACTTTTGAGCTAGGCTGATTCTATGGACGTGCTATGAATCCTGTTTTCTTAGAGAAATACATATGGCACTACTGGTGTCATGACTGCAGTGAAGCAATAGATCCAAATGGTCCTTTGAACTAAATACAGGCCTCCCCCTCCGTATGTTCTGAGGCTTTCCACTGATACCTGAAAATGTGGATGACAGTGGGCCCTATATTTAACATACATATTTAAGGTATAGAATCATGGCAAGGATTTCAAATGCCTCCTTCGTTCTACATGAGAGCTACCAAAATATCTGCTTCCATACCTTCTTCCGTACCTCTAATGGCCAGTACAGTAAAACACCGGATAAAGATTGGATCAGATAACGCTAAAAATCGCATAACGTTAAGTAATCTGGGGAGGAGAATTGGATCGAATAATGTTAAGGTCCTATGGGATGGATCGGATAACAACCGCTAAAGCCTGTGTGGTTACAATGTATCTCTATGAAGCTTTAACGTTATCCGATCCATCCCATAGGATTTTAACATGGATCGGATAACACTAAAACTTGGATAACACCAAGACTTGTGGAACCAAGTTTTAGCGTTATCCGAGGTTTTACTGTACAGTACTTGTAATGCACCATAGAAATATGTATTTTAGGGATTTTGCATTGAATATTTTTAGACCCACAGATAACTGAAACCTTGGATACTGAACTCACAGATATTGGGGGCAACTTGTATAGGTCTTATAAAAATAACAGGACTGTCTGTCACATATTCAGAGATATACTGGATATCATTTTTTCCCAATGTACTCAAGAGGAGTAAAAATAAAAATACTCTCAAAAACAACTTCCCCAAACTTTGTTCAAAACAAAATTGCCACCAGACTGGTCAAACTGCTGTTCCCATTTTAGTCTATTTCTGCATGCTGAGCACCTACATTAAGATGCAGATATGTATGCAGTGTGATAGAGACACAGGGAAGGTGAATTGAGCACTTAGCGCTCACTGATATCACTGCACTGCCAGCCTGGAAATAAAGGCTGGATAAGCCTTGTCAATGACACCTTTGTACTTTTCAATTTCAGCTCTCAGTAATCACAACATTCTTACAAGCACATTTCAAACAGTACTGCAAATAGGATATACATATATATATATATATCTGTATATATATAGATTACACACACACACACACACACACACACACACACACACACACACAAGGCTAAGTGGGGGACGAGTAATATTCACTGGCAATAGTGTGTTGCAGGTTGAGAACTGGAGAAATGTGGTCTTCCTGACAACATAAGCATTTCTTTATGAGAAGATACCTGAATCAAATGCAAGAAAGAGGGAAGAGCAGCCTTCTGATGTCCTGTTAATCTCAGAAAGGCTATGATAGTACTGTATCTGTGTGGCTCACATACTGTGTATGGGACATTTAGGGACATCAGCCACTTTACATATACTGTATAGGAAGCAAGAGTAATATAACCCTCAATCTTACACTAGTGAGGGCTTGACAGGTTGGGTTGTGCAAATTGTCAACACCTCTCTATGGGAGGGATATTTGCCACCCCAATTGAAAAAGACAGTTATCCAGCTCATCCTGAAAAAGCCCAATTTGGCAACCAACTATTGACCGGAAGCCAACGTACCATTCCTAGGCAAGCTAGTGTATACTATGGTAGCAGACCAGCTGAGGTTGTTCCTGGAGAGGACTGATTTCCCTGATCCATACCAGTCCAGGTACAGACCTTGCCATGGGATCAAAATGGCATTGGTCACTCTGTTGGATGGCCTTCTAAGAGAGGCTGACTGAAGTAATTCTCTGTTAGTCCTTCTTGATCTCTCAGTGGCCTTTGATTTAGCTGACCATGGTATCTTGCTGATCAGGCTCTTGGAGTTGAGTATTGGTGGTCTTACTTTGGACAGGCTCTGATTCTTTCTCAAGGACCATGTCCAGAGGCTGTAGCTCAGGGTGGAAGTGTCAGACCCACAGGTACAATAGTATTGGGTACATCAGGGATCGACTATCTCTCCAATGCTATTTAGCATCTATGTATGGGGGAAGTCATCAGATCTGGAGTTCACTATCATTAGTATGTTGATGATACCCACTTCTATCTCTCCTTTTCCACCTCAGCAGATGATGCTCTCTGGACCTTGGAGGGTTGTCTGGAGGTGGTCATGGAATGGATGGAGGAAAAGAGAATCTGGATAAGATGGAGACCGTGCTGGTGGGGAGTGACCAGTCTTAGGCTGGGAGAATTTCCCTTAACTTAAGAGATGTGGAACTTGATCCCTGGCTATCTTTGGAACAGCAAATAGCTTTGATGGTCACGTCCACATTTTATCAGCTGCAGTGTATTGCTCAGCTCCACTCATTCCTGGATAGGAGATCTCTTATATCACTGACCAATGCCCTGGTAATCTCCAGTATTGACTATTGCAACACTCTCTATGTCTGGCTGCCCTTGAGGCTGGTATGGCGATTACAGCAAGTACAAAATGCAGCTGCCAGACCGATATCAGGCACTGGTCATTTCAATCATATTACCCCAGGCTTGGCTAGCCTGCATTGGTTACTCCTGGAGTACAGTGGCAGATTCAAGGCTTTGGAAACATCATACAAATCCCTATACAGCAGGGATTCTCAACCTAAGGCCTGTGGGCTAGATCCAGCCCCTGGCACAATTTCATGCGGCCCCACCCCTCCCCTCCAAGGGCATTTGAGAAACAAAATGGCTGCCCATTTGAAGCTGTAGGAACAAAATGGCCACCCCATTGTGCAGGCAGGGGAAAAAGGCAGTCCAGCCCTTGAAGCTGACTGAGAGAGCGTGACCTGGCACCCGGCTTAAAAAGGATGGGAACCCCTTCTATACAGTTTAGGACTATGTTATCTTCAGGAATACATCTTCCCAAGAAATTATACCCAGAGTAACCAAATGATGAAGCTTGGAGTAGCCACGCCGAAAGTAGCAAAGAAACCCTCTACTCAGGAAATAGTATTTTGATTTGGTTGTGGTGATCAAGGTTTAGAATGAACTGACATCATAAAATTATTGTTTGTTTGTTTAAAGGTAAAGGTTTCCTTTGCTCAAAAGCCTGTCGTATCTGACTCTAGGGTTCAGTGCTCATCTCTGTTTCAAAGACAAAGAGCCAGCGCTGTTTCTGCAGCCATTTGCATGGTCATGTGGCAGGCATGATTAGACACCGGAGCACACAGAATGCTGTTTCCTTCCCACCCAAGTGGTCTCAATTTATCTACTTGCATTCTTGCTTTCAAACTGCTAGGTTGGCAGGAGCTGGGACAAAGATGGGAGCCCATTCCATCCTGCAGTACTCGGGAATCAAACTGCTGGCCTTCTGCCTCCTAGTCAGCGTCTTAGCCACTTGAGCCACTGCAGTCCTATGTTTTTGTTTACTTTGTGCTATAAAACCAAAGTGACCCAACTAGAGGTAGAGCATTCTCTCATTTGCTGTATGAAGTCATCATCGAGCTAGAAGTGGCATTCAATTTTAAAATATGGCTCTGATACTGTTGCCACGGGGCATAAAATCACTAACTTTTATTAATGAACATAAGGCAGGTGTGGTGTTGACCAAACTGTTACTGGGAATGGTTCCAACATGTCTTAGCTTCCAATAAAACTTGAATGTCAGAGCTTTTTATTCATAAATCCTGTTAGCTTTAGAGCTAACTTGTGGAAGAACAGCCAGTTTAGGGCGAAAGCTCCTTGCGTTATCGTTCCTTAGGTGGGCAATGAGAATATAGGCTTCTTGCTACCTGTTAGGTAAAAGTAAAGGTCTCCTTTGCTTAAAAGCCAGTCATGTCTGACTCTAGGGGGTGGTGTCTTCTCCGTTTACAGCCAAAGAACTAGTGCTGTTTGCAGACATTGTCTGCCAGACATTTCTGTGGTCATGTGGCAGGCATGACTAGACTCTGAAGCACACAGGAAGTCGTTATCTTTCCGCCAATGTGGTACCTATTTATCTACTTGCTTTTGGATGGCTAGGTTGGCAGAAGCTGGAACAGATGACGGGTGCTCACGTCATCATGCAGCACCCAGGTCTCGAACTGCTGATCTGCTAAAGCTTCCAGCCAAGCTCGGCATCTTAACCACTAAAGCCACTATGGCCAGCTGCCATCCATTGCAGATCAATAAAAAGAGATTGACCTGAGAAAGGGTCTTTCTGTCTTTGAGGCTGGGTGAGAGGGAGAAGTTTCAGCCTCTCCTGAAAGCAGGTGCAGGAGATACGGTAAAAGCGGCGGAACTGAAATGCAGGCCCACAAAATTCCTATGCAAGTCTCCTCATACAGCTAATCTTTGGGGTCTTGCTGAGGAGGCTCTGCTAATATTCCTTGCATGTTCCGTGGAGGCAGAAAGAGGGCAATCAAATCACAAACATTAGAGAAAACCCCTTTGGCTGCCAAGTTAGAGAGGTTGCCAAGGATATTGGTGGTGGTGGGGATGATAAATGAAGCGTGGCTACTCAGAAGCAGGTAAACGGGCATCAGGCTGCAGCCGAAGAGTGAAATCGAAGCATTTGCACAAATAGGGTTTTATCTGGACAATGGAACTTTTTGTCCACTCCGATCTATCCCAGAGGAGGTTTGCTCCTCTCCTCTGGAGCTGATCTGGGAGTCTCAAATGGGATGTTTGCAGGAATCACTCACCCTCTTCGTGTTTCACTAAAAGAAACGTTTGCCTTCAGGATTTAAAGGGATGCCACCCACAAGTTGCAACCAAGTATATAAATATGCCTGGTTGTCTCAATTGAAGCCAACGGTACTTTCTCTTCTTGGCCAACCACACAACATCTGTAAATGTGCCTACTGTCTCATTTTGCTCAGTAAGTGATCCCAGCTGTTCTTGGGTGGGCAAACAAAGTTAGGAAGCTTTCTCTCTAGTTGGCAAGACTGCTGGATCAGGTCTAGTCTCTTCTATATCCTTCTCTTCTGGCTTCTTTTACCGGACATCTTGCAGACATTCTGCTATTTTGTCTGATCTTCTTGGTCCTTGCCTCCTATGGGGAGATGGTCCTAAGCCAAGATTATTAGTTCAGTGAGAACAATTTGCAAGTCAGTGAGATGCCATTCTCCATGCCCAAGTTAGTTTTGGAAGCAGCTCATCTCTTGTCTTGTTTGCCAAAGTGTTTGTTTGTGGCACCGTAAATAAGTTTTATTTGGCATAGACATTCATGGACCTCCTTGTACCCCAAAGTGTATGCCAAACAAAACTTTTTAGTCCTTTGGATTCAAGGGAGGATTTGAAAACCAAGAAGCACCTTTCTGCCTGCATTTATCATAGGAAAGATGTTGTGGCATGAAAATGGATCTGTGCCCTTGTTCTGTTGACTACAAATAGGTCTTTGACAAAATTCAACATGGCAAGCTGTTGAAGCTGTCCATAAAAAATAGTCTCAGTTTGAGATACTGTATGTTATTGTATAATTGGCAAGCTGTAATGGCAAAAGAAAGCTGAGGATCAGATGACAGAGAGCACAGAGGTGCAAACAAGAGTCCTGTAGACTTTCACCAGTGCTTTTTAGTCTGCACTCTGAAGACAGTATTTACAGAAGCACTTGCTGATCAAATGACAGCATCACTGTCAAAGTTAAAGGTATTAACAATACTGACAGGTTAATCCAAATGGTTTCCTAATGGTTTTTGGGGAAGTTCCACTCTCCTTGGCAAGCAATTTGGTTGGAGCTTTGATTGTCCTCTGGAATAGTCAATCAATTTACCTGAAGTGTCCACTTCCATGGACTGAAGCCAGACTGATCTGATTTATTAGAGACTGGGTGGGATGGAGACAAGCACAACAAGGACAGGAAAGTTGGAGCTGATCCAACCAAGCACAAGGTAGAGTTCACTGGAAAGCGAAATCTATAGCAATGGTAAATAAATCCTTCTTTGCTGCCTCAGTTGTGTCTACACAGAGTAATTCAGCATAGCTGTCTTCAGTTGTTAAGGCTTTATCATGCTGTAAACCCAGAGGGAGAGAGCACACCCCATGTGTCAGGCTCGTTGTGAAGAATTTCTTCAACCTTTGCAGATGAAATTTCTTGGACTAGCTCTGACTTGGATATTATAGTTGACACACATTCTGTACATATAACTTTGGTCTCTCCGTGTTCTGTGTTAATAAGCCCAGCCTGATGACATGGCAACAACCCTTAAAGAAGTGAGAGCCACCACCGCTATGCTAGATCCTTGTCCTCCCTGGCTTGTAGAAGCAGCAGATGTGGAACTGGGTAATGCTTCCTTAGAACTGTTGGGACTATAGCCATCTTGTATCCACTGACAGTGGGTATTGGTGGGAGAGGGATTTACGTCCTAATGTAATTGTCCTTCACCACTAACTTGAGGGCAGGACCATGACTAGGTTGATGGTCAAAGTGCCTAAATGTAAGACCAACATGCTCCAGTAGGGACTGCTGGTGGACAGCAACACACAGTGTGAATGTGGAGAGATGGAGAATCTAGAACAGTGGTTCCCAAGGTGGTGCCCATGCTCCACAGGGTGATTGGACACATTTTTAGGAAAAGCCTGACCTGCTGGGTCTGAGAGGGCCAGGGAAGCAGGATCAGGCACAATCCCATCACCAGGAAGCTGGAGGAAGTCCAAGTGCTACTTGGGAGTAAGCAGATTGTTACAGTCTCATCTAGTGATAGTGATGGAAAGTGTCTGGAAACTTCAGTAGGTTTAGAATACTGCAGTTGCCTAGACTTGGTCAGAGGGAGAATAGAACACATTGGAGCAGCTTCTTTGGCAACTCGTCTTTTCCAACCATCCTGCAAAGTGCAGCCTTTTAATTAATAGACAACCTGCTTCCAGGCTGAGGGACCTTCTCTTGTCGCATGAGCTCCCTGGTTCTAAGATTTTCAGAGGAGAGCTTTCTCTGGCCCCTGCCATCCTCACAGGCATGTTTGTTGGGATATGAGGGTCTCTTTTCCATGCCACTCCCAAGCTGCAGAACTTCCTTTCTCAGGAGACAAGGTTGGTCCCTTCCCTGCTGTTCTTCTATTGGCATGCAAAGAACAATAGTTTTTGGTAGGTTTTTAATAAGCAAGGAAGGGATATTAATGGAGGAGTTGCATCCTTTACCTTTTAAAATGTGTTCTGAATGGTTTTCAAGGTGTTCTGTTCACAACTTCAAAATATGTTGGTTGTATTGATTGCATTTTAGTTGTTTTATGACTTGTTTTTCTAAAAAATAAATAAATCTTTATAAACAAGTCTTGGCCTGTTTATTTGGAGGAAACCATGCTATAGAATAAACAAATGAGCAAATGAAATGCTTTCAACTAGCATTGCTAGTTGAAAGTTTTTTAGACAGTCTCTAAACCTTATGAAGTAAGTGAAAATGAATGTTAGAAAAAGACGAGTCCATGGAAATCAATGAAAAGCAAGCACATCAAGAAATGCTGTTAAAGATCATAAATGAAAGTGCATAGCATGTTACATAATATAAGTGCTTTGGAATTTGGCTTAGTAAATAATGGAGACATAGCCAGGCAATAAATATTAGAATAGAGATTGCCTGGAGCTGGTTCCTTAAGGTAAAGAATGTAGCATGCAACAAATATTTTAAGTTAACTTTGAGAATGCATGCTGTAGGATGCTTTGTATTCTCAGTTCTCCAATCTGATGTGCAACTATAGATTTTAACACAAGTTTGCACTTTGGTTATCCTCCTGGATTCATCCCTGATGCTCAGGTCTCAGTGGCAGCGAGCAGTGTATTTGCAGAATTGAAACTGGTGTGCCAGCTACACCTGTTCCTTGAAATCTCTGATTACGGGGTTACTTCACTTTGACAACAGTATCCATGGATGTCAGTTTGTTTCCAACCCGATTCAATATGTGGTTATGATCTATGAAGCCCTGCATGGCTTGGGCCCAGGCTATCTGAAAGGCTAAGAGTACTTTTAAAGGTTTTTTCAACATTTGTATGATCAATTTTTACATTATGCTATGTTTTATTGTTCTTAATTGTACAGTCAAACCTCGCATAAAGAGCGCCTCACTTAAAGAGTAACTCGCTTAAAGAGCAGAAATTTCTCTGAATGTTTGCGTCGCTTAACAAATAAAACCAACCAAAAACTCGCTTAACAAATAAATTAGGGTTCACAATCCGCCCCACAATTGGTCACTTACAATGGTGTTTCACTTAAAGAGCAAATTCGCTTAAAGAGCAATCCTGTGGAACGCATTATGCTCTTTAAGTGAGGTACAACTTTTTATATTTTTTTAGCATTGCTTTCCCCCTTTTTATTTGCATTTTAGTTACTGTGAGCAACTCTGAGCCTCTTGATGGAAGAATGGTGGCATAAAAATTAAATTAAATTAAATTAAATTAAATTAAATTAAATTAAATTAAATTAAATTAAATTAAATTAAATTAAATTAAAAGAATGAATTCATAGAAACATCCCACAATTAATTAACAAATAATACTATTTAAAAACCAGAAATATTTGAAATGTGAATCTATCCTACTCAACGACAACGACAAGCAAAGGTGGCTGAAATGCAGCTCATTGTTTCTGATCGAGTCCTTGTTGATGAGCAGTAAAAGAGCAGCCTCTTGATGGAGTGCTAAAAGGTTTGATTCAGCCTAGATTAACTCTGTCAACCCCCAACCAACTTAAGTACTGTACATGTTTGTAGATGCCATCAACACAGAAGCCAGACCTTCTTTGTTATCACTTTCTCTGCCCAATCATCACCAAGTTGGAGAAGAGAGGTTCCTGCAGGCACCTAGGCTCTACACATGAGCAAGAACTTTGGAAGAACTTGAGTTCTTGTTCTCAAGAAGAGGCTACATGTAAGAAGGAACCTCGCATCTTCAGGCTTGGTGAGAATAAAATAACGACAGGGAGTAATGCTCTGCTCCAAGCCTGTCAACAATACTGGGATCTACTATTCCTTAGTAGGGTGCAGTTGTAGATGTACTCCACTAGGAATCAGCCTCACTGAGCACAAAGGAAATGTCTCCAGAAGCACAGATTGAATTTCGTAACATAGGGTATATTTGTGTTCCTCAAATCATAGCACACCTGTCCAATTACACTTTTTCCTTCTTCAAAACATTGTCTGGCAAGCAGTAAGATGTATTATTTAGACTTATTAGTTAGTAATAAGTAAGTAAGTATTTAACAGCACTTATTTAGTGTAATTATTTAGTGTTTCTAAAGTTGCCCTGGGTCTCAGGAACAGCTATTACTGTATATACTCGAGTATAAGTCTAATTTTTTAGCTCCCAAAATGAGATCCAAAAAGGGGGTTCGACTTATACTCAGGTCCTGAAGCTGTGGTGGTGCAAATTGAAACATACAGTAAAAAGAAGCACTAACACTACTGTAAAAACTCTAAAACATACCCACACAAATGTCTAAATTAATGTATTTTCATGTATTTTAATTATTGAAACTCACTAGCAGCTGCTGCATTTTCCACCCCGACTTATACTCGGGTCAATCTATTTTCCTAGTTTTAGAGGTCCAAATTAGCCACCTCAACTTATATTCGGGACGACTTATAGTCGAGTATATATGGTATCAGTTTTAATAAATTTAAATGTTATATTTTATGGTCTTATTTCTAAAACAGCAACAAACAAACCATAATGACTGGAAACTGTGTGCTTTGCATCAGCTCTCTAGCCAGAATGCCAGCTGGTAAGGAAAGCCAGAAGCTATAATTTGAAGCCCTCTGGAGGACACCACCTTGGAGAAGCTGCATTATGTCAGTGGAAGAACATGGTTGCATCTACATTGGATGATGATGAGGAGGAGGAGGAGGAGGATGGTGATGGTGATGGTGATGATGATGGTGATGATACATGAAGTTGTTTTGGCATTTTGACTCCTTGGATATTGTTTTCTTTCTACTGATGCATTTTAACTGTGTTTCAAATCACTCAATGTGTTTTATTTTTATTTGGTTTTATTATGGTGGCCTAAATTTAAGAGAGATCACAAGAGAGGGGGAGATGGAGCAGATATGCTGGTCTCCTCCAGAAACCTTTTTGGACTCCAGCTCCAACAATTTTAGATTATAGGTCACCTTGCCTGGGAAGAGTGGGAATTATAATCTAATAATTTGGAGGGTGTGGAAGTCTGGCATCTACATATGGAGTTTTGTTGGGGAGAGAATTGGTGATAGATGTGCAGCTGACAAGATAGATTCCTCCTGAAGAAAACAATCGAGGTAGAATTATTTTGATAAGTAACAGTTTCACTGTTTGTTAATGGTAGCATAGCCATACATATTGTCTGAGAGACCAAGAGACCTTGAAATGGCTGAGGAGAATGGAGGAGTGGGAGCCAATCTGTTGGAATCAAGAACAAAGAAAAGAAGAAATGCTATGGCTGTATAGGCAGGTTTGGGAACAGAGAAGAAGCCTGTGGAGGTCAGGAGGCATTTGAGAAGTGTCTCAGGATCAAAGGAGGAGAGAGGTGAAGAGTTTGGAGAGCAGGGCCTGCCTGGAGATGAGGCAACTGAGGTGAGACCAAAGAACGGGGTGGCCAAACTTTTTGGGCCATGGGCTGGTCACGTGGTTCAGTGGGCCGGTGATGTGTAAAACCGAAAGTAAATTGCGCCTGCGCAAAATGCTGCATTTACTTACGGCAACAGGCACATTTATGGCAGCATTTTGTGTATGCGTGGGTGTGTTTTACTTTCGCTTCTGGGAGGAGCACGGCTAGTGTGGGCCAGATGATTTTGCTGGTGCTGGCCAGATATGGCCCACATGCCATAGTTTGGCCACCCTTGCCGTAGAAAGTGAGTTAGGGAGAAAATGGAACGGTCAAAGTGAGAGAAAATGATCAAGGTGTAAACCAGTTGTAAAATAAGTAGAGGGGAAAGGCCATATTTCACCTTGCTGCAAAAGAATTGATGGGGCTTGGCAGCCGATGACTATTGTGTAGATATATGTACAGGGTTTTGCCGTGAATTTTATGTGTGCAGAGCCCTTCATCTTCTCTTCTTGTGTTCAGTGTGTCATACACCTCCAACTCTGAACAGGTACATTCTGTTTTCTAAAACTCTTTTCATATTTTGCTGCTTTGTTACTCGTGGCTAAAAGCTAGACCTCTGATGTTCTTCAAACCTGACACTAAAATGACTATTAAAAAATCATTTACAGCTTGGGACAGCTGTTGGACAATAAATTTTCTTTCTGTGAAATGAAAAGGAGGCTGGATTGTATTCAGTTCCTTCAGTTTCTAGGGTCATGTCAGGGCTTGTTGGGCTTCTTAACTGAAATATCTTCTGAGGTACAGTATATTAAAACAAAAATAATTGCAAGTGGCAGACTGGATCGAGGGAAAACAGAATCTAGGGATTATGCAGTAATCTAGGGATTATGCAGTAATTCAGGGGCAGTGTGTTGTAGAAGTCAGAGAGACAGTGGCCTGCCAGATGTTTGAAGTCTACAACCACCATTTGCCCTAGCAAGCATACCCAGAGGTGAAGAATCATGGGAGATGTGATAAGACTGAGGAGACTCAACTTTGGATCCAGACTTCGCCAAGAAGCTGCTACTGTGAGATCTTGAGTTACTCAGTAAATGGATTCTGAAAACAAGGAATGTAACATTTTGGAGAATCCTATTCTACATAGAACAGGGTGTGCAAACTTTTTGGGCCACAGGTCGGTCATATGGTTTAGCGGGCCGATCGTATGATTCCTTCCACCAGAAACAAAAGTAAAATATGCCTTGCAATCTGTTTTGCAACAGAATGAGATAGATTTTAAGATGCCATTTTCTCTATTTAAACCAGGGGTGCCCAAACTAAAGCCCATGGGCTGGATCTGGCCCCCTATGGCTATTAATCTGGCCCACACCACCCTTGTCACTCCTGGAAGTGGAAGTAAATTACACCTGTACAGGCGTATTTTACTTCCACTTCCAGGAGCAATGAGGTGGCATGGGCCAGAGTATAGCCATAGGGGGTGGGATATGGCCTGTGGGCCGTATTTTGGGCACCCATGACATAAAACAAGATGCGTGCAGACACACCCAGTCCATTTGCTTCTGCTTACATCCTCACAGCAATGGAAGCAGCTATCCAAACCAGGAATCAAAATTTATTTTATTTATTTATTTATTCGTATTTATATACCACCCTCCTCACCGGGGGGACTCAGGGCAGTTTACATATCATAAAACAAACCATTTCCTAAAACTTCAATTTTAAAATTATAAAAGATTTAAAATTTTAATATTTTTTTTAATTCAGCAAATCACAATAACAGATCAAAGATTAAAAGCTAAATCTTAAAAATTAAAAAATTAAGGGAGAGAGGGGGCTCAAACCAACCAGAGAGCTGAGGTCATTGTGCAGCCCATACCCCATACCTGCCCCGTCAGCCATGTTTTTAAATTCTTCCTAAAGGGCAGCAACTCCGTCTGGAGACGTAGCTCCATTGGAAGGAGGTTCCATAGGGCTGGAGCGGACACAGAGAAGGCCCTCCTTCTAGTGCCAGAGAGATGTGCCTCCCTGGCCAATGGAACAACTAGAGAGCCTCTTCGGTCTGCTCTGGTGGGACGGGCAGATGTCCTTGGGGTGATGCGGTCTCTTAAGTATCCTGGCCCACTACCATGTAGGGTGATTACCAGCATCTTGAATTGTACCTGGAGACATACTGGCAGCCAGTGCAGCTCTCGAAGCAGCGGCGAGGCATGTGCATACCACCCACACCCCATCACCACCTGGGCAGCCGTATTCTGGACCAGTTGAAGCCTCCAAATGGTCATCAAGGGCAGCCCCATGTAGAGCGCATTACAGTAATCAAGTCTGGAGGTGACCAGAGCATGTGTGATCATGAGCAAGGAGTCCCGATCTAGGAGCGGGCATAACTAGTGAATGACACAAAGTTGTGCAAAGGCCCTCCTGGCCATAACTGCCACCTGCTCTTCGAGCAGGAGTCGTGAGTCCAGGAGGACCCCCAGGTTGAACTACGGTCTTTAGATTTTTGCTCCTAAGCAGTTTAGGATTCATAAATGAAGAATAAACACAGTTTTACAATAGTGGCTTTCAAGAGTTGCCATCTCAGCAGCACTTCATTCCCTGATAGTTCAGGGCTAAATCCTAAGGAATGAATGTTTTTTAATTGATTAGTCTTACGACCTTACCAATAACACGACATAAGAGTTTAAAATCTGCACAATGCAATGAAGTGCAATAAAATACAGTAAAAATACAATAAATACAATATGTATATACCTGAACTACTTTTAAAGAATGTAAACTGGAGAAGGTGCCTTAATACAATTAATACAGGCATATCCATAGTCATATAAGTGAATCTCCTTTGCAGGATACCCCAATTTGATTGACACATTCGATTCTTTTAGCTGATGCCTTAATTATAAACTTGGCAGTTCTACATACAATGTGCATGTTAGAACCCAGGAGGAGATAGGACAGTTTGTTTTTTGAGTCCCAAAAAGTAGTTTTTTCCAATAGGGATGCAAGGTATTTAAATCTAATATCAGTGTACAACTGGCAATCTAATAAAATATGAGAGATATTTTCAACATTTAGAGAACCACATATGCATGTTCTTTCGTGATATGGTAAGTGGTGAAAACGCCCATATCTATTAATGGAGTCTAATAGCTCGAATCTGGCTCTACAATATGCCCTTCTTAAAGGATAAGGGAGGCACATCAAAACATATTTTTCAGGTTGAAATGTAATTTTGTTAGCAGCCAGCCACCTTAAAGAACCATTTTTGGCCAGTAGTTCCAAGTCAGATTGTGCACTGATATCTAAGACTCTCTGTTTAAAAATTTCCTTGGCCACATGGCCACTGAGAGCAAATACTTGACTGAGAACTCATGATGAGAAATTACTTCGCAGAGTTGATTAACCCAGGACTTGGGATGATCCCACTTTATCTGTTCGGTTAAGCATAATTTGGGAAGCCTTTTAGAGTCCATTGATTGGATCATCAACCAATATGAGAATGTTTTAGATACTAAATGGCTATACTGTACAAGGAGTGGAAGCCCAATTCTGCTCTGACTGCAGGAGCAGACGTGTTGCTATCAGTTCCTAAAATACTTCTTAGGAACTGGGACTGTATTTGTTCCAGAAGTGGGGCTCTATTTAGACCCCATAATTCTGCCCCGTATGACAGCATTGGGACAATTTTTGCCCCAAACACTTTTAAAATTGGGGACAGGGTGCCAGGATGATTATAATTAAATAGTTTATACAGTCTCTTTGTACTTATGATGAAACTCTCTAAAAATTATTTAGCCATGACCCTGTATTGGAGAAAACCACTCCAAAATAGTTAAAAGAGTTAACTTGTTCAGTAGGAGCCCCATTTATCTGCCAATTATAGGTTTTGCTTCTCCTACTAAAAACCAACACTTTGGAGCTAAATCCTAATGGAGAAAGCCATGTTGATGTCACAGGATTGGGCCCTTGTGATGTCAACAGTGTCAGGTCAGGCAAGGTTGGGAGTCAGAAATACTTCTATGGAAATAGACACCAGCATTTGCTTCCTACCACATGGCAGACACCATGACAGACTCAAAAACACTCCCTCCCTAGCAACTTCCCCTTGTTCCTGGCTTTTCCAGGTACTGCTGCTGTGATAATCATGTTTAAACATGTTCATGTTGATGCACTGGGTTTCATCAGCAGCTGGGAATGGGGGTAAATGGGTATCCAAATCTTAAAGCTGTCTCTTGCACACAAAATTTTCTCCTCCTTTAGCATTGCTCACCCTGAGATTTGCCTCCCTTCCATGAGACCCATTTGTCAACAGCAGTTCCTTCAAATACCCACTGGCATCTTGAGACATGGTGACCTTAGGAAGCACAAGCTAGAGACTGTTTTTGGGGACAACGCAGCAGACGTTAGATTCTTGTTTCATGTATTGCAAAGGTGGGTGACTTCACCGTGACTGTGGGGCAATCTTCTGTCCTGAAAACTCTGAGAACTACACAGTCATCCCAAAAAATCCAAATAAATAAATAAAAGAAACCAGGAATTGCCAGACATCTAGCTCTCGTTTTGGTGTATGTGTGTCTCTGTGTGTGTTGTTGTTGTTTTTAAATTCTATTTGGTGAGTGGGCTGTAAACTGTATAAAATATGAATTGCAGTCTAAGAGCATTTGCCTCCCCCTCTGCTCTTCCTTTAGTTTCCTTCTTGACATTTTTTTCCCCTCTGGAGAACCCTAAGAGACCCTGAGCTGGCTGGGTTTCTTGCAGCATTTGGTTTATTGGCTTCCCCAGTCAGCAGAAGCAGGCCAGAGGGAGTAGGCTGGAAGCCAGGATTCTCTGGCATTTCATATGGTATCTGAAAGTGGCCAGTAGCTCTCAGCCTAACCTTTCTCACAGGATTGCAATAAAAGCAGAATGGGAAGTGGGGTAAGAAGAATGAGTCTCCTCTGAGGACTCATTGCCTGTTGTTCATTATGTGGATGATTGTCAGAGGGTGGGGGTAGGGGGGTGGGGATATCCGTACATGGTCTCCAGCCTGCCTGTGTGGAATAAGAAAGAATGCTGAAACAGCAGAGGTTGACAGAACCCTTGGCAAGAAAGCCGTTCGTTAATTGCTGCTTCATGCTACTGGTTTGACTTGTTCCATACAGGGCCAGCTTGCATCCCTGAGGGAAAATGTGGAAAACAAAGGACTTGCGCTAGCTTTTCTTGGTGTTCTGGCAATGAACCCGAAACATGAATGTTTCTTTCTCCCTGTGTCACTGAGGACAAGCTGCCCTCCATCCACGTCGTCCCATGGACTTTCCCTCCTGATGTGTTGGAATGTAACCTCTATCCGGCCTGCCTAGTACACAGAAAGAGCCTCCTCGAAGATTGTGGTATTTCTGAACCACAATCAGGTGCAACTTGGTAACGCAACCTTGTGTTGGCAGCTAATCTTTCTCACAGTAGGTCAGATGTGAGGAGCTGCAGAATGAACTCACCAAAAGGTGCCTTCATTTTGGCAGTTTCATGTCTGGCCTAGACACACGGAAGAAGAAGCATCTGAGGAGGGGAAAGGACTGCTGCTTTGAGAGTGATACTGATCTCTCCCAGTTAAATCAACTTGCCTGGATTTGTGCCCTGAAATCCTACTTTCTGTGAAGTGAGTAATGTCAAACCTTGAGAGTAAGACCTAGGATGTCCATGCTGTTTGTTTGTTGCGCTTATATCCTTCCAAGAAGCTGACGGTGGTGGGCATGGTTCTTCTCCTCTCTACACTATGCTCACACAAGTGGTGGCAGATGATTCCTAAGACCTCTCCTGGTTGCACAATCAATCGTTTAACTGGTCATGCTATGATCAGCCTGGGACCCACTTCTACCCATGCTGCATTGCTGCTGCTCTACTGACAGGAGTTCGGCTTTTGTCTCTAACCTACACTCTGACAGACAAGCGTACCAAATGGAGGGCTGCATCCTGCTGTGAAGAAGGTCCAGATGGAAGCAGGAAAAAGAATATGGGAATAATTAGTGGAGACAATGGGAAAATTTTCACCACGTTCCATATTGTGTTTCATTCTGGTGCCTTTAGTCTAGCCCTGTTGCCCACCTTTGCACTTAAAATGGCAAAATCCATCAAACGGCATGCTATTTTTTTTCCACTGTAAATTGCTCATGGTTCCACAATATTGTGCCCTGTTGGAAACTGCGCTGTTTTTTCACAAGGGTGTTATCAAAACAAACATTTCCCTTCTATCTGTTCTAGCTCCTTTTGTCTTGCCCATCCAGTTTTCTATGAAGAACATAACAGTTAACAAGGGGGATGTGACTTGTTTTCTGGTTTTCCTGGCTGATTGATTAATTGATAATAATAATAATAATTTCGTGTCGGAAATTATTCTGGGTTGAAAGGATTTTTGCGGAAGAAACTCTGCTTAGGGCATGCCGAAATGAGCTCCTTTCATGTCCCCAAGAGCTGGAACAGAGACAGGTACTCGATCCATCAAGCAGTACCTGGGTCTCGAACTGCTGACTTGCTGGTCTTCCAGCTATCAAGGTGAGCTTCTTAACCACTGAGCCACCGCAGCCCCCAATCAATTGATTGATCTGGGTGATTACATGAATGCTCCCTAAAATCTACCATGCCTGCTTTCACCCAAAATCAGACTAACATACAAGTTTTAAGCAGGACACAAGTGGTCATCATGGTGTAGTATGTTATTTTGTACTCCTATACTCAACCCATAGGGATTGTGGTGGCTTAGGGTTAAAATGTTGAACATCACAACTGGAAGGTCAGCAGGTCAGCAGTTTGAGACCCAAGTGCTGCATGACAGACTGAGCTCCTGTCTCTGCCCCAGCTCCTGCCAACCTAGCAGTTCGAAAGCAAGAAATTGCAAGTCAGTAAATGGGTACCACTTTGGTGGGAAGGTAACAGCATTCTGTGCACTATAGCATCTAGTCATTCCTTCCACATGTCCACGGAAATGTCTGCACATGCAGACAATGCTGGCTCTTTGGCTATAAACAGAGGTGAGCACCATATCCTAGAGTCGGATACAACTGGCTTTTGAGCAAGGGTGACCTTTACCTTTCTCAGCCCCTGTGTTCTCCTCCACATCTGCTGAATTATGGTTGTTGGCACACCTTTTTACTCCTGGACTCAACAGCACCTAAGTTCACCATAAGAAGAGACAGCTAAGCAGGCAGCTATTGGCAGCCTAAGCATAGTAATGTTATATATGCATTATATTGTAATTTTGATGGGCGAAATCATTACACCTGCCTTGGCATCCTTTCAGAAGTGAAAAACCTTAGTCAAGGTTTGTTTGTTACAGTTACATACTGCAGTTTTTTGTCCACCTGGGGCAGTGAATGAGCAAATGGAAGCAATCATATAAATTAAACACATGGAGACAATATACAGGCTTAAAACAACAAAGAAATACAAGGAGCCAAACAGCCCAAGCAAAGAAACAGTCATAAGCGTTGAGCAGGAGGAGGCAGATTATCACAGAAAGCCTTTACAAGATATTCTGACTTCATAAGTGTATTAAGTTCCTTGAGGGAGAGCCAGGCAAATGTATGCAGGGTGTTCCAAGTTATTGGGGCCACCACAGAGAAGGCCCGGTTTCTTGTCATAACCTTCCTGGTCTCCCTCAGGGTGGGCACCTGGAACCCTAATGCCTGGGAAGACTGGTGGTCCAGTGTCAGTTCAATTTTAGGAGACGCTCCGTCAAGATCCCAAACTGTGAAGGGCTTTGTAAGTTAATACCAGAACCTTCAATTGAGTATGGAAGCTTACAAGCAACCAAAGCAGGCAAGGCAGTCAGGGAGATGTGGTTGAACTTTCTAGTTTAATGGTTTGATACATTTACAGGAAGGCTGGCAATAAAAATATCTCTCCCCACCCCACCTCCTTCTTTCAGCTCACGGCCATTTCCTCTGTAATTCCTCAATGGAAAATGGCAATTCGATCACCAATGATCATGTTTCCTATATACCAGTGTTACACCAGGTGGCTGCATCCATCACATGGACCACAAACACCGACACAAAACATTGTGCTACCATGCAGCAAGAGGACCTGTGGTGAATTTAACTCTTATTCTGTATGTGAAGCACTGTGAACAATGAAAAGAAAGCAGACGATGTGTTCTGCTTGCAATTGCTTGTCTGTCTCTGGTCTCTGCTTCTTTTACTTTTCTCACAACCCTGGAAAAGTGCCTGCCACACTTGGGTAGCATGAATGAAGGCATGTCAGGCAGGGTTTCTGAAGAACCAATCTATTAATTGGCCTGGTGCTTCCTGCCAGAGATACACAGCAGACTTATTGCTGTGCATTTTGTGGAGAAGGACAGAGGGGGACAGTATTTGTTATTAATACTGTACCTTGAAAGAAGCACTCTCATTCGGTGTTGGGGGGGGGGAGATATTAATGTATCATTTTCAAAAATAGACTGACACTTCCATATCCAAGCCAAACTAACAGTGCTTCCAAAAAAAAAAAAATTACAAATACAGATACGGTATGTCATCATCTGACCTAGACATGGAAGAAGAAGAAATCTGCAGGAATCAGATGAGAACAGCCTTGATTTCCCCCCAATTGGTGCCTCTCTTTATAGTACAGAACGCTGGTATCTCTGAGCAATAACAAGCTGCCCCATTGAGACTCCTTACCAGTGCCAATTGTTCAGGGCAAGAACGCTGAGTGACTGACAGGCAGAAGTAGAGCCCTGCTCCCTCCCCCAGAAGTACTTAACAACACCTTTACAGAATCTTGCTTCAAACATGGAAGCATTGAGTAAAAGCAGACATAGCTTTAAAGAGGGAGCTATCAGCTTAGTGGTTAAGTTGCTGAACTCAATGACTAGAAGGTTGGCAGGTCACCAGTTTGAGACCGAAGTGTGGCATGGCAGAGTAAGCTTCCGTCTCTGTCCCAGCTCCTGCCAACCTAGCAGTTGGAAAGTGAGAATTTGCAAGTAGATAAACAGGTACTAATTTGTTGGGAAGGTAAATAGCATTCCATGCACTCCAGTGTATAGCCATGCCTGCCACATGCCCACGGAAATGTCTGCAGATGCAGACAGCGCTGGTTCTTTGGCGATAAACAGAGATGAGCACCGAACCTTAGAGTTGGATACGACTGGTTTTCAAACAAGGGAGACCTATCAGCTCCAGTGCCCTCAACTGGTTTTTACCATTACACCTCAAAAGAAGCAATGCTATCTCTTACTAATAACTTACCTGCACTTCTATGGTTGGATAAATGAATGAGTACAATATAAAATTGTCATTCATTGCATTTTGTTGTTTTAATAGTTTGTTTTTTAAAATTCTTTGTAAGATGCCTTGCGTCCTTCTGTTGGGAGAAAGGCGGGATACAGTTTAAACCAGAGTTCCCAACCTTTTCAAGCCCGGGGCGAGGTCATGCTCTCCCAGTCAACTTTGAGGGCCAGATGGCCATTTTGCCCTGCCTGCACAATGGAAGTGGCCATTTTGTCCTAACAGCATCAAAGGGGTGGACATTTTGTTTCTCGAATACCCTTGGAGGGAGGGGGGCACATGAAATGGTGCTGCAGGCTGGATCCAGCCCACAGGCTTTAGGTTGGGAACCCCTGGTTTAAACACACAAAGAACAAAAGAATAAGTAAATATATGTAGTTAAAGCAAGAGGACCAGATGACATCCCAGTAGAAATTTTGAAACTTCTGTCCGAAGTTAACATCAAAGAACTGACAGACCTTTTACGACACCATTTACAACACAGGGATTCTTCCAAGTGATTGGTTGCTAACAACCTTTGTTACATTGCCAAAGAAACCAAACACAGAATCCTGTGAGGAGTACAGAACAATTAGCCTCATGAGTCATGCTCTTATGGTCTTCTTGAAAATAATCCATAGTAGAATTTATAAAAAGTGTAAAGAAAGCACAGGTGAAACACAATTTGGCTTCCGGAATTCTATGGGTACCAGAGCGTCACTGTTTCCTATACAGGTCCTCATATAAAGATGTAGGGATATGATGTGCATGCATGTTGTATAGGTTATGCAAAAACCTTTGACAGATGCCAGCATGAGAAGATGATCACAGCACTGAAAAATATAGGTGTATATGATAAAGATACAGTATCAGAATCATCACCAACCTTTATTAGAACCAGACAGCTCAAGTCAGAGTTGAAGAGCAGCTGAGAGAGCAGGTTCAAATTCTCAGAGGTGCGACAAGGCTGTGTGTTGTCCCTGACACTGTTTAATATATATTTGGAAAGTATTTTTTCAGAAGCATTATCAGATTTAAACATTGGCATTAAAATTTATGGGGAATACCTGAATAACATCCGATATGCTGATGACACTGTGCTGTTGGCCACAAACCTTGCAGATCTTCAGTTGATGCTGGATCGAGTTAGAGCTTCAAGCGCAGACTATGGTTTGGATCTCAACACCAAGAAGACAAAATACTGTATCTGGTTATAAGCTGAACACCAACTCATGGCAAGCTAATGGCAGGAACATAAGAAACTGAATTTTTTTTTGTTCAGTCGCACAGTCGATTCCGACCCTTTGCGACCCCATGGACCACTGTCTGCCAGGCATTCCTGTCCTCTGCCATCCTCCTCAACTCACTCAGCTGTGCCCATTGCATCCACAATACCATTTAGCCATCTCATTTTTGGCCGCCCCCTTCTTCTTTTGCCCTTGACCTTTCCAAGCATCAAGGGTTTCTCAAGTGAGTCTTCTCTTCTCATTTGATGTCCAAAGTACTTTAGCTTCATTTTTACTATTTGACCTTCTAAGGAGCAGTCAGGGTTGATTTCTTCTAAGATTGACCTATTTGTTCTCGCTGTCCAGGGGACTCTCAAAACTCTCCTCCAATACCACATCTCAAAGGCATCTATTCTTCTCTGCTCAGCTTTCCTTATGGTCCAGCTCTCACAACCATACATTGCCACAGGGAATACCATTGCTTTGACTATACAAATTTTTGTTTGCAATTTGATGTCTCTACTTTTCACTATGCTCCCCAGGTTTCTCATAGCTTGGGGAGTATGTTAAATGAAAATTGGGATCCTGAGGTAGAGATTAAAATACAAAAAGAAAAAGCAAGCTCAACCTTCATAAAATGTGACACTTGTTGTGCAGTAGAGATCTAACTCTTGCTACAAAGATCAGAATAGTGAGATGTTACATATTCCCAGTGTTGCTATATGGAGTCAAAGCTTGGACATTGACTAAAGCATCTGAAAAGAGAATTGAAGCTTTTGAAATGTGGATCTACAGACAGCTGCTAAAGATATCATGGGTTGACCATGTGACTAATGTAGAAGTATCGCGACGGATGGATAAAGAAAAATAACTCAAGCAAAGAAAACTCCAATACTGTACCTTGGCCATATCATGAGGAACAACATAAAATATAGAATACTCCAACTTGCTCTGCAAGGAAAGATCGCTGGGAAGAGAAGCCCTGGACATAGACGGACTTCATGGCTGAACCTTGCAATGAAAATTTGTTTTTGTTAACCTTCCTACATGTCAAAAAGTTGGTGGAAACAACGTGTTCTCAGGCAGAGGCAAGCTCCAAAGCTCCAAAAACCACTGGGCCAATCAAGGCTGCTCTTTAACCAACCTCTCTCAGGGCCAAATGAGACATGACATTGTGCGTTAGCAGGAGAGACTCACTAAACAGAAAGCTGCTTCCAATGAAGGGATTCTGTTAATTCTCAACTCTTCCTAACCAACACAATCTTCACAGGTTCTCACTCATAGAGGTTGTTTAGTTTTCCAGATAACAAGCTTTGTTTTAAGGCTTAATTAAGGAGGGGCTAAGGGTAGGCAGATGTGGACGTGGGGGAGGAAGAAAAAAGAAGATGGGAACAAGGCCAAGGTAGCACAGAGAGGAAGAAGGGACCGAGGGAGGTAGCAGTGGCTGAGGTTGAGACCTTCCAGGAGGCTGGTGATGGTTCACATCTTTGCCTTTCTGGCTTTCTGCTGCCTGGGGTAGCTGTTTCCTTCTGCCAAATCAACAAGGTCAGCTCAGAACTGCAGTAAAAAGAAGAGAGGCCTTTTTGGCTCAGTCTGTATCTAAGGAGACAATAGGACAGACAGAAGGCATAAGGTCCTCAAATGGTGAACTAAAATCAATTACTTTTCTACCTTTCCTTATTCTAAAACAATATTTAGAGTGGCTCAAAGGACTGTAAACCAGGTAGAATTATATTAAAAAATTTTTTGCATCATTTTAAAACAGAAAAGGGCTAATGTGAACCACTTCTTCTGTATTTTGACTAAGCACAGCAGAATAAATCCAGACAATCTGTTCTTCCTTCTGGCATAAATATTGTCCCTTGCAGATTCTGGAAAAGTTATTTTCTGGATTACAACTCCTACAGCAAGGATGCCCAAACTACAGTCCATGAGCCAGATCCAGACCACACCGCCCTCACCACTCTCGGAAGCAAAACATGCACGTGCATGTGCAAAATGCTGCCACAAATGCACCAGCGGCATTTATGGCAGTGTTTTGTGCGTGCATGGGCACATTTTGCTTCTGTTTCTGGTGGGAGGAACCACCTGACTGGCCCATGGCCTGAAAAATTTGGGCACTCCTGTTATAGTCTCCAAGGCAGTCTGACCAGTGGTCATGCTGGCTAGAAGATTATGGGAGATGTAATCCACAAAGCAGTTTGTCCTCTGCCTTTAGTATATGATTTTCAAGGAGTACTTGGCTGTATGCCTATTTTGCCTTTTATAAGCATAATTGAGTCTGGGCTTGTCTACAGAGTTGAAATAAATTGGGAGTTTCTTTTTTTAAAAAAAATTGATTTAATACAAATGTCATTCTATGTGGTCTTTGTGTCAGTGTGTGCATCATAATGGGACAACTTATAATTTGTTTGAAAGCTGTGTGGTATATCGATGCAGGAGATTGCATGGGATTTCAAATCACTGCATTTTTGAGCAATTATTTGGTTCAGTGCTCCAGGATGGGAGGGATAAGCAACAAGCAGTTTTCAGTGCCAGCAGCACAGCGGTGGATCTGTGGCTCTACCGGCTGAAACGGTCATTTCTGTGCTCCATTTGTGTCCCTCCTAATGTCCAGAAGCACAAATCTTTGTAGTAGTATTAAGTAAAGGTTGCCCTTACTCAAAAGCCAGACATTTTCGACTGTAGGGTTCAGGCCTCAGACACCAGAGTGCACGGAACGCTGTTTACCTTCCCACCGAAGTGGTACGTATTTATTTGCTTGCAGTTTCTTGCTTTTGAACTGCTAGGCTGGCAGGAGCTGGGACAGACACAGGACATCACTCCATCGAACTCCGACCTTCCAGTTGTCAAGTTCAGCATCTTAACCACATGAGCCACTGCAGTCCCTGTAGTAGTATTGCCACATGCTATGATGTTATAGAGATATACTTTTTGGGATAAAAAGAGCAAGCAAGGAAGCATCACTTGAACCAAGGTGAATAACCAGTGTAGAATGGTGTCTATTTAATTAAAAAAATATATGAACTATTTTTTTGAGCCCACGGAGCCACAAAAGTGACAGGTGACCTTGTGCCAGCTCCTCTCTCTCAGCCAGATCTGCCACATAGGACATTTGTGAGGAGAAAGTAGGGAGCAGAAAATCCCTGTATGCCACCTTGAGCTGCTTAAAGCAGGGGTGCCCAAACTTTTCAGGCCATGGGCCAGTCACATGGTTCACGGAGCTGGTCACTATGACCCAAGGGCCGGAGCTGGACCCCGGGCTGAAGTTTGGGCACCCCTAGCTTAAAGGAACAGTGGGATGCAGAGAAGTTGTGAGCTCTCTTTTTCTTGGTTTAGCCTTCTTCTGGCTCTTTTCATATCTGTAACAGCTGTAAAAGGCTGGGGTGGCGCAGTGGTTAAATTTCTGTACTGCAGCCAAAACGTTGTGAGTTTGATCCTGACATGGGTTCTGGTTGACTCATCCTTCCAAGGTTGGTAAAATGAGCACCCAGAATGTTGGGGCCAAAATGCTAATTACCTTGTGAACTGCCCAGAGAGTCCACTAAGCAGTATAGGACAGTTTAGAAGTGTGATTGCTATTGCTAATTGCTACGAATGAAATAAAATGAAATCAGTCAGTAATGAAATCAATGCCCTATCCTGCATGAAAGAATGCACTTCAAGAAAGCTCACGCTGAAATAAATCTGGGAGACATTAAAGTGCCACAGTTCTTCTGTTCGGGGTGGCGGCGGCTGAGAAGATCATGGTTCCACAGAGGTCTCTGGTAGGATCCATATCAATTCTGCAGGAGTGGATGGGATGATTTCCACCTGGTTCTCTCTTGCTGGATCAAAGGTTTGTACCACATTCCTATCTTGCCCGTCTTGGGAATGTCAGAACGCTTCCAGATACCCCGAGGCACATCTGCACACAAAACGCCCAGAAGAGGTTAAAGCATCTTGGAGAAATCACAGCAAACAAGAGAAGATGTGAAGCTGATGCACTTAACTGAACCTCCTGTTTCAAAGAGCGAGAGAGAGAACCAGACAGACAGGCAGACTATTTTCTGGCTCCAGTTGTCATGTAATCAAGCAGTCTGGATCTAGGATTCATTCGAGTTGTTTTCTTATTTTGACGATAACGAATGAATTAAATGTGAACTAATTCATATGGTTTTCTAAAATAAATAAAAAAACACCACAATTGTTTCAGCAACCATCAGACTTCAGACTGATTGTGGGTCTGCCTTTCTTTGCCTGCATTTCAAATAGGTGTGCCTTAAGAACGCTCAAGCAGCATTTTCTCATAATAAAGTTATGGGACCTTGAAGATTAACAAAGGTTATGGCACAAGCAACCACAGACTTTGAGGGGATTCAACAGGTACATCAAAACATGTGCAGTGATGGGATGTAACAGGTTCTCACCAGTTCGCCAGAACCGGTAGAAACTTTTCCCAGTGTCCGGAAGAACCGGTAGCAGCTTTTGGGGGGAACCACCTTTGGGGCTTACCTTTTCACTGGTGTGCATGCATGCCTACAGTGTTTGGCGCATATGCACAGCCTCCTTGCTGTCCTCCCAAGTGGGGAGGAGGAAGAGAAGCTGCTAGCCTGAAGCTCCCTGTAGCCTGTTCCCCGGGGTAAGTGACTCACCTTTGGATGTGGTGTGTCTGTGTGTATTTTAATGTGTATTTAAGACCTTTACCTATATTGACGTACTACCACAGTTCCTAAAAAGGCCTGGCAGCCTGGCTTGGAGTTTTTAAGCAAAGTCTTGGAGTTACTTCATCAATAAGCTACACCTGTGCTGTTCCAGTTGCTGTTCCAATTGGAGAACCCTTAAGGAGGTACAGCTGTTTTACATTTACATTAAGGCATATTATCCTAGAGAACCGGTACGATGACCATATCCATCTTGCAACATAGTGCTGCCCAGGCACTTATACTAACAGGTAAGTGATGGGTTTGTGTTTGGGGTGGCTGGGTGGGTTGAGGTGTGTGTGTGTGTGCGTGCTTATTTTTATTTTATTTTTTGCCCCGCCCATGACATCATGATGTCATGATGTTAGCTCCACCCACACTGTGATGATGTCATGGTGGGGTAGTACATTTTTTGACAACCCACCACTGGATCCAAACCCACTTTACTTTGCTTGGTGATAATATTGCATTATCTGCAGCCTGAGCACCCCCTCCTTAATCTGTGTTCTTCCTTTTTCTTCTCCCTGCTCACTATTTTCACAGCTTCAGAACCGTACCTTTTACATGGTCCCACCCATACCATGCAAGTAGTTTAAGGTATCAAAGGGGGTGAAATGGGAGACAAGTCTGCCACCAGGGTGGGTGAATACTCACCCCATTAAGATTGAACTGCACAAATTACTTTTCCAGACCTGAACTTATAGGTTGAAAAGGGAGGAGGCCTTTCAGATGGGGCGGGTTCAGTGATGGGATGTCCCCGGTTCCAGACGGATCCCTGGAACCGGTAGGACCAATCCCGGAGGGTTCTCCGTGAGGGGAGTCCACTTTTGGGGCGTCCGATTCCGGACACCTCACCGAAATAATTTTTTAAAAAAAAAATCGGAGCTAAAATGGCTCCAATTGACTGCGCATGTGCAGAAACTCAATCTGACACATTGCGCATGCGTCAGATTGAGTTTCTGGACATGCGCAGTCAATTGGAGCCATTTTAGCTCCAATTTAAAAAAAAAAATCTTCCGAAGCTGGAGCCGCCCCTTTTTAGAGTGGCTCCAGCAGCAGCGGCGGCAGCCCTAAGAGAAGGGCACCTCCCCTAGCCGGCCACCTGGCTCCCACGGGCACGTTGGTGCCTGGCCGCGCCGCCCACCCGCGCCGCGCCCTCCTAGGGACTTGGGCAAACCCGACAAACCCCCATGCCCTGGGTAAGCCTGGCAGGGCCGGAAAGGCAACGGCCCGAGGAAGCAGCAGGCGCCCGGCAGAAGACAATGCGGCGGTGGCGAGCCCCGCCGGGCTTACCCAGGGCACGGGGGTTTGTCGGGCCCAAGTCCCTAGGAAGGCGCGGCGCGGGCGGACGGCGCGGCCAGGCACCAACGTGCCTGTGGGAGTCCGGTGGCCAGGCAGGGGCTGTGGCGGCCGTGACCGGCGGATGCAGGGCCGTCCGCGGCCTTCGTAGGAGGAAACTGCCACAGTCGGGGGCAGCGTGCCTTGCCGGGTGGCCCCGGGCCACATGGAGGTTCGTCGGTGCCAAGGAAGGTAAGTGAGGCTTTTATATTTAGGGTGGGTGGGTGATTTGTTTGTGTTTTGGGTGGGTGGTTGTACTTTTATTTAATTTTTATTTTATTTATTTATTTATTTTATTTCTTTAAGTTATTTACGGGTCTGTGTGCATGTTTATTTTTTATTATTATTTTTTTATTTTTGGCCTTGCCCACAACGTCATGACGTCATGACGTTGGCTCCGCCCATGACGTCATGACGTCATGACATTGGCCACGCCCATGACGTCCATGACGTCATGGCATGGTAGTAGAATTTTTGACATCCCATCACTGGGCGGGTTGGTGACATTCTGTTGCTTGATGCTAAAATCAAGTCAGCCTCTGCCCCATGGTTGGACCTTCCATCAACACCTGCACTGGGACAGGATCTTCCGCCTTAGCACTGAATTGTGGCACAGTTTGGCCTTTGAGAGCGGTAGATGGACTTGGCAGTGCCTACAGCTCTTCCACCCTTAGAAGAAAGTGGCCATGGGCCCCGGAAAACAGCTGGCAGACTCCTGTCCCTAAAGTATCTGCTCCCTGAAATGGTTGTCTGACTCCGCCTAATGGTTGGGCCAGTCCTGCTCTTCAATGGGGTTGGAAATAAACAGATAAATTGGATAAATTGCCAACTGTAATCTCTCTTTTGCTGGACAGATAATACACTTAGGCTAAGGTCATGGAGGAGAGAATGGCCGACAAGAGGACAACAGGGGGTCTGGCTACTTCCCCCCCCCCTTGGGGTAGGGTCATAACAGGATGTGGACCATCTCCTTACATGCCTGCGTGCATGTGTGCAAGCGTAAGCATGCCCAGGCATACTCTTTCCTTTTTGGCTGCCCTGCAGTTTTTAATTAATACAGATTCCATCTATACCCATTAGAGCTGTGGATAATATTGGAAAGAATTTAGACTCTGTGGGATTCCTGCCCCCCCCCCCCTTTTCTCATAAATCATTTCCAGATAAGGGATTGTAATTGTTACAGAGTTTGCCTGGATCAGCATGATTCAACCGCTATAATCAGCTGCTATAGCAAAATGCTGGGCAGCATGTATCCAGTGAACAAATTGAAAAACAGGAGGCAGTGGAATGACTGGTTACCTTAATTGGAAAGAGGACAATTGTTTACATTATCAGGTCAAATAATTATATAGACCAAATGCAGGTGTTGTTTGAAACTCATAATCTCCTTACCGAAGTGCTAACATTTAAACAAAGTATTAGGAAGGAAATGTCCTGACCTGCTCTTTATGTTTATGGTTTTATTGTTCTTTCTTGGGAGAAGAACAATGAATGAAGGCTCAAATTGTTCTACCATTGAGAGCAGCAAAGCACAAGGATCTCCTACAGTTCAGTGCATATTAATTCAGAGATAAGCTCCCACCCGCAGCCCCTAACATTGTGAGATATTGCCAAAATCCTGTTGTACACTTATGCAAAGGGAGTAATTTATAGTGGCAAATTACCATATAAGAGGGAGTAAACAGAAAGAGCCTCCTTTAAGAATGTGGTATTTTTAAACCGAAATTGGGCATATCACGGACAACAGCAATCTTGTAGTGCCGGCTAATCTTTCTCACACTAGGTCAGGTGAAAAGAACTATGTAATGAATTCACCAAAAGGTGGCTTCATTTTGGCAGTTTCTCGTCTGACTTAGACATGAAAGAAGAAGAAAAAACATATAAGACATTCATTCATTCATTCATTCATTCATATGCCACCCATCTAGGAGATCATCCCATTCTGACATATCAGAAAACAAAATAAAATAAACACAACAAAATAAAACTATAATAAAAAACACTGTAGCACTTTAAAGACTAACTGCTTTATTTTTTATTGTTAGCTTTCGTGAATCAAGTTCACTTCTTCAGACAAAGAGTGAAACTTACAGGCATGGTTTTATACACCAATGCTAATGGCTGTGTGAAGCTGTATTGTTGTGCTTGCTTGTCTGTCATCTTGCTTGACCACACCCTTCTCCCTTTGACCCCCTGAATTTGGTGTCTAAAACCCATGCCTGTAAGTTTCACTCTTTGTCTGAAGAAGTGGACTTGATCCACGAAAGCTAACAATGAAAATAAAGCAGTTAGTCTTTAAAGTGCTACAGTGTTTTTTATTTTATTTTTATTTTGTTTTGTTTATTTTATTTTGTTTTCTGATATGCCTGAACCACAGACTAACATGGCTACTATTGTTAAAAAAAAAAAAATCCCACTCTGAGTGATTTACAACATTAAAACATGACAATAACCATCAAATTAATCAAAAATTAAATTATTACAACTATTTCCAGCTCATTTTAGTAACTAAATCTTAACTCAAGCATTTTAACTAATCTTAGACAAAAACTAAGATCTGGAGAACAAATAAACAACAGAAATCCTGATGGACATATCAAAATAAATTAGCTAGGAGAAAGAATGGCCTTAAAAGCCTCCTTAAACAGTGGTGTTTTTAGGTGACATTTAAATACATCCAGAGACAGGGCTTGGCACAGCTCAACTGGCAAGGTGTTCCACAATATCGGTGCTGCTACCGAGGAGGCCCTATTTCTTGTTAAGGTTTTCCTGGCTATCTTTAGCATCAGCACATGGACATGCACCATTAGCAAGGATTGGGTAGTGAGGGCAGAAATCTCTATAGCTGTTGTCTTTGCTTACCAATTCATGCACTTTAGTATACAACAGATAATGCCTATATTTATGGCTATTTGCTTCTGAAAGTTATGCAAAAAGGTGTAATTTTCAGAAGCAAATTGTTATAAGGTAAGAAATCTCAGTAGGCACTATCTGTTGCATAGTAAGGCAATTGTATTGGGCCATTATTTTAAGTAATTGTGTGCAAGATTGCAGCTATAATTTAAAATGATAACACTGTAGCCCTGATCCCACTTAATAAGGGAGAGGTGCCTTTGAATTTCAGGGAAGGTATCTTGCATAAATGTGTGCTAGAGATTTCTGATATAATTAATTACTCTCTCCTTGTTTCCATAGCATAGTCTTATGCATGCTGACATAGAAATTATTTCCCCTTGTGTCCAGTGGGTTTTATTCCAAGGTATGTATGCTCTTCAGTCACACTGACAGGACAGTTAACTGTGAAATATAAGAAATACAATAAAATAATGTATATAAAAATAAGATTAAAAGGTAGATCTAGCAAAGCAACATTAACATGATGTATAATCAAGAATAGAACCAATAAACTCAGATCTTAAAACCAGGCATCAGAAAGCCATCAGGAATGAGCAGCAAGTGAACTTCTTTGGGGAGTGTTTCAAAGCTGGATTGTTACCACTGAAAAGGCCTTCCCCGCTCATGGCAGGGTATCCCAAACGGTAAAAGATTCTAATGATGGTCTCAAGCTTCATGGAAGTCCATGTGAAGAAGACAATGTTCTTTGCTAAGCAGTAAAGTCAGTGGTTTCTCTTCATTCCTTTACTTGCAGAGTTCTGTCCTGATCCAAAGGTATTATTATTATTATTATTATTATTATTATTATTATTATTATTATTATTATTATTATTATTATTATTATTATTATTATTATTATTATTATTATTATTATTATTATTATTATTATTATACTTGTATCATCAAGAACTACACCAAACATGTTTATTATGCATAAAAATGTAACATATGATGGTCAAGTAAACATTCCTAGATCTTTAAGAACATCCAATGGAGCCTGTTTTTGGCACTCCCTCTCACATCTACTCCATGTTTAATAAAACCTCTCTCTGGCTTCCACTTTGCCGAACTACTGCTATTACTTTTGGCACAAAATAGAAGCATGTTATTACAAGAAGCGTGTTTAGAATAATAGTTTAAGATAATAATACATATATATGGCTTGGTTTTGACAACTAGGAAGAACCGACATTTAGTTGTTAGTTGGTTGGATAGCTCAGTGAACCAGCCAAGAGCAGGGAGTTTGATTCCCCACTCTGTCTTGCAGGGGGGAAATGCCAACCTGTGCAGCCTTGAACAAAGTCAATGATTCCCAGAGCGTCCCCAGAAGAAGGAACTAGCAAACCACTTCTGAGGACTCTCTACTCTGAAAACCCTGCAAAGGGTTGCCATGGGTCAGAAACGTGACTGGACAGCACATAATTATGACTGTATCAAATCCAGCTTAGCATGTCCACTGGGGGGTGGGGGGTGGAAACTGTTGGTTCAGTCTCCCATGCAGTGGTGGGATTCAGCAGGTTCGCACCAGTTCGCCAGAACCAGTAGCAGAAATTCTGGCTGGCCTCGCCCAACCAAGTTTTGAAATAAAGTAGTCCTAATTCGGGTGCAATGCAGGGCTTTCCCCCTGGCCACGTCCACCATACCATGCACACAGAGTAGGTAGTAAAAAAATTTTGAATCCCACCACTGCTCCCATGACATTGTTTCTACCACTCTTTCAAGCTTCCACACAGCCTAAAATACTGCTTTTCCATGCTTCTTAAAATTTTAAGTGAGCCTCATGCTCTCAGATAGGATAATACAATCCCCAAGAAAATCTTGAGCTCAGTATTGTTAAAAATACAGTAATACCTCGGATAACGACTGCATCATCTAACACTAAAATCTCATTGTAAATTCTCATTGTAAAATCTCATTGTAATTTCTAAAGAAATTTTGCATCGGATAACGATCTGCTAGCATTATCCAATGCAGTCATTCGTAGCAGCAGGGTGGGTGGAAAGCTGAACAGGGTTCTCCATTCAGCTTCCCAGCCACCCTGCAGCTGCAGAGGCAGGGGTGGGATGGCTGGAAAGCTGACAGGGGGCTCCCACATTGGCTCCCCCAGCCACCCCACCGCTGCAGAGGCAGGGACAGGTGGTTAGGAGTCCCCGTCGGCTTCCCCAGCCACCCCGCAGCTGTGGATCGGGTACTTTGACCCCCCAGAGCCAGCAGGGGGTCAGGGAGCCCAAAATGAATGAAAGAATGTACATTTTTTCACCCATTTTAGGTTCACTGACCCCCTCTTTGCCAGCTCCAGGGTGGTCGAGGGACCTGATCCGTGCTATTTCCAAAGTTTCTCCACCTCCCTGGAGGCTGCAGCAAGCCAAAATGTTATGGAATCCCCACTGCCCTTTCCAAAGAGGCAGGCTGATCGCCCCCACTTCCCTTTCCTCTTTGGAAAGGGAACAGGGCTTTTTTTTAATGTTGTGCAATCAATGCATCGCACAACATTAAAAACCAGATAACGACGAGACTTGTGGAACCAAATCTCATCGTTATCCGAGGTATTACTGTAATAATAAAAAAATAAAAAGCTAGAAGTTCTGAAAATACCTGCTCATACCATCTGTGTTTGCAACTCTGATCATCTGGATACCAACCTCCAGTGTTGCCTATGCTAGCTAAGGTTGATGAAATCTTTAGACGGAAAGCATCTACAAAACTACATATTCCCCCCACCCCCACCCCCTTAGTCTTGTTCCAAAAGCTAGTGGCCTATTTTGTGCTGATCAGGAGCTGTGTATTATTGTCCTTTTCCTCAACAAATAGGCAGGATATAAGCATTTTAACCGAATAACTGACTGCCCCTCATTGTATGTATGAGATCTTCCATTGTAACTACACAGAAATTGAACAGAACTGGAGGAGTCCATTATGAAGAGTTACAAGTAGGAAACAATTGCAGAGATAAAACTCTGACCTTCACTGTCACCCCTGCTTCTAAAACTGTAATTCCGTTCTAGGTTGACTAATGCCTTTATTGGATCACAAAAAGATGACACATTTTACCGCATCACTAAAAGTTTACACATCCTTGCAACTTTGTGGTGATCCAGCGAAGGTACTGCTCAACTTAGAACTTTGTTTTGATGGGTGGGTCACACAGCTCCCCCCCCTTTTTTTTTTGGCTAAAGTCATTGTGTTCTCCAATCCTACCCTCCCCCTTTCTTTTCTCTTGCCATAGCAAGAGGTCTCTCTGGTTTCAAAGTCATCCTGTAATTAGAAGGAACAGCTTAAATCCTGACTTCAAACATAAAGCCACCAATCTGCTGTGTAAACAGAGAGCACCATGGAGCTCCCAAGAGGATACCGGTACTTGAAATATGTTTTCCTCATACACTGGACTTGAGGTGGGGGCAGGACTGTAAATGAGGGATGAATCAAATTCTTCATTGATGTATAGTAGGGATTCTCAACCTGTGGCCCACGGGCCAGATGCAATGCACGGCACCATTTCATGTGGCTCCCCACTGCCTCCCCCACACCCAGAAGTTCCATGTGGTGGAGAAAGGGCAAAATGACTGTCTGGCCCCCAAAGCTGTCTGAGGGAGCATGACCTGACCCCCAGCTTTAAAACTACAGTGAACTCCTGATGGATAGCCATCAAGTGATCAGGCACATATGGAAAGGGGCAGGAGTCTGACATAGAGTGTCACTGTGAAGTCCATGTGCAGTGTCAAACAGCTGTTGTGTGTCACACAAAGCTGGATTCAGTGCCTAAATCCCAAAGATATAAATATGAGGCCAGGGTTCTCAAAATATAGGAAATTGTTTACGATATTCTCTTTAAGAGATCCACAATAGCTTTTAAAAAGTGGCAAAGCCACTTCTGGAAGTGGCGGGGAAATATTTGCGCATGTGCAGAGATGTCCAGAACCACTTCTGGGAGTGGCGAAACCACTTTTGGAAGTGGTGCAGATGCATTTGTGCATGCACAAACACATCCAGAACCTCTCCCAGAAGTAGTTCCTGATGCGCATACGCAAACGTGCCCACTTCCAGGGACATGGTCAGACCCGCTCAGTTGTTCCAGGGACATGTTCAGGCCCCAGTGCAAGAAGTTTGGACACCCCTGCACTAATGGGTAAAATCATTCCTTAAACATCTCATTTGCCCTGAAAGCTGATTGCTGTAAAAGTCAAATCAAACCTGATGGCACATAACAACAACAACAACTTTCAGTAGGCTTAATGTGGCATATATGATCCTTCTTTCCACAACCGTTTTATTCTTACAGTGAACTATACAATGAAAGTGGCTCTAGCCCTCTAGAGTAGGGGTGCCCAAACTTTTTGGGCCACGGGCCGGTCACATGGTTCAGAGAGCCAGTCACTGGCTAGGGGGGCTGGATTTAGCCCCCGATGCCAATTCATCTGCCCCACAAACCTCTCATCATTCCTGGAAGCAGAAGTAAAACACACCTGTATAGGTGCTTTTTACTTCCTCTTCCAGGCGCTACGAGGCTTTACAGGCCGGATGAATTGCCGTCAGGGGCTGGATTTGGCACCAGGCCATAGTTTGGGCACCAAGTGAGAATTACCTACTATTTAATTCCTAAACATGTTTTGAATTATTGTATTGTTGGAAGGAAGGTCAAAATGCCATTTTGTAGCCTCTAGACAACATGGGGGCAATTTTGCAACATTTAGAGCAGCTTCCATCACTTTTGAACCCCTCCACACATGCCCAGATTAAAGATGGCTTTTCATAGTTGCAAGATTTCTCCCCAGTAATCCCTGTCTAGTTTTATTTATTTATTTTTAGGGGGGAGGGCAGGAGATCACAGGAGCAGATGTAACCCTCCAAGGTCTAAAAATAGATATCTACAGCTACTTAAGCAGCATGCTTTCCTTTGCAAGATTGGTCGAACAGAGGAGAAAGGATGCTGTCTGACTTTACATACACAGTTGTTTTTCCAAAAGTGATGAAGGTAGCTGATTTTCAGTTTTGGTTTATTTTTGGCCACATGACTGCTGCAACCTACTAGCCTGATGCACAACACACATTCACCTGGCCATTGCCTCAAAAGACCATCAGATCACACCAACGTTGTTCCATTGACCAATGGCAAGACCCAGCACCAGAGCTGCAAAACGTTCCTCTTCTGCGTTGAGTAAGGCCACAGCTCTGCAACTACAAAGGTAAGAGTTACAGGTAGACCGCAAAAGTAGTGAATTGTGTGACCGCATTCCACTGTTCGGGGGGGGGGGGGTGGAAAGAAAGAAGGATAAGCAACTTAATTACCGTATATACTCAAGTATAAGTCAGGTTTTTTAGCCCCCAAAATGAGGTCTTAAAATAAGATTTGACTTGTACTCGGATCAGTCAAAAATATACCCACACAAATGTCTAAATTAATTAATTTTACCATATTTTCATGTACAGTCAAACCTCGCATAAAGAGCGTCTTGCTTAAAGAGTAACTCGCTTAAAGAGCAAAATATTCTCTGAATGTTCGCTTCACTTATCAAATAAAACCAACCAAAAACTCACTTAACAAATAAATTGGGGTTTTCAGTACCCCCCACAACCGGTCATTTACAATGGTGTTTCGCTTAAAGAGCAAACTCGGAGCAATCTTGTGGAGCGCATTACAGTAATACCTCGGATAACGTTTACCTCCGATAACACTAAAAACGCATAACGTTAAGTAATCTGGGGAGGAGAATTGGATCGAATAACATTAAGGTCCTATGGGATGTATCGGATAACAACTGCTAAAGCCTGTGCGGTTACAATGTATCTCTATGCATCAGATAACACTAAAAATCAGATAACACCAAGACTTGTGGAACCAAGACTTAGCGTTATCCGAGGTATTACTGTATGCTCTTTAAGCGAGGTACCACTGTATTTTAATTACTGAAAATCACTAGCTGCTGCTGCATTTTCCAACCCCAACTTATACTCGGGTCAATCTATTTTCCTAGTTTTAGAGGTCCAAATTAGGTACCTTGACTTATATTCGGGATGACTTATAATAAAGTATATACGGTACATTGTAACCAATTGTCACCAAACTTGGAAGGGACAGGAGAGGCAGAGAAACCATGGAGACTCTTGGTCTCTTAGATCATCCGCATAACATTTTATCTCCAAGCGGCTGCTCCAGTTTGCTTGTGAGATGCCTGGGCTGTGGGCACCTGTGGAAAAACAAAGGACGCTGCACATGATAGGAGACGCAAGGAGCCCACAGTTGTGCTCCTGAGCTGATAGGTTTCTGTGACGCTTGGTGAGAGGGCATAATCTGCTGGCCCCATGCAAAGCAGTACTCTGGGAACAGGCCTGTAGGGGCCTTTGCCTTTAAATCAGCCCATGTGTGACTTTTCAAAGTGGCCTTAGTGAGATTCCAGGAAGGGCATCTTTTTTTTATCCCAACATAATGAGCTACATCCGTCCCAAATTCATGGAGCTCAAGATAATGGAGAAAACTTTGTTTGGATTATTATTTTTTTGTTATTGTCATTATGATTTTGTCTTTCGCAGGCAAAGATGTACCTGCCGTTTTGTTGTTTGGTTTGGTTTTGAAAGCACAGTGTGTGATTCTTTTTCACAAATAATTTGCTACACAATCCCTGTTTTGTGGGGAGAAGGGAGGGGAGAAGTGAACCCGTCCCACTGCTTGCCTTTTTCTTGTCTATCCCCCCCATCTCCCCCTTCTGTTGCTACTGCTCAAAACCCCCCCCCCAACTTCCACAATGATGAAAAACTGCAGAGAAACAACTCCCACAATTAACGATGAGGTCACACTCAGTTCAGCTCTATTGGCTGCTTAATTGGCTGGTTCTATAGCAGTTCTCCTTATCGGCTTGCCAACACAGCTTCTGACAAGCTGCTTTCCGGATAATTAATCTGAGACTTCAGATTCTCGAAGCCTGGGCTGGTTTGAGGGCAAAACTGCTTCGCTGTGAAACCAAGAGGTGAAGGTCTCCTCATCCAAAGGGCCTTGAAGAATCCCAGTGTGGCTCCAGATGGCAGAGCTGATGTGTTTGCACAGGGGTTTGATATGCAAGCACACATGCATTCCCTCCCTCTCCCTTAAGGAACTCCGGACGCCACCGGCCTCAGGGGTCAGGCACCTGGATGGAGCCCCGACATGCTGTTGACTCCCTAGTTCCCACCCCTGGAGGCCGCAAGACAGGCATACGTGGAGAGACGTGCTTGGAGATGGTTTTGGTGTCATGCCCCCAATGTTATGCAAATGCACAGGGTTATAATAAAGAGAAGCCTAATGAGACTTAATGAACCCTTGGCTAGGAAAATGGAAAATAATGAGCTGAAAACAAAATCTGCCAATGGAGACAGCAGGTCAGCAGCAGAGGAGACAGGAAAAGGGAGTGGCTCTGAGGAAGCCATTTGTCCTTGGGGTGGGGAACAGGGACCTTGCTGCATGGAGGAAGGACTCTGAAGAAGAGGACAGGTGGTGGCTTTGGGCAGGTTGCCTGGTGGATGGTTTTTGCCAACAGCCAAATGGGGGCGGGGTGGCACCTTTTCTGGGGGGCTGAGGAGGCCTCCCATGGCTCTTTTGGGGGGTCAGGGTGGATGCATCCCTTCCAGTTTTGATGAGACCTTTCAACAGCCCTTGGTATGAAGCACAGTGTCTTTCTTGGGTTCCAGACGAAAGTCTGAGATGGGACTCAAGGAGGGCCATGTTTCCTGTCAGGTCTTCCAGTCCTAACTTAGATGACTCCCTCCACCCCCAGTCTTATTTTGATTTGTTGTCCTGGAAAGTGAAGAAGAGGCATTTGTGGCCTTCCTGCTTCAGTAACTTGGCTGGCTATGAGCACTGTGTAATGTAAAAGTTGACGTTGCTTGAAAGCTAGTTGTATCTGACTCTAGGGTTTGGTGCTCATCTCTGTTTACAGCCAAAGAGCCAGCGCTGTCTGTGTCTGCAAACGTTTCTGTGGACATGTGGCAGGCATGCGTCGACACCTGAGTGCACAGGATGCTGCTTACCTTCCCACTGAAGTGGTCCCTATTTATCTACTTGCAATTTCTTGCTTTCAAACTGCTCAGTTGGCAGGAGTTGGGACAGAGACGGGAGCTCGCTTTGTCATTCAGCACTTGGGTCTTGAACTGCTGACCTGCTGACCTTCCAGTCAAGTTCAGTGTCTTAACCACTAAGCCTTGACACAAATGATTCCCCCCCCCCCCCCCCCAAGATCCTAGCATTCCTTCTCAGGAAACAAAGGCCTCTTATTCTGGTGCAATGTCTTTATCCTCCTGGTTTTAAACAAGTTTATCCTGCTCTTTCATTACATGGTATAACTTTTTAAAAATTCTTTGACTATACAGTATTTCTTTTCCTTTTTTTATGCATTCTAGTTACCTTTATAAGCAACTTTAAATTTATTTATAAGGGGAAATGGACACAGAGGCTTTAGCCCTCTATGTGTTGGAGTCTAATTCTCATCAGGCTGAACCAGCATGGCTAGTGTTCGGAGTGATGGGATTTGGAGTCTAATAACACCCAAAAAAGCTCTGCAGCACATTGTCAACCATCAAGTAATCTCTATTGGTTATTACACGGCTACTATTCCAAAAAACTCTATTGGTTAGAATCAAGAATCCTTCCTGTGATATCACCTCCACTTGTCTTTCTTTTGTGTAACCCCACCTCTGCCAATCCTTTTATAGTTCACTATGTTGCCTCTTCAGTTTTAAAAGAGTTGCACAGTGTTCTGGGGAAAAGGTAGTAAAGGTAAAGGCATCACTTGCTTGAAAGCCAGTTGTATCTGAATCAAGGGTTCAGTGCTCATCTCTGTTTGAAAGCCAAAGAGCCAGCGCTATCTGCTTCTGCAGACGTTTCCATGGTCATGTGGCAGGCATGACTAGACACCAGAGTGCACGGAACACTGTTTACCTTCCCGCCAAAGTGGTCCCTATTCATCTATTTGCAATTTCTTGCTTTAGAACTGCTAGGTTGGCATGAGCTGGGACAAGGACGGGAGCTCATTCCGTCCTGCAGTACTTGGGAATCGAACTGCTGACCTCCCGCCTTTCAGTCAGTGTCTTGGCCACTTGGGGAAAGGTAGCAAGCAGCATTCCAAACAAATCAAAGGAACATTAAGCAAACAAACAAACAAGCAAATGAATGAATGAATGAATGAATATTCATAAGAGTAAAGACATAGTGATAAGGTGATCAAGCACTAATCTCTTCTATTTAGCAATAATATAAAGAGGATAATCAGGACAGAGGAAACAATGTGAGGCATGTTATCATGATCCTAGACATCACGCTCAACTGCTTATGCCACTGAAACATCGCCTTCACCTACAGACATAACCCCAATCTTTACACACATCCACCTTTTTAGTCACTCTGACTTAAAAAAAAATAGAATCCCTCCAGCGTCAGAGGGAAAAAAATTGTTTGGGAGAAAAAACATGAGTGGATTCAATTCAGCCTTTGTAGTAGACCTTGTGCTCAGTTTATTCAGTGAAAATGCAAGTTATAATTTGTTCTAGCACACTGCCCCATATTCTCAAGCAAGCAAGCAAGCAAGCAAGCAAGCAAGCATAATCACAGTTGTTCCAGAGCAAAACGGGCAGAGTTAGACCCAAAGGTAGCATCATCATGTAGGAGCAGTGCTGGGTTGTCAAATTTTCCGCTACCACACCGTGATGTCATCACAGTGTGGGCAGAGCCAAAGTCATGACATCATAACGTCATGACGCATGGGCAGAGCCAACGTCATGACATCATGATGACATGACATTGTGGGTGGGGCCAAAGAAAAATAAAATAAAATAATAAAAATAAAATAATAAATAAAATAAAAATAAACACACACACACCCCTCAACCCACCCACCCACCACACAAACCCGTAAATTAATTAAAATAAAATTACATAAAAATACACCCACCCTAATTTAGGCACAAGGCACAGCAGATGGAAACTGTGGTCTGCTTTTATGCTTAAATCCTGTGAATATCTTCCATCTGCCTTCTGCCAGAAGTAAAAATACAGTAATACCTGGGCTCCGCTTGGCTTCGTCTGCAACTTGCCCGGGCTGTCCCCGAAGCCAAGCGGAGCCCAGGCTAGTGATCGCTAGCCTGCACTCAGCCTGGCTTCGGGCACAAACCATGCAGCCACGCGGTTTGTCCCCTGAAGCACCCCCCAGCCCTAGCTAGCGATCACTGGGGCTGGGAGGTGCTTCGGGGACAACCCACACGGTGTGTCCCCCAAAGCACCCCCCAGCCCCAGCTAGTGATCACTAGGCTGGGGCTGGAGGGTGCTTCATAGGACAAACCCAGTGATTGCCCTCAGCCCCCCCCCCCGCCTTTCCACACCCTGCCCCAGCAGACGGTTGCATTGGATAATGCTAACAGATCGTTATCCGATGAACATTCCCCCCCCCCAAAAAAAAAAGGCATCATTATCCGATTCTAGCGTTATCCAATGCAATCGTTATCCGATGTATTACTGTATTAGGATTTCCTAACCAGAAATCCTAATTATATAGAAAATTATATTTTTGGCAGTAGGTATAAGAAAAGTCTTTCAGACCTTACTGATGTTGGATATCTCAATGAAGCCATGTATTCTCATGGAGTTGCTATCTTCAAAATACATTTTAATTGAAATATTTTACAGATGTTCTCTTTTTTACTTCAGTTCAAACAAAGGCCATCAGTGTAATCTCAATAAATGTGTGTGTGTGTGTGTGTGTGTGTGTGTGTGTGTGTGTGTGTGTGTGTGTGCTTGTGCGAGAGAGAGATTTTCTTCCACGCACAACATTTTTTCTTCTGGACTCAACTCAATGTTTAAAGGTAGAAAACAGGCGTATGTATAAGGAAAAGAGATAAACCTTAAAATCAAATATGAAACTATATTTTTAAATGTTCAACTTTTCTTATAACACCAAGTCAACAGACTAATCTTCCTCATACTCAAAAGCACCAAGTGATGTTTGTTTGGGTTACTGTCATCATGGCAAATTATTACCGGCCTAGCATCCATCAGAGTTAACAAACAAAATAGGTCCTGCCATCAATCTTGAGTTACTGAAACTATTTTAATCTGCATAAGCCATTTACAGTGCAATCCTCTAGGCATCTAGATAAATCAGTCCTGTTTTGCTCAGAGGATGACTTCGCATAGGATTTCAGTTTTATTTTTGCCATATGTGGCAATACTGCTTGGAGGAGCCAGGCAGGAATGCAGGGCTAGTTACATAGACAGAGGAGCTGCCAGTGTCACACAGTGCCAAATGCATCCTCTGTTCCTGGCCAAATTTACAATTATCCCCTGAGGTTTAGTGTCTTATATTAAAATTCTTCCGAGGCAACAAGAATTGGGAGAGCTAGTCAAAATGAGACAGCTGCCTCAGGCAGCAATTGGTGGATTACTTAATTTCCTTTTGTATTTTCATTTCCAAAAATGAGGAAGGGTGTTGAGTGAAAGAGGAGGAAATTCCTCACTAATCTGTCCTCTGCACCATGAATACAGTTGGGGGCAAGTCACTGTTCTATCTCTGCCTTGGGGCCACAGTGAAGAAAGTAACTTTACTGAGCATCCTAAAATGGTCTGTGGTAAGATTTTCTGACATATAGAAGAACAACAGGCCACAATAACAAAAGGAAGTGTATGGGGATGGATGGGTGGGGGTAGGTGAATGGTGGATCAACTTTTAGTATGAGGACAAGTTTTTTTCACTACAAGCTTTCACCTGCCTTTTCTCAGCAGACAAAAGGGATTTCCACAAAGCTTAGAAATTTTACCTTTCTGGGCGGAAACTCTCACTCACTGGCAGTGGGATTAGCAACATGACCCTGGGAATTTAGCCCAGAAAAGTCAGATTTCCACATTCTGAATTTCACTGTGCTGATATAAGACTTGTATCTTATTGCAAGGGCAGAACCTCTGATTCAGTGGGATTTTACATAAATGTTGACTTAACGCTTCAACAATTGATTCAAGGAGTTTACTCTTAGTTGGGACTAGTAACCTGATACTGGCCTGGAAGAAATATCTGGGGATGCTTAGGCCAAATTAAATGCATTCATTTTTAACATGTCACAGGATAGGACTCTCCACACCTTCAAAAGAACGAGATTATGTTGATCCATTGAGGTAAAGCAAAATACAGTGCACTAAAGGATAGTACAGTACCTGTATTAGGGTCCGTTGTAAATGCAACTCAACGTATAAAGTAGGATCAGCTTGTAAATTTAATCCATAACTAGATACAGACATATCTTGCTGTTCTCTTTCTTTTTACAGAGACCACGAGTCTCCACATTCTTTCCAGAGGGCTCTGCCAGAGCAAATGTGATATTCATAGGAATCTTAGACTCATTAAGTACCACCTTCCAATCTGTGTCTAATTTGATCTCCGTGGCTTGAAACATCAAGCTAAATATTTGGACTTCTGTGCTTTTTTTCCTCCTGCTCCCCTGTTATTTTTATTTTATTTTTTCAGTAATATACCCTGATGAAGAGAATTGTAAAAAGAACTCAAAAGGATGCATATTCTGGTGCCTTTGTAAACAGAATGTTTTGGTTTTGTTGCAACAGACTTAAGAGAGCATTTTGCTTAGACATTTCAAGGAGGTGTCAGTTTTGACCTTATTCTGTATCATAGCATTCCAATACATAACAAAATGTGTGTTTTCCCCCTTTTCCTCTTTTCCCACTCTTGCTATAGGAGTCAATTTGATCATGGTCCCTATTCTTGTCAGCTGTTTGTTAACGAAAGCAAGATTATCCAGTGCTATCCATAGTTGCCCTTTGAACTGTTGATAAATGGGCAACCATTGCAAATGTGTAAGATAGAACAAAGCACCTAATATTAAGCACAACATAAATGACGGTTGACTTCAGTGGAAATAATTTTCTGACATTTTAATTGTGTTCACAAATGCTGCGAGGGCTTTTGATTGTGGAATATTTGAAAACAGCTGCAGCCCTAAATACACTTACCAAAGACTGAGCCTTACCAGGTTCAGTGCAGCTTAGGTTTGAGTAAGGACCAGATGATCTACTCCGTGAAACCCATTGACCTCCAAGAATGTTCTGACAACAAGTCCCACTGATCTGAAGCGACATAATCAGCACCTACCCTGGCAGGGGTTGTTGGGATCTGTCATCACAAAGGCCGCAGCTTGGGGCAGGATTTTAAATACAGTTTATGACCAACCCAGAACAACATCCAAAATGAAACCCAAAACAGGTGTTCATTTTTTCTAGAACCATAAGCCTTCAGAATCTCTTTCCCTGCCTTCAAGTTCGGACACCAGATAGGATGGTGCCAGCCACCCTCCCAAAGTGGAAAGAAATGCAGTCTGGAAATTAGAAGTGACCATTTCATGTTTGATGTTATTCAGAGGAGACTGTTCCTCATTTAGGGGCATTAGTCGTTGTAATAAAAGCCCTAATATTTCAACAACAGTCGTGATTAAGAACAGAAGGAGCAAAGTGGCAGCTGATCTCCATCTAAAAAGAGCTAACTAGTTCCCTCCACCACCACCCTCCCCACCTGATCACACTGTCGCATTTAAATACCATGAATATTCACTGCCTGGCACCCAGCTGGTAGCTGAGCTGTTTTGATACAAACCACCCTCCTTCAAACTCAAAAGAGTTTTTAATCAGCTGCAAGAGAAAGGAGAAGAAAGTAAAAGAGAGAAATAGGAACAGAGAGAGAGAGATGGAGGGTTGGGGGGGGGGACCTGAACCCGTGAGTTCAACAGAAGAGATAGACAGAATATCATTAACTCTTTCAGGCTCCTCTTGGTTATGCCCACACTACGGTTCTATTGTTGCATTGCCCTCCTGTTAAACAGGGCAGGGGACTCAAAGGGTGCATCCTGCCGTTTATACATAGGCATAGATATAGATATAATCTTTCTTACATCAATGCATCAGCTCCCTGCTGTGCTGCCAGTCCTCAAGGTCACTTATGTGTAGAACTGCCTTTTCTCTGCCTGCCTGAACCGGGACGAATGACTGGCAAATTGCATTGTCATCTTGCAGGCAGTGAGACCGAAGCCTTTTGCCTCCTCTGATCCCAAACATGTGAAAATCCCACATGGGACCCGGATTTCTGGCACAGACCGGTTGCTGTTTTCCTTTTAAAACACTCCACCTCTTGGGTTTTTTAAGCTGTTATTGATTAGCTAACTTTATATCCTCCCTTTAATCCAGTGAACTCAAAGCCATGGGCCTGGTGCTCTACCTCTTCTCTCACAACATCCTTGTAAAGTAGGTCAGGCTGAAAGAAAATGACAAGCCTAAAGTTACCAACTGAGTAGAGTGCAGGTTTGAATCTTGATTCCCTACAGCTTGGTGCCAGAACGTTTCATTGTGAACTGTCAAGTGGCAGCCAACGGATGGAAATCCTAGCAGGATTTCCAAGGTTATGTCAGATAGTTAAGGGGGGATTTTACACATGCCACACCACTGTGAGAAGAGTTTTCAGGCCAACCCTTCTACATCCTAGTTCCTCACTCTATGCACTACATTGACTCTTGACACAACTATGCTGGTCTCTATAAATAAGGTATATATCCTGCCATTTGGGGCTAGTTCATCCAGACACGAGGTGTGCGAAAATAGGTTTTTTTTTCAGAGTATGATGCAATCCAGTTGTTGCTAAAGGGTTCTCCTTCCACCCAATGCCAGTGTGTCAGCTCCAGCCCTTCGCGCCCTGATCAGCATAGAACACTCACACAAACTGTTCATCCTACACAAACCACCATCTTTTAATCCAGTGTAGGACTGCAGTGGCTCAAGTGGCTAAGACACCAGCTGGAAGGCCGGAGGTCAGCAGTTCGATTCCTGAGTACTGGAATGATGGAATGAGCTCCCACCTCTGTCCCAGCTCATGCCAATCTAGCAGTTCGAAAGCAAGAAATAGCAAGTAGATAAATTGGGATCACTTTGGTGGGAAGGTAAACAGTGTTCTGTGTACTCTGGTATCTACTTATGCCTGCCACATGACCACATAAATGTCTGCAGAAGCAGAAAGCGCTGACTCTTTGGCTTTGAAACAGAGATGATCACTGAACCCTAGAGTTGGATACGACTGGATTTGAGCAAGGGAAACCTTTACTTTTATGGCTTTACCTTTAAGGTTGCTGGAGTATTTCTTCTGGACTGAAAAGAACTCAGTTTCAAATGTCCCTCATTCGTGGAATTCACTGCAAGCAGCTCCCCCAGTGGCATAGTGGTCAAGACACTGAGTTGGAGACTGGAAGATCAGGCTTCGATACCCAAGAGCTGCACTTGGGAACATGAAAGGAGCCTTATTCAGGTGTCCCCTAAAAATCCTTTCAATCCAGAGTAATCTCTAATACAAAATTATTATTACTGCATGCCTGGAACATTTCTTAGTCCACTTGGGTTCTGTATGGGGGGAATGAGATGAGGTTAGAGGAGCTATCTTGTCTTGTCCCTCAGGCAGCAAAATATTGAAATGGTAAAATATAGCAGAGTGCAGGAAGGTGGCTGGTTTTTGCCACACCCTGAGGTTTGAGAGTGTTTGTTGAGATACAGGAGACAAAAACAAACTCCGGCTTGGGTTGCAGGAAATATGTATTTACACTATTTACAAAGGTTGTGCACAAAGTGCAAGTTAACACTTGTCTTGAAGTCAGACCAAGTGGTGCAGCAAGTCCTTATAGTCTATGTGAGCTAAATAAGCTCTTATCTTCGATAAAGCAATGCAAGCAGTCCAAACCTTTATCTGTTGCTTCAAGGTCGGCTTCGAAGATATTCACCAGTTCATTCTAGCTAGGGAGTAGCTCGGTTCCAAAACAGTCCTTGGTTAGGTCACCACAATGTGGCTGAGGTATGTGTTCCAATATCTTGCAATAAACGGCAAGTAGACATACCAGACAATCCTCAAGAACGACAAAGGTCCGATGGACGTGAGCACAGCAACAAAGCAGTCAGAGAACAACAGGCTGGCTGGCTGGCAAAGACTGTTGCCTCAATTTATGCTAGACACAAACACTCAATGCTTGCACCTGGCTGTGGTAGCTGCACAGTCTTAAAGATACAGTCATTGGTTTGCTCTCGTTGCAAACCTACTCATATATCCTAACAAATATCACCTGCCATTCTTTTCAGCTGGATTTAACTCACATCACATTATTGCTGTGAAATAGGTCAGCGATACAGCACACACCATGCATTAAAAGGTTTTGTGTTATGTCCTAGGCATCGCCAAGTGAGCCTAAGAAACCCTGATGGTCCCATCTGCACAGGCATTTTTCAGCACCTGAATCTTTAGCCTGACTTAATATCAGGACATCTGTTTCTGAGTTAAGGGGACCAACAATTGTATAGTTATATAATATCAAGTTGAAACCAAAATAATTGTCCTGTTGAGCAAGCGAAGTACAGTACTAAGAGGGCTCTCAAGGCAAGTGAGATACAGTATTTAAGGAGTTATTTCACCAGTTTTGTTGCCCCAATGAAGTTTCCATGGCCAGGTGAGGATTTGAACCCTGGTTTCCAGAGTTCTGGTCAGTGATGGGCAGTAGCCAGTTCAAACCAGTTCACCAGAACCGGTTGTAGCTTTGACCAGCGTCCTGGAGCAGCTTTTGGTGGGAATAACCTTGGGGGCTTACCTTTACACTGGTTCCCCCATTGCACATGGCACCTAGAGTGCTTGGCACACATGCGCGCCTACATCACTCTGTCTGCTGAGCCAAGCAGCCATTAACTGCTTGGAATGTGGCAGCGCAGAGTGTTGGGCAGCCACGCACAGCCAGAGGAACTGGTGGCTGCTGAGGCCCTCGGCAGCCTCCTTGCTGTCCTCCCAAGCAGAGAGGAGGAAGAGCAGCTACTAGCCTGAAGCTCCCTACAGCCTGCTCCCCAGGATAAGTGACTTGCCTTTGGGTGTGGGGTGGGTGGATATATTTTAATGTACATTTAATGTGTATTTATTTTTAATGTGTGTTTTTATGTGTTTTATGTCTATTTAATTTGTATTTTATGTGTACTTATTTTTTTACTTTGGCTCCGCCCATGGCATTGGCTCCACCCATGATGTCGGCTCTGCCCATGACATCATGATGTCATGATGTTGGCTCCACCCATGATGTCATGGCATTGGCTCCACCCATGATGTCATGGCATTGGCTCCACCCATGATGTTGGCTCCGCCCACAGTGTGGTAGTAAAATTTTTTGGTTGCCCATCACTGGCTCTGGTCCATCATTCTACCCACAACATCACATGGGATCCTTAACAATTGCATAACTCACCCTTGATACTACAGTAGTCATCATAATGTGGACCAAAAGCAATTATTCACCATCAGTCACTCCAAACCTTGTGCTATACAGTTTTGTTGGATTACGGAACCCAATATCCCCAGACAGCAATGCTCTTATGGTTGAGGTTGATGACAGCTGTAGTCCAATATATGTGGAAGGGCCTAGATAGGAAAGATTGATGAACGTACTGGTGGCCCTCTGAAGAAGCGTTTAATACCTTCAGCTAGTTCAACTGTTCAGTGATTTCTGTATTTCTGCAGCTTCAAACCCAGCAGCTTGAAAATTTTGGACTACACCTCCCCAGAATTCTGCAGCCAGGCTGCCCATGACTTCCACCCCTTGGTCCTTTGCTCCTTGGAAAATCAACTGTTTTTTACAAAAAACTCAATAATGTATCTAGAACAAAATGTGTATGTTTGCATGGGGTCTGTTGGTATGTGATGCAATTTGAATGAAAAAATTGTCTTGGTATGGAAAGGAAGGACCATGGGTGAGAATGCATGGCTAGGATAGCTAAGAGACTGCATCGCCCCAAGGACATCTGTCCGTCCCACCAGAGTGGACTGGAGAGGCTCTCTGATTGTACCATTGGTTAGAGAGGCACACCTCTCTAGCACAAAACCAACAAAATGTCTCATGGCATCTTAAAGCCAGGTTGGGCCAAATGTGGCCAGTGATACACATGCAATTCTTGTGGGTACCTTTGTGGTTCCCTGAGGCCCCCAGAAGCCTTGAAAAATGTAAAACATTTTCTGAAAAAAAGCTTTGACAAGAAAGTCTGCTTGTACTCTGTAGAGGGGATGGGAGCAATATAACCACGTTTTGATGGTCCCCAGCATTACTGGACCTCTGCATCTTAAATTTCAAATCAAAAATATTTTTGGTCACTAGAGGGCACAAGGGATTCCCCCCCCCCCCCAGTTTAAAACACTTTAAAAAAATTAAGCCTATTTTCTAGTTAGAAAAAACACCACTGAAGCAACCCTTACAAAAAGAGTAATGATATCAACAATTAAATATATAAATTACTCACTTTAGTCATGTCCTGTCTCTTGTAGCCTCGGAATATGGTTGTTGGACTCCCCTCCAATTCTCAGAAAGGGTCCTCAGCCCTGGCAAAAGTTCCCCTTGTACGGTAAAGACTTTGTTTTAATTTTTCATAAGACTTTTGTACTTTCAGGACTTCAGCAGAAGAGAAAAGGTTTAAGCCTCCCTTTCTTGTGTGCATCAGTATTGTATTTCTAAAAATCAGTAGAGAGAGTATGCGTGCTACTATTACTATTCTTATTTTACTGACTGGTGAGACTGCAGGTGGCACGCTTGACATCTCATTTGGTTTGGCTTGTAGGAATGAGCTGGCTGACTTGAATCGCGAATGGCAGCAAAGATGAAGTTGTTTCAGTCAAAGATTTGCTCAAAATAGCTTCTCAACCAATGCAGTCGATAGCTTCTGCCCTGGTGGACAGAAACATTCAAAAACATGTTAAGTGAGGCTTGCATTGTTTGAATAAACCATGTGAGAGGCTTCCTCTGGCTTTATATTTCTGTGAGGTTCTTTGTGGCTTCAGGGTTATGTCTTTTCTTTTCTTTTTCAATAACCTCTGGATTATCTCTACAATGTGTTCTCTCTTTTTTTTTTTTTTGCAATGCAGTGGCACATAGGCCACTGTGTCTTTCAGTGAAATAACAATAAGACACTTGGATGCACTATTGTCTAGGTTGTTAGTTGTGAGGAACATGAGAGGTTCATCTCTAGCTGAGAGATGTGGAAAGGAGTTTTGAGTCCAGCACTGATGTTTTTTCTTCAGTAGCTGTACTTCCTTAAGGTTTGAATACATTTGTAAAAACTGCTATATTTGCATTGGATTTGCAACGTTTCTACTTATATATAAGTTGAAGCCAGCTTTCTATTTCAGCACTACATCAGTTTAAAGATAGATAGATAGATAGATGGATGGATAGATAGATAGATAGATAGATAGATAGATAGATAGATAGATAGATAGATAGATAGATAGATAGAATCAAAATGCAGATAGAAAATCAGAAGTTCAAGGGTTAATGGCAGAGAGGTGAATTCAAGGTGCAACTTATTGAAAGGAAATTCCTCCAGGCAGTGGTGGGCTCCAAAAAAATTTACTACCACACTGTGGGTGTGGTATAGTGGGCGTGTCCAGCGGGAGCCCTGTGTTGTACTTGAATTAGGACTACTTTATTTCAAAACTTGGATAGGCAGGGTCAGCCAGAATTTCTGCTACCAGTTCTGGCAAACTGGGGCGAACCTGTTGACGTCCACCACTGCCTCCAAGGGCAAATCAGGGGCTTCATCAGCCCTCTCAGCAGCAGCAGAAGAAGAGAAAGCCCCTTCCATTTGAGTGCCAAAATGGCAATTTGGTTTAAAACGTAAATGTTGGTCTGAAGTATAGACCTAGGTATCAAAATACTGTAAAACCCCAGGTTACGGAATTGATCCATTCCGGAAAGTTTTCCGGAAAGCGGTTTTTCTGTAACCCAAAGCACAATTTCCCATACGAATGCACTGAAGTTTGTTGTTTTATATACACAACAGCAATTTTTTCCTCTATTGAGCCTTTTTATCAGCTTCTTCATATGTCTGCTTGTCTTTAGCATACATTGGAAAATTACTGCAAAAAAGTATTGAGTTACAGGTACAGTATAGATATAAGACCAGGAAGTAGTCAATGGCTTGTATACTATATATACTTGACTATAAGTCATCCCGAATATAAGTTGAGGTACCTAATTTAGACCTCTAAAACTAGGAAAATAGATTGACCCAAGTAGAAGTCGGGAGTGGAAAATGCAGCAGCTGCTAGTGAATTTCAATAATTAAAATACATGAAAATATGGTAAAATTAATTAATTTAAACATTTGTGTGGTTATGCTTTTTAGTGTTTACATTGACCCAAGTATAAGTCAAGTCCCATTTTGGATCTCATTTTGGGGGCTAAAAACCCGACTTATATGAGTATATATGGTAGTTATAATTTTTCTTGAAAGTAACTCGTTTTTAAAAGAAACTAAAATGTTACATTTTGTGTTCTGGGGGTAGGAGCAGTAGTGGGCAGCAAAATATTTCGCTACCACACTGTGGGCAGAGCCTATGTCATGGGCGGAGCCTATGTCGTGGGTGATCGAGTCATGCCTGCCATATGGCCATGTATACATCTGCAAACACAGGCAGCACTGGCTCTTGGGCTGTAAATGGAGATGAGCACTGCGCCCTAGAGTCAGAGATGACTGGCTTTTGAGCAAGGGAAACCTTGAACCACTTGCAGGGACAAAACCTGATGGGGCAGGGCAGGGAGGTGGGCGTGGTCACCTAATTTCGTTACCCCCCTCCTGAAGGCCACCCAATTTCACCACCACCCTGCCTAGAGGCCACCCAATTTTGCTACCCCTCCTCCCAGAGGGGGGGCAAACCTGTTGCTGCCCACCACTGGGGAGGAGGGAAGACAACAACACTCAATTGCTGCAAGCCATTGGCCTTTTGTACAAAACACACTCACCTCCTGCTGGTTTTGTTATCACCATCCCAAAAGCCATAACAGAGCATAAGATTTTGAAGAAAAATAATATTGGTTGACTATTTTGTGGTCTTGTATCCAAATGTTGTTTATTCCCACTATTTATTGATGCTATGAACAATTTACATTGTCAAAGGAGCAATGTTATTCCTTTTTATATCATTGTTTTTGTGTAACACAGTTTTTCCTCCATGAATGGAAAAGATATTGATTACAAGTAACTACTGTATATTCTCGAGTATAAGCCTAGTTTTTCAGTCCTTAAAAAGTGGTTAAAAAGTGGACTCAACTTATATTTGGGTCACTGAGTGCGATGGAAAAAGGTGGTGGAAGCTAATAGCCTTCACCACCCACTTCTCCCGTCCTGTCGTTGGCGCATCTCAATCGGCAGGGAAAAAACTCTTTTCTGCTGCATCTTATTTTCATGTATCGTATTTTGATTATTGAAACTCACTAGCAGCTGCTGCATTTTCCACCCTCGGCTTATATTTTCCTGGTTTCTCAGGTCAAAATTAGATACCTCGGCTTATATTTGGGTCGGCTTATACTTAAGTATATACGGTAGTCACTTTCAGATAGTCGCTAAAGATTTCAGCTTCACCAATATCTGCAGAACGTAGTGGTCACTAGAATGGTGGTAAATTGGCTTTGTAATCCACTCCTAAGAAACATGCATAGTAGGTCCCTCCCCTGGTAAATAAATTAGTACTAAGGCTGCTCAAGAGGATAATTATTTTGAGAAGAGCATTCCCTTATGAAGTGCGTCTGGAACAGGATCAAACTTCACCTGCCACACTGCCAGAATGCAGATTGGAGAAGGCTCACAGCTGGATTCCTCATCTTCCCTCTGTACTACAAAACTAAAAAGCTGCGTGCCTCACCTCTTGTCTTTCCTTGTTTAGCTTTGTCTGTCATTCCACCACAGTTTTCTTTTTGAGATGAAGAAAGGGAGAGAGAGAAAACAACCCACACACACAACCTGATTCTGCTGCCTCTTAATCATGCGCTTTGGCGGAATCAAAATGTTGAAGACTCTCTTGAAGGCTCCTATATGTGACTTTCTCCAGGGCTGGCCCTCTCATTAAGGCACCAGTCAGGCAGTCATCCTGGGTCTCATGAAAGGACAATAGATTATTAGGCATACTGTATTAGGCAAAAAATAGAACAAAACAAAAGTTAAGAAAAATCAAGAAGACAAAAATACTATATCAAGTAAAAATCAAGAAGACAAAAATGCTACTATATTTTAATGTGAGCTTTCGTGGATCAAGTCCACGTCCTCAGATTGAACTAGGAAGTTATTGGGTAAAACATTTGTTATGGCTTTATTTTACATACCTTTTTGTTTAATAGGCAGGTTTTCTCCCAAGAACTGAGACTCAAGGCTGTTCACTACACTGTTGTGTTTCTACTGACATGCGTTTTCCACCTTATGTACCAAAATAAAATAGCTAACTGGATATTATGCCTCTTGAGTTGGATGAATATGTTGTGTGTCTGTAAATGTGTGTACCAAAACATCTTCATCTGGTTCTCAAACCCCACCTCTCAACACAAGGGATGCGACAGAGTGGCATGGGGGTGATTTCAGACTGCAGTTGTCAATACAGTACCTGGTCCTACTTGAACTAGCCTCTTTAAAGGTTGACGTGCATTCACTCACACCACAAGGTGGTAAGCAGGGCCTGATGGAGCTGAAGGCCCTCCTGTGCATCATTCTATCAGGCTGAAGCTCCAGACATCAGTGCAAAAGTTGTATCAGGGACTGGCAAAATGAAACCACATTTTTTGGCTTTCTCATTGGTTAACTCTAAGGTCATCAGTGCATGTTTCTGGCAGTAATTGGCAGACCAGTGAATGAGCCAATGGATTCTGTAACTCTCCACATTCACACCATGTGTTGTTGTCTGCCAGCAGCCCCCACTTGAGCATGTTGGTCTTACATTTAGGGACTCTGACCCTCAGCCTATTCAGGTTCCTCCAAGTGATGTAGGGGAGGTTGAGTTTCTCATTCATATCCTTGTCCAGTGAGCTCCTCCCTCCATCTTCTAAATTGGTTTTGCTTTTGCGTACCATCAAGAATGTTTGTTCTTGCCATAAAGCTCTTCCTGGATCTGAACCAGTAGATTTGAGGCTCATATCCATTTAGAGGATGTCGAGGGTCATTTTCTTTCTTTGATATCCTCTGAATGGATATGAGCCTCAAGTCCGCCATCTCATTAGTAACCCTGTGGATGATGTTGCATCTGCCACTGTCATCCCACATTGCAGGCTTTGCTACCTACAGCTGATGGAAGCTGCAATCTGGCCACTTGTGGAAGGACACACATTTCTCAACCCTCTCCAGTACAAAGTGGCTTTCATCCAGTCTGTTCTGCTCAGTTATAGAAGCAGCCACGTATCAGCAGCTAAGGGTGAGGCACTCTAGATTTGTAAAGCAGCCGAGTGTGCAATGGGCAACAAAATGTGGAAGAAATGGGAGACATGATCTTCCAGCTCCTGTAGCTGTTACAGCTAACCCTTACATGTTCTATTTAGAGGTGATACAGATGTTAGAATTATCTTCCAGGTCCTTTTAAGCAAGAATTGTCCCAAGCTTCAGCAGTGAAAATACTTTCTGAGTCCACTTGCAAGCCTGCAGATGTACTGGTATGCTATAAATATAATGCTTAAAATGTGGAGAATCTGGATACTCCTATGACAGATGGCCTCCTGACCTCAGAAAGCATTCACAATTTGGACAAACTCCAGATGGTTTTTTGTTTTCTGTGTTTGAGAAGACAGTGATGGTACCCAGGGAATTTAAATCCCCAGCTGGAGTCTCTCTTCAGAGGCAGAAAAAACACCAACTGCTAGTAAGATAATTTGATTTCTTTGCTCTTCCTTTGAGGGGAGATTGATCAGGCCACCAAACTCCACACCATGCTGGGCTTCAGTCTGGCCAGGACCTCTCTTTAGCCCTTCCTCTTCACCAGGAGGCTCCATATCAAAGGTCAGACCTCACATGGTTCCTTGGCAGGCGTTTATAGTTTCTTCATCTTCTTACAGAAAGGGTAGCTTGATTCACAAAGGGCATAAGCTGCCTGCCCCTTATTTCATCCCTCTTTCCAAAGTAAGAGATTGTTTACAGCAGGAGTGCTCAAACTACGGCCCAGGGGCCGGATTCAGCCCCCGATGCCATTTCATCTGGCCTGTGCTCCCAGAAGTGGAAGTCAAATGTGTTTACTCCCGCTTCCGAGAGCAACAAGGGCTTCACAGGCCAGATGAATTGGCATCGGGGGCCAGATCCAGCCCCCAGGACATAGTGACCAGACCCCTGAACCACGTGACTGGTCCATGGCCCAAAAGTTTGGGCACTCCTGGTTTACAGCAATTAAAAACAACAACATGTAACTTCATCCACATAGATTCTAGATCCACATAAGAACTGAGAATGCACCTGATTTTTCCATAAAGACATAAGACTTGAATGCAACATGATGCAGTGGTCAGAATGTTGCGTTAGGACTTAGGAGATCCAGGTTCAAGTTTTCATTGGGTGACAGGCAAGTGTGATTTGCCTCACAGGGTTGGTGTAAGGACAAAGTGGGGAGGAGATGACCTGCGCATGTCTAACCTTTTGCTCACTGAAAGCTGACCAAGATATAAATATGAAGGGTAAATGTGTGTATGTGCACATGAGCGTATTTGAGGTTTTTTAATGTGACAATTAATGTTACAGAACATGAATTACCATAACAGTATCACTTAATGATGGGAACATTATGACAGTGAAGAAGACTGTTCTTTCCTGTCTGTTTTTCAAGGTACTGTATGTGTGTTTTCTGACACAGGGGCACATGCTCATGTGTCTGTTGACTAGCGTTCAGAAATGCTTTTTTAAAATTATTATTATTATTACAACCAGAAACCTCTCTCACCATTGTGGCCCACAGGACAGGGAGTTGTGACCCACAATTTAATATTGTCAAGTTCTGTTAATGGTACCTGCTGGTACCCTTCCTTCCCCTGTGGTCTTACACTCCAGCACAACGTCAGGCAGACAGCACATAGCAGCCATTGAGTGGCATGTAGCTTCACACTGGGGTTTATTTTGTACCCCCCAGATTAAATTTGATTTTTTTTAAAAACTCACAAAGATGATTTTCTGCTCCTGGAAATTTCCAGCAACGATGTTTTTGCAATTATATCCCCTAAATCGCATATGCCTCAAAAAGCAAAAGCTTTTATTAAAAATTATTTCCCCCTCTATATATTTAGAGCTACTGCAGCCTGGGTAAGTCCTGGGAGTTGAAGTTTTGGTCCCCAGACTCCTGGAACTTGTCCTGCACTATGCAAAGACATATCAGAAAACAAAACAAAACAAAATAAAATAAAAAACTGTAGCACTTTAAAGATTACCATCTGCGTAGTATTAGTTGCCAGCCAAGGTTGTTTGCAGTTCTTTATTAATGTCTTATTAGTGTGAGTAGATTAATAAGTGTCTGATATCTGATGCAAATAATAATAATAATAATAATAATAATAATAATAATAATAATAATAATAATAATAATAATAATAATAATAATAATAATAATAATAATAATAATAATAATAATAATAATAATAATAATAGCATACCCTCCTCTCAGGTCTGATTCATGGTGACCTTTTCCAGGGTTTTCTTGGTAGACAATACATAGAAGTGGTTTATGTTCCCTTCTTTGGGGGGCACCAGGGACTGTGCAGCTTGGCCAAGGCCACACACAAGCTGGCTCTTCTCCCAGGAGGCACCAGAGAGGAATTGAACTCCCAACCTCTGCCTCCTCAACCAGATGTCTAAATCATGGGTGCCCAAACTTTTTTGGCCATGAGCTGGTCACATGGTTCCTCCCACCGGAAGAGGAAGTAAAGCACCCGCAGATACACAAAATGCTGCCGTAAATGCACCTGTGGCTGTAGTAAATTAATTTATGACAGCCACGGTGTGTTTATGGCAGTGTTTTGTGGGCACACTTGCATGTTTTACTTCTGATTCTGGGTGCAGGTGGTGTGGGCCGGATGACAGGGCCATAGCCAGGAGGTGGCCAGGGTGGGCATTGCACACCCTGAGTTAGCAGTTTGCCTACCCTCAAACTCCCAGCTGCTTATATATATGACACACACGTATATATATGACATTGTTGCCCATCCTGACAAAACATTTGCCCACCCACATCTAGAATCCTGGCTACGGCCCTGCCGGATGATTTGGTGTTGGGGGCCAAATCTGACCCATGGTCCGTAGTTTGGCCATCCCTGGTCTAAACCACTGAGCCATCCAGTCCACTTTGGCACATATAATAACAGCAAAGGTTTGGTGTCATATTTAACAAGATTTATCCTAGAGTGGATTCACACCTTCAGACACATGTAGTGTGATATTTAGTCCACAGTGTATACTCAGTGTACATTGTTATAATAGATGTTATCTGTGGCATGCTGGCTCGAGTACCTCCACAAATCATGTCTGTGGTGATTTCTTGCAGCAACCTGCTTCTAAAAGTTACAGTTTCTGTTATGCTGCAGTAAAATCCCAGTAGGAGTCTGGCCATTATTTGAGTGTTTATATCCCTCTGAAAGAAACACCAACTATCCTACAGAAAACAATGTATCAATAAGCAGTGCTAAAGCATCTTGACCATATAGTAGATATTGGCTGAAATCCTGTTGCTTAGTGCAGTAAGTTGCAATTAGAGTTAAGCCCATTGAATTTGAGTCAATTCCTCTTATTCGTTCCATTGATTCATTGGGGCAACTCTAGTTGTAATTTACTACACTAAGCAACTGGTTTTCAGCCACTGAGAGGAGTCAAAGCAGACTGTGGTGTAAGAGAGAGCTGTATGTGCCTGGCAACCTCTCCCAGCCTCCACTGATTATCTTGGGAATGGAGAAAGGCAGTCTGTCATCACTGGTGCTGAAGTAAGATTTAACAGCCTGTCTAGCTTCTGAACACAGAATGGGAGGAGACACCATCTTGTATTTTGCCTCAGGTGACAAAATGCCTCAGGGTAACCCTTTTACTAAGATTGGGGTGTGTGGACTTAGATTTTACTCCTCATTATCCCAAATAAAAGCATCAGATATCAACTGTGATTCAACAACAGTCATCTGCACATGATAACAGTACAAAAAATTATGTAATGACAGGCAAGCTGGATCTTGGGTGGGCATGTCAGAGAGCAGTTGGTGCAATCTATGTGTCTTGAAATCATGGCCTGTTTTAGTCCATGTTCAATTGGCACATAAATGTTTTGATTTAAAGAATGTATCCATGGGCTCAGTTACAACTTCATTGTAGCTCTTCTGTCCTCCCAGATGTTCTATGCTAAATCCCTCATACATGTAGTTTGACTACAAGCATGGATTGTTGCCATAAATTCTAAATAGGAGGTTGTGGATTCATTTGCCAATTAGACCTTAACTGCAAACCCTGTTCCAACATGGTAGGAATTTCATCAAGTGCTGATCCAGAGGCTGCTGTCCTGGTTTCAGTTCAACTGGTTCCATCAAACATTTGTGTATGGCCCTCACAAGTAGCCCCCCTAAAGGGGTCACAGGAACAGGCTGTGATTCCATTGCTTAACTCATTCAGACCAGTTGTTGGCCTCTTTTAGTCTTCCTCGGTTGCGAGCAGGTTAATTTGCTGCCACGTTTCTCCCCTGGTAGGCGATGAAGGATACCCCATGCCACTGAATGAGCCAGCTTGGTTGATTTGGGTAGGTCTGTATTAAACTCAAAGCTGTCTCATATGTTCCATGCCAAGCAATGTTGGTACTTGAAAATAAAAAAAATATGGAAGTGTTAACAGATGAACATGAATAATACATAATGGTGGAAAGCCATTGCATTGAATGTTTTATATGGCTCTTGATGAAAGAGACCAAAAGGTGTTAAATCTTGGCAATTAAATTATAGGTGTGGAATGATGTTTCTTGTGGGTTTTAGTTTCCACCAAGGCAAGATAAGGATCTGCAGAAGTGTTAAATGAGGAAAACAATAAATGAATGCAATCGTCTCACCCTGACTCAACTTTTGTAGGCTTGGATTCAGTAGTGGGCAGTAACACACACCCTGGTGGGGGTGGGGGTGGGGTAGCAAAATTGGATGGCCTTTGGGGAGGGGGGTGGCGAAATTGGGTGGCCACACCCACCTCCCTGCCCTCCCAGACTAACACAGCTACCATTTAAAAAGTTTTATTCTGTGCAAGCATATCAGAGAGTAAACAAAACAAAAAGACAAAAAGATTGTGGCACCTTAAAGACTAACTGCTGTATTTTAATGTGAGCTTTTGTGGATCAAGTCCACTGGCTCTTTGGCTATAAACAGAGATGAGCACTGAACTCTAGAGTTGGTAACGACTGGCTTTCCAGCAAGGGCAACCTTTACCTAATAACAGAAGATCCCTGATTGGTATTCAAATCTGACGTCAGGTTTTGTCCCTGCAATTGGTTCAAGGTCACCCTTGCTCAAAAGCCATTCGTATCTGACTCTAGGGTGCAGCGCTCATCTCAGTTTACAGCCAAAGAGCCAGTGCTGCCTGTGTTTGCAGATGTATACATGGCCACATGGCAGGCATGACTAGATCACCCATGACATAGGCTCCGCCCATGATGTGGTAGTGAATTTTTTTTGCTGCCCACCACTGCTTGGATTCCTAGCTGCCTTTCTACGAATAGAAAGTCTCCTTCCATTTATGGGCTGGGCTCTGATCCAAGAGATGTTCCACGGGTGGAATGGCAATCTTTGCCAATTCCCCCTGCTCCATAGAATCCACAGTGGCCCCTCTCCATGTTGTTTCAGCATCCTGGAGCACATTTCCTGAAGGCACCTAAGGATGAAGAGAGAAGGCAGCCAGGCTTTGGAGAAATGTCTTCCTTCTATCAAGTGGGAGTTTCCCATAAGCAGGTTCAGTTTATGTGAATGCAGGACCTAGGTCAGGCGTTCTCAACCTTTTCAAGTCGTGGGCCACATCACGCTCCCTCAAACAGTTGGTGGGCCGGACTGGTGGCCCAGCTGCTGCCAGAATCAACCACGAGCTCATTTACGGCTATTGTACATGCAGGCTGATGACAAAACCCAGTTATCATGAGAGTAAACATTCTGTACTATTTACTAATATTTCTTTACTGCAGCACCTTTCCCAATTACCAGTCCATTTCTGAGCATAGTTCAAAGTGTTGGTTATGACATTCTGAGCCCTATATTTAATGGGCCTTGGCTACCTGAAGAACTGTACTTCCTCCTATGAGGCTGCCTGGATCCCAAGATCAAGAGGAAAGGTCTTTCCCTCTGCCCCACTGCCCCCACAGCTACATTTGGTGAGAAAAGGGGCCTTCGGGGGGGGGCTGCCCCAACTATGGCACAACCATTCCCACAGAGCCTGGCCTCCTTGCTGTACTTCTGCTGGCAGGCAAAACCAATTAGGCACTGATCAGGGTCTTTTAATAGCAGGTGTTGACTTCTGTCGGTGTTTTTAAATGGTTTAAGTCGTACGAGTTTAGGATTTGTTTTAATCTCATAATCTATCTAATACCTGTACTGTTTAATATTGTCGTCTCATTTTGCTGAGAGATTTTTTTAATAAAATGGATGTTTTTAAAATCTACCATATATTATAAACTGCCATAGGTCCAGCAAGGGAGAAAGGTGGGGTATAATTTAACAGGTTTGTTTGTGTGTTATTAATTCATCAACCAGACATTTCCTTTAGAATCCTTCTCATATGGTGGGCTTGTAACCATTTTCACCACATTAGGACAAATGTTCATAATGGAGGCCTTCCTCTTGACCCTGCCATCCACAGGAGAGAGCATCATGGCTTGGAAAGAGTTAATCCACATGCCTTGTTTCTTCTGGTTTCAATGAAGACCACACGCTCCCTGCCTGCCAGCCATTAATGGTACTATGCCATTGGAGATGTGCACCAAATTACCCGTTTATTGTCTTGTCCTGGTTTTTTCCTTCATGTATCTTCCCCAGTCTGGTGTCCCCACAACGCATTAGAGTGCAGTGTTACCCAACTTTTGGTTTTTGGACTTCAATTCCCAGAAGCCTAAGTTAATTCCCCAAGCACTGATCAGCCAATGTACCGACTTAGGCTTCTGGGAATTGAAGTCTCCCTGTGGGGCAGGGGAACCACTGCATTAGACCATCACTCCCCAGCACCTTTACTAGCATCCAATCCTCTCATGTTTCATCTTTCAGCAGCGCTTTCTCCTCCCGCTCTCCTAATCTTGAAACCCTTTTCAATGGTGATGTCAGGAAGAGAACAATCGGTGAGCAAGTGATGTGCTCTGCCAGAGCGCTTGGGCCCCACGTGAACACTTATCTCCCTTTTCATGCTCAAGAAGTCTGCACCTCTTCCATCAAGATGACCTTTCTGTTTCAGGGGGAGGGGGAGGGAGTTTGGGACTGCTTAAGCTATGCATCATTTCCTATCTTGGGCGGAATTACCTTTGCTCAAAGAGTGCATGTCTTACCCTTGTAAGACCTCCATGAGTGTCACAAATGCCTAGTGGACAAACTGCTGGTTCTTTCTTTATTTGTATCAGAGGCACCACCAGCATATAACATACAAAGCTAAAATTAACATATCTAAAACAAAAAGTAATTAAAAGGACTAGATGACATGGCATCCGCCCAATATCGGGTAACCTCAACAGCATGTCCTCTTGCCAACATAAGGTCCTCCTCAGTGCATGTTGAAGGGCATCCTGTACACTGTATCACATGGGGGATTGTTTGCTGGTGATTACTGGTGAACAACACAAGCTTGTGGGCTCTTCTGAATCGTTTACTTTAAAACTTTTCAACCCCTTAAAAATGGCATGTTCTTATTTATTTATTTATTTATTTACTTAGATTTGTATCCCGCTCTCCTTGGTAGCAACCGACTCAGAGCGACTCACAAAGTCCCCTAATATCATTACGTCTGCATGGCACAAAACATCGAACTACATTCAAAAGAAAACAAAACCATAAAAAGGCAAGCTGAGGGCTATTCAGTTCGGGCCCCATTTTGAGCAGAAAGGTGGGATAGAAATAAAATAAATGCATAATTCCTTAAGGCAGGGATACTCAACATTTCCGCGCCATGGGTTAGACTATGCCCCTTCAGACAGCTGAGTGGGCAACACACATGGGTTCCCCCTGCTGTAAACATGGCCAGAAACCACAGTTTGTATATGTGTGTGCACATTTATGGCTGTCCTAAATGTGTCCCTTCTACTTCTGGGGATTGTCGCCGTAGGCCAGATGGTTTGCCACTGGGGGCCGAGGCTGGCCTGTAGGTTGTGAATCCCTGCTTTAAGGACCGGGAGTTATGCACTGATCTTAAAAAGAATTTTAAGAATTGCTTGCCGAATGGCAGCTATATAAATTTGACCAATGAATGAATGAATGAATTTTCCCTGGAGTTCAAAGGATTTCATTCTTGTCTAATTTTCCCCTGGCATCAAATTCCCACACCCTTTTCTCCCTTCCCAAACCTTGGTTTATATTTTATGCCACTTAGTCCTGGGGAAAGGCATGGAGATTTTTGTGATATGGCAGCCCCAAGGCATTTTAGTGCTAATGCAGAAGATGATGTATGAGGGATTTGTTACAGATTAAATACACTTTGGATTCCACCACAAGCTTTTATTTTCATCACAAGTAAGAATTCTGAAAAGCTGTGCTATAACCGCTAGGACTTTGTTAAGTTGCAATGGTGGAGGTGGTGGGAATTGCCTGAGCCTCTCCGGCATCAAGCACGGAGCTGCAAAAGAGGCTTTGTTGAGTACCCAGTTGGGCAAAGGAAAGGAAGGACTTGCCTCCTAAATCACCGGGAAGGAGGGAATATGTTGTTTTGGATTTCCCCTGCGCCCACTCCTGTGTACATGTTTACTCCAAAGTATGCCCTGCAATCAGCAGGGCTTAATTCAAATGTGCTTAGGACTGCAACCCATGTTCTTAAGAAAGAACTAAAAAGACACATATCTGACAATGGTGGCCCTGATTTTTGTGTTCTGGTGGGGCTGAGCAGCTGCAGGGAGGGAAGACAGCTAAAACAGGAGCCCTTGAGAACCCTGTGCTCATCCCCACCAAATAACAGGGGGGAAACAAAGTTAAAAGGAGCACTGTCTTGAAGACACCTAATTTATGGGGATCTTCCACAGGTGGTGCAGTAGTTAAACTGCTGTACTGCACCCAAAAGGTTGTGAGTTTGATCTTGCTGGGACTCCAGGTTGACTCATCCTTCAATCCTTCCGAGGTCGGTAAAATGAGTACCCAGCATGTTGGGGGCAAAATGCTAATTAACTTGTGAGTCTCCCAGAGAGTGCACTAAGCGCTATGGGACGGTATATAAATGTGACTGCTATCACTATTGCCAAAGCTATAGCACTCAAAACAGCTAACCATCTATAATAAGATGTATCCTCACCATAGCTCCAAGACCTTGGACTTGAGACATCTGAAGCTTGGCATGGACACTGAGGTTGTGTGCCTATTTGTTGTTTCTAGAACAAATTTAATTAATTTGCTTTAATTAAAATCTGTCTGTAGCCTGGAGCACCATCTTCGATCACGAGGTGGCAGAGTCAGCTAATCCTCTCCAACCGGCTGCCGGGGAACTGCAGGTAGGCCTGACATACTTGCATCACCAAAGAGCCTTTCAGCAGCTCTACACAACAATTTCCTGGAGAAGAGGTCCTGCCCCCATGGTGAGCAGAGGGCGAGGATGATGACCATCAGGGTGGACAGAGAGAAGTCCCAGCAAAAAAGGAAGCGAGTGGCACATAGACAGACCAGGAGAGGAAAAGAGACACAGTACTAGGGAGGGAGGGAAAAATAGTCAACTGGGTGCATTGACGAGGGAAGAGTAGCTGCTTCAGGCAAGGTGGAGAAAGAGGGTTTCACTCTGTGGGAGAGAAGCAGCATTAAAATAGTTGGGTACATGAGGGGTGGGGGAAGCATCCAAATGGATGGAAGGAAAGCACCCCTAGGGTGGGATTTAAAAAGGGAGTGTCCTCATTAATCCAAAACTGGATATTTTTCTACTACCAAAGCCATGAAACAAAATCGTTAAGACAGTGTTATACTATGACCAATGAGATCTGAGTCCAAATAGTCAACTTGGCCATGAAGCTTTATAGGTGAGCTTGGAGCAATTGTTCTTTGCTTAATCTGCCTCACCTATCTTCTTGTGAAAGGTAAATATGGTCTGGAGGACCACGTGTTCTATCTTGGGTTCCTTGGAGGAATAGTGAATACATAATTTTCAACACAGAGCCTCCTCGACAATTGTGGTATTTTTAAACTAGAATTGGGCATACCCTGGTAACGATAACCTTGGGTTGCCAGCTAATCTTTCTTACATTGGGTCAGGCAAAAGGAACTGCTGAATGAACTCACCAAAAGGTGGCTTCATTTTGACAGTTTCACGTCTGGCCTAGACATGGAAGAAGAATGTTGACTTGTTGGGAAGTGTTATACAGTATTTATATTTGCTTTCCTTTCCTTTGGCCCGTGTTACTGAGTTCACAATAAATATACGTACAGTATGTGAAAATACCCTTATAGGAAGACAACCTTCTGCCTCTACCCTAATTTGCATAATGTTGCACCTCGTCAACACTGGTGATGAGGAAACCCATGGAAGAAGTAGACAAGTGTCCATCATGTTTCATCTACAGATACATTTTCCATAGATGAAACGCAGTGTGCACATGTATGTCCAAGAACATCTGCTTTGCAAAGTGTTCCTTTCTACAATCAATTTTCTGTATTGAACCATAGCATAACACCATTATCCCTCCAGCATTTCCTTGTAGAGAAGCTCTGAGGGATGTGTCAAAAGCCATCTCAGCCCATTTGCTACTTCCTGTTATTGAATCAATCAACAACTTTGACAGGGCTCCATCACTCCCCGCGTTAACAGTGCCAAACAAATAGAAAATTATTTCCCACTGACAAACATGCTGTTTACTTTCCCTAAAAAAATTGCACTTTCCTGTCTGACAGCTGATCAAGGGTTCTCCCCACTGCTGTCAGCAGGAAGAAGTGTTTAAACACAGAGATGGGAGTTTAAACATTTTCTCATTATCAGAGATAAAAAAATAGAAAATAAATAAATAAGAATGCAAGCATGGAGAGCCACAGACCACCCGCTGTGAGAGTAATGAAGCTATGTCTCATGGCCAGAATGAGAGGACTTTTATCTCTGTCCCTGGTATCATTATGGAGGCGACACCTTCCCATGATCCAAGGCAGTCTTTTTATCTGTGCATCTCAAACGCAGTCACAGGTTGTGTGGGGGATGAGATGTGCCCACCTTGCACCATTAGGGCTTGAGTTGTCTCAGCATCTATAGTGGGGTCTTGTGGCTCGCTTCCCTTTGGGTTTTCTCAAATTGGCTCTGTGCTAAAGAGGGAAAAAGTGACAGGTGGGGAAAAATAATCTGAAAAGTGTTTGATTTTAAAAACACAGGCAGAGGGGAACTTTGTTCATCCTATTCTGACTACACTCACTCCTGCATTTGACACAATTTTGGTATCCACTTCTCCATTTTGACATGTGATGTAGTCTATGGACCAGCAGTGTCATTTCAGGGCTAAGTCTGAACTGCTTAAGAGATGCTCAAGCAGTGCATTTACACCAATGCCAAGAAGTTATTTGTTAATAACTTTAACAAATGCATCAGATCAGAATAAAGTCAGATTTGCAGATTTCTCTCTGAGCTGGTAGATTTTGCTCTTTTTTTCAACTGAATTTCACACACAAAGATTCATAAAGACAAGATGCTATTGTGGCATCTATAGCAGATCTTGGAATCAACTACTTAACAGGTGAGAATAACTAAGTGGCAGGAAGTAGACTGTGACTTATGGAGACCCTTCTCATGGTTTCGTGGGAATGGAGGACTCTGGGGTTGTATAGCTATACAACCTATACAGGTTGGCTCTTTTCCCCCTGCAAGGCATCGTAGCGCATCACACTTCCAACCCCTGGCTGATGCTCCAACTCACTGAGCTATCCAGCCAGCTTACCAACCAGTAGTCACTTGTAAACAGTCCCTTCTGATAATGGAAGCATAAGTACACCACATTATGATTGTAATGTAATGTGGGATAACGTCTTTCCTTTAGTAGCAAATCTATAATGTAATATTTTAATAATTATATTGCATAACTGATAGAAGAAAAAGAGTGTGCTTTGTACCGAAGTTTGGGGCATTAGATGTTTTTAAAGTAACAAAAAAGTGCCTGTACTTAGATGTTTAAAAAAACAACAAAGGGTGTTTGTTTGTTTTTTTGGTAAATACTGATTATATTTTGTGGCCTTGTTAATAGTAATGATAACAGTAATTATAACTATTAGTTACTTTTTAAGTTAACTTCCACACTTTGCTTCCCAAAGCCTATTATTTTTATAAGTACTTGTAATGTGAGAGGTTACCTCTGTTTTTGGGTCTCACCAGCACTTGTTTTCCTGCTTTTGAATGCACCTGTGTGGCCATTTATTAACTTATCCCCCTGATGCAAAGACAAATTATTCATACTTGAATAATTTCTTCTTCATCTTCTCTTCTTCTTCCGTGTCCCAATCAAACCCTGGACGGCTAAAATGAAGCCACTTTTTTCACTTTGTCATTGTCCAAACCCAAGTCCTATTTGCCCAAACCCCAGTCCATGTCTCTGGCAGCTATCAGCAGAGGAGTAATTGGCCCGGACTCTGTGTCTCTCCACATTCACACCATGTGTTGTTGTCCGCCAGCAGTCCCCACTTGAGCATGTTGGTCTTGCATTTAGGGTCTCCAACCCTCAGCCTATTCAGGGTCCTCCAAGTGACGTAGGGAAGATTGAGATCTTCAGCTATATCCTCCTTTAATGATGATCATGATCCTTACCCAGTGAGCTCCTTCCTCCATCTTCTAATTTGGTTTTGCTCATGTGTATCCTCAAGAATGCTTGTTCTTACCATAAAGCTCTTCCTGGATCTGAGCCAGCAGATAATGAATGTGAATTTGATGGAGCTGGTGGGCCAGTTTCCTGTTGAGGTCTGGTGAGCAGAAAGACCTTCCCCTGCCACCATAGCACATGATCACACTACTTGTGCAATAGATATGCCATTGCAGAAGTAGAGGATGGGTTGTCTTCATGGAGATCCCTCCTGTGTGCAGCAGATGTGGAAATACCACTATCTCATGCTATGTGAGCAGGACTCGCCACTCAACAGAAGGTGAGTACCAATTTGGGCCATTATATTTGTTACCTCTATATTAAATTCCCTCAGTTTGGAGGGAGATTGGATGACGGAATGAAAACACGTAGATACAGTAAGATCAGGAGTGATTCTTCTTCCACTCTCTGGATAGAGCCTGATGCAAACAACTATTTGAGTGGGTTCTCTAGGAAAGATGCCAAAAAGCCTCTTATTCCCAGACTTTTCCCTCTTCCCCGCTTACTTACAAACCCCTTTCTTATGGGGTTATGGTTTTGACATTCTGTCAAAAATGGGCTACACTCAGATCTTTCATGACCAAAAACAATTAGCCGGCTTCAGGCAAGCTCCTCCCCCCCCCCCCAAAAAAAAAAAAAAGTGCACATACTGAGGATGGACTGAAGAAGTCAACCGAGTATGGTAAAACCACCCACCTCTTGTGCGTTTCTAACACTGCTGGCACAGAACTGGTATAATGACAATCCCTTTAGTAATGGCAGAAGGTCCCTATCGGAAACTGTAACAAATATTAAACAATTCCTTTTGTTTACTTTACCCAGGGAACCATCTTCCCTGGAGACTTTGCTCAATTTTAGATTAATCCCCTCCTTGCCACAGAAATCCTTTTGCTGGGAATGATTGGAAACAACTGCCAGGAATGACAGGTCTGTCTCTAAGCCTTGGATAAGAGCTGCATTCTTAAACTACCAGGCCCCTGCCTCCATCTGTTCTGTTTGTCCATCCATGATGTGTTCTGGGATCTCTCCATTAAGAGACAGTCAGGGCCACCTTAAAAGTCTAGTTATCAGATGTGTATTGTTAATACCTTGGTTACTAAGTTAATCTTCCTGACATGGCTCACCAAACAAAAGGTAATAGACAATTCAGGGCATCTGTGTATTTTTGTCTTTTACTGACAAGATGAGCAAAGAAGGAAAATCTTCCCCATTGCTAGATTCTACTCATATCTACATTAACTTAAATGTGTCACTTAACAGTTGATATAAGCATTTGAAATTCGCTAATTACAAATCAAAGCTAATGTGAGAGCAGTCTGAAAGCTCAAAGTATAAAGCCAAATTCAATTATTTTGTGATAGACAGACAGACAGACCCACTGATCTTGCATTAAGTAGGAGCTTGACCCTGTCCCTGCTGTCCAGTGATTAGCTGCAACATTTCATACTAGTAAATCACTGCTTCTCCTTAAGAGGAATTATCTGTGTTGTACCTTTCATGTTAGTAAAGGTAAAGGTCATCCTTGTTCGAAAGTCAGTTGTATCTGACTCTAGGGTTCAGTGCTCACCTCTGTTTCATAGCTATAGAGCCAGCGGTGTCTCCGTTTGCATGTTATGTGCTTTCATGTTATGTGTTGTCAAATTGCCTCTGATTGATGACAATCCTATTGGTCCCCCCGGTTTATGATATATTTAATGAATGGTTTTACCTGTGTCACCACTGCTTGGATGAGTGGAAATTTGAACTGAGGCCTCCTGAGTCCCAGTCTGTCACTCCATCTACTGTGTCAAATTGGCTTCCATTTTATGCCTCTTAATGAACGTAACATTCTGCTTCAGGGCTCTTGGAATGCCCAGCAAAGAGGCCACTGCATTATAATCTCAGGATAGTCTTCAGATTCGGATATGGCAAAAGAAGAAGGAAAATTTTGGCCAACCAGGTCCTTAGACCTTCCCACAGTCTTTGGGAACCAAAGATCCCCATTGGCCTTCTTTCATGAACACTGCCATCTGACTGTAACATGTATTAGCTCTGACTGCTTCTGCTTAATCTAGTATTCAAAGAGCGCTAACTGGAGGCCACCTATCTAATTCTCCGGTACCAAAGCAGCAAAACCAGTGGCGACAGGAAATGGCAGAACTTGAAAGACGTAAAGAAAATGGAACTAAAATTGGGCAGTCCTCTGGCCACACACTCATGCAGAAGGTTAAAAAAAAAACCCTTGTCTGGTGTCATTATGCTGAGCTGCCTCTATGTTTAGAGGACCAGGTATTGTGTATTAAGGCCTTTCAGACTTGAGAAAGACAGATGTTGTGTTTCTTCAGTTTGTATCTGCTACTGGTGAAGACATATACAGAGCCATTGGCTGGAGATTTGCAATGGCCACCAAGAGCTATGATGGGCAACGCTCGTCTCCCGCCACTGCCAGCCTAAAATTCATTTATCCGTTTCACCAAAACTTGCTTGAGCTGACTGGATGGTGGCCTTTCTCATATGGCACAAACAGATCACACAATTCTGCTTTCAGCTTTACTCCAGGGACTGTGAAGATGGATTGAACTATGAAAGAAACAAGAAGCAAAAAAGTTATCTCATACACTGTAGAATAGAAGGTACCAGCCTTTACTGCCAATCACTTCTGTTGTTTGGGAAGAAAGCTGTGCTTCTGTCACTCCCAAGGGCACTTGCACTCAGGACCCTGCCCTAGGTAAGATTCAACCTTCACATTAGTGCCATTGAAAACAGATGTTAGTGAAGCCATTATTTCGGTAATATCTCTGGTACAATGAGAACACCTCTCCCATATTCCTTTGTGCTAAATACAAGTATAGAGAGGAAGCTGATTTATATATAATTTATTTCTGCTCAAACAATCAACTCCCAAAGTGTAGGCACTGTCCAGTGGTGGGATGTCAAAAATTTTACTACCCCACCGTGATGCCATCACAGTGTGGGTGGAGCTAACATCATGATGTCATGACATCATGGGTGGAGCCAATGTCATGACATTGTGGGCGGGGCCAAAGAATAATAATAAAATAAAATTAAAATAAGCACACACACACACACACACACACACACACACACACACACACACACCTCAACCCATCCACAACACAAACCCATAAATAAATAAAATAAAAAAATACATTAAAATACACCCCCCCCCCAAACATCCACCCACCCACCCCAAACACAAATCAACCAGAGCTTTTAAACCAGAACTTAAAGCTTATTCTGGCTAATCTTTCTCACACTAGGTCAGATGGAAGGAACTACAGAATGAACTCACCACAAGATGGCTTCATTTTGGCACTTTTCAACTTTTCAACAGTTAAAGAAGTTAGGTACTAAGTCTTTGCCTAACCAGTTCTCTAGGATAATATGCCGTAAAGTAAATGTAAAACAGCTGTAACTCCTTAAGGGTTCTCCAATTGGAACAGCAATTGGAACAGCACAGGTGTAGCTTATTGATGAGGTAACTCCAAGACTTTGCTTAAAAACCCCAAGCCGGCCGCCAGGCCTTTTTAGGAACTGTGGTAGTACGTCAATATAGGTAAAAGTATCAAATACACATTAAAATAGAAACAGATACACCACATCCAAAGGTGAGTCACTTACCCTGGAGAGCAGGCTATAGGGAGCTTCAGGCTAGCAGCTTCACTGCCTCCTCCCTGCTTGGGAGGACAGGAAGGAGGCCGTGCATACGCACCAAGCACTGTAGGCATGCATGCACGCCAAGTGATTGGTGCACATGTGCAGTGGGGGAACCAGTGAAAAGGTAAGCCCCGAAGGTGGTTCCCCCAAAAAGCTTCTACCGGTTCTCTGGGACACTGGGAAAAGTTACTACCAGTTCTGGCGAACTGATGAGAACCTGTTACATCCCATCACTGGCACTGTCTCTTTCAAATTGTCACATCTAAATAGTTTCACAACACATTTTACATTACAGTTGCTGCTGCCAAACAGTGACAAATGGTGATGACCCTAAGAATTCACAATCTCCATAAGGTCTTTTTATAAATAATCCCACTCAGGCACAAAGCTGGGGGTTCCTTCATTGAATCAATTCATCTAATATTCAGTGCAGTGGTACTTCACTTAAAGAGCATAATGCGTTCCACAGGATTGCTCTTTAAGCGAGTTTGCTCTTTAAGCAAAACACCATTGTAAGTGACCAATTGTGACTTCAGGGGTGGGTGGGATTGTGAACTCCAATTTATTTGTTAAGTGAGTTTTTGGTTGGTTTTATTTGTTAAGCAAGGTGACCATTCAGAGAAAATTCTGCTCTATAAGCAAGTTACTCTTTAAGCGAGGCACTCTTTATGTGAGGTTGTACTGTATTTTACTTTTACTGTCTTCAACTTTTCTTAACACTTACAAACAGTGATGGGCTGCTACCGGTTCGGACCAGTTCACCTGAACTGGTAGCAGCTTTTTGGAGGGTACTGGGGGGGGGGGTAGAGAACCCCCGGGCGACCGGTTCGGTTGCCTCTCTGGTTGCCCTCCAGAAATGTATTCCGGGCAGCCAAAATGGCTGCCTAGAACTGCGCATGCGTCAAACCTTCATTTGACGCATGCACACTAAAAAATAGAAGTGTGCATGTATCAAATGTAGGTTTGACGCATGCGCAGTTCCGGGCAGCCATTTTGGCTGCCCGGAAAGGGCGCAGCCAGCGCCTGAAGAATCGGCAGCGGCGGCCTTTCCTCGCTGGGCTGCGCCGCGCCACCAGGCTACCGTGGCGGTTTGCCGCTGCAGTAGTTTGCTGCTGCACCGCTGCGCTTCCTGCCTGCCTGCCTAGTGCCTGCCTGCCTAGTGCCTGCTCCCCAACACCAGGCCAGGTAAGTGATGGGTTTGTGTTTGGGGTGGGCTAATTTGTGTTTGGGGTGGGGGGGGTGATTATTTTGATTTTGATATGTTTATTTAATTAATGTGTTTATTTAATGTTTATTTAGTTTTTTATTATTTTATTTTTCTTTGGCTCTGCCCACAACATCATAATGTCATGATGTTGGCTCCGCCCATGATGTCGGCTCTGCCCATGACGTCAGCTCCACCCACGGTGGGGTAGTAAAACTTTTTACAGCCCACCACTGCTTACAAGTACAAATAACCTAAGATGAATCATTCTAATGAGCTTTCCAATCTGATGTGCCTACATCCTACTTATTTGTCTTTTGGTGGTCCACTCAATCTGTAAATTTTTCTCCATCACTTTTTAAAAAGTAATCAATTTGACACTAAAATACAAACTAGCATTATAAGTGCTTAGTGATTAAAACACTGAACTTGATGACTGGAAGGTCAGCAGTTGACATGAGTGCTGCATGATGGAGTGTGCTCCCGTCTCTGTCTCAGCTTCTGCAAATCTAGCAGTTTGAAAGCCAGAAATTGCAAGTAGATAAATAGGTACCACTTTGGTCGGAAGGCAAACAGCATTCAGTACGCTCTGGTATCTAGTCATGTGTGCTACATGTCCATGGGAATGTCTACAGATGCAGACAGTGCTGGCTTCTTGACTATAAAGGGAGATGAGCACTGAACCCTAGAGTCAGATATGACTGGCTTTCAAGCAAGTGATACTTTTTTTAACATTTATTTATTTAAATTTGTTTATCACCCTCCTCCCCGAAGGGACCCAGGGCGATTCACAACACATCAGCATATCGACAACAACTTAAAACCAGTTCAAAAATTAAAAGTTTTAAAAGTTTAAAAGAAGCTTAAAAACTTAGCATTAAAAACTAGGCGTTGTAGCTAGGAGGCACTGAGGGTCAAACCATCCAGCCGGCTGGGGAAATTGATCCATCCATTCCCCAGACCTGACCTGCCAGCCAGAATTATGCTGCACCAGGACCACATCTTTACCCTATAAACCAGCAATAAATTTGGTCCTGGATGTTATACACCTATAGTTGTCAGAAATAGTTCAAAATTCGTCAGGCAGAATACCATTTTGTGTTACAAGGCGTGCCATGGAAGTAATAATGGACAAGACATTTTGTCATGTTTTTTGGGGGTGGCGTGGGGAGTCAAACTCTCAAGGTAGCGTGTGGTTCAGGCATTGAGAAATATTTATCTCAGTGAGACGAGCAAGATCTAATTGTTGCTGCTGATGATATGGGAATCAGTGTTATTATATAGCCCCATTAGACAAATACATTTAAAAGGAGTCGGGGTCTTTTTATCTCCTACAGCGGGGAGAGGGTGCCTGAGTCGTTATCCTTGGCTCCAGTAGCCTTGTCCTTATCAGACTAAGTTGCCAGGCTCCCAGCCACAGAGGCCTTCATTTTTCCTTGCAAGTTTCCTCCTCACCTCACCTCATGCCCTTCCTGACATGACAATGTTGACAGTCCTAAGGATAAAAGACACAGACTTTTCCCCAGGTAACTTGTTACCTTAGCTTGGCATTGGAGCTGTCTTTCAGTCCTTGCTTCCTACCTGAGGTTCCTGTTCTGCTATCTCCATAACGGAGATACAGGTACTTTATTTTTAAATCTGTTTTAGTTCCTTTCATTATCAGCTTGTGATCCTAACTATTTCTGATCTCAGCTGTGCTCTGCCTTCATGCTTGTAACTTTAATTGACTTCCTTTCCTGGTTTTTGACTCTATTTTTCTTGGCTTTTCTTCCATGATTTACCAAAAGAACTTTGTGAGTGGCAGATCCACATTTCAGCCTGTTGAGAGTTGATCCTACTACATGCTGTTTAAAAATTGGTTTAAAAAACCTACATAGATGTTTTTTTCCCTGTGACCTCTTCCTGTAACTTCTGCAGCTCCCTAGGAAGAAGATCCTGGCTACAACATTTGTCTAAATCCCACTTAGAGTGATCAGGAATAAGCATTTTTAAAGGCTTTCTTGCTTTCTAAGTCAAATTCCAATTATAGTAGTAATACTGAATGTCAGATACCTATAAATATTGATTTGACAAATCCCTTTCAGTGATACTAACATTTAGATTGAGCCTTAAAAATCAGTGAGGAGGAGTCAGTGTTGTATCCAACAGTATCATTATTCAATCTAATGGAAAACACATTGCTTTCTGATTGAATTCTCCCTCTCCTCACCCCACCTCAATCTGCCCTGATGAATTTGGGATCCATCCAAAGAAGATCTAAAATGTATGTGGAGGAAACTTTTTGGAGGAAACTTTTTTATGTGGAGGCCTGCAGGAAGAGGAGGAGAATGAGCAGAAGTCTGCCAGTGAAATGTTGGATTTCTTTCTCCCCTTAACATGAGTCGTATATTGTTCTATAAAATAGTCCAGGAACTTTCCCAAGTTTCCATTGTGTGTGTGTGTGTGTGTGTGTGTTTGTGTGAGAGAGGGAGGGGGAGGGAGAGAGAGAGAGAGAGGAATAAAGTTGGGATTCTGCAACATAGGTTCCCCATCCTTATAGAATTCTTATCTGGAAATTCTCGTTTCACAATGCCAGGAGCCTGAGGGAAATATATAATAATTTGGCATCGCAGTAGTGGGAATGCAGCCTGCTAATCAAAAGGATTCAAATCTTTCTATGTGCTGCCAAGCTCTCTTCTTCCCACCCAATGGAGGGGGGTGAGAGAGAGAGGAAGAGAGAGAGACAAAAAGACAGAGAGGGAACTGAAGGCATGGAGCCTCTCTTCTCCTGCAATCTTAACAAATGCAAACGCTTCCACTCCACTGACTCCTCATTAACTTACTGAATCTGACAGTCTAATTACTGCAGCTGCTTTGCGCTTAGAATAAATAAATATGAAAGTGGATGTTTAAAGAAAAACGAGAAGGGGAATGCCGTCATCCAGGCGGTTTGATAGAGAGTTTGTTTTAAATGTTTGTATCCGTACATATTTAGAGCATTTGGGGGGAAAGATAACGAGATCTGTGGTCTTTTGGACTAATTGAGATCTTCAGTTTGCAGGCACTTTGCTTGTCACGATCTCCAGTGTTAACTTTTCAACTTTTGTTCCAGACAAAATCTGTTTGCTGTCTCTCTGGTTGAGCCCCCCCTCCCCCAGTCAAGGCTCAGAGGGCACTGGAGGAACCACTTCTTGGTCACACACCCACACCCACACCCAAACAGGGCTGTGTCAGTCGGCCTCAGCCACCCACAACAGCAGAGCAAGCAGGGTAGAGAGACAACATGTGTCAAAATTCACTTTTCTTTTTAAGGGGGTTTGGTCTAGCGGTAAGAAAACAAACAAATAAATAAATTTAGGGTGGTGGTGGTGGGGCAAATCTCCAAACTACAAAGGCCTCTGTTCAGACCTTCCAGACGATCTGCCTACACTTGGGTGTAATCATGCTTTCCTGTGTAATTTAGTGGTCATTTTTAGGGTCTGCTTTGCTTGGCAACCTTGTTGTTGTTGTTCAGTCGCACAGTCGATTCCGACCCTCTGCGACCCCATGGACCACTGTCCGCCAGGCACCTTGGTCCTCCAACACCCTCCTCAACTCGCTCAGCTCTGTGCCCATTGTCTCTACAATACCATCTAGCCATCTCATTTTTGGCCGCCCCCTTCTTCTTTTGCCCTCGACCTTTCCACACATCAAGGCTTTCTCAAGTGAATCTTCTCTTCTCATTTCATGTCGAAAGTACTTTAGCTTCATCTTTACAATTTGACCTTCTAAGGAGCAGTCAGGATTGATTTCTTCTAAGATTGACCTATTTGTTCTCCTCACTGTCTCAAAACTCTCCTCCAACACCACATCTCAAAGGCATCTATTCTTCTGCACTCAGCTTTCCTTATGGTCCAGCTCTCACAACCATACATTGCCACAGGGAATACCATTGCTTTGACTATGCGAATTTTTGTTTGCAATGTGATGTCTCTACTTTTCACTATGTTCCCCAGGTTTCTCATTGCTTGCCTCCCAAGAATCAGTCGCCTTTTTATTTCATGGCTGCAATCACCATCTGCAGTGAGCTTTGATCCTAGGAAAGTAAAATCTGTCACTGCTTCTACTTCTTCCCCATCTATTTTCCAGGGACTGATAGGGCCTGTTGCCATTATCTTGGTTTTCTTGATATTGAGTCTCAAGCCAGCTTTTTCACTTTCTTCTTTCAACCTAAGCAGGAGCTTCTTTAGGTCCTCCTCACTTTCTGCCATTAGGGTGGTATCATCTGCATATCTCAAATTGTTGATGTTTCTCCCAGCAATTTTGATCCCAAATTGTGATTCCTCCATCCCTGCATTGTGCAACTTAGCCGTTCAAAAGCAAGAAATTGCAAGTAGATCAATAGGTACCAATTCAGTGGGAAGGTAACAGCATTCCATGCACTCCAGCATCTAGACATGCTTGCCACATGACCACGGAAACATCTGCAGATGCAGACAGCAGGCTCTTTGGCTGTAAAGGGAGATAAGTACTGTACCCTAGATCCAGCTATGACTGGCTTTTGAGCAAGAGGGCCCTTTCCCTTTCTCTTATAAAATGGGTCCACTTTTGAGGCAGTAGTCTGAATAACAGCATGGAGAAGGGATTTCACTCCCTATGGAGTGCAGCTTCAATGGCAGCCAGCACTATTATTTAAGTAGCCGCATGCAAGTCCCCGCCTCTTGGTCTTAACTTTCTTGACTGCGCTCTGATGGAACAAACCTTTGCACGCTATTCCAGTGTAAGCTCAATGAGGCCTGTTAGGGCATCTGGTAAGTCAGTGGCGTGCTGGAAAATCGGAATAGGGCTATCCCAACTTTCTCTGTCCCAGTGTAGTTCTTTCCAAGTTCTTTTTGCTTGATGGTGCTGTGTCCTGTTCTATCTGGCCTGCACTTTTAAAACATTCAGAAGTCAGGTCTAGCCACAAGAAACGCTAGAGGGACTGCACTGTCAGACAAAACCACAGTTACTTCCTGCTCAGGACACCGCTTTTTCAGAACTCAATATGCTCATAAACATGAAGGGTGCCCATTTCTCCTTACTGTACTAATTAACATGTGGTTGGAAGTAAGGATATTCACTTTCAGACTATTTCTCTATCTCATAAGCTCTGAAACGCAAAATTTAGCTATGGTATATAATACACAAGGAGCTATGGCAGAAAAAAAAGTATATTGATTTATTCTTTTAGAATTTTCTATGTATGACTATAGCCTTTACTCTTCCTCCCCCCATTTCCTCCCATCCCTACCCAAGAGACCTTTGCTTTTTATTTAAAAGTAATATTATGGTAATTTCTCGCTAAACTTTTTCCCATTTGAAAACAAATGACACAAAACTACAGTACTGTCTATTTTCTTAGCATTAGATTCCGTCAGTATTCAGAAATAAGGTAAAAAAATTGATTTCTAATTTCAATGCATTCAATTTTTCTACAACAATATAAAATTTATTTTGATTGCTAAATACAAAAAAGTTAATTTTATTTATTTATTTATTTATTTATTTATTTATTTATTTATTGTGTTGCATCAGTTGGTTTGACTTTTCAGGGAAGAGCAGTGTTTCTCAATCTTTGGTTTTTGGACTTCAATTCCCAGAAGCCTAAGTTGATTCCCCAAATCACTGATCAGCCAATGTACTGATTTAGTCTTCTGGGAATTGGAGTCCACCTGTGGGGCATGGACCCCACATTGGGAACCACTGGTTTAGACAGTTTAGGTACAGTAAAACCTCACATAAAGAGTGCCTTGCTTAGAGAGTAACTCGCTTAAAGAGCAGAATTTTCTTTGAATGTTTGCTTTGCTTAACAACTAAAACCAACCAAAACCTCACTCAACAAATAAATCGGGGTTTGCAATCCACCCTGCCAGAAGTACAATTGGTCACTTACAATGGTGTTTCACTTAAAGAGCAAACTCGCTTAAAGAACAATCCTGTGGAACACACTATGTATACTCTTTAAGCGAGGTACAACTGTATTTAGTTTCTACCTGAATAGTGGCAGTCTTTTGGAGGGTATCTCTTATAGGTTTACCTGCAGAATAAGGATATAACCACACTAGCCCTTTTGGTGTGGGTTGGTTTGGTCTAAATAGGGTCACTTGAGGTCAGAGGGAAGAGCAATATGTCATCTGGTGCAATCCTTGCTTCTAAGTGGCATACCAAATCTCAAGCAACATTACTTCTGGCTTAATAATGGAACCACTTCAGGATACTGGCAAACTGAACACTTCTCCTGCATCTCTATGGAGGGTCAGGGTAAGTGATTTCATTAAAATCTCTGCTATATCATTGCTGATGCATGGAATCATTTAAATAAAAATTATTTTCTTTGTGTAGTGCTATCCAAGAAGCTGTCCACAGCTCCAGTTTCAATCAGCACACAAAGAAAGAAAGAAAGAAAGAAAGAAAGAAAGAAAGAAAGGGCGGGCAGGCAGGCAGGCAGGCAGGCAAATGAATGAATGAATGAATGAATGCGAGCAGTTCAGCCTAGTAAAAAAAATAATAATTTCATGTGTTCAGTTTCCTGATATCCTGAAGTGGCTTCCTATTTAAGCTACTACAATACCAGAGACTGACACCAAAAAAGGAGCCTTGGCAGTTCTGACAACTGCAATGCTCAGTGTTAGTCCATTCCCAGGGATTGCATGTGCTGGGAACAGAGTAAGCTAGAGGGCATCTACTCACACCAAAAAAGTAGAACCACTTGACAGTGGCTCTCTGTGGGTGGATTGGTCCATTCTAGAGCTCAAGTAATAAAAAAAAGGAGATCACCCCACCAAACAGTTGGTTAAAAGTCCATCTACCTGAGTCCTAAGTTAGCCTCGCTCCCAAATGTATAACCCTGAACTACCTTATACATTTATTGTGAGGAAAACTGAGAACAGGTTTTAAAATGCACCAATATACAGCTTTACAAAGCATGTGGCATGTAGACTATTTTCCTCCAACATCAAGCTCCCTCCTCTCTTTTTGTAATGTTTGCCCAACAAAAGTTTATGCAAAGGCAGTTTGTCCCATTTTAGCTGGCCTCATAAAGATGGCCAATTAAAATAGATTTTGTCATTTGTCTTAAGGATCACAGGGCTTCCTCTGCACTGGGGACATAAAAGCCCTGTAACTTCCAGGGATCTGAGGGTCAGGCATGCCTGCCCATGGACTTTGAAGGTTGCACCTACTCCCAGGACACTTCACTCCTAAGCAATATTTCTTTTCTACTTGAAAAGCCTCCTTGCACCCTCTAGTGGCCATCTTAAAAACCTTTAAAACATTTTGGAGTGGAGTAAGTCCAGAGATACTCGGGAGTTTCTCAGCCCATCACTTTGTTGTTGTTCAGTCGCACAGTCGATTCCAACCCTCTGCGACCCCATGGACCACTGTCCGCCAGGCACTCCTGTCCTCCACCATCCCCCTCAACTCGCTCAGCTCTGTGCCCATTGTCTCCACAATACTATCTAGCCATCTCATCTTGGGCCGTCCCCTTCTTCTTTTGCCCTCGACCCTTTCAAGCATCAAGGCTTTCTCAAGTGAATCCTCTCTTCTCATTTGATGTCCGAAGTACTTTAGCTTCATCTTTATTATTTGACCTTCTAAGGAGCAGTCAGGGTTGATTTCTTCTAAGATTGACCTATTTGTTCTCCTCGCTGTCCAGGGGACTCTCAAAACTCTCCTCCAACACCACATCTCAAAGGCGTCTATTCTTCTGCGCTCAGCTTTCCTAATGGTCCAGCTCTCACAACCATTTATTTATTTATTTATTTATTTGTTCGCATTTAATACCCCGCCCCACTCGGGAAGACCCGACTCTGCCACAGGGAATACCATTGCTTTGACTATGCGAATCTTTATTTGCAATGTGATGTCTCTACTTTTCGCTATGCTCCCCAGGTTTCTCATCGCTTGCCTCCCAAGAATCAATTGCCTTTTTATTTCATGGCTGCAATCACCATCTGCAGTGAGCTTTGATCCTAGGAAAGTAAAATCTGTCACTGCTTCTACTTCTTCCCCATCTATTTTCCAGGGACTGATAGGGCCTGTTGCCATTATCTTGGTTTTCTTGATATTGAGCCTCAAGCCAGCTTTTTTACTTTCTTCTTTCAACCTAATCAGGAGCTTCTTTAGGTCCTCCTCACTTTCTGCCATTAGGGTGGTATCATCAGCATATCTCAAATTGTTGATGTTTCTTCCAGCAATTTTGATCCCAAACTGTGATTCCTCCATCCCTGCATTGCGCATTATGTGTTCTGTGTATAAGTTGAATAAGCAGGGTGACAAAATGCAGCCTTGTCTTACTCCTTTTCCTATTCCAAACCACTCTGTCATTCCATTTTCTGTCCTAACTGTTGCTTCTTGATTCATGTACAGATTTCTCATGAGGCCTATAAGGTGGTCCGGTATTCCCATCTCTTTAATTACTTGCCACATTTTGTTGAGGTTGACACAGTCAAAAGCCTTAGTATAATCAATGAAACAGAAGTAGACTTGTTTCTGATATTCCTTTGTTTTTTCCATGCTCAATCTTATGTTGGCGATGTGGTCTCTAGTCCCCTGCCTCTTCTGAAACCCACCTGCACTTCTGGTAATTCTCTCTCCACATACTGTTGCAGTCTATCCTGTATTATCTTGAGCATCACCTTGCTAGCGTGAGGGATGAGCGCAATTGCCCATCACTGAAACATGGGAAATCTACCCCTCCATACCCTCTGGAGGGAACAGGAGGACTTTTTTGAGAGAAACAGATGGCTCACATGTAACCTTACAAGCAACAGATTGTGCAGCCCCTATTCTACGTAACCACTAGCTGGAGGCCAAAAATCCTGTTGCACACCTCTGCTGGCACAATAGGAGTGACTGTACTAACAACAGTAGTTTGCTTCTAGTTAAAACATTCCTGCCTCAGTTTTGGTGCATGTGTGTGTGTGCGTGTGTATGTGATGTGAAATCTGAAACCAAAACCAAAGCAGGAACTCTTTAATTAATATTAATCAATTGCTGTCGGTAACATCACTCTTGTTGCACCAGCAGAGCTTATTCCACAGAATTCTGTGTTATATTAAGACAAGCAGGCTAGAAAATACGGTTTTGAGCTTTTCTCTCTCTAATTCAATACTTATTACTGTATTTCTCCTTGATTTTAGTGTGGAAACTGAGCATGCCTCAAATTTGATTTTCAACGTGATTGTGCAGCCCAAGGGAGGGGGAGGGGACCCAAAGAAGGAAACAAAATCCAACCAGTTTTCCTTAAGGGTTTACAACTGACATTTCAGATTTCTTATGAGACTCTCCAACCTGGCACATAGACGCTGAAGAGAAAACAAATACATCAAAGCTAAGTTACTCTTACTGTAGACTAAACATAAACAGACTTAAGTTTCGCTACTCACATCTGTAGTAGCACTGTATAGAGAAAAGTTACTCTTTAAAATTACACTCTTGGAGGAAGAGGTCTAGGAGATTTAGTCCAGAAAAGTTTTTTTTTAGTAACGATGAAGGTCACCTTTGCTTGAAAGCCAGTCGTATCCAACTCTAGGGTTCAGTGCTCATCTCTGTTTATAGCCAAAGAGCCAGCCCCGTCTGCGTTTGCAGAAGTTTCTGTGGACATGTGACTTTCCACCTCCCAGAATTCCCTAGACAACATCCCAGAAATCCAAATGGGCAGATGCAAGCAATAGGCAGCCCTAGTGAAAAAGCCTCAAGTTGTTCAGGCATGGAAGAAGTCATGCAGCGAGAACAGAGTGGCAAGGTATTAACTGGCCTTGCTCCACTCAGCAACCCAGGGCCCGATTTTGTCTTCCTTTTTGCAATGGCAGACAAAGATCTGCTGTACTCTTGTTAACTGCTCTAAGTTTTAGGCTCCTCATGACAGAGGATGCTTTCTTGTACCATGGCAACTCTCCAAAAGAATACCCGGCTCTTTAGTTCTGGAACATCCAATTTAAGGACCCCCAAAAGCAACTGCGGTGGCTTAGTGGCTAAGACGCTGAACTAATGTTTGGAAGGTCGGCAGGTCAGCAGTTCGAGACCAGAGTACTACATGATGGACCGAGCTCCCATCTCTGTCCCAACTCCTGCCTACTTAGCAGTTCAAAAGCAAGAAATTGCAAGTAGATAAATAGGGACCACTTTGTTGGGAAGATAAACAATGTTCCGTGGACTTGGGCATATAGTCATGCCTGCCACATGACCAGGGAAACATTTGCAGACGCAGACAGTGCTGGCTCTTTGGCTGTAAACAGATATGAGCACTGAACCCTAGAGTCGGATACGATTGGCTTTTGAGCAAGGACAACCTTTACTTTTACCTAAAGTGGAGAAGTACACTACTTGATGGACAAAATACTCACAGTTAATATTATTAAACAATACATTTAAGGCATTTCCCACCGAAAGGCCATATCTTCACACTGAATCTCACACAGTGAGAATCAGGACAAGGAAGCTGCTAACCAAAATCACCAAGTACTTATGCGGGTGTGGATGAATGTTCAGACTGCATGAATGATATTCAGTGTGGAGTTTTTGCCACTACAAATGAAAGCTTCAGTTACCCAAATGAGTATTTCAGAAATTTTCTTCCAGAGGACTCTTAAGTATGCACTGTCAATAGTTGTAGCTTACAGCCACAGTTGAATGCATTTCCTCTTCTCAGTCCTGGGGAAATTTCACAACAAAGTCAGCTTCTCTAGGAAACAGACCATTTGAGGTCAGCTTCATTTCTGATGGGACAAGACATTAATTATAGTTTGAAAAACTAGCTAGAAAGGGATAGAAGAGATCCTTACTCATTCTGAAGTGTTATATGCCAACACTGGTATGATCTAGCAACCAAACACAGGAGTGGGATTATAGAGCTTTCTGATTGCAATAGCTTTATCTGGACGTTTGTACTTTTTTCTCTGTGCCATATGGATGGGGAACTTTCAGCTCAAGTGAGATAACTTGCTCAAAAGCCAGTCGTATTCGACTCTAGGGTTCAGTGCTCTTCTCTGTTCATAGCCTAAGAACCAGCGCTGTCTGCATCTGCAGACATTTCCATAGGAATGTGGCAGGCATGACTCAACGCCAGAGTGCAGGGAATGCTGTTTACCTTCCCACCGAAGTGGTCCCTATTTATCTACTTGCAATTTCTTGCTTTCCAACTGCTAGGTTGGCAGGAGCTGGGACAGAGACGGGAGCTCACTCCATCATGTAGTACCTGGGAATCAAACTCTGACCTTCCAGTCAGTGAGTTTAGCGTCTTATTTATTGATATTTTTATATTTATTTATTATTTACACTTATACCCTGCCCCTCTAGGGAAAAAATCATCCCCACTAAGGACGGCTAATATAAAACCACTTGAGCCATCCGGTGGGATAACAAGCAGGGTGCTAAGCTTGCATGCAAGTCAGTGGAGCTGAAGCCCTGCCTCCACAAAGAGAGAGTGGCAAAATAAAATGCAATGCAGCTTCAGCGATGTCAGAGGTTGGATTCTCAGGACAGGACTCTGCCACTATACAACATTTGTCCTTGGCAAGCTGCCCACCAAGACCAGAGTGGTCTCCCACAGCTCAAACCAGTCATTCAGCTGCTCCACAAGAGGAAAATCTGCAAAGTAGGGTCTGATCCTTCAGGTCAAGGGTTCCTAAATGTTAGCATCCCAGCTATTCTTGGGCTATAAAAGAATGGCTGTGCATTGGCCATGCTGGCTGAAGCTTCTGGGAACTGAGGCAGAATGAACATCTGGGGAGCCACCTAAACTCTTCCTCGGTCACTTCCTTTGTTGCTGCTCCCTTCCCACTCCCTGAATTTGGAGAAGGAAGAAGAAGACACTCTTGTCACCAAGTCAGAGGTTGCTGTAGTAATGCTGGAGATAGTCAATTTTTTTAAAAACGCTCAAGTGAATGTGGGAAGAGACCTTCTGGAAGTAAAGCATATGTGCATGAATACACCCTACACACACACACATACAGAGTCTGCCTTAAAGGTAAAGGTTTCCCTTGTTTGAAAGCCAGTCGTAGCTGACTCTAGGGTTCCGTGCTCATCTCTGTTTCAAAGCCAAAGAGCCAGCGTTGTCTGCTTCTGCAGATGTTTCTGTGGTCATGTGGCAGGCATGACTAGACACTGGAGTGCACGGAACACTGTTTACCTTCCCACCGAAGTGGTCCCTATTTATCTACTTGCAATTTGTTGCTTTTGAACAGCTAGGTTGGCATGGTAGCACTAGCTGAACAATGTACCCTGAGTACCTGGTCAGTACTCTCTGCATCTAAGCCAACAACTGATTAGAAGAGTGACTGGAATCTACCTGCTCAAGATCAAAACAAAATCTTGGAACTGTCACAGATAAGGATACCCACTATGGGCTAGGTCTGAAGAGCCATGACTAGAGTTTAGCTCAACGAAGATGCTTTCTTCATCCCCTCCTCATTGCATCCTCCTCTGCTCTAGAAATGCTGATCCCAAGGGTCAGTGCCCTGACAGCATATGAGGCTGAAGCTGGAGGATAAACCCATGCATCACCTTTTCACTTAAACAGAAAATGCCTTCCTTCAACCTTGGGGACCGCCCTTGCACAATTGGCCATGTGCCCACCTGTGCAAGGACCCTGTTGATGCACCCTCTCTCCTTTGCATAGCAACCCAACGAGCGCAGGTTTTTGCATATAATGGAACACATTTATACCTAGATGTCTCTCTCAAATGTATATCACGTCTGTTGAGTTGGGCCAGGTATTTAAAAGACAGCAGGGCCATCTCGTTTGGGAAACTTACAACACATACACTTTCCTGAACACGCCAGAAATCTAGAGACCTAGAGTGCAGTCCCACCTATAACTAGCATGCAGACAGGACAATTAATTCAACGAGACTTATTCTCTGTCAAATGTGTATAACATCGTAGCAGCCCCAGTGGGTTTTCTGAATACCACTTACTGACTTACACCATGTACTAAAATATTAGCCATACATTTTAGCAAATAGCATTACACTCGATAGCAGACCCTTGGTTAGGATTCAGAGGCCTGAGGGAATTATTCCTCTTCCTTGTTCTCTGGTCAGGAAGACAAATCTAGGGCAAGCAGTGGTACATGTAATTGTGTGTGAAGTCCACATAGTCAAAGCAATGGTATTCCCTGTGGCAATGTATGGTTGTGTGAGCTGGACCATAAGGAAAGCTGAGCGCAGAAGAATAGATGCCTTTGAAATGTGGTGTTGGAGGAGAGTTTTGAGAGTACCCTGGACAGCAAAGAGAACAAATAGGTCAATTTTAAAAGAAATCAACCCTGACTGCTTCTTGGAAGGTCAAATATTGCAAATGAAGCTAAAGTACTTTGGACATCAAATGAGAAGAGAGGATTCACTTGAGAAAGCCTTGATGCTGGGAGAGGTCGAGGGCAAAAGAAGAAGGGGGCGACAGAGAATGAGATGGCTAGATGATATTGTTGACACAATGGGCACAGAGTTGAGTGGGTTGAGGAGGATGGTGGAAGACAGGGGTGCCTGGCCGGCAGTGGTCCATGGGGTCGCAAAGGGTCGGACTCAGTTATGCAACTGAACAACAAATTGGGGGAGGGGCAGCTTTAAGGCCCATCTCCTCCTCACTGCTAAATGATGAGAGGGCTTACTGGCTCAGCATGATGATGCCTGTGGGAGACACCAGTCTGTTTGTGGACCCATATTCAAGGTTCTGGTTTCAACTTCTAAAGCCTAAATGTGGCTTTAGTGGCCGGGTGCATATAGTCCATTATTTTCCTAGCTGGACTTTAAAGTCATTATCTGAGATCTTCCACCAGGTTCCTTTCCAAATGAAACAAGGTAAGCCAACCTAGCAGTTCGAAAGCAAGAAATTGCAAGTAGATAAATAGGGACCACTTCAGTGGGAAGGTAACAGTGTTCCGTGCGCTCTGGTGTCTAGTCATGCCTGCCACATGACCACTGAAACATCTGCAGAAGCAGACAGCACTGGCTCTTTGGCTTTGAAACAGAGATGAGCATGGAACCCTAGAGTCAGATACGACCAACTTTTGAGCAAGGGAAACCTTTCCCTTTCCCTAAGCAACTATAAGAATGAAACAGTTGTTTTTTCAATGGTGTCCCATCCAATCAGGCTCACCTGACCCCATTTCAATGAAATCTCCCAGACACTCGAGACTGGGTTTTGGTAAGTTAAAATCATAGTATTTTTCTACCTTATGGTTGATTCCATTTAACTTTGGATTCACATGCAGCTGTATTTTGCTTTTCCTGCTTGTTGCTGGTTTTATCTTGGTTTTATTATGTGGTACCCTTTAGCTACTGTTTTATTCTACATATTTTATATTTTGCCATGCTTTCTGCACTGCCCAGAGTAGCCTAACAGTATGATAAATAAGTAAAGAAATACAGCTACAATCATGAAGTGGTAATTCACAAGACAGAACAGTCCCTGCTGTAATGATTTTTTAACAGGGGCAAGGAGAGATCTCTGTATAGGAAAGCTTTTTTTTTTGCATTTTTGTCTCTCTAGTGATCCAACCTATGCTGTGAAAACAAAGATAACAAGCTGATACTTTTACCCTCTCTTCTGCTTCCAAATGAGTCTTCAGTATTCAAGAATCTAATCATTAGCATCCTCTCAAAGACAGCTAAAAGGGACTTGTTGTTGTTCAGTTGCACAGTCGATTCTGACCCTCTGCGACCCCATGGACCACTGTCCGCCAGGCACCTTGGTCCTCCAACACCCTCCACAACTCGCTCAGTTCTGTGCCCATTGTCTCTACAATACCATCTAGCCATCTCATTTTTGGCTACCCCCTTTTTCTTTTGCCGACCACCTTTCCCAGCATCAAGGCTTTCTCAAGTGAATCTTCTCTTCTCATTTGATGTCCAAAGTACTTTAGCTTCATCTTTATTATTTGACCTTCTAAGGAGCAGTCAGGGTTGATTTCTTCTAAGATTGACCTATTTGTTCTCCTCGCTGTCCAGGGGACTCTCAAAACTCTCCTCCAACACCACATCTCAAAGGCGTCTATTCTTCTGCGCTCAGCTTTCCTAATGGTCCAGCTCTCACAACCATACATTGCCACAGGGAATACCATTGCTTTGACTAGACGAATTTTTGTTTGCAATGTGATGTCTCTACTTTTCACTATGCTCCCCAGGTTTCTTATCGCTTGCCTCCCAAGAATCAGTCGACTTTTTATTTCATGGCTGCAATCACCATGATCTTGGATCCTAGGAAAGTAAAATCTGTCACTGCTTCTACTTCTTCCCCATCTATTTTCCAGGGACTGATAGGGCCTGTTGCCATTATCTTGGTTTTCTTGATATTGAGTCTCAAGCCAGCTTTTTCACTCTCTTCTTTCAACCTAAGCAGGAGCTTCTTTAGGTCCTCCTCAATTTCTGCCATTAGGCTGGTATCATCTGCATATCTCAAATTGTTGATGTTTCTTCCAGCAATTTTGATCCCAAATTGTGATTCCTCCATCCCTGCATTGTGCATTATGTGCTCTGTGTATAAGTTGAATAAGCAGGGTGACAAAATGCAGCCTTGTCTTACTCCTTTTCCTATTCCAAACCACTCCGTCATTCCATATTCAGTCCTAACTGTTGCTTCTTGATTCATGTACAGATTTCTCATGAGGCATATAAGGTGTTCTGGTATTCCCATATCTTTAATTACTTGCCACATTTTGTTGTGGTGTACACAGTCAAAGGCCTTAGTGTAGTCAATGAAACAGAAGTAGACTTGTTTCTGATATTCGTTTGTTTTTTCCATGATCAATCTTATGTTGGCAATGTGGTCTCTAGTTTCCCTGCCTCATCTGAACCCCGCCTGCACTTCTGGTAATTCTCTCTCCACGTGCTGCTGCAGTCTATCCTGTATTATCTTAAACATCACCTTGCTAGTGTGTGGGATGAGCGCAATTGTTTGATAATTTGAACATTATTTGGCATTTGCCTTTTTGGGGATTGGAACATATACTGATCTTTTCCAATCCTGTGGCCATTGTTGTGTTTTCCAAATCTGGTGGCATATAGAATCTAATAATTTGATTCCATCATCTTTTAGGGCTTTGAAAAGTTCAAAATGGACTGCAGTGGCTCAAATGGTTAAGATGCTGAACTTGCTGACTGGAAGGTTGGAGTTCAATTCCCGGGTACTGCACGACAGAGTGAGCTCCCATCTCTGTCCCAGTTCCTGCCAACTTAGCAGTTCAAAAGCAAAAAAAAAATGGCAAGTTGATAAATACCATGTTTTCCCGAATATAAGACACTGTCTTATATTTTTAAAAACTCCAAAATATGCACAAGGTCTTATTTTCAGGGGATGTCTTATTTTTCCATGACGAAGAAGAATACAGTACACATTTATTGCTGATACAGTGGATCACCAGGGCAAGATTTTCGGGGAGGCCCTTATATTTCCGAAGTGGGGAAAAATAGGGGGTGCCTTACTATATGAGGAGGTCCTATATTCGGGGAAACAGGGTAGGGACCACTTTGGTAGGAAGGTAAACAGCATTCCATACATTCCAGTGTTAAAGCATGCCTGCCACATACCCACGGAAATGTTTGCAGGTGCAGACAGTGCTAGCTCTAGCTATAAACAGAGAGGAGCACTGAAGCCTAAAGTCAGATACGACTGGCTTTCAAGAAAGGGTGACCTTTGCCTTTACCTTACCAAAGACAGCTAGACCAGCATCTCCATGTTCTTCTTGCTGCATCCAGCATTCTCAACTGATGTGATTAAGCAAATCCAAGCGACACCATAGCCCCAAAGTCTGGGAATCAGCTTGAAACTACAACATCATCATTCCCAGCACACTGGGAATCGGCTTGAAACTACAGCACCGTCATTTATTAATTATCATTTGCTATAACGATCCTAGGGAAGCACCTATGAATATGAACCTGCTGAATCAGAAATTGTAACAATCTCTGCCTAAACGACATCGATTCGCTTTCCAACACGCGCTGGTTGCCATGATAACACCATGCAAGTTTCCTGCCCGCTGAGGCCCCGCTGGCTGCAAGAGGGGTGAAATCGCAGCCATTGTAAAAACACACTAATATATCAGCCCAGGGGACCAAGAATACATTGCTCATATGGAAATGATCAATCTTGTCCCGGAGAGCCGAGGTGTTGTGTGCCAATCTGTTGCCTCTCCTTCTGCTCACTCACCACCACCTTTCTCCTTCTGCCTTTCTGTCTCTGTACTTATATTCTCTCTCTCTCCCCCCCCCCACTCCTTCTTTTCCTGTCTTTTTTTTTTTTGGCATGGGCACTTTCATCTCGTCCCTCAGGGATTTGAGATGTCACTGCAGGAAGTGCTTGTCTGCCTCTCAGGCAGCAGCAGAGCCCTGTGGCTTTGACAAACCTCATTTAATTGGGAGGAAGCCAGGAGGGTTTGAAAGAACTGAAACAGCCACAAAAACTCCTTTTATCAGGCATAATTTAAACTCTGCATGGAAAAAACCTGTATGTATAAAGAAAAGTCAACTTCCCCCCCTACTGTGAGTCCTCCCCTCCTCCTCCTCCTCCTGTCTCCCCATTCCCCGGCAAAGGCAGGCCCCAGTGAGATTCCCTCGGTTCAGTTTTCAAAAAGTGTCAGAGTTGATTTGTGCTCTGTGGCTGGTTGGACAGAAAAGGAATGCAGATCTTGCTCTTGTGTGCTCACTCTCTATCCCCCTCACACAAGCATACACACGCACACATGCACAAAGAGATGTGTATAATGAAGGCCTAGCTAGGTAGCAAGACCAGCAAATCTCTGCGATTTGCAATCTAACTTTTGCCCAATTCATACAGAAGCAAGGAATTTTTTTTTTTGGGGGGGGGGGACAGACCAGCTAATGAGCAAAAAAAGGGATTGATGGGAGAAAGTGCACAAGGTTCTTCTTCTTCTTCTTCTTTGCCTTCAGCTGTTTCCTCTCCAAGCACTTTTCATTCAGGGAAGCACACCTTTGCATTTTTGTGTGTGGGTGGAGGGATATTTTCTAGAATCTCACTTTTTAATCTGAGATGCCTTTAATTTTCATGGGAATTGAAGGTGGTTTTAAAATACTAAAGCAGTATCTTATAAATTGATACTCTGTCCTGTGTGGGGAAGGGGTGTGCCACAGGCACTGTAGGGCCAGCCCCCGGAAAACTACTATGCCTTCCTATTATACTGCTCACAAGGGGAGCCATTTTTTATTCTTGCAACGTGTTGGAGGTAATAAGAGTCCCAAAGAGGACTGCACCACATTAGTCTAGTGGTACAGTCAAACCTCGCATAAAGAGTGCCTCGCTTAAAGAGTAACTCGCTTAAAGAGCAGAATTTTCTCTGAATGGTCGCTTCACTTAACAAATAAAACCAACCAAAAACTTGCTTAACAAATAAATTGGGGTTCGCAATCCCCCCCTCCCACAAACACACAATTGGTCACTTACAATGGTGTTTCGCTTAAAGAGCAAACTCGCTTAAAGAGCAATCCTGTGGAACGCATTATGGTCTTTAAGCGAGGTACAACTGTAGTAGCCATGCTGTGAAAGTACAGTTGTACCTTGCTTAAAGAGCATAATGCACTCCACAGGATTGCTCTTTAAGCGAGTTTGCTCTTTAAGCAAAACACCATTGTAAATGACCAATTGTGGGGGGTATTGCAAACCCCGATTTATTTGTTAAGCGAGTTTTTGGTTGGTTTTATTTGTTAAGCAAAGAGAACATTCAGAGAAATTTCTGCTCTTTAAGCGAGTTACTCTTTAAGCGAAACACTCTTTATGCGAGGTTTGACTGTATCAAGAATGGGGAACGGCTGGAGGTTGTCTTGTCAACATCTAGTGGCTGACTCTTGTAGTTCACAAGTACAGTCAAACCTCGCATAAAGAGCATTTCGCTTAAAGAGTAACTCGCTTAAAGAGCAGAATTTTCTCTGAATGTTCACTTTGCTTAACAAATAAAACCAATCAAAAACACACTTAACAAATAAATTGGGGTTTGCAGTACCCCCAACAATTGGTCACTTACAATGGTATTTCGCTTAAAGAGCAAACTCGCTTAAAGAGCAATCCTGTGGAACGCATTATGCTCTTTAAGCGAGGCACCACTGTAGTTGTGCAGCTTCCTCCCCCCCCCATTGAAGTTTCCATGGTTTGTGGTTTTCCAGAGGTACATTTGCATGTGTGTTTATGTTCAGAGTGACTTCACACAAACAATTTGCAACATCAGGCATGACAGCAGGCTCCAGAGGAAAAGGAAAAGCTGCTTCACCAATTCTACTGGGACATCAGCTGCCTTTGTTCCCTCTACAACCATTCACGAGCCATTCAAATAGGTTGCATGAACTGTTTCCATTCAGCTGACCATCCCAGTGACTGTTACCCAAACTTGCTGTTTTCCTCCTCACTCTTTCTCCCTTATTTCTTGTGCATCACAACTTCACCTTAAATTGTAGGCCTAATGCTGTGGGATGTGATACATGACCATGCCTGCCACATGACCATGGAAACATCTGCAGAAGCAGACAGTGCTGGCTCTTCAGCTATTAACAGAGATGAGCACTGAACCTTAGAGTCGGATATGACTGGCTTTCGAGCAAGGGTGACCTTTACCTTGGGTTTGCTTGTTTGGGTTTAGCTGCTGAATGTGTGTTTTGTATATTTTATTTTACTCTGTTAGCCGCCCTGAGTCACTTTGCGAGTACGGCGGCATATAAGTGTGATAAAATAAATAAATAAATAAATAGCCTTTACCTGGAGAAGTTAGGAGTGACGTACCTTCAGAAAGCTGGTAGAGCTGTGTTGGCAAGGGACTGAAGAAGCGATGAACAAGTGCTTCGTGGGCGGAGATCCTGTCTTGGGGACAAACTTTTAACATTCTTGCTGAAAAGTTTTCGGCCTCAGGCACCTTGCCCAACCTAGAAAACAAAGAGCAAAGGGGTCACATTTCAAAGTTATATCACTCATCACAATTCTGAAAAACTGTGTATCCTATCATCTGAGTCCCAGGATTACACCCATGACAGAAAAACTAATGGGTCAGGAGTTCTTCCACCTCAAAATTCTCATGCTGAGAAGGAATGATGCTTGATGCAAAGTTCTGCTTCTATTTCCTCGCTCTAGAATGATCCATTTTGAACAGTGGTGGGATTTTTAAAAATTTACTACCTACTCTGTGGGTGTGGTCTGGTGGGCGTGGCCAGGGGGAAGCCTTACATTGCACCCTAATTAGGACTACAGTCAAACCTCGCATAACAAATGTTTCGCTTAGCGAAAAACTCGCATAACGAGCAAGTTTTTCGCTAAGCGGTCCAACTCTCATATCGAATTTTTTTGCTATGCCTAGTCAGACTTTTCCCTATGGAAAAACTTGCATAACGAGCGTTTCTATGGGGAAAACTCGCATAGTGAAAAATTTTCGCTATGGGAGTTTTCTCCCTTGAAACGCTCGTTATGCGAGTTTTTCCATAGGGAAAGTCCGACTCGCATAGCGAAAAATTCGTTATGCGAGTCTGACTCGCATAGCAAAAAACTCGCATAGCGAGCAGCCTCGCAGAACAAATTAAATTCTTTATGCAAGGTATGACTGTACTTTATTTCAAAACTTGGATGGGCAGGGCCAGCTGGAATTTCTGTTACTGGCTCTGGCGACCTGGTGCAAACCTGCTGAATCCCATCACTTATTTGGAATTGTTTTATCTTTTTTTTGTTTCAACATTATTATGTTGCAAACAAAGGGCTTCAATATGTGGAAGAGAGCAAACCCAAACAAATGTATTATTTGTCTTCTTACAATCAAACTTCAGCTTGAATATTTGGGGCCATATCAACGTATCACAACCTGCCATTCTTTGCTTATTTTCTTGGAACTGCCTGTAGTAAATATATGTGTTGGATTCAGCAGGCTTTCCAGCTGCACAGATATGGTGCTTCTCATAAATTTATGGATATGAACCAGGAGTTCTGTCAACACCAGACAAAACCCTAGCCACTTCTACTCCCTGGCAGAATGTCACGTGCAGTGAGGAATATATGAAGCAAAGTCGTCTGAAAGCAGACTAATGAAAAGTGAGTAACCCTCGGCTTGGTTCAGAATTATGCTTGGCTAACATGAGCCATTTTCCAAAGGATTGTTTGTTTCCCTTTGAGCCAGGTTCTGAAACAAGGAAAATTATTACCTCACTGGAAAAATATGAGATATCAAGTACCGTATGTCCTTTGGTTGTTAGAATGTAAAGGCAGAATTAAAATTGTATTCTAGATTAATCTTTATATTAAAATAATGACATGCTTCAATCTTAGCTGGTAGGCTTGCAGAAAAAAACAGCAAAGTGATCCATTCATAGGAATAAAGTTCTGGAATGGGTGATATATCTTTTTTAACTGGACCATTAAAGAGTTACAAAGAAGATGAAGTTTTGAGTTCCTCTTTCCCTTAACCCAAAAATTTAAGCCTGCCTACCTATGTCCACTTTGTTCCAATTAAGGTACTACCCAACTCAGAACTTGGCAATTGGCCTTGGGGTTTTAGGAGTACAGTATGTCCCATAAGCTTTTATTGCCCCATTTTCACAGTAAGGGTAAAAAGGAAAAGAGAACAAGGGAAGATACTTACATGCGCAAAACTGTGGCTAGAATTTTAATTGCAGAACTACCAATGTATTGCCAATTGCTTAGCAACACCTGAAACAGTCTTATACTCAGTAAAGTCATTGGTTCTTTTAGTTCAGTATATTGACATTACTGACTGGTAGCATTTTCCTGGGTACTGGGGTGACTTAGTGGTTAAGACACTGAACTTGACAACTTGAAGCTCAGCAAGTCAGTTGTTTGAGACCAAAGTGCTGCAAGACGGAGTGAGCTCTTGCCTCTGTCCCAGCTCCTGTCAACCTAGCAGGTTGCAGTCCAGCAAAATTTCAAGGGCATTCAAGTGCTACATCATCCGGGTGTCCCCTAAAAATCCTTTCAACCCAGAGTAATCTCTGACATGAACACGCAAGCAATAATTCCTTGTATTACAGTAAAACCCTGACTTACATATGCCTCGAGTTACATAAAATTCGACTTACATAATGATTTTGTGCTAAAACCATGTCCTGATTTACATGATTTCCTATGGGTTTGCTTCGAGCTACATAAAGATTCTTTTTCCTATGGGTTGGCTTTGAGTTACGTAACTCGAGGCATATGTAAGTCAGGGTTTTACTGTAATACAAGGAATTATTGTTTGCGTGTTCATGTCAGAGATTACTCTGGGTTGAAAGGATTTTTAGGGGACACCTGGATGATGCTCTTTTCATGTCCCCAAGTGCAACTCTCGGGTATCGAAACCTGACCTTCCAGTCTCCAGTTAGATTCTTACCACTAATCACTGGGAGAAATAAGGAATTATTGATATTAGTTTATCTCAAGTGGGAGAACAGTTTCTCTCGAATCAGAGTTTGGACAAGCTGCCAAACAAGCAGCTTCTCCATAGTCCAGTCTGGATATTTGCAGGGTGGGATATCTCACTCATATTTTATTCATAAAAAGGTGACATGAAATTATTTATGCTTTAAATGCAATATGTGAAACTTTGTTAGCATACTAGGGAGGGGGCAAAATGCTAATTACAGTTGTATCTCACTTAAAGAGCATAATGTGTTCCACAGGATTGCTCTTTAAGCGAGTTTGCTCTTTAAGCGAAACACCATTGTAAGTGACCCATTGTGACTTCTGGTGGGGGGCACTGCGAACCCAGATTTATTTGTTCAGCAAGTTTTTGGTTGGTTTTATTTGTTAAGTGAAGCAAAAATTCAGAGAAAATTCTGCTCTTTAAGTGAGTTACTCTTTAGGCGAGGTGCTCTTTATGCGAAGTTTGACTCTACCTTGTGAGCAACCCAGAGAGTGCACAAGTGCTATAGCGCAGTATATAAGTGTAATTGCTACAATTGTGATCTGAAACTAGAAAGATACTGTTTAGCAATACAGTTAAAGGAGGAAATAGAAAAGTGGGGCCTAGTAAAATAAAAAACCCTGTCTAGGAGCAGTCAGCTCACTAATGCTGGAATCCACCTACTTAGGCAGGTTAAGTGATTGGGGGGGGGGGATGATGATTTATGTCATCCTCCAAAGTATAACTCCTTTCCAATAGCCATGTTCGAAGACTATCAAAAGCAGGTTGTGAACTCATGCCAGAAAGATAAACAAAGCTATGGAAGGTAATGAATGTGCATTGCTTGCCTCTAAATTGTTATGGCTTTCTTTTGTACTTTTTAAAGCAATAAGGATATTCTACTAAGAACAGAAACAGCTAGCAAGAAATAGAATACAGGTACTGTACTGTAATTATAGCTTATTTTTTCTCTGTTTCGTATTTTACTATATCAGTGCATTTCACTTTAGTCAGAATATGTTAAGAATGTATTTCTAGAGTTCATGAAAGTTGCCAAAGTTTTATTATGTCTTAGTGGGTGAAACAGAAGTGTTTTGGCATTCACATTAACTGCTTCCATTTATTCCATTCAATAAGAGTGACTCTGTGTTACTTTCCTAACAGACTTCAAAAGTATGTCTTATCTTGCTGTGCATTCAAAGCTGTATTAACTCTTTCTTGAGAGCCTCAATAAAAGTTCAATGCATCACTGTATTTGAAATGTTCTTTCTTAAACAGGACATAGTCACATTGTATTTTTCTGTTATTTCTCTCTTTATCACCAATGTAAGCAATAAGTACTTTTAATTTTTTTGCTTGTCATTTATATGAAGCCTTACATTTGCAATAATTAACCATATCATATCTTCTTCTTCTCGTTCTGCTGCATCCGAATCTGAATATTGGCTATCCTTATGGTGATTAGCCATGAAGATTATCCTGGGAACCATATAATGCAGAGGCCTTTCATTCTGCCTTCTGCATCACAATGTGACACCTGTACATTGCAAGTCACTTTCTGGTCCTGAGCCCCTTTGGCACGCAAAGTCCTCATCACTCTCCAGCCAGTATTGATGAAGCTGTTGTCCTCCATCAAGATGGATTCAAGAGGGATTTATTCCACTTGGGGACACTCACTCTTCCCTGTGGACTTTGGCACCCAAGGCTGTTAGTCCTCAGCGTGGTCAGGTTAGTTAACTGCCGCCTGACACTCGGTGTTGAGTTGCTGGCAGAATAGTCTACTTTGTTACCATAGCACGGGGTGCCCAAACTCTGGCCCACGGTCCTAATTGGCCCCCAGCATATAATTAATGCAGCCCGCGGTGAGCACCCGGGCTTCACCGTGGACCGCCCCCCACCCCCACCTGACGTCAGCAGTGGTGGCGACGGAGGCAGTGACTGCGCTTCTTCCAGGCTGCTCTGAGCAGCCTCTCACTCAATTCTTTCTCCTCAGCAACCTGTGCTGAAGCCGATCGCTGCCTTGGGCGAATTTTCGGAGTCTCCTGCAAGTCAAACTTCACGGGGCTAAGAGAGCCCCCTGGCGCGCTCAGGATTATGTCATCCCGAGCACACCAGGGGGCTCTCTTAGTCCCATGAAGTTTGACTTGCAGGAGACTCCGAAAAAAACCCGGGTGGTTACTAACACACACACACACACACCGGAGAACCACCCGGGATTGTTGATATCAGTTTGGGCGAACCGGCAACAACCCACCACTGATTGTACCTTGCTTAAGGAGCATAATGTGTTCTGCAGGAGTGCTCTTTAAGCAAGTTTGCTCTTTAAGCGAAACACCACTGTAAGTGACCCATTGTGACTTCTGGTGGGGGGATTGTGAACCCTGATTTATTTGTTAAGCAACTTTTTCTTTGGTTTTATTTAAGCGAAGTGAACATTCAGAGAACATTTTGCTCTTTAAGCGAGTTACTCTTTAAGCAGGGCACTCTTTATGCGAGGTTTGTCTGTAATTCTTTATGATAAGTAGGTGGCTTACCTGTCACAGATAATTCCAAGCCTCTTTGGCCTACTGGAGAAGAAGCTCCCTGGGAAGTGAATATGCAATCATCAGGTTAAACAAAACACAAACACACACAAAAATTGAACCATGTAATTTTCTGTTCTTCTGTTGAAAGCATCACTCTTTTTTTCTGGCCATGTGCTAGAGGGCTAGACTTTTAACACAAAAATCAGAATTCTGAAACTGCCATATCTCACAATTGAAATAGATTGAGCAAACTCTGTGGATATGCTTAGTTGGATGCATATATATGTGTGTACACATGTTTGACAGTCTGAAAGAAGGAAGATGGGGAAGTGATGAAATAGGGCAGGGTGGACAGGGAGATAAAATGTGATCCATAAAGACTAACTGATACATGTACCCATCTGTTTTGGGCTTGTTGTTGTTTTCTTGGCACAATCTGCTAGAATTCTGCAACAATACAATACACCCTTCATCCTGCAATCTGTCATTTCTTAACATTTTCCATCCTGTGACTGATCTAGACAGAAATCTTCTACGGTTTGTTTTCCTGGTCATTTTTCTGCCCTTCTTCCTGAATAACTGAGCCTCTTCTCTCTTCTCTCTTTTGTTACTACCATTATTATTCTGGCACTGAATCTAGTAACTCATTCACTCACACTAGGTATGATATTCACCTAGACTAGACAATATTCTTGGCATTTGCATCTCTCTGTGTGTGTGTGTGTGTCATACACACAAAGAAAAAGTTTAGAACAGCCAACAGCGTAGGAAGGGGGGCGGCTTGCCCCGGGCAGCGCGTTTTGGGCTATGGACTACAATTCCCAGAAGCTCTAGCAGGAGAGGGAGCCAGCATCCACCAGGGCACGGAAAATTTGGCTTATGCCTCTGGCGGCTGAAATCAATGCTACACTACTGAAAACAGTTAACTACTGAAGATGAGCATGTTGAGGTTCCCTGCCAGCAATCCATGTCAATGGGAACCCTTGAAATTATCAAGTAAATTGACAATATATAAACACAAAGACAACAAAAAGGCTTGTGGCACCTTAAAAACCAATGAGATTTATGAGGCATGACCCTTCCTCAGTGATGGGATGCAACAGGTTCACACCAGTTTACCAGAACCAGTAGTAACTTTTCCCAGTGTCCTGGAGAACCGGTAGTAGCTTTTGGGGGGAACCACCTTCGGGGCTTACCTTTTCACTGGTTCCCCCACTGCGCATGCAGGGGATTTTTATGTTAACCGACCAGTTTGTTAACCAAGGTTCCACTGTATTTTGAAATGTACAGATAAGAGGTTTTGGTTACTTGTGATTTCAAAGGCATTATCTAATATACCAGGTGAAAGCACCGTCAGAGGTCGAAGGGCCTGAGGTTCACTGATGTATGGGACATGCAAAGGACAAACACATCATACAATCACTGAACTTGGCCCTGGGATTATTGGCATAGATGGCTCAAGCAGTTTTTCAGGCACTTGATATAAACTCATAACATGAGTACAGTACTGTATTTTACATATGTATGCAACACTCCCATCTGCCTACATACAATATCATGAGTCATGGAAGAAAGATTTCTATTTTACTTCTGCAGTTTTATTTTATGTGCATCTGCTGTTACCCCATGGCCATTACTGGAGCTTTTCAAATATTTTCTGCTGCCAAGTCAGTTCTGTCTTAGGGTGACGCTTTCCAGGGTGTTCTGAATATGCAAAGGATATGAATATGCAAAGTGGTTTACCATTCCCTTCTTCTGGGGTTATACTGTGAACTTGCCCAAGGCCACACATATTGGCTCTTCTCCCAGGAAGCACAGTGGGCTTCTCTACAATGCTCTAAACATGGCACTACAAGTATGTTCATAACCTTTCTCCTCAATTCTATTCTAAATTCCTCTTACTCTTCTCTTCAGGCCAATTGTCCTTTGCTTTCTGGAGTGCTGCCAGCCAGGGAACTGAAAAAGACAGGGACATCTTCAAAACTGAGTTAGCCTTTAAACCTGACATTGATCTTTACTGCATCGTGATATCCATCTAATTCAAATATTAATAAGGCAACATTCACACAGAATGGCATGTAGGTGGTTGCCCATCTCACATTAACTGGCTCTAGAGTACCATAAAGAGGGTTCTGTGATACAACATGACAATATGAGCAGGACGTCAGGGAAACCAGTCCCACAAAGTGGTTACTGGGATGTCTATTTCTGAACCACACCAAACATGTTCAATCAATTTTGATTTTGGAAGCTACACAGGGCCCGTTGTGATATGGTGGATGGGAGACCACCAAAGAATCATAGGGATCTCCTGAAACCCAGAAGAGTTGACAATATTGGTACCTCATGAATCAATGGTGTGGCTCAATATGAGGCAACTTCCTACTTTCTTATGACATAGCTGATCCCAGGGCCTCATTGCCCCAACCCCATTTTCTCACTGAAAACAAATTGTGTTTGTGCCTAAACTGCTAACAACAGTTGTCATCATATTTCACTAAAATGCTGGTGCCAATAAAAATGTTGGCTTAGAGCACACAGGGGTGTGTGTGTCCATGTGCATGTGCTTGCTTGTAGGAGAAAGAGAAACTGAGCTGCCGCTTTGATTACAATGACTACAAGACTCCCTTGGAGCTCTCTAATGTAATGAAGTCGTCCTTTCAGAACTGCCAAGAGGCAAGACACGGAGACTACTGATTAGAGATAAGTGATCTTTTTAAAAAATGGTTCCCAGACTGAGTAGATGGCCTGAATTAAATCTTCAAGTTTAAAACTCCATACAGTGGAATCTTGGATAATGTTTGCCTCAGATAACGCTAAAATTGGATAACATTGGGGAATTTGAGGCAAACTTTTGCATCGCACAACGTTATCTTAACATTGTGCGATGTAAAAGTTTGATCCAAATTTCCCACCGTTGATCTCTACCTCAAAGCCCACGGGGCTGGACCAGCCCTGTGGGCTTTGGGGCAGATCTCCCGCTCACAGCGGCGGTTTGTTTGTGGGGGAGGGCACACATGTCCCCCCCAACCAAACTGGTAGTCTGAGTGTAGGATTGTCAGTTTGTTTGGGGAGAAAAGGCGCCCTCCTCCCCAAACAAACCAGAGGTCCCAGCATGGGGCCACCCATTTGTTTGGAGCAAAAAGGTGCTCTTTGCCCCAAACAAGCGGGTGATCCCAGCATGGGACCGCCTGCTTGTTTGGGGAGAGAATGCACTCTTTGCTCCAAACAAATGGACGGTCCCAGCATGTGATCACCGGTTTGGTTGGGGGTGAGGGTGCACGCACCCATTCTCCCCCTAACCAAACCAGCACTCCAATGCTTGGTGCGCCGGTTTGGTTGGGAGGGGAGACCGGGGACGCACACCCTCACCCCAACCAAACAGGTGCTTGGCTCGATCTGCCTGCCTCTTTGAAAAGGGCAGTGGGGATTCCACGCATGGAATCCTGCTGCCCTTTCCAAAGAGACAGAGGCGGATCGACCCCCTGTCCCCTTTCCTCTTCGGAAGGGGAACAGGGCTTTTTTTTTAAAGTTGTGCGATCAATGCATCGCACAATGTTAAAAACCAGATAGCATTAAGACTTGTGGAACCAAGTCTTAGCGTTATCTGAGGTACTAGTGTATATGAAAAACGGATCATACCTGTGGCATTCATAAACAGTCACTGGAATGAGGTTGTAAGACAGACAGTGCTCTCTTTCTGTCTAACATATCGAGAGAGACTGACATGGATTGTCAGTCAGTCATGTTCATCCCTGTCAATTGTTGGTTCAGGACTAAAAGAAACAATGGTCCAAATCCTCTTCACACAACTTTACATGGTAGAAGATGATGAGGCCACTGGCTCACACTGCTAAAATTTATTTTAAATTAATTACATAAAGATGTCCTATCTCACTGTTTTAGGTTCCAAGGCTTCCTAAGGGTTCCTTGTCCAAGGACGCCTATGGAAACTGGGAAGGGGGGCTTTTTAAATATGCAAACATTTATGCCAATCTGGCACTGCACGGATTAGGACCCCCAAGAATAATCGGACTAAAATGTCTGGCTAAAGCTGATCCCACCCTGATGCTTCCAAAGGCTTTCTGGGGACAAAAGAGAGCTCTAGTGAGCCTCAAGGCTGAAAACAAGGACATATGAAGCATTTCATTACTTAAAATGAATGTTAGTGGTGAGAGCTTGTGACACCATCAACTTCCTTCATATAAAGTAAAAAAGGATTCTGGCCAAATAATCTGAGCATCACAGAAGTCATATTGACAACCAAATTATGAGGGGGAGGTAGTTTAATCTTGTGTCCAGTCTTGTCAAGTGGTATGAAAAATGTTATTCAACACAACTGGTGCATTTGTGGGCTTAGTATGGTGGGCAATCTGCCTGGACTGCCTTGTTCCTTTACACTCAGGAAACTTGAATGGACTCTCCTTTCCTCCCCTACCTTGACCTTTCCTGCAAACTACTTGTCCTTTGCTGGGAATCACGCATTCTGCTGGCTTAATAGGACAAGCATTTAGGATTCAAAGATTAAGATTCAGTCACTCTAAACCAGTGTTTCCCAACCTTTGATTTTTGGACTTCAATTCCCAGAAGCCTAAATCAACTCCCCAAAACACTGATCAGCCAATGTATTGACTTAGGCTTCTAGGAATTGAAGCGTCCCTGTGGACCCCACATTGGGAAGCACTACTCTAACCTATCCATCCCGCAAATACATTTTTCACTTCTGGAAACAGTTCTTTCTAATGAGCCCATGTTAAAGAAAATAAGCTTTAAATATATTTCAGTTCAGAACATTTGAAGCAACGTGTAGTGCATTAAAATGTTTGATGTGGATTCTAACAAGTTTTTTAAACAGTATCATCTTACAGTCTTAAAAAGAAACTGAGGAGTCAAAATTACACACAGCTTTAATAATCACATCAGGACTAAGGCCCTAATCATATGTGTTAGCAATTAAAAGTTACAACTACACATAGTCAAGCTTCTTGTGTTCCACTGAAGACAGTCAGATTTAAGCACACGATGTTCAAGACTGTAGATATGTTTATCTAAATAAAGTGAACACCCCAAATCACAGTATAGATCTAGTCTTGGAAAAATCATCTTATTACTGAGCCATGTTTCCATAGAAATCTGTCTGTTACAGTCATATTGTTTCTGTCCGTCAGGGCAATAGGCAAATATGCAGTGATAGGATGTAACAGGTTCTCACCAGTTAGCCAGAACCGGTAGTAACTTTCCCCAGTGTCCCAGAGAACCGGTAGCAGCTTTTGGGGGGAACCACCTTCGGGGCTTACCTTTTCACATTATTATTATTATTATTATTATTATTATTATTATTATTATTATTATTATTATTATTAAACTTATATGCCGCCCTACTCAGCGAAAACCGACTCAGGGCACTTGGTGTGCATGCATGCCTACAGTGCTTGGCGCGTATGCACGGCCTCCTTGCTGTCCTTCTTGCTGTCCTTGTGTTGTGGGTGGGAGTGTGTGTGTGTGTGTGTGTGTGTGTGTGTGTGTGTGTGTGTGTGTGTGTGTGCTTATTTTTATTTTATCATTTTTATTTGGCTCCGCCAATGACATGACATCATGACGTTAGCTCCGCCCACACTGTGATGACGTCACTGTGGGATAGTAAAATTTTTGACATCCCACCACTGCTAATATGCCCTGTGACATTCTGGTTAGCAAGCTACCTAGGTGTGGCCTGTATAGTACAAGTTTCAGGTGAATATACATTTGGTTACAGAACTGTTCTCAGAGAGTGCTTATCAATGGTTCCTCAGACTAGGAGGGGATAACAAATGGGGAACCACAAAGCTTAGGCCCAATGCTCTTCAACATTTTCATTAATCACTTGGAGGAGGGAGTTCAGAGAATACTTAACAAATTTGAGGATGACAGAAAATTGGGTGGAAAAGCTAAAACTTTGGAATACAAGAATAGAATTTTTAAAAGCTCTTGATAGTCTTAAGCGCTAGGCTGAAACTAACAGGATGAAATTTAACACGGATAAGTGCAAAGCTCTACCCTAGTTTAAAAAAATGCACAATTACAAGATGGGGATACTTGGTTCAATAATACTACAAGCGAGGATGATCTTGGAGTTGTTGCAGATCACAAGCTGAATGTGAGTCAACAGTGTGAAATGTCTGCAAAAAAAGCCAATGCTATTTTAGGCTGCATTTACCAAAAGCTGTGAGGCATATTCACCACTATTTAGATCACATCTAGAGTACTGTGTCCAGTTCTGCACTTTCAAAAGGATGTTCACGAACCGGAACAAGTTCAGATAAGGGCAAAAAGGATGGCCAGGGGACTGAAAACCAAACCCTGTAAGGACAGACTGAAAGAATTAGGCATGTTTCATCTTAAGAAAAGGAGACTGTCTATTCAAAAGCATATACGATAGCACTTTTCAAATATTTGAAAGAGTCATAAAGGAGAGGGATAGGATTTGTTCTCAATCATCCCACAGTGCAGGACGCATAATAACAAGCTCAAAATACAGGAAACCAAGTACAGGCTGAATATCAGGAGAAACTTCTTAACTGTCAAAGCAGTATGACAATGAAACCAATTATCTTGGGAAGTGGTAAACACTGCAGCTTGAGGCATTCAAGAAAAAAATATTGGACAACCATATTAGATCTGCTTTGATTTGGCTCCCTGTTTTGAGCAGGGCATTGGACTCGATGGCCTTATAGGCCCCTTCCAACTCGGTTATTCTAGGATTTTATGAAGCATCAAGTTATTCAATATAGCAAACCACTGTAGAGGCGATGTTAGTGTGTTTGTTGGTTTGACAGATAGTTTAGTGCATGTTTAGATAACTGTTTCTATTTATGTCAAATTATGGGTTGACTGCATTAAACCAACTTTGGTTGTGTGAACTGCCCTAGTTACATCCTATTTCAAAGTGAAAGGGACAGGAATGAAATATAAGTGGGACGTTGATAGATGTTTCTGTTTTTCACACTGGAATTGTTTATTGTCTCCTGAAGCAAATCAGCAATATTTCTAGTAATATTTTAGGAGATTAACCCTTGCAATAAAGATTAAACCATAAAGTATGTGTTAGCTTTTAGGATATGTTTGAGTCCTGATCTTCCTCCAAGGATCTCAAGTTTCATTCTTAATCTAAGAATAAAATCATGTGAGGAGGTTAGGTTGGATTACAACAGTTTATCCAATAACCCACAATGAGATACGTGACTTGGGAATTGACCCAACAGTGCAATGTTACACATTTCTGCTCAAAAGCAAACCCCAACACAAATGATTTTTACCCCTTAATTTGTGGCCTGCATTTCTCAACTATTGATGGCTGATTATTGTGAATGAAGTCATTCTGCATTTCTAATTGGAAAATAACATACTCTGTAAATACATCTACCTCCCATCAGTGGTAGAGAGCAAACTCCCCGGTTGAGTCTCACACATAATATGGTTGCTTTTAGATCTAAAAGCTCATATGACAAGAAAGATTTCTTTCCCTTTAGAGTTCTGTTTCTTTTTGCCCCACAGAGATTCCTTTTTAAATGAAGCATCAACATCGGGAAGAAAAAAGCTGTCAAGATAATAAAATTCAAATTCAAGAGCTTACAAGTGCTTGCTACCAAAATGCATTTCGTTGTGAACAAGGCCAGTTTTGCTGTTTTCTGCTGCCATCTAATGGTAGAATGTGAAGAAATGGTTTTTTAGAAAAGAGTAGATGCTCAAAACATCAGGGAAGTTGGTGATAGTGGCTTTGAACTTTCTTTACTAAAGTTATATAGGGCAGAGGAGAACATTATCAGGGTTGTGTGAACTGCCCTAGTTTGAATTTGGCTTGAATTTGGTCATAGGAGGATGCGGAGTGCCAAACCAGGTTACTTATTTTAACTAGCCTCGACTTTTCACTATCCCTAGCTATGAGAAACTTTGGGAACATAGTTAAAAGTAGGGACATCACCTTGCAAACAAAAGTCCACATAGTCAAAGCAATGGTATTCTCTGTAGTAATGTGTGGTTGTGAGAGCTGGACCATAAGGAAAGCTGAGCGCAGAAGAATAGATGCTTTTGAAATGTGGTGCTGGAGGAGAATTTTAAGAGTATCCTGGACAGCAAGGAGAACAAATAGGTCGGTCTTAAAAGAAATCAACCCTGACTGCTTCTTGTAAGGTCAAATATTGAAGATAAAGCTGAAGTACTTTGGACATCAAATGAGAAGAGAGGATCCACTTGAGAAAGCCTTGATTTTGGAAAAGGTCGAGGGCAAAAGAAGAAGGGGGCGACAGAGAATGAGATGGCTAGATGGTATTGTTGATTCAATGGGCACAGAGCTGGGCGGGTTGAAGAGGATGGTTGAGGATGGGGTGCCTGGCGTACGATGGTCCATGGGGTCACAAAGGGTCAGACTCAACTATGTGACTGAACAGCAACAAAAGCTTTGTTGCAGGGCACCACCCAGTGCCATTATCTCCCCTTCCTAAAATGTCCCTGTGAAAGCTGTTAAGAGGGAAAACCTGTAAAATATTGTAAGAATTTAGAAACCAATAATCTTATTTTTGTGTGATATTTCATGGATCCACTGCCTAAATCATGTTCAAGAATTCATTTCATCAAGTATATTAATCAATCAAACAATTACAGCAAGTCAATTGACATATGAAGGCAAACCTTTCCAAGGTTTCCTAAATAGAGAATATACAGACGTGGTTTCTCATTTCCTTCTGTGGGGTGCCTTGGGACTGTGCAGCTTGGCCAAGACCACTCAAAGATGGCTCTTCTCATATGAGGCACAGTAAAGAATTGAACTTCCAACTTCTGGCTCTGCAGTCAGATATGTAAGCCAACTATCCAAAAGTTTATTTTGAAGGCCCCACTTTTATTTATTTATTTAAATTTCTATACTGCCCTCCTCGCCAAAGGCGACCCAGGGCGGTTAAACACATAAAAAGGCTAAAATTCTAAAAGTTCTCAAAAACCCACAGTTAAAACCAATTAAAACTACAACTAAAACATTATATGATTTAAAACTTAAGAACTTAAGGGAGAAGGGGAGGAGGTCAAACCAGACAGCAGGCTGAGGTCGTTGTGCCTCCAGTACTTTTCCTTGTGGTGAAAATATTTTTGTAAAGAGAGCCTTCATATTTTAGATCAGTTTCAGTAACCCCATAAGACAAGGCATGGGAACTATTAACTGCCAGCATTGGACTCATTACACAAATACAGAGCCTTATGCAGGGGTGCCCAAACTTTTTGGGCCATGGGCCGATAATGTGGTTCAGGGAGCCGGTCACTAAAGCCTGGGGGCCAGGTGCGGCCCCCGACGCCAATTCATCCAGCCCACGAAGCCCTCGTTGCTCCTGGAAGCGGAAGTAAAACGCGCCCATACGGGCACGTTTTACTTCCGCTTCCAGGAGCGACGAGGGCTTCGTGGGCTGGATGAATTGGCATTGGGGGCCGCACCCGGCCCGTGGGCCTTAGTTTGGGCACCACTGGCCTTAAGTAAGCATACATGTAACTTTCTGGTGCATGTTTTCCCAATCACTACAATGGGAGCAGGTAACCACACACCAAATTGCCACTTCTATTCAAATAGACTCAAATAAATAAAGCTGCCTTTATGAGTAAGGAACCCCTGTAGCCACACCAAATCTTTGTTTTGGGTTGCCAGGTTCAATATAGTGAGAAGGATTAAATTTTAAAAAACTTTTAACACAGGAGGAAATATTATTTTCATCGGGACAGAAATTTTTATGTTCTGTTGTTCTTCATCGTTCCTGTCTTCAGCTCAGGTATGTGGATTCTGCCTTTGTCTAATTTTAATATAGCTAGAAAAAAGATAAAGCCGCTGGCCATTGTGAACATAAGTGGAACTGAGAAGGGATTTAAATACTGTACTCTGCCTTTTTAGCATGGTGAAACGATCAAAGAAGTACAGAAATGCAAAGATTTAGGGCATGGATTCTCAACCTGCGGCCCACAGACAGGATGCGGCCTGTGGCACTTTCATGTGGCCCACCACCACCTCCACCACACCAGGAAGTAACATGTGATGGAGGAAGGGCAAATGGCCATCCGGCCCCCGAAGCTGTCTGAGAGAGGGTGACCCAGCCCCCTGCTTTAAAAGGTTGAGAACTCCTGATTTAGGACAATCCACTGTAATAACTTTTGGAAACAAATGAACAAGGAGGGCAAGGCAGAACTAAGGCTAGTTTCCGCATCTATTGGCAACTGTGTGCTACAACATTTTTGTTTTGCTATGTTTACTCTCTGATAAGCCAATAAATGTGGAAAACAAAACTATGGCCTACATAGAATGGCAATACTGTATAGCGAAAGAATGTGTTTCTCTTGGTTGAATCTTCAGTGCACACGGAGACTGCAGGCAAGAAATCAAAGAAGACTTGGAAGGGCAGCAATGAAGGAGTTGGAAAAGATCATCATGTGTCAAGATGTGTCATGGGAGGCCAAGACCAAGATCAGCCACACTCTTGCATTTTCAGTCATCATGTACAGGTGTGTGCAAGGTGGACAATAAAGAAATTTACTTGTTTGAAATATAATGCTGGGTGAAAGTTTTGCAGATACCCTGGATTGCTAGAAAGATAAACAAATGGGTCCTATAGCAAATCAAGTCCGAACTATCTCTAGAGCACAAAATGATGAAAATGAATCTTTCCTATTTTGGGCACATCACAAGAAGGAAGCAAGAAAAAAGGAAGACTAAATACAAGATAGATTGACTTGCTAAAGAAACCCCTGGTTTTGAGTTTACAAGAACTGAGCAGGATTGTTGAGAACATAACATTTTGGAGATTGTTCATTCATAGAGTCACCACAAGTTGGGGGTGACTTGATGGAACGTAACAAGAGGAGTAGAATTACTTTTAACAGTAAGCCTTCTGTCCTGTGAAGACCTTACAACAGTTACAGCAGTGGTGGGCATTAACAGGTTTGCACCAGTTCACCAGAACTGGTAGCAGACATTCTGGCTGGCCCTGCCCATCCAAGTTTTGAAATAAAGTACAGTAATACACCGGATAACATTATGACTTGGTTCCACAAGTCATGACGTTATCTGATTTTTAGCGTTGTCCGACACGTGCATCGAACAACGCTAAAAAAAAAAGTCCTGACATCAGGGACAAACTGCGCGGTTTGTACCTGAAGTCAAACTGACCCTAGGATAGCTATTGCTAGCCTAGGGTCAGCTTGACTTCGGGGGCAAATCTCTTCTCACCACCCGACACAAGCCTTAGCAAGGGCTAAGGTTCGTGTCGGGTGGCGAGACAAGGGACCCGCTCATGGGCTTTGTTGCGCGCCAGCGGTTGCCTGTTTCCCACACCGCACTGGCCCCTTAGCAAGCGGTAAGGGGCCAGTGTGGTGCGGGAAACAGGCACCCACTGGTGTGCAACAAAGTGCACGAGTGGGTGCCTTGTATCGCCACCCAACACAAGCCTTAGCAAGCACTAAGGCTCATGTCGGGTGGCGAGACAAGGCTGTTGATGAAGCCTAGCGGCGCACAGGCTAGCTAGCCCGTGCGCCGCTAGGCTTCGTCCAGCAATCGCTGCTACTGAACTAGGGTTGGGGGGGGGGGAAGGCAGGCACTTGCCTGCCTTTCACCCGACCCTAGTTCAGTAGCAGTGATCCATCGCTGGGGTGTGTGTGTGTGTGTATTGGGTAGATGTTCTACCCAATCCATTCCCCCCCACACACACACACAATTGGCTCGGATAACGCTAACACAATCGTTATCCGATGCAAGATTTTTCCAAAAATCTTGCATCGTTATCGGATTCTAGCGCTATCCGGTCCAATCATTATCCGGTGTATTACTGTAGGCCTAATTCAGGTGCAACGCAGGGCTTTCCTCCTGGCCACACGGCACCATACCTCGCCCACAGTGTGGTAGTAATTTTTTGGAGCTCTATCCACCCCCAGAGTAAAAAGGACACATTCTCATTTCATGAAGGCTTGATTAATGAGTCTCGACTAATTGTGTGAAAGATTCCAGACCTTGACTAGGCGAGTTCATGTTATTGTTTGGCCAACCATGGCAAGCATGTGAAAAGAAGAGATATTTAGTTGTCAAGCACCCGAAGCTAAAGGAGGGCAAGCTTGGAGCAGGGCAACACCCACTGCTTTGAAGAGACAGTGACCATGGTCTGGTAAACCCATAAACTTCTATCTGAAAGCCTCTCCATTCCTCCACCCCCACCCCACCTTCTTGCCTCTCCCGGGTTTCAAACAGCCCTTGCCCTTTCTCCAAGCCCAAGCAAGACCCATCAGTCAATGTGTAGGAAGATGGATATCTAAATATTTCAGTTTTATTTCCCCCATCCCCACCCCGCAAGAGAAAGAGCCTGCTGAGAGATTGAGGACTGGTCTTGTTCACCTCCATCCCCAATCTGATACTTGTGCATACGGCTCTGAAAGCTATCCCCTGAGAAAACAATAAACCAAAAAGTGGGGTGGAGGAGAGGAGAGGAAAGGAACCCCCATCCCGTTGCTTTTCAAATAATACCATACTTCTCAATCTGCCCCCACCCATCAGAATAAGAGACAACTGACTCTTTGAAGTTCAGGACACAGGATTCTCACCCAATCTACACAGACATAAAAAGAAACTTGCTCTATAAATCACGTGTGTGACTAGTGCTCAATTACTCTCACATCAAAATCATGGGTAGAAAGGCTTAGAGAACTCGATCCTAGAAAGATTAAACCACACCGCAGTCACTTGTTCTGTGCAAAAACAGAATAAACCAGTTCAATAAAAATTAGGATAAGGGGCTTGTGCTAAAAAAAAAAGGTCACCATGTCATACATAGGTAGTATATACAGTATATAGAGTATATACAATGCTATATACAGTATAGTAATTCTGATGACCAGATTTGTGATGTGTCACTGAGATTTTGCCCATGTTCTTTTGCATCTACCTGCTGCAATGGACTTTTCTTCATCCTTGCTGAAGAAAAATACCATCTTGTATGTTGCTCCTTTAATACTAGATGTCTCTAGGGAGCATGCTCTAAACCTGCCCTAAAATTAGGATGTGATTACATTTCCTTAGCATTGAGCTGATTCAGGTTCTTTGGCAAGTACATTTGGTTTAGGTGACTACACAAAGTCCATGAGCTGTTCTGCTGACAGTGTCCACACTAAAACTCACCAAAGCAGCCACCGTAAGATCCCTCTGGCCAGGTGAAAGTGGAAGGCACCCGCCATGGTTTGCCTAGCCAGCAGGTGACATGATATCCAAATGGCTAAAAACTGCATGCAAATATACTTGATTTCCTAGGTCCATTTGCATGTATGGAATGTTGTCAAAGATGTCTACCATTGCACGGACTCCTTGCTGAATAATGACTCCAAGGTAAGGTCCACCCTGGCCCCTCAATCTGATGAATTTTGATCCACACCTCAGCTCTCCTCTTACGGTCTGTCATCAAATTATCAGGACTATTTCAAGGGTTGTAACAGTGTTAGGGGAAAGAGGACAGTTTTCCAAAGTTATTCTTATACACTAGAACGGTGTTTCTCAAATGCTGGTGTTTGGACTTCAGTTCCCAGAAGCCTAAGCCAGTATATTGACTGATCAGTGCTTTGGGGAATTGACTTAAGCTTCTGGGAATTGAAGTCCAAACACCAGCATTTGGGAAACACTGCTAGAACACCAGATAACGTTATGACTTGGTTCCACAAGTCATGACGTTATCCGATTTTTAGCGTTGTCCGATGCATACATCGAACAACGCTTTAAAAAAAGCCCTGACATCAGCGACAAACCACGCCGACGCAAGGCTCGGCTTGTCCTAAATTCCCCTGCCCCCGGGGGGGATTTCGGACAAGCTGAGCCCTGGGTAGGCACGCGCGCGCCTGCTAGGCTTGGCTTTTCTGAAATGCCACCGCCCCCAGTGGGGGGAGATTTCGGACAAGCCGAGCCCTGCCTTGGCCAAAATCCTCTCCCCTGCGCGGGGGAGAGGATTTCGGCCAAGGCACCCCTTGCCCAGGCATGCTATCAAATGGGGCCCCCGCCTGTTTCCCGCACCGCACTGGCCCCTTAGCAAGCGGTAAGGGACCAGTGCGGTGTCGGTTGGTGAGACAAGGCTGTTGACGAAGCCTAGCGGCGCTCGGGCTAGCTAGCCCGTGCGCCGCTAGGCTTCATCCAGCAATCGCTGCCTTTCACCCGACCCTAGATCAGTAGCAGCGATCCATCACAGGGTGTCCCAAAATTTCCCAAATTGGGCAATTGTAGCTAAAAGTACTTTTACATGCAAAATATTCATCCCATATTTTTTACAAAATATTATCTACGTGTTCCAACCTCTTTAGGGACTGCAGTGGCTCAAGTTACTAAGACGCTGACTGGGAGGTGGAAGGTCAGCAGTTTGATTCCCAAGTACTGCAGGACGGAATGAGCTCCCGTTTCTGTCCCAGCTCCTGCCAACCTAGCAGTTCGAAAGCAAGAAATTGCAAGTACTGTAGATAAATAGGGACCACTTCGGTGGGAAGGTAACAGCGTTCCATGCGCTCCGGTGTCTAGTCATGCCTGCTACATGACCATGGAAACGTCTGCAGAAGCAGACAGCGCTGGCTCTTCGGCTTAGAAACAGAGATGAGCACTAACCCCTAGAGTCGGATACGACTGGCTTTCAAGCAAGGGAAACCTTTACCTTTACCAGCCTCTTTTTATATATACACACTCCCCCACTCTTGGCGAACACACATTTCAAGATACAGTATTTGTTGTTATATGTGGTGACTTTTGCGACTCCTTGTCGTTGCATACGCATAGTATCTTTCTCCTAGACCTGAGTCTTTGAGGCCACCCATGTTTTCCTGTTGCTGCCATTGCTGCCTGGCGTGTCTGTCTGTCGTGTCTGTCTAAAAAAGCCAGACTGTAAGTAAAAGATTATTTAATTTTGTAAACCCAGAAGCATCCTTATTGATCATTTTTAACTTTTCCAAGAGAAAGGATGAGACTGAGCAGATCTCGCCACACTTTTCTCTGCCCTAAAAAGGGAAATTCTTAATCCCTCCAACAATCTTGCAGAGAAGCACTTTGCGTTTGTGACTCGGACAGGCAGTGCAAAAGCAACAAGGACTACAACTCTGGGCGTGCAATAGATGACTCGTGCAACAAATGCCTGGCCAACCAAAGAGGCACACAATTGGCAAAACTCAGTCTGCAGAGGCTTCTGCCGTGGGCAGCCCCAGGCTAACCCTACACAGGAGTTCACTTAAAAATAGCAGCCTTAAAAAAAAGAAGTGAGTCAAACACAAAACGGAAGAAAATGCCAAAAGGGGGCAAGCCAGACAATGCCATCTAGCCATCTTATTCTCCGCCGCCCCCTTCTTCTTTTGCCCTCGACCTTTCCCAGCATCAAGGGCTTTCTCATTTAACATGCTGCTGCTTTTGCAAAGGATTATTGGAAGGTAAACCAGGCTTAATTTGCATATCTGGTTACAAGAGCATATTTCTGTGAGGAAATCCCATTGTGCACATACCCCTGAATATCTAGTCTGACCCTGAAAGTGGTTGAGGAAACCAGACCAAAAAAAAGAGGAGAAGAAATTGCATGATTTTAGAGAAGAGGAAGAGTCAGGGATGGGATGTAGCTGAGCCTTTGAAACTCCAGAAATATTATTAATATCTGTCAGTCTATCACCTTTGCCTTGTTCTTGCATTGCGCAGAACTGTTTTAGAGACGGTAATGCTTTACCTGAAAGCACCTTCAAGTGCTTTTAACTTTACAGTCAACATGAACATTACTAATCCGAAAAACAGTTCTAACCTACCACATTGCACAGATATATACTATTTGAAGTAGCAGCCCCTGAAAACGTACCTGGCTTATAATGCTGAAACTTAGAAACCCCTGGCCAAGTTTCCTCCGTTGGGACGCCCAGCACCTGCACAAAGCAAAAGGTTCAATAAATAAAGATAATAATCGTCGTCAGCTGCAACCCTTATCCGACAATGCATCTTTTCCTGAAGCAGGAAAATTGCCATTGGTGTGAATTTGTTTAAGGTGGATCCCAGCTTGCCATGAAGTGAGCCACACACTGTGATCACGGAGCCCTCTCCTGCGGCACATATGAAATGAGACATGCAGGATTTAACACTGGGACTGCAATGGACTGCCGGAGCCTTGAGGATATGGACAATGTGTGCCTTCATAGCCAGTCCACCTGGCATGGCCTCTTCCACCTCCATGGCTGTTGGGAATCAGAGTTCCTCCTCCGCTGATTTTGCCATTGGGCCCAATATGATGGTTTCCAGTGGCATTTCCTCGACTGAGGGGGACATCACCCCACCGTTGGCCCCTTTAAGGAGTCAGGTTATTTACTGTCTAGCTGGACATCCTGCTGTGGTAATGGAGTAGACTGTATAGCCAGCAACTCAACACAAGCGTTGAGCGGTGGAAATATAATAATAATAATAAGTGAACATATCATTTCCCTTTTTAACTAGATATGGGCAGCAGTAGCAGCAGAGATGTTAGCTCCTGTTAAATGCCTGGAAAAGGACTAAATAGGATTTCCTTGTGAGGAACCCTGGCCCTAGAAAGGTCTCAGAGTGATGGCACCAACAGCTGCCATCCTGAAATTTGTCAGCTTCACTGTGCAATTGGATTGAGGCCCACAGTGCTCCCTTAGAAAGCATGATCACGTTGATGAGAGACTCTCTCGACAGAAGCATCAGCTCTGCTCAGAATGACAGGTACTCCAACCCCACCCACCCTGCACTAGGGCTATGTGAGAGACCCCTGCTGTTATATGAGATGAAAGGGAATAGGTAGTCAATGGCACTTCTGACAGGTGTTAAAAAATAATTCAGAGGCACAATTCAAAGACAGCGTTCTGGTCCTCACAAACACCAAGGTATATGGATAAGGAGGACAGAGTCCATCTGGGTCTCTGCTTTTAAGCCCAGAAATCCATGCTAATAAAGAAGAGAGAGACACACAGCCTGCACATTAAAGGAATGGTGCCAGAACAAGCGGTTCCATGCAGTGTTTCTCTCCGTAAGTGCTGTTTGTCACAGAGCTTCTTACACTCAACAAACTCCCAAGGCAAGGAATGTTGCTCACGTGTATCCAAACACTTATTTCAGTTTGTGGATTTGGAAATCCAGCAGTCACAAAAACAGAGGTATATGAGATATCTCCCCTGCTCCAGTCTGTTTGGGGATATTATTATTTTTTAAATAAATTTGTAAGGCAAAGCACAGGGAGCAACATCAGATTAAGTAGATTCAGAAGCTGAAGCCAATACAGTAGTCGAAACACAAGATGGCATTCGTTATGCTCCCAAATCTAACGGACTCAAGTACTGTAGATGGGTTTCACATAACTGGACAAGCTATTATTTTAAAATGTAATTCATTATGTAACTTCAACCTTCTGATGAACAAACAGGTAACGGTCTCCCTTGCTCAAAAGCTACTTGTGTCCAATTCTAGGGGGCAGTGTTCACCTCTGTTTATAGCTAAAGAGCCAACTCTTTCTGCATATGCAGACGTTTCCATGGTCATGTGGCAGGCAGGACTAGACACAGAAGCACGCAAGCACTGTTACCTTTCCCATCCAAAGCAGCACCTATTTATCTTTTCGCAATCTCTTGCTTCTGAACTGCTAGGTTAGCAGGAGCTGGGAGAGACACTCACTCCATCATGCATCACTTGGGTCTTGAACTGCTGACCTGCCAACCTCCCAGTCTTCAAGCTCAGTGTCTTAACCACTAAAGCCACCACGGATCCTGGTGACCAAATAGCCTGCTACTATTAATACTGCAAAATGATTTTAGTTAATCATTACCTCTATTTTACATTTTTTAAAAAGAAATAAAGGGTAAATGTGTGGGTAAACATGAAAGGATAAATGACATTGAAATTCTGGTTCATAATGCAAAACCAGCATAAGTCTGATAATGTCATCAGCAGAGGTGATTTGTTGCAGATTTCTTCCTAACTCTGTCCTGAGCCTCCCACGGCTCCCTGACAATGAAAGAGAGAACATAGGAAGGGTGGGAGGCTCAGGACAGAAGTAGGAAATGTTTCATTTCAAAAATTTCTCCTTGCTGATGACATCATTAGCCTTATGCAGATGTAAGAAATGGAGCAGGATTTTCAGCCATTACTCCAGGGGTGCCCAAACATTTTGGGCCATGGGCTGGTCATGTGGTTCAGCGGGCTGGTCACGTGATTCCTCCCACTGGAAGCGGAAGTAAAACACCTTGCAATCTATTTTGCAACAGATGAGATTTTAGGCTGCCATTTTCTCTGCTTAAACTAGGGGTGCCCAAACTATGGCCCATGGGTCGGATCTGCCTCCCAATGCCAATTCATCCAGCCCACACCGCACTCATCGCTCCTGGAAGCGGAAATAAAACGTGCCTGCATGGCAAGTTTTACTTCCACTTCTGGGAGAGATGAGGGTGGCATGGGCCAGATGAATTGGCATTGGGGGCAGATCTGGCCCACAGGCCATAGTTTGGGCACCTCTGCATCAAATGGAAAAGTAACAAAGTAAATGGAATATCATTATGTCCTTCTTACTCTCTAAAGTAACACATTACATATTGTGCTTGCAGAGAAGGGAACTCTCTCTGTTGTCTTCTTCCCAGTGGGCTTTGCTACATCCAAAACATCCACAGCAGGGGTAGTCAAACTACGATCCATGGGCTGGATCCAGCCCACAGTGCCAAATCACCCGACCCTCACTGCCCCCGCTGCTATCGTAAATGCATTTATGACAGCTGTGGACACGCTTTACAGTGGGAGGAACCATGTGACCAGCCTGCTCAACCATGTGACTGGCCCACGGCGCAAAAAGTTTGGGAACTCCTGATCCACAAAGCTTCCTCATGCCCAATTTTCCTCCAACTGACAAATTAACACTGAGCTAACCCACGCTTACCGTTAGTCCATATTTTTGTTTTTGGCATGGTGGTGGTGGTTCAAGCTATGGCATCTATACTTGTTAGCTCTTAAGTGGCTCCATTCCATCCCTTCTTACTTTTATCTCATGGCTTTCTGGTACAGCACTAGAGCTGCTTTCATTTTGCTATGACTGAAAATGGCCTGATTTTTGAACAGCATAAATATTTAAATCACTGAACAATAAAGCTGTGGGTATTGTTAGAGCAGTGGACACTGTTACACCTTACTGCTTCCAGACACATGCTATTTGTAGTAAGTTATGTCCCCCCACCCCATTTTTTCCTAATTTCCCTATTATATAACCCAGCATTGTATCACTATGCTCATTTACTGCAATACTGCTCTCAACTAATAAAAAACACCCCAGGTATTAGAATATTAATACATATTGTATATCAATATCTGTGTATGTGTGTGTGCGTGCGTGTGTGTGGGCATGTGGGCACCTCTTTTAGCTTGCCACCAGTTCAACTGACTGACTTCCCATATTTGATTAGACAAGATTAGACTCAAAGGCATGTGAGTTTATTTCAGCATTTCTGGGAAATCACCAATTATGGTTCATCCTATTGGGCACAACTGTAAACTTATTGCATTGCTACCATACTGGGTGCGGAGCCTACGTCATGGGCAGAGCCTATGTCATGGGCAGAGCCTACGTCATGGGCGATCTAGTCATGCCTGCCATGTGGCCATGTATACATCTGCAAACACAGGCAGCACTGGCTCTTTGGCTGTAAATGGAGATGAGCACTGCACCCTAGAGTCAGATATGACTGGCTTTTAAGCAAGGGAAACCTTGAACCACTTGCAGGGACAAAACCTGATGAGGCAGATCAGGGAGGTGGGCATGACCACCCAATTTTGCTACCCCCCCTGCCCGAAGGCCACCCAATTTTGCCATCCCCTGCTCAGAGGCCACCCAATTTTGCTACCCCCCTCCCAGGGGGGTGCAAACCTGTTGCTGCCCACTACTGGCTGAGGCTACCTGGAAAAAAAAGAACTTTTCCTGCATCCATAAGTGTGATATAAGGGAGACCAGCAGAGAGGGAGAGCAAAAGAGTCAATCCTTTTACACTTTAAAATAGTTTTTCATTGCAGTTGCCACCCATACTCACCATCCAAATCTTCTTTAACTGTTCAAAGGTGTTACAAACTCCAGGAAACAGTGGCTGACCCTGAAGCATTTCAACAAAGATGCAGCCAGCACCCCTGGATTAAAAATGATATGCCCTTCATTCCATCACACACAACAACAAAGACTGCAAATACTTATTGTATCCCACTATCTTCAACACAGTTAAGAGGGACCACTTAGCCCCACCTTCTCCTTTGCTGTTTTCCCCACATAAGCGGTGACCCCCTGTGAAGAAAAGCTCCTGCTCACATGTTTGCTTTGCCTGCAAACAAGAACCAACATTTTTCAGGATTTGTGCACAAGGAGGAACCTCTCTGCTTCAGATACAGCATGGAGAAAGCAATGATGAGAAAGTCATGGCTAGGTGCTGCCCTCTAACCATGGTGAAAGTTCTGCTGGCTACAACAACACTTGAACGAGGGCTTCCATCTTGTCCAAACTAAGAGGAGAGAGAACAACACAGTACATTCATGATCACGTTTTCTATTGAGAAGAAACTGTTTTCACAAATATGGAACATTATCTGCTGTCATATTAAAGAGGTTCCACTTGATCTAAAACAGGGATTCTTAACCTGCGGCCCATGGGCCGTATGCGGCCCACTGTGCCATTTCATGTGCCCCCCACTGCCTCCACTACACCCAGAAGCGCCATGTGGCGGAGGAAGGGTAAAATGGCCATCCGGGCCCCGAAGCTGTCTGAGGGAGCGTGACCCAGCCCCCTGCTTAAAAAGGTTGAGAACTCCTAATCTAAAACATACACAATCTTAACATGTTTGAAGGAATCCAGATGATCACTTCTGCTTTGGATCAATTCCTTCAGAGGGGGAATAGCTACCAGAATCCCTCGGCTGGCCTACTATGGTCAACTTTTCCCACTGTTGACTTGGGAGTTTTTAATACCTGTAGAAAATGCTTTGTTATTGCTTTTATTTTTGTTTGTTTATTTATTTATTTATTTATTTGGATTTCTATACCGCCCTACTTGGTGCGACCAACTCAGGGTGGTGTACAAAACAATTAGCATACAATCAACCAATAAAGTACAAAGTACATGTTGCAAGCCTGTTTGACTGTAACTGCCTGGTGACACATTCTAAATAGAAAAACTACCAATTTTAAGATTTATAGTATAGTACATTTTTAATGGTATGGAAACAGGACAATTGACGTAGAGCATTCCATCAGTGGGGAAAATGGCAATCAACACTTGAAGAACAACAGCTGGGAAAGTGGAAAAATGTGGAGATGAAGTTGCCTGATTTTATGAGACGAGGCCTAGAGAAAGGCAACGTGCATAGCTGAAGTCCACTTGAATATTAAGCTTTTCTACTGTGAGTTGTTAACTATACTGTGCTGGTGAAGATCAGAAGAAGGCAACAGGACAGTGTGTAATTCAAGCATCCTTCCAGCTGATACCACCACTCTGGAAGCTCTCCTGGGTTCCTCTGACATGAAAGTCAAAGACAACCAGGAGAAATGTTGCTAATATAACCCCTGTGTGGACAGTTAAAACATCCTGGAATAAAAGAAACATGGGCATGAGAATCATGCAGCCAACATGATCTGTGACTGTGCAGCATAGGTAATGTGATGTAGTGGGAGTAATAACGCTGTCTTGTCACTGCCAAAATATCTCTATGCTTTTATCCCAAAGTCTAAATCCCAATACAGTGGAACCTCCGTTAACGAACGGTTTGGTTAATGTAATATTTCATTAGCGAAAGGAAATCCAGAGAAAATAGTGGCTCAGTTAACAGATTTATTTCACATCATGAAGCTTTTTTGGGCTGCTTAGGTACCCCCTGCCACTTTCCACGGTGGTGGGAGGGCTGCATGGCCGTTGCCATTGCCTCTTCCCAAGCCAGCTCGGCTGAGGGGAAAGCGGGAATAGCTGAGTGGCGGAGGCAGGACTTAAAAGCTGCATGGCCGTTGCCATTGCCTCCGCCGCTAACGGACACAGGACGCTCCCCAAGCTGGCTAGGCTGAGGGGAAAGCGGGAACAGCTGAGTGGCGGAGGCAGGACTTAAAAGCTGGATAATTGAGGATACTGTTATGAGACTTTTAAATGAATGATTTTTTGTTTTTTGTTTCTGTTTTCGTAGTGTGTTATGATATGCTATGATATTGTGATTTATTGTTGTGATCCCATTGTATCTTAGTCCATGGTAATGTGTATATGCTTTGTTATATTTATATTTTATATTGTAATATTGTTGTCTCATGGAAAGTTATATTTGGGATGTTTTGTTTAATTTTGCAATTGTGATGGGAGAATCTTTTGAAATGTATGTGATATGTGATACTGTACTTTGGTATGATATTGATTTGTGATACTTTGTTACGTTATTGATGTGATACTTGATATGTGATATTTTGATATGTTTTGATATGTTTTATCTATGTTGTTAGCTGCTCTGAGTCGCTTCGGCAAATAGAGCGGCATACTGCTACTACTACTACTACTACTACTACTACTACTACTACTACTATTACTACTACTACTATTATTATTATTATTATTATTATTATTATTATTATTATTATTATTATTATTATTATTATTATTATTATTCGGAGCATTTCCGCTCAATTTCTGGAATTTTTTGTCATGTTTTCGGTGCATTTTGGCAGCTTAAAAGCAGTGTTCTGCACTTCCAGGGGGCAGTGGTGTAGTGGGGGGGAGGGGGCAAGGGGACGTCCTGCCCCGGGAGGCACTTTTTGGGGCCGACAAAATTTCACAATAAATTTGACTTTGCTGCCACCCCTGGAATTCCTGGAGGCCGGGGTGGGGAGGCCGCTGCAGGGATGGGTGCCAGCGACCCTAGATGGCAGGGGCGAGCCTAGATAGGGGCGGCTCGCTTAGATGTGGGGTGGCATGCCTAGATGGGGGGTGGCATGCCTAGATGGGGGAGGCAGTTTCCAATAGGAATGCATTGAAAACCAGTTTCATCTGTTCCAAAGGTCAGAAAAAAGTCAAAAACAAAAACAAAACTATTATTTCTGTTCAAAACTCTTCATAAAGTGCACTTTAGAATTTTTAGCCCCTATATAAAGAGTTTTGAACAGAAAACATAGTGGGTTTTTGTTTTTTGTTTTTGCTTTTCCCCCTGACATCCAGAATGAATTAAAATTGGTTTTCAATGCATTCCTATGGGAAACCGCATTTCAGTTAAAGTAATTTTCACTGCAAGAAACATCCCATAGAATACATTAATTACATTAACGGAGGTTCCACAGTTTGCAAACATTTCTTCACTTTAAAAACCCTACTGATTCCAGTTTTTGTGGCTACTTTCTACTGAAGCTTAGAAAAGCATGCTACTGGGAAGTTCAGAGGTACTTCAAGGGAACTGGATGACACAAATGGTAAAACTAGGGAATCTCTTCATTTAACACTGGGACACAGTTCAAATTAACCATTGAGGTTAGACAGTTTTCAGGAAAGAGCAGAAAATCCAGTTTCCATCCTAAAGCCCCAAGTAATTTAATACCTGAGGAATTTATGAATCAAAGGAAGCTATTTCTTGTACATACTTTTGATTTCAAATACAGATTTTGTGCAAATCAACGGATTGATGATACTCATTGCCAGCTGGGGTCCTCATTGTGCCCTTCAGCATTCTGAGTATGTTTCAAAGAGGAAGAACACATATTCAAATTCATTTATTCCATCTCAAATTTTCCAAAGGAAGCACTTACCAAATATCAATGTCTGAAGAATAATTTGTGGATCCAAGTAGCACATCCGGAGGCCGGTACTCAAGTGTCACCACCTCAGGAGAATACAATTGGCCAGGAAGGGTCTTGGCACGAGCAAGACCTGCCAAGTCGGATGGAGGAACAATTAGTAATTTTAAATCAAACACATGAAATTACAATTTTGTACTACTATCTCTAACATAACCAATACAGCAAATCCTCACAGAAACAGTGCCTCGCTTAGAGACTAACTCACGTAAAGAGCAAGATTTTCTCTGAACAGGGATGGGATGTTACCGGTTCGCCTGAACTGGTAGCACCAGTGATGGGATGTAACAGGTTCTCACCAGTTCGCCAGAACTGGTAGTAACTTTTCCCAGTGTCCTGGAGAACCGGTAGCAGCTTTTTTTTTTTTTTTTGGGGGGGGGGGAAACCACCTCTGGGGTTTACCTTTTCACTGGTGTGCATGCGCACCTACAGCGCTTGGCGCGCATGCGCAGCCTCCTTGCTGTCCTCCCAAGCGCGGAGGAGGAAGAGAAGCTGGTAGCCTGAAGCTCCCTATAGCCTGCTCCCCAGGGTAAGTGACTCACCTTTGGATGTGGTGTGTCTGTGTGTATTTTAATGTGTATTTAATACCTTTACCTATATTGACGTACTACCACAGTTCCTAAAAAGGCCTGAGGGTGTGCGTGTGTGTGCTTATTTTTATTTTTCATTATTTTGCATTTTTTAAATTTTCTTTGGCCCCGTCCACAACATCATGACATCATGATGTTAGCTCCGCCCACACTGTGATGATGTCACGGTGGGGTAGTAAAATTTTTGACATCCCACCACTGGGTAGCACCCCATCAGGAGGGCTCGCTGGGGGTGGTGGTAAACCCCCGGGCGACCGGTTCGGTTGCCTCTCTGGCCCCCTCCAGAAATGGCTGCCCGAAACTGCACATGCATCAAACCTCCGTTTGATGCATGCGCAGGTCTATTTTTTAGTGTGCATGTGTCAAATAGAGGTTTGACACATGCGCACTAAAAAAAAAGAACAAAAAGGTTTGACGCATGCACAGACTTTTTTTTTACTCCGCCCATGACATCATGACGTCGGCTATGCCCACGACGTTCATGACGTCACGGTGGGGTAGCGGAATTTTTGACAACCCACCACTGTCTCTGAATGTTCACTTCACTTAACAATTAAAACCAACCAAAAACTCGTCTAACAAATAAATCAGAGCTTGCAATCCCCCCGCCAGAAGTCACAATTGGTCACTTACAATGGTGTTTCGCTTAAAGAGCAAACTTGCTTAAAGAGCAGTCCTGTGGAACGCATTATGCTTTTTAAGCAAGGTACCACTGTATAGATAATTCTGTCCCTTAGGTCATGTGTTTGACCACTGCAGATTGAGAAGCACAAAGCATAAAAGCCCATAGAAAAGCGTAAAAAATAATGGATGCATGAATGATTGCTTGAATTACAGGAGACATCCCTTTTGCAGTTGAGGAAGAGGAAACATATTTTTTTATTAGGTTTTTCACTGGAGTGTCATCTTTAATAAGTATCTATTATACTGATATAGTAATCTGTTACTATTTTTGGTATCTTTTCATTAGGAAAAATCTCAAAACAGTTTCTAATATAGGTAACTATACACAAACCTTTAAACAGACAGCTGGTTTTGAAAATCAAATATACTTGTCAACTTCTGATTATTGATTATCCTAAGACCTGAAGTATCTAATACTCCATGTAGCTCCAACTCAGGACCTCTGATAACAAGGTGCTAAACTGTCCAGTAAAATGCAAACTTCCTGATCATATAACATTTTTACCCAGACATATGGTTTCTTTTGAAAGTAGGTTTCCGCAAACAGATGTGCATTGGAAGTCATTGTTTATGTTTGACTCCATCATTCCAATGATTATAATAGTTCTGTCTTTAGCAAGCTTTCATATCCCTGCACAATATAACGATTTTGCTACTGTACTGAAAATAACACATGTGATTTACATGATATTGAGTGTGCTGAATTCCAAATCTGAACTCAGAATTTGCCTATCACATACAGATTTTAAGGTATGCTATAGCTGTTCAAATGGTTGGTAATTGGGTAATGTATTTTTACATGGGAACATTATAACAGTTGCAGCTACCACTATGCCTGCTGCTGCCTCAGCTGAATTGCCTCCCCTGGAGGCATGCATGTTCCAGCAGCAGCTGGGCATGTCTGGGTAAGTGAGTGAGCTGTCAGAAAGAAATAGGTATATAAGGCGAGATGGACCAAGGCATGTCTCTAATGCGAAACCATCTTATTGAATAGTACAGCTAGGCCATAGTGAGTCTGTTTTGAGCTAAAGAGGAGTAGATGCAGCTGTGTTAATAAACCAGACAAGTTTTGCTACATCTGTGGCAAATATACCCCGCATGATCAACACAAGAACCTAACCAAGAGGGTGAGATTTGCTAACTTAAGATCCTGATGTCCTAGGCAGAATCGGACTTCAGATTTGGATTCAGCGCTCTTGATTTAGCATAGGACACATGGATTAGACCAAGTAGCAGACAATATAGAAGTAGTGTATTACACTGCATCTCACACAAACACGTGCGCCGCGCGTGCGTAATACACTACTTATACCAGGGGTTCTCAACCTTTTTCAGCTGCAGGCCAGACCATGCCCCCTCAGACAGCTGAGTGGGCTGGACTGGTGGTTCTACCCGCCATAAATACTGCTGTAAAACATGTCCGCAGCTGTCATAAATGCATTTACGACGTCCATGGACTCATTTACGGCTGTAGTAAATCCATTTACAACAGCCGCAGACTTATTTACAGCTGTCGTAAATGCGTTTATGACAGCCATAAATGAACTCATGGCAGATTCCGATGGGGGTGGCTGGAGCAAGGTCAGGGGGTGGATTATTTGGTGTCATAGGCCAGATGCCGTAGGTTGAGAACCCCTGACTTATACATAGAGAATCAAGTGCATACCCTAGTGAGGGTCCAAGTGTGCAAAAATAAATAAATTAATTAATAATAAAATAAATAAATCTCCATTCAACTTTATTGAAGTTAAAGATTTACAGTGATTTTGTCCTAATGACTTCATTGGCAGTTAAATGTGTGAAATTTCTCATGATTAATTGGTTCATTATTGGGAATGCATGTGCCAAGCCTTCCTGTTCAGCTTGAATGTTCTGGGTGACTTTAGGTCATTTTAATAAACAATGTTTTTTTTTTCTTGAAAGGGCCTTTAAGCCTGCATAATTGCTGCAGTAATACAAAGAGCCCAAAGACCTGCGTGCATAGGAAAGTACAGTTCATTCCCTCTACATTAATTAAGGAGCTAAATTCATTGCATACAATTTATGATATACTACTTTCCCACAGGTGTAGATACCATAAATTTATGTTAGAGTCAGAGTTATATTTATCCTTCTTCAAAGACAGAATGTTAAAATATTGGTTCACCAGTAAAATGTAATTAAAAATATAACAAGATAAACAATTGCAAAGACCATGTGTACTAAAAGTGTCACATATGAGATCATTCTATCCCATGCTGACTGAAGCTACTGAAGGCTTGCCCACACATTTTAAGGGTTGGTAATTGGAGAAGAAAACCCAGCAGAAAGTCCAAAAGCTTGTACTCCAGTGGCTTCTCCTCCTTGCTCTGTGTGCTTGCCCCCATCTGAGTGAGCCAGTAGGTTCCATTCATTCTGCACTTTCTCCCAGAGGAAAGAGCAGGGATATCCAACCATTTTATACTGTGAACCTGACCACACAGCTGAGCACGCTAGACCACGCCCCCTGGAAGCGGGCGCATTTATGGCTGTCATAAATGCGCCCACTTCCATGTTTACGACAGCCGCAGGCATGTTTGCACAGGCACAGGCACGTTTTACGGCTGAGGTAAACACACACGTTTCCACTTCCAGGTGTAGTGGAGGCAGTGATGGGCCAGGGCCGGCCTACAGGCCATAGTTTGGGAACCCCTGGGAAAGAGCAAGCAGAGAGACAGGGGGGTCAGCAAGGGGGAAGAGGATAAGCTGGTGTAGATGCTTTATACAAAAGCCCACCAAAATATGAAGTTGGCATTTCTTAGCACTGAAGATAGTATTGATGTATATCTGTGCCACTAGTACTATATGGTGCAGGAGGACAAAAGAGAGGGAATAGTGCATTGCCAGTATTTTTGTACCATTTTATAATATCAGTGAGGAAGTATACTAATTCTCAGGGCCGTAGCCAGGATTCTAGATGGTGTGTGTGTGTGAAATTTTTTTCAGGAGGAGCAACAATGTCACACACACACACACATATAACATTCATCCATCCATTTATTCGATTTATATGCCGCCCTACTTGATTAAAACCGACTCAGGGCGGCTCATTACATACAATGAATACAATGTGACAGTTCAATAGGGCAATACAATGTCGTAGTATAATCAAGTATCATACATCAATAATTCAAAACAATAGAGTATCATAAAATACAGTACAATAAAATAAAGCCCCAATATACATCATAAAGTTACAAAAAATATTACGAAAAACATAGGAACATTACGCAAAATATTACAGAGGGGAAAATGTTCCAAAGAGGCTGGGCAAGCACAGGCGAGTCTGAAATTGGAGGTGGCGGCAGCCTAAGTCCCCAGCCCCAACTTAGTCCAAGAGCGGCTGTAGCAAATCCCACCACCCGACACCAAGGCGACCTTTAAAGCCCCAGTCCAGGTGCAGGGTCCCGGGCACAGGTAGAAGGAGTCCTGTGACTGATTGCTGTGGCGGCCTCTCTGCCCAACCGCAGGTGGTTCCCAGGCGGCGGCAGTAGTGAGAAAGTCCTGCCGCCACAGCAGCTTTTGAAGCCCCAGCTGGGGGGGTGTCCCCCAGGCACAGGAGGAAGGAGTCCCAGGACTGGTTGCCGTAGCGGCCGGGGTGGGTTGGCATCCCGAGGTGGGGGTGGGGCTGCTAGCTCAGGAGTTTTTGGCCCCCTCCCCGGCCCCCTCTGGCTACAGCCTCGCTAACTCTAGTGGGGACTTCACTTGACAATATCCGCCAGCTGTTATCAAGCTATTCCACTTCACAGAAGCAGAGGGCAAAGTAAGAGAGGACCCTCTAGTCCAACTCTCATCCTGACCCATGGATATTTAACCGCTTCTCTATCAAAAAGGTATCCTTCAGTGGCCATTCTGTCTGGTTGTTAGGCATTCATTTAACTTTGCCCAAGTATTTGTGCCTGAGAATCTAATCCTACATTTATGGAACTAGGCGTAAGCTCCACAGACCAAAAATGGGACTTAATTCTGAGTAAGCGTATATAAGATTGCTCAAAGAATTGTCTTGTTTTCATCTCTTTCCCCTTTTTGCATCCTGTCAGTTAGACTATAGGCCACTGAGGAAAGAATATGTGGTTGGTTTATTTCCGCCCCCCCCCCTCTTTCTTTTTTGTGTGGAACAGCTAGAGAAATATTGGAGCTTTGAAAAACTAATAATCCATTTGAAAATTATAATGTAAATATTAACTGAAAAAAATGTAAAATCTCTACTTCTGAAAAAGGACAAAGAGAGAAAGAAAGAGAAAATTAATTGGTAATTAGTAGTAAACATTTGAGTTTGTCACATAAGGTTGTAAGCCAGATAACGACTGGAGGGTTCTACCTCACCACCTTTCCAAGCTCCGATGCCACTCTCCGGTGGGAAGAAGGCAGAGGTGATGGTTGCAGCCAGCTCAAGGAGGAGGCAAGGTGCACGCAGGAGACGGTGCCCTGTGAAATGATGAGGAGGCTCCGTTCATGGCCCTAAGATCTTGCTTTCAAACAGCTAGGTTGGCAGGAGTGGGACCCAAGAGGAGGCAAGGCGCACGCAGTAGATGGCACCAGTGGTCGCCCCAGAAAACGGTCAGGAGGCTCGCGGAGGTGGAGGCGGCAAGGAGGCCTGGTGCATTTGGTTGTGTGTGTGCCTTACCTTCTCCCTGAGCCGGGTGCAACTGTCACCTCTGCCTTCTTCCCCACTGGAGAGCAGCAGCGGGGCTTGGAAAGGTGGTGAGGCAGGGCCTTTCCAAGCCCTAGCACTTTGAAAGCAAGAGACTGCAAGTAGGCTCCACCTTCAGCACCTTTCCGAGCCCTGGTGCTACTGTGCGATAGGGAGGAAGGGGGTGATGACGGTTGCGGCCAGCTCGGGGAGGGGGCTTTTATACACCAAATTTAGGGGTCAAAGGGAGCAGGGTGTGTTCAAGCAATTTTGCTTGAACACACCCTGCTCCCTTTGACCCCTGAATTTGGTGTATAAAAACCATGCCTGTAAGTTTCACTCCTTGTCTGAAGAAGTGGACTTGATCCATGAAAGCTAACAATAAAAATACAATATAGCAGTTAGTCTTTAAAGTGCTACAGTGTTTTTTATTTTGTTTTGTTTTCTGATATTGATGTAGGAAGATGCATTAAGCCATTAGTCCATCTAAACCAGTACTCTCAATTCTGACAAACAGTTACTGTGCAAGTTCTCCTTCTGTCGCTGTTGCTTGTTCCTTTTTAACTAGTGGTAATATGGAAATTTTTGTACACAGAACAAGACGCCTTTTCAGGGAGCTATAGACTTCCTCGTTGCGGAACTTCAGGTCCTGGGGCTGAATCCTTTTATTCTAGGATCCCAATGTGGCCATCTGGGGAGTACCTCAGAGGGCCAAACCCTTTCTTCATGACACCATCATTTGGTTCTAGGGTTTGCACAGCCTTCCTTTTTCAATTCTAGAAGACTGAAATGTATAAGAATTTCCTTTAAGGTGATGCAAGGGTCCTCAACCTTTTGAAACCAGGAGCCAGATCATGCCCCCTCAGACTGTTGTGCCAGATAGATGCCACCACCGCTGCCACTGGGGGGGGGGGGGAGAGGCTCAGGGTGGTCCCAGTGGTGGGATCACCCCGAGGGCCCCCCCCGCTCTACCCACACCACCACCTGTGGCAGCGGGACCACCCATGAGCCACCCACCACTCCCCACCACTTTGCTTCTCTGCTTACCGGCCTGGAGGAGCTGCATGGCAACAAGTCATCCGGCCCGCAACCTTGCTTCTGGTGCCGCTTTCATCCTTGTCTCCTCCGCTTGGTGTGTACCTAGCGGCGCTCCATAGCAGGGTGGATGTTGTAAGCCTTACAACATCCGCCCTGCTACAGAGTCCCATTAGGGACACACCAAACCAAGTGGAGGAGACAAGGATTGAGGCAGCAGAAGTGGCGGCTGGAGCAGGGTCATGGGCCAGATGATTTGGTGTCATGGAGTAATGTTTTCAAATGTTAACAGATAGCTGTTTCCCACAGAGTTGGTAAGAATTCTTATTTCAAAGCAGGTGTTGATTCCAAGCAACAATGTAAATACTAGGTTTATTCACTGTTATAAAGAAAAGGATGAATTTTAAAGATTAATATTTCTTTTCTCTCTCTGTTCATCAAAAGGAAAATGTGGTGGCTTTGCATTCACAATCACTGGGAAAGCTGACCATCCACAAAAAAACAGTGGCTGGGAGGTCAGGCTACGATAACTCACCAAAGTCAGCTAACTTGAGCTCTCCATGGCAACTGAGGAGCAAATTTTGCGGTTTCAGGTCCCGATGAAGGATGTGATGTTTATGGATGTAAGCCAAGGCTCTCAGGAGTTGGAACATGAAGAGCTGTGGTTAGCAATGGGTGCAAAACAGTAAATATAGGGAAAGAAAAGAAAAAAGGAAATCTTGAAAATCACTTCAAATTAATAGCAATGGCTGCGAAAGTAGGCTACTGTATTGTGAAGTGTTTTTAGTTAGAAGAAGTCAAAATTATGTCAGTTTAGAATTGAAGGAAATACAGTGGTGCCTCGCTTAAAGAGCATAATGCATTCCACAGGATTGCTCTTTAAGCGAGTTTGCTCTTTAAGCGAAACACCATTGTAAATGACCAGTTATGGGGGGGATTGCGAACCCCTATTTATTTGTTAAGTGAGTTTTTAGCGAGTTTTATTTGTTAAGCAAAGCGAACATTCAGAGAAAATTCTGCTCTTTAAGCGAGTCGCTCTTTATGCGAGGTTTGACTGTACCTAACTAAGGTTCCAAAAGAAGGCTTAACCGCATTTGCTGGCTTATAAGAAACACTTCCCCCCACCCTTTAAATGCACCTGAAAAACAGAGTGTGTCTTATACACCGGTCTCTCTCTCTCTCTCTCTCTCTCTCACACACACACACACACACACACACACACACACACCTTCACTAGAAGCCAGGCAATGGGCAAAGGTTTTCCCTTCCTCATGGATCCTGCCATGCATGGAAAGGGCTATTTCAAGCTACCCTCACACCCTCCCCCGTGGCTCAGCCCATCGGGTGCTTCTAGCCATCAGTGCTGGATGCAACTGGGTGAAGAAGAGCTCTCTTTCCTGGCGGATCCTGTTCTCCCTGGCAGGATCCATGTGGAAGGGAAATCCTATACTCATTGCCTGGCTTCTAGAATGGGGGAGGGTGTGAGGGCAGTGGTGAGTTGCTCGCGGTTCGGACCGGTTTGGCCGAACCAGTAGCAAAGATCTGGAGGGGATTGCCGGGGGGGGGGGTAGTAAACTCCCCGGGCGACCAGTTTGGTCACCTCTCCGGTTGCCCTCTGGATTTTAGTTCCAGGCAGCCCAAAATTCCATTTGACGCATGCGCACTCACGTGGCTTCCCTGCGAACCCCCCCCCCCGTGCCCCACCAATCCATCGGTGAGGCTGGAGGATTTGGAGGGAAGCTGTGTGTGCACACGGCTGGTTCCGTAACCCCCCCCCCAGCCCGACCAATGCATCGGTCAGGCTGGCGGAGGGCTCGGGGGCAAGCCTCATGCGCATGGGGCTTGCTCCCGTAACCCCCCGCCAGCCTGACCGATGCATTGGTTGGGCTGTTGGGGGGTTGCGGGAGCAAGGTGCGCACGAGCGTGGCTGTGGTTTGTTCCTGGCTGCCTGCCTAGCTAGGTGACAGGTTTGTGTTTGGGGTGGGTGGGTTGAAGGGTGTGTGTGTGTGTGTTTATTTTTATTTTATTTTATTATTTTATTTTAATTTTCTTTGGCCCCACCCACAACATCATGATGTCATGATGTTGGCCCCACCCACGATGTCTATGACATCACGGTGGGGTAGCAAATTTTTTGACAACCCACCACTGTGTGAGGGTGGCTTGAAAAAACATGTTCCATGAGGATCCCAACCTTCCAGGCTTGGAACGACTGCTGGTGCCCATCACCCAGCTTTGGCTAGAAGCAGGGCGATAGGAGAGGTTGCCTGTTTCCACCTCTGACCCTGCCCTCCGTGGCTACGGGCAGTCATGGGCATCTTGGTGGGGGAAGCAAGCTGACAAACAACCCCACTTCCCCCACCCTCCCTGGCTCCAGTAGTCAGCCACGACAGGGGGAGTTGTGGTTCAGCTCCTTCCCATTTTTCGCACAAGAAATCATTTTGGAAATTCATGGAAAAGATTGTAGAAAATTATTTTTTCCTTATAAAGTCTATAAAAAATTGGGGTGCGTCTTATATCCCGATGTGTCTTATACGTCAGCAAATACGGTAATACATTTCAAAATCTCATTCTTTAGCATCTAGTTTTGTTCTCACTGATACACAAAAAGACTTCTGCAGAATAGGAAAGAATTAAACTTTAAATGTTCAGCTTTTGGAGGAGTTAGCTGAGGTGTATAATTACAAGACTAGCCTGGGGCGAGTACTGTAGTTCAAATATGCCCTAATACAACCTAATCCAACTGGGTGCTCTCTGGATGTGCTTCCCGTGATCTATAATGTTCCCAGAGGGACTTTCCAGATTCCTCCCTGAAAGGTAGTTATATCTGGGCAACCCTTCAGAGGCAGTATTGTAGGAAAGAAAGGGTGTACTATCCAAAGGAATGAGGGGCAGATTAACTATAGCCACAGGGAAATGTAATTTTTTAACTTCCCATCTCAACTAGACTCAGCCTTGGTTTCAAACCCTAAATGGGGAGCAGGGTTTTTAAAAAACCCTACAGGGAAAGGAATATTGACAGAATTTGAAGAGTCAATGACTGATCCGCTCATACAGTATCTTCTCCACAAGGCTCTTTCCTGTCTGTGTCTCGTGTCAGCATTGTGAGGGAATTTCCCTTACAACGTCTAGTTCCATCCCAAGCAGGTTGGCTTTCAGATTGGAGATGTAATGAACCAGCTGGTTAGAAATATGCTTGCTTTAAGGCATGTACTGTATAAGTGTTTAAGGTTTTTTCCATTGTAATGCTCTATGATGCCATATGATTGAATCTGTTTGTTAAGAGAAAATATGTCTATTCACATGTTGAAGAAAAACAAAACAAGAGCTTTATATTTTAAAAAACCTCTATACTTTGTACAGTCAGAATGTATAAAACGTTCACATTCTTGGAGTTGTCAAAATCTTTCCTGACAATGATTTCAAAGGCTTATATTTACTTTTGTCCAAGTAAAATCTCCTCCATTGAACATCTGTCCAATTTTCCTCACATCCATGATACCAGTATGATATCCCAGTACAGTACTGTATAGTTACTCCCCTACCCTAGCCAATCATTGTTGTACTGTAGAAAGCATTGCAGTCAAAAGATGAAGGGCTGAAAATTGTGAGTCGGTAAAATACGGAAGAAAGTGAAATAGCGAGAGAGAAGGCAAAGAAGACTGCTAATTGTAGAGGGCAATCTGTGTTGGGAGTAAGCTGACATGGAGCAATTTCAGATGGGTGTGGACAAGTAGTATCAGAAAGAGAGAGTACATCCCAGTACATCCAGTAACAATTGCCTTCCTCATGTGTGGATATCAATAATGCAATGATTTAGTTTAGGGGTCCTCAAACTTGGCTCTTCAGGTGTTCTTGGACTTTAATTACCAGAAGCCCAAGTCAGCACACACCTGCAGATCAGGGCTTCTGGGAATTGAAGTCCAAGAATATCTGGGGAGCCAGGTTTGAAGACCTTCAACTAGTCCATTCTGCAATAAAAAGTACCAGAGTGACCGAAAGCAACTAAAGAACAACCAGGGACAATGTCACAATATACATGAGTTTTATGCTCAGCTTTTTGCAAGCAGTCAACACTCACAACAAAACAGAAACATACAGTATGTCAATTTTTAAGCTCTATCTATCCTCTGTGGAGATCAGACAGGGCTTGTCTTATTTGACCTCTGCAACAGCGATTTAATGGAGGCAATTTGCCCAGTGAGCTTCATAAAGGTTCTGCATTTTTATTCTTCTTCTATTCATTTTTTAAAATTGCAATGGATTATTTGCCATGTATAGGGTTTAGAAGTGTTAAAATAACTAAACAACAATAATGTTTCTGAACCCCAATCTATCCAACTCAGTCCAACAATGCATCCATATTTATAGATAAAAGACAAAAGAGAGCATTGTTTCTCCTAGAACTTACCATGACATTGTGGGGATGAAGCCCGCCAGGGTGCTGGAACATGTATTGTGCCAGGTCTGAATGCTATGAAGGTGTGGGAGAAACAAAAGAAAGGGGCTGAAATCCATTCCTCCACATACTCTTCTGTTTTCACCCTACATGGGGAACTGGAGAAAATATCTGTCTGTCTGTCTATTTATTCATTCATTTGGAAATGGAATACCACTTCAACTTACTGTACTCGTAAATGGCATAGCATTGAACCAGCTTGTCACCCAAGTGACATGAAACACCCAGCAGTGCCACTTTGATTCAATATTGGTGCTCACATACTCTGAAACCCAAACTCAAACAGACTGATCCAGCTCAGACTAAAAGTACAAGAGTCCCTGCTAGTGATTCACAAAGGTCCAGATCACCATGGGAAAGGGTCAGGCTCACTCATGATCCCTTGTACATTATGTAGACTGCTGAAACCAATCTAAGCTGAATTGAGTTTCCCAGATTATCAGTGGGTTATAAAACAGAGAAGGGGAAATGTTACATATGCTTCTATATCAACCTCTTTCTTGTGTGCTTTTTTGCACAGAATAACAAAGTGTTAAGAAAGGTGAGTTAGACTTCTCTCTCCCCCCCCCCCAATTAATCTTATAAAAACCCTTGTGGATTTACAGCAGTTAGTAAGAGTTCATTGTCATGGTGGTTGCAAAAGTAATAACTTCCTGAAAACTTTTACTGCCCCCAAAAAAGTTTGTTTAGATCTGTGGCTACTATTTGAGAGAGGTTTGAGCAAAGGGCTTCCAAGGACACTAGAAATGCAACCATGAAGCACCAGTTATCATGATCAACTCATTACTTGCACGCCTCTACAAACACATTTGAAGTATTGCAGCAAGAGGGCTGTGTGTTTGTCTGCTAGTCAGCTCATAGGATGGCTCACAAATCTTTACCCAAAGAATAAACCATTAATAAAAATTTTAAAATCTGGCAAACCCTCAACCCACCCCCAACAACTCACCATGTACTCAAACACTAACGTCAGCTTCTCTTTAGTCTGGATGATGTCATGAAGGAGCACAATATTGGCATGCTTCAAGCCCTTGAGAAGAGATGCTAAGGGTGCATAAAAAGAAATGGTTTAATAGTACAGTATATATGTAAATACTGTACAGTCTTTTTAAAAGGACAATTTCAAGGCATGAACACTTGAAACATGAACAGGAGTTTATCAGGGTTTTTGTTAGTTTCTTCTTAAATAGCAGAAACTCTTCAGAAAAGACTGGACAAAACAATTAAGTCTTCCAAATGGAGGGTTTGTTCCTTGAAATATGTAGCATTCACCCCTGAAGTTCCTGTTTTCCCCATCATCCAGAGAATGTCAGGCTTTGTGATCTGTGACAAACAGTGACAGTTACTGCGATACTGGGTGTTGGGGAAGGAAGGAGGGGGTGGAGAAAGGCAGGAGCGCAAAAAGCACATTCTGCCTTGCCTCTCTTCTTTCCCTTCCAATGGTTGCTTCTCTTCCTCTCTCCCTGCCCCAGTCTGACTCACTCTACTTGCACTTATTTGCACACACACTCGGGTGCTCCTCACCCATCAGACCAGCACTCGGAACATACCTTACAAACTTGGGGACTGGGGATGATGGAAGGAAGTGGGGACAGCCCACACAGGGCGATCAGAAAAGAAAAGAGCAGGAAAGAGAGACAGGAAGAGAATTTACAGTCATAAGCACATGCCGGTTTTTGTTTTTAAACCTTCATATAAAACGTTTCTGATGTCTGATCCAAATTGTATGTGTTAAAAAAAGGGTATTCTGTCCTCTTTCAAGCGCACTTTGGATCACTTTGATCAGTCAATCGGTTTTGTTGTTGGCTCACCGCAAAAAAACCCACCCCCACAGAAATGTCATTTTAATGAGTCACGTTTTCCCTCAATATCCTTTTTGTGGATTCTTGCTTTGGAGTCATTTTTCTCCACATGTTGCATGCAAACTGTATTCACCTTGGGAAGTTGTCATCTTCAGTTTCTAAATTGGTTTTCCCTCTTTTTTCCTTTTTTTTTTTTTTTTTTTTTTGCGTTTGTGTGACCTTGTTTGAGTGTTTTTTTGTAAAACGCTTCATAGATTATTTTTCCGAAGCCCAACTCCAAATCTTAAAGTGTCCCCACAAAGGTTAATCTTTCCTCTTCCAAACTCACTTTGGATTATCTGCATTGGTTGAGTGGTGTGGGTTTTTTTGGGACGTAAGAAGAAGTTATACCATACCTTTCTTAGTTTGATTTAATAAAAATTGTTATTTAATAAGGATCTTATTATGTTGACAGGTCAGCAGTTCAATACCCAAGTACTGCATGATGGAATAAGCTCACGTCTCTGTCCCAGCTCCTGCCAACCTGACAGTTTGAAAGCAAGAAACTGCAAGTAGATAAATAGGGATCACTTCGGTGGGAAGGTAAACAGCGTTCTGTGCACTCCTGTATCTAGGCATGCCTGCCACATGTCCATGGAGACGTCTGCAAACCCAGACAGTGCTGGCTCTTCGGCTTATAAACAGAGATGAGCACTGAACCCTAGAGTCGGATACGACTGGCTTTCGAGCAAGGGTGACCTATGTTGGCAAGAGGAAATGTTTTAGATATGTTAATTTTAGCTTTGTATGTTATTATACGCTTGTGGTACCTCTGACATGAATAAAGAAAGAAGGAATAAGAGTTGTGTTTCATTAAATCAAATCTGACTCATGGCACCTCTTTCTAGGATTTTCTATGAAGAGAGTATACCTTGTTCTCTGGGGAGTGCTCTGGGACTGGGTAGCTTGCCCAATACCATACAGACTGGCTCTTTTTCTTGGAAGGCACAGCAGGGAACCAAATACTCAAATTCTGGCTCCGTGGCTCATGAAGGTATCCAACTAGCAACTTTATCTTAGCTGGGAACACCTCCTCACCACAGATGGGGGTGGGGGACTTAAATACACTAGAATTAAAAGTATCATTAATACTTCAGAGGTCAGTCCCAGTACTGAAAATAGATTCACAGGCTGAGCCCTGGCACAGATTAAGCTGTGTTCATGCGGGATATTTTACCTTCTCTTATAGTTGTAAGCGGGAGTCCTTCCTCCGTCTTCAGACTAACAACTTTCAACGCTACCAACTGTCCATATATTCTAATGAGACAGACCATCAACAGTGTTATAATTACATCACAGGATAGCTAGAGCTATAATTTCCAATAGAACTAAGTTTAAGAAATCCATCCCAACGCAGAACCCTGGAGGACACCACTTCTTAATCTCTCCTTTGTGAGAACTTTTATTCATTCTTACCTTTTGCTTCCTGTCTTTTCACCAAGTACTACACTATGAGAGGACCTATTTTTTCACTGACACGTTTGTCCAGAATCCTTCAGTGAAAGACTTTGTGAAATGCTTTTGAAAGTTTCAGTGTACAATGTCTAGTCACATCAAGGAGATGCTCAAATTTAGAATTTAAAAAATGGCCAGAACCCCACTGAAGATTTAGTCTAATAGAAATGTAAATGTACATAGCAGCTAATTGTCTCCAATTAACAAATTGCTGCTCACATGCCTACCATAACTTGATGTACTACCAAGGACAGAGCACCTAAATGGCAATCTAGGAAACTCAAGGAAGTCCTGCTCTCTATCTATTCCTCCTCATGCAAAGGCACGCATCTTGAATATAAGCTAAGTAGCACTTTATCACTTCCAAAATGGGCATATTATAGAATATGCATGAAACTACAACCAAATACATTTTCTCCCTCTTTTAGTACCACCATTCTTTTATACTGTAAAAATCCTGGGATGTTCCTCGAGAACAAATTTAAGGCTGCTTTCTATAGCTCAAATGTCCAAAAGTCAGTCTTTTAATCTTTGTAGTTTGCTTATCCCTAAAAGTCTTTTGAATTTTAGAATGCTATTCATAATAATACTACCTACTTTGTGATTTTAAATTAGTTATGGTCAGCTAGTGGGAGGGCATCCCAGATGGCTGGTGTATAAGTCAAATAAATAAAATAAATACATAATACAGTAAATAAATATTTTTTGATATACAGTATTAAGCATGTTATGCAGGAGTGGCAGATGCTTCTCTAAAACTTACCTGCTGATCCCTTTGTATACTGTTGAGTTAGAACTCTCATTCAGCTTTTCCAGGCTCAAGTAGGATGAAGCATTTCCAAAAGGAAGACCTCTTCTTTGCTTGGATGGTGGAAACAAAATCAGACAGAGAGGCAGAGGGGGAAAAAGCAAGAGTGAGAACTTTGTTATAGTAACAGCTTTTGGACCCAGACAGAAAAAGAGGCCTATTCACTAAATATACACTATGAAAGAATTTTTAAAAACAGAAAAAATCTGTTATAGTAATGTAGTTTGACATACTGTAGATATTAGCAGCTGAAATCCTGTTACTAAGTGTAATAAGTTGTCTTATAGAAGGGCTATGGATGTAATAAGTCACCTCCTCCTTAACTTCCAATGATTCAGTTATGCCTGCTGTACCTGTGACTTATTGAGTTCTGCTGGGGTCCAAATGCAATTACTTTATCAAGAATTAGGTGTACAGTATATACTTGCTTGGTTACTTGGTTGATCTGTACTTCACACATCTAGTTTGACATGGTGGATCAAAGCATTATCTCCCATGAGATTTTAGCAGCCTCTTCCCATCAGAAGGTCCTATCACTACCGTACCAGGGTCTGATGACAAGTGGGTGACTGAGGCCAGTGTTTTCAATGCTCCTTTAGCCATTTTAAATACAACGACACAGCTGACTGGGCTTATGTCAAAGTTGGCCATGTTAAAGCAAGTGCATTGTGAGTACCCAACTCCATTTAACTGACCTGCAGTTCCAGAATGGATGACTGTTTCAGACCCCTAGCCAGCACCTTTGTGGCATGGTTGAACCTGCCATGGGAATACACCACCACCCCGGCATCCTGGATGTAGATGGACTTCATGCTAAAGAACCTGAGAGACTGGTGTGGAATGTCCTTGAAAGAAGTGTCCCGAGGAGTGAAGAACAGGAAGATTATCACCATGATGATAGCCAATATCCAGAACAGATATGGCACCTGAAGAATACATGCTGGGGGAAACTATTCACAAGGCTGAACCCAGATACTGAAACAAGTTATGGAGCTGTGTGCTGCCACTAAGGTTACAGGTTATGAATCTAGCAATTGCAGAATTGTTGATTGCTTTAGCTCAACAGTAGTCCAGTCACACAACAGTTAAACACTTCTAAAGGAAGTTAAACCTCCACTGTTCTTGTTGTTCATGGACCACTGTCTGCCAGGCACTTCTGTCCTCCACCATCCTCCTCAACTCGCTCAGTTCTTTGCCTATTGTGTCTACAATACCATCTAGCCATCTCATTTTGAGCTGCCCCCTTCTTCTTTTGCCCTCCACCCAGTGATGGGATGTCCCCGGTTCCAGACGGTTCCCTGGAACCGGTAGGACCAATTCCGGAGGGTTCTCTGGGAGGGGAGTCCACTTTTGGGGCGTCCGGTTCCGGACGCCTCACCGAAAGAATTTTTTTTTTAAATCAGAGCTAAAATGGCTCCAATTGACTGCGCATGCGCAGAAACTCAATCTGACGCATTGCGCATGTGTCAGATTGAGTTTCTGCGCATGCGCAGTCAATTGGAGCCATTTTAGCTCCAATTTTAAAAAAAAATTGTTTAAAGCTTTCAGGACGGCGGCGGCGGCACCAGCCCTCTGAGAAGGGCACCTCCCCCGCGGCACGTTGAGGGCTGCCTGGGCTGTCCGCTGCCGACAAGCCCCATGCCCTGGGGACGCCCGGCGCGGCGCACCGCTGACGCCTCCTCCTCCGCCGGGTGCCTGTGGGCTGGGTGCCTGCAACCGCCGCCCGCCGCCGCCAGAGCTGCCGCTGGCTGCATTCCTGTGGCCTCCTCCTTGGGCCGGTCCCTTTTTAGCCCGGCGGCGGTGAGGCATGGGGACGGCCCAGGGAGGCTCGGCAGCCGCGGCTGGAGCCACCGCCAGAGCCACTGCTGCCCGCCGCCCCTGGCCGTGGCCGGAGCCGGGCTAAAAAGGTACCGGCCCGAGGAGGACGCCACAGAGGTGCAGGCAGACTCCGGCGGCGGCGGCGGCGGCTGTGGAAGCAGTCGGGGTGCCGGGTCCCAAGAAAGGTAAGCGAGGGGTAATTTATTTGTGTTTTGGGTGGGTGGTTGTTTTTATTTATTTATTTATTTATTTATTTGTGTCTGGGTGGGTGGGCTGAGAGGGAGGGGTGTGTGTGTGTGTGTGTATGTTTATTTTTATTTTTTATTTATTTTTATTTTTGGCCCCGCCCACAAGGTCATGATGTCATGACGTCGGCTTCGGCCATGACGTCATGACATCATGACATTGGCCACGCCCATGACGTCCGTGACGTCATGGCGTGGTAGTAGAATTTTTGTCATCCCATCACTGCCTCCACCCTTCCCAGCATCAAGGCTTTCTCAAGCGAATCCTCTCTTCTCATTTGATGTCAAAAGTACTTTAGCTTCATCTTCACTATTTGACCTTCTAACAGGAGCATTCAGGTTTGATTTCTTCTAAGATTGACCTAATACTAATATTGCCGTAACTTGCCATACAGAGTAAAACCTTGCATAAAGAGTGCCTTGCTTAGAGACTAACTCGCTTAAAGAGCAGAATTTTATCTTAATTGTCACCTTGTTTAACAACTAAAATCCAACAAAAAAAACTCACTTAACAAATAAATCGGGGTTCACAATCCCCCCCCCCCGAAGCCACAATTGGTCACTTACAATGCTGTTTTGCTTGAAGAGCAAACTCACTTAAAGAGCAATCCCGTGGAATGCATTATGCGAGGTACCACTGTACAATGGATGGATGGAGATGCTTTATATATTTGACAAACTACCGGTATTCTAAGAAGCTGGCTTGACATGATTTATTAGAGGGGGAATGACATTCCTGCTTGATATGAGGAAGCTTGAAAACCACAGTATTAGAAGCAGTAATCCAAAAGCAACAATGAGAGACATCGCCTTGACTCTTGGGATGGTCACTGGGGTTTCCAGTGTAATAGCAAACCAACATCAGAACAAATATATGATGATAAATGCATTCTATGAGTCACTTCAATGCAATGCACACTCACCCACTGGAATTTCTCAGCTAAATCCTGTTCTTGGAAGAGATCAGTGAGGCGGCGTCGGTGTATTCTTTTGGATCTTTGTGCCTGAAGTGAATGAAACCATTGTGGCTGCAGAGATGTCATTGGCTGAGGCATTTTGCTGGAATCTTCTGTCAGCTGGGAGGGTAGAAATAATAAAAACATTATTGCCTGTATTCTTGTTTGTTTTTAATAGGCTGTTCATTCTTTTATTCAGTTTAGCTCTGATACAGAGAAAAGAAACACATGAGGGAGGTGGGGAAAAACACTCCCATACATACTTCCTAATATAGCTTATATGGAAATATTTATAGCAGAAACATCAAAAGATAGCTAGTGAATGCTAAGCTGTTTCAGTACTCAAATCTTCTTCTCACAAATGTCCCAAGGCATGTCCTCCTCATCACCAGCTGCCTCCAAAACCTTGTGAGGGGATGGCCAGTGGGGAAGACAATTGAGGTTATTATCTTTTCCTATGCAAGTCCCACCCCTCATCCCTCAAATGCACTACCATAACAATGTAGTAGTCGTTCCTTCTCATGCTGAACAGCTCCCGTCTGGGCCACTACAGTATATCAGGCAACATGGCTCTTCATTGTTTCTTTTGCAATAAAGTAGTGGGATCATGGAAAAGACAAAGGAATATCAGAAACAAGTCTACTTCTGTTTCATTGATTACACTAAGGCTTTTGACTGTGTCGACCACAACAAAATGTGGCAAGTAATTAAAGAGATGGGAATACCGGAACACCTTATAGGCCTCATGAGAAATCTGTACATGAATCAAGAGGCAACAGTTAGGACAGAAAATGGAATGACGGAGTGGTTTGGAATAGGAAAAGGAGTAAGACAAGGCTGCATTTTGTCACCCTGCTTATTCAACTTATACACAGAACACATAATGCGCAATGCAGGGATGGAGGAATCACTATCAGGGATCAAAATTGCTGGAAGAAACATCAACAATTTGAGATATGCAGATGATACCACTCTCATGGCAGAAAGTGAGGAGGACCTAAAGAAGCTCCTGATTAGGTTGAAAGAAGAAAATGAAAAAGCTGGCTTGAGACTCAATATCAAGAAAACCAAGATAATGGCAACAGGCCCTATCAGTCCCTGGAAAATAGATGGGGAAGAAGTAGAAGCAGTGACAGATTTTACTTTCTTGGGATCAAAACTCACTGCAGATGGGGATTGCAGCCATGAAATAAAAAGGCGACTGATTCTTGGGAGGCAAGCGATGAGAAACCTGGGGAGCATAGTGAAAAGTAGAGACATCACATTGCAAACAAAAATTCGTCTAGTCAAAGCGATGGTATTCCCTGTGGCAATGTATGGTTGTGAGAGTTGGACCATTAGGAAAGCTGAGCGCAGAAGAATAGACGCCTTTGAGATGTGGTGTTGGAGGAGAGTTTTGAGAGTCCCCTGGACAGCAAATAGGTCATTCTTAGAAGAAATCAACCCTGACTGCTCCTTGGAAGGTCAAATAATAAAGATGAAGCTAAAGTACTTTGCACATTAAATGAGAAGAGAGGATTCACTTGAGAAAGCCTTGATGCTTGGAAGGGTTGAGGGCAAAAGAAGAAGGGGACAGCCCAAGATGAGGTGGCTAGATGGTATTGTAGAAGCAATGGGCACAGAGCTGAGCGAGTTGAGGGGGATGGTGGAGGACAGGAGTGCATGGCGGACGGTGGTCCATGGGGTCGCAGAGGGTCAGAATCGACTGTGCGACTGAACAACAAAAAAAGTGGGATTATATCAGTGGTGGGCTGCCAAAAATTTTACTACCACACTGTGGGCGGAGCTGATGTCATGGGCGGAGCCAAAGTAAAAAGTAAATAAAATAAAATAAAAAATAAAATACTCAGTACACATAAAAATAACATAAACACACACTACATAAAATACCCCCCCACACACACCTGAAACACAAAGAAAACAAACCCTAGTTTCTTACCTTTGCTGGGGTCAGGCCGTTGGGGACTCGGGGAGCAGCAGGTAGGTGGCGACGGCGCGGCAGTGTGGCCTAGCCTGGCCTAGCCTGGCCAGGCCCGGCAGCGCAGCCAGGCCTGGCCCAGCCCGGCGGTGCCACTGTGGAAGCAGTATTGGTGGTCAGTGGTGAAGGAAACACCGCCGCCACTGCTCCAAGGACGCCACTCAGTGATGGGATGTAACAGGTTCTCACCAGTTCTCCAGAACCGGTAGTAACTTTTCCCAGTGTCCTGGAGAACCGGTACCAGCTTTTGGGGGGAACCACCTTTGGGGCTTACCTTTTTACTGGTTCCCCCACTGCACATGCACACCAAGCACTTGGTGTGCATCAGTGATGGGATGTAACAGGTTCCGACCAGTCCCCCAGAACCGGTAGTAACTTTTCCCAGCGTCTCAGAGAACCGGTAGCAGCTTTTTGGGGGAACCACCTTTGGGGCTTACCTTTTCACTGGTTCACCCACTGCGCATGTGCACCAAGCACTTGGTGTGCATGCATGTCTACAGTGCTTGGCGCGTATGCACGGCCTCCTTGCTGTCCTTGTGTTGTGGGTGGGTTGAGGTGTGTGTGTGTGTGTGCTTATTTTTATTTTATTATTATTTTTATTATTTTTTCTTTGGCTCTGCCTATGTCATGACATCATGACGTTGGCTCCGCCCACACTGATGACATCATGGTGGGGTAGTAAAAAATTTGACATCCCACCACTGACGCCACTGCGTCCTTTCTGGGCAGCTGAAAATGGCTGCACGGAAATGCACATGCATCAAAATACCATTTGACGCATGCACATTTCTATTTTTCAGCGTGCATGCGTCAAATTGAGTTTTAATGCATGCGCACTTCCGAGCAGCCATTTTGGGCTGCCCGGAAAAGAAATCCAGAGGGCAGCCGGAGAAGCGACCGAATCTGTCTCCCAGGGGTTTACTACACACACACACACACACACACACACCCCGGCAAACCCCTCTGGATTTCTGCTACCGGTTCAGCTGAACTGGTCTGAACCGGCAGCAGCCCAATACTGGATTATATATTTGTTGAAAAAATATGTACTTATGCATATAGCCATGTTCTTGGCAGGGGCAGCCCATAGTCTAAGCAATGAGGTCATGGCCCTGACATAGAAGAGTTATGTACCTCCCCTGCTCATATCACAAACCTCAGGGGACACTGTTGCAGTCCCTCTACTGCTAACAAGGGATGGCCCTTGGAGCACTAGTGTTCTGTAGCACAGGGGTTCTCCACATATGGCCCATGGGCCAGCTCTGGCCCATGGCACCAAATAATTCAGCCCCCAATCTCGCTCCAGCCACCACCAGAAGCAGTTGTGGACTCATTTATGGCCATTGTAAACGTGTTTACAACAGCCGCGGTCATGTTTTACAGCAGCATTTACTGTGGAGAAACCAACAGTCCGGCCCACTCAGCTATCTGACAGGGCGTGGTCCATCCCAAAACTGAAAAATTTGAGAACCGCTGCTGTAGCATTTACATTATTGTAAATGCTACAGTTGCTGTTGTTGTTGTTATGCATTGTCAGGAGTTGTTGTTGTTATGCACTGTCAAGTCAGAATTTACTTGCAACAACTCCAACAGAGCTTTCAAGGTAGGTATTTAAGAGTAGCTTTATCAGTTCCTCATCCCTGGTAAGTTTACTTGCTCAAGTGGAGAACTGAACCTGGGCCTCTTGAGTCCTAGCCCATCATTCGTATCCACTCCATCAAGTTGGATATCTCAAGAGATCTGGGTTCAAATCCATACTTGGCCATTAAACTCACTTGGGTGACCTGGAGCTGGTGACAGTCTCACATTCTGACTACATCACAGGGCTACTGGAAGGAGAAAACCAGAGGAAAACCATGAATGCTTGAGCTTACTGGAGGAAAGGTGAGATATAAGCATAATCAGTAGCAACTGTGATGATGATAATGATGACGACAGTAGTACCAGTAATAGGAATGTATAACGTGTCTGCATGGGAAGACTGCAGATTTTCCAAACCCTCATTATAGAAATGCACCACATAGTTCTGCCTTTGATCAAGACAGGCACTTATTTTTACAAACTTTACATATGAATTGACTTAATGAGTTTTATTACCTTTCTTTTCCTAATGTTTTGGGATTCATAGAACTATCATGATTAATAACTTTAATTTGGAAGTCTCTATGCACCCCTCCACGGAAAACACGGCCTTTCCCGCCCAAAGAATGTCTGATCCTAGAATTGTGTTACTTACCTTTGACAGATTCTCCACCACTTTAAGCTGAATATTGTCTTGTGGTGAGGATTCTCTCTCCTGAGAGCAACATTGACATCTAGAGTTTGAAGCACTTCCACACAGGATATCTCCCATATTCTCTTGTCCTTCGGCTGCTTGATCTTCTCCCTCCCTCTCGTCTTTTTCATTGCCAGAGATTGAAAACACATATTCATATGACTTGCATGAGATCTCTGCCACAAGCGGCCTCATGATTTTCAAGACTAAGGGGAAACTCCCTCCCCTTGCCCCAAACCTCCTTCACACTTAATTGATCAGAGTGAAGAAGCTTTTTTTCTGAACGACCCACATTCACAGTCTAGACATTCTCTTAGACCAGGTGTTTTACCTTCATCCTTTGTCTAACTCTCTTGGCTTTGAACATCATGTTTTGTGAAAGGAACTGTATGGAGAACTGCTGAGCCAAAGATATACAGAAATTGACTGAAATAATTTTAATGAAGTAATCCTGATTTTCATTCATAGTTTTTCCTTTAGCATCTGTCTTCTTCTACATTCCCACCATTTGCAAAAAATAAAATAAAATAAAATAAAGGTTAAGGAAGTACTTGACAAAAACATAACTCAATGCACTCATATTATTACTATACAGTACTACCTCGCTTAAAGAGCATAATTTGTTCCACGGGATTGCTCTTTAAGCGAAACACCATTTTAAGTGACCCACTGTGACTTCTGACGGTTGGATTGTGAACCCTGATTTAGTTGTTATGTGAGTTTTTGGTTGGTTTCCATTGTTAAGCGAGGTGGCCATTCAGAGAAAAATCTGCTCTTTAAGCAAGTTAGTCTCTAAGCGAGGCGCTCTTTATGCAAGGTTTTACTGTACAGTATTTGCTTTTTTAAAACACAATTTCATGTTTTAGAAAACTAAACAAATCTGACTGAACATAACGCACATTTCCTTAACTTTTAGATCAAAGTAAGATCAAAGGAGCTTGGGCCTCTGATTTTTTCAGAGAGGTAGCTAAGTTTAGTCTGCTTTAGCAACATCACAACAGAAGAAATGTATTGTACCTCCTTAAACGTAACAGATGTATTTCAGTGCAAGTATTAATGAATCGTAGCGCACTCCTTTGGACATCTAAACCACAATACCTTAGGCCACAGGTTTATATACAGGTAACCTGATGTGGAGATGGAAGCAGGACCAAGAGGCATTGCACATAACAGACACCCTCTCTTCCTATTACTTACTTAGGTTGCCCTTGCTCGAAAGCCAGTCATATTCAACTCTGGGGTTCAGTTCTCACCTCCATTTATGGCCAAAGAGCCAGGGCTGTCTGCATCTGCAGACGTTTCCGTGGACATGCGGCAGGCACAAAACACTGTTTACCTTCCCAACAATGTGGTACCTGTTTATCTACTTACAATTTCTTGCTTTTGAACTGCTAAGTTGGCAGGAGCTGGGACAGAGGCGGGAGCTTACTCCATCATGCAGCACTCGGATCTTGAACTGCTGGCCTGCTGACTTTCCAGTAATCAAGTTCAGCATCTGAACTACTAAGCCACTGCAGTCCCCCTTCTATACTATGTACCATATTGGGCAGTAAGAGATCTCCAGTGATTTCGGTCTTGGGTGAGTACCTCAGTATCATCCCATGTCATTTTCACTGTCTTTAAACTTTCTGTTTCTGTAGTGGTTTTAGTTTATACCCAACCCTCCTCCTTTTTCATCTGGGTTTGGCGGAGTTTCTCTTCCTATGCAGACAAAAATTTAATAATAATAATAATAATAATAATAATAATAATAATAATAATAATAATAATAATAATAATAATAATAATAATAATAATAATAATAATAATAATAATAATAGTTGTGGCACCCTAAAATCTGCTGTATATGTACCTGTGCTGTATTTTGATTTCTGAAGAAGTGGTAAAGGTCGCCCTTGTTTGAAAGCCAGTCTTATCCGACTCAAGGGTTCAGTGCTCATCTCTGTTTACATCCCTGGACACATGGCAGGCATGCCTCAACACCAGAGTGCACGTAATGCTGTTTACCTTCCCACCAAAGTGGTCCCTATTTGTTGTTCAGTCGCACAGTCGATTCCGACCATTTGTGACCCCATGGACCATTGCCCTCCAGACACCCCTGTCGTCCACCATCCTCCTCTACCCACCCAGCTCTGTGTCCATTGCATCTACAATACCATCTAGCCATCTCATCTACTTGCAATTTCTTGCTTTTGAACTGCTAGGTTGACAGCAGCTCACTCTGTCATGTAGTATTCGATATCAAACTCTAACCTTCCAGCCGTCAAGTTCAGTGTCTCAACCACTTGGAGCCATCTACAAAAGCTCATACTAAAAGTAGTTTTTAGAAGTAATTCAGGTATGTACCGTACATATTGTATTTTATTGTATTTTTACTGATTTTTTATTGTATTTTATTGCATTCCATTGCATTGTACAGATTTTAAACTCTTCTGTTATGTTATTGATAAGGTCATAAGACTAATCAATTAATAAACATTCATTCATATTAAATGCAAGTTAATCTTTACATTGCCACAAAGTGCTTGTCGTTTTCTATGTCTTATTTTTGTCAAGATATGTTTTCAGAGATACTGCTCCCTGATGTGAAACTGCCCAACGCTATCTACAGATTCTACACACATATTGTGTGTAGCCAGCCACTTAAAAAGATTAAACTTCGTTGATATTTTCAGTTACAAAGTAGTTTACACCGCCTGTGTCAATCTCAATTATCTGCAACACCACAAGGTGTGATAAAAGTCATCTTGCGAAAGCCTGGCAAGCTTTGGACATTGCAGGAAAACACTCACCTTCACAACTGAAGAGAGGGGGGAAAGACGAAAAATAGAGCTGTCAGTTAGATAAAGTGAGTGTGACAGTCATAATCACAATATTCCCAGGCAAGAGCAATTATCTCTGTACACTTTAAACAACATTTAAGAGAGATCAAGATCCCCTATCTATCATAAAGAATATCAGTAAACAAAGCAAAACAACAAAAAGACAAAAAAAGGTTGTGACACTTTAAAACATCAATTGATGCCATGAAGTCTCATTCTTATGTCTGACAAAGTGGACTTCATCCACGAAAGCTAACATTAAAATACAGGAGTATGCCACAAAGCTTTTTGTCTTTTTGTTGTTTTGTTTACTCTCTAATATGCTTGAAAACCTGGTGGTGCAGTAGCTAAACGGCTGCCCTGCAACCAAAAGGTTGTGAGTTCGATCCTGATGAAAACAAGGTTGACTCAAGCCTTCCATCCTTCCAAGGTCGGTAAAATGAATATCCAGCATATTGGAGGCAAAAAATGCTAATTAACTTGTGAACCGTCCAGACACCAGAGAGGAGTGCCCTGACTAAGCGCCACGGGACGGTATATAAGTGTGATTGCTTTGCTTTAAGACGGCGACCACTTCAAAAAATTCTCTTAAAGCAGTCTTCTCCCTGGCAGCATTTTCCTTTCGCCCTTTTAACTAGTTTGTCCCACTCGAGGCCCCGTTGGCAGCGCTCAAACCCCTCCCTGTTTCCCCGCTTCTCCGGCTTCTTTACCATCTCAGCGGGCAGAGGCTGGCCCCGCCCCCAAATGGGCCAGTAGGCTCCGCCTCTTTTCTTACCCCACCCCCTCCCTTTTACGTGAATCAGCTGGTTCAAGCGTCCCTAGAGAAGCCGGCGGGGATCTTAGCGCGTGAGGCGAAGAAGGTGCGCGCGCGCGCGTCCCTAAGGTGAGACGATAGAGGGAAGGGCCGGCGGGCGGGGGTAGGAGGGGGCGCGAGCGCCGTGGGTGGCGGGCGCGAGGAGGACCCAAGCGCTAACGGCCGAGGTGCGTTGCCTCCCTCGTCTGTCCCACCCCAACCAACCTCGCAGGGGGGTAATAAAGCCAGAACTAGGCTGCTGGGGAAGACCAAGTTGGGTCACGTGGTTAGAACACGGCGGCGCAGAGATGGCCAAACTACAGCCCCGGGGGCCGGATCTGGCCCCCTGATGCCAATTCATCCGGCCTGGGAAGCCCTCGTCGCTCCTGGAAGCGGACGTAAAACGTGCCCGTATGCGCACGTTTTACTTCCACTTCCAGGAGCGATGAAGGCTTCACGGGTCAGATGAATTGGTGTTTGTTGTTGGGGGCTGGATCCGGCCCCCCAGGCTGTAGTGACCAGCTCCCTGAACCACGTGCTGTATGGCATGTAGAGGGGCACGTTTTACTTCTGCTTCCAGGAGCAACGAGGCCTTTGCAGGCCGGATGAATTGCCGTTGGGGACTGGATCTGGCCCCCGGGCCATAGTGACCAGCTCTCTGAACCACGTGAGCAACCCATGGCCCGAAAAGTTTGGGCACCCCGCTAGTCAGTATCTCGTAATGGATTGTCATCATATGCCTTCCACCTCGCCTTCCACCATCCCCAGGCTCTGAGGGTGCTTGAGGGTGTGGGCTAAACTAATAAACTCGTATGGAATGTCTGTTCTTACTCTAGAAACAAACAAACAAAGAATATTCCCCTCCCTCGCACAGCTTTACTTTTTAAAGTGTAAAAGAGATAAGGGCCCCTTGAATGTCATAAATGCAAGGTCCTTGTCCTTTTCCGCCCCCGTTTACTTTTACTTTTTACCACAGAATCATTAGGCAGCAGAAATAGCATCAAGTGTTACCTGTTGCTCTCGAGCACTCGTTTCCTGCCTTAGATGGGCTAGATCTGTGTCTGACTCCGTGTCTGCCTTTGTTTTTACTGTGGTAAAAACAAGTTCCTGCCATGATGTCAACATATTGTCCTTTTTAACTGCACCGTACGTACGTACGTACGTACATACATACATACATACAGTACATACATAGTCGACTGCAACTCGTATTCAAGAATGCATTTTTTTTCCTGAAGCAGGAAAAATGACGGGTGTGAATTTTTTGAAGGTGGATCCCAGTTTGCCATGGGATCACAGAGCCATCTCCTGAGCACACATGAAATGAGACATGCAGGATTGCAATGGACTGCTGCAGCCTTGAGGATATGGACAAGGTGCTTCTTCACAGCCAGTCCATCTGGCAGGGCCTCTTCTGCCTCCATGACCGTTGGGAATCAGAGTTCCTCCTCCGCTCATATTGCCATTGGGCCAATGTGATGGTTTCCAATGACATTTCCTCCACTGAGGAGACCATCACCCCTGCCTAAATAGTAGGTAAAGGTCACCCTTGCTCAAAAGCCAGACGTATCCAACTCTAAGGTTCGGTGCTGATCTCCATTTATAGCCAAAGAGCCAGCGCTGTCTGCATCTGCAGACGTTTTCATGGACATGTGGTGGGCATGACTAGACACCAGGGTGCACGGAACACTGTTTACCTTCACGCCAAAGTGGTCCCTATTTATCTACTTGCAATTTTTTGCTTTCAAACTGCTAGGTTGGGACAGAGACAGGAGCTCACTCCGTCATGCAGTACTCAGGTCTCAAATTGCTGACCTACCAACCTTCCAGTCAAGTTCAGCATCTTCAGCACTAAGCCACCACAGTCACATACATACATACATACCGTAATACCTCGGATAACCTTTACCTCGGATAACGCTAAAATCGCATAACGTTAAGTAATCGGGGGGGAGGGGTTGAATTGCATCAAATAATGTTAAGGTCCTATGGGATGCATTGGAAAACAACCGCTAAAGCCTGTGCGGTTACAACGTATCTCTATGGAGCTTTAATGTTATCCGATGCATCCCATAGGATTTTAACATGCATCGGATAACACTAAAAATCAGCTAACACCAAGACTTGTGGAACCAATTTTTAGCGTTATCCGAGGTTTTACTGTACATGCATACATACATACATACATACATACATACATACATACATACATACATACATACATAGTCCCCATCGCTGTTTCATTTTTGTGCAGTTTGTTACCGTATATGTCAATTGAGATTGGGGATTGTCTGTAAGCAAATATAGGTCTGCCAGCAAAGGTTTGGGAGAGTGAAGTATTCTTTTCAAGGATGAGTTGGAGATCCTTGATTATATCTGTGAGTAGTTTCAGTTGTGTGCTGAAAGTGGCAGTTATGGGTGTTTGTTTTCTCTTCTGGTTCTGTCTTGTAGTTGGTTGCTTCTGGGTATTTGTCTTTCCTGGTTAGTTTGTCCTTTAACCAAATTGGATGGGTATTGTAGTTTGAGAAATGTGTTTTGGAGATCCTTGATTTGAAGTCTCTGTCTTGTGCATCTGAGCAGATATGATTGTACCTGGATGTTCAGCTGTAAATGAGCAGGCATGCAAGTAGAAATATCGATTAAGTGGGTTTTCAATATTGTGGGACCAAGATGTCCATGTTGCAGCTTCTTGGGGTTGTCTAGAAAATGCGCTTGTTGTATAGATTGGATGAAAGGTATTGAAATCCTGGTACAATTTCTCAAAGGCTTCCTTTCCACAAGTCTAGACTTTTAAAACATAATCAGTGTGCTTCAAATAGAGGAGCTGTTCTTGCATACAACCGTTAATAAAATTTTGTTTCAGGTCTGCCATGAATATATTTACATATTATGATGCCATGTGAGTACCCATGGCAGTTCTGTTAATCTAGGGCAGTGATGGCGAACCTATGGCACATGTGCCAGAGTTGGCACTTGGACCCCTCTCTGTGGGCACCCATGCAGTCACCCCAGCACAGAGTTCACCTGCCCCTCTGCCGAGCTGCCCAATGGGAGAGTTTCCTCCCTCTCCTGTTGCTATGTTGGCACTTTGTGATAAATAAGTGGGTTTTGGTTTGCAGTTTGGGTCTCTAAAAGGTTTGCCATCACTGATCTAGGGGTAGGTTTTATTAATAGAGGTGAAATAGTTGTGTGTGAGCACAAAGTCACAGGGTGGTAACTATGGACTTTATTTTTTATATTTTATGTATTATATTGTTGCATGCCTTCCATTCATATACTAGATAACTGCTTTTATTTGAATTTTAAAAAAGTAGGCATTCTGGAATTATGGTATAATAAATCTGAACTATTGGATTGTTGTTTTCTTGTGAGTCAGGCAGTAAGCCAATACAAAAGAAATTGATCAATAGCCTTTCTTTTGAGTACTCCTATACTACAAAATGGGAAAATATTGTTTTGGATAAATAAGTGAACTTCACAGAATTAATTAGAGTTGGCATATATAAGTAGCTAAGTACATGAGAGTAGGAAATAGTCAGAGTTGACCTTTTTCTACATTAAAAAAACAGTAGCCTGGAACAGCATTATGTGTTGAATTACGGTAGCAGCAAATTGGTGTGTGGTCTGGAATCACTCTTAATGTGTTTCAGTAGGTGCAGTTGAAGTTGTTCACAGCAACATAAGGCCAGTGTTGGATTTCCAAAATGACAAGAAAAATATTTCTCAAAATTAAGTGACACAGATGTTTCAGTCTACAAGTTATGCAAGAATTAACTTGCAAAATTAGGGGCCACAACAAACATAAATATTTATAATACATAGTATAAGTCAATGTGGATGGTCATTGTGCATCTGTAAAGGCATGTAGATATTATTCAAGAAGCACTTAAACTTTAGCACACATGTCCTTCAATCTTGATTGTTTAGTAACACAGCAAATTAGGGTCAGGTACTTGCCATACAGTATTTTGATGTATCATTGATTGGCTCTTTATGGTCACAGATACTTGAGGAATTATCTATGTAAGATTGTGTTAATTCACTAAAAGAGTTACTCCTAATATTACAGGATCCTTGAACCTTTGAAATGGCTTGTCTAGATCATGTGGTGGCAGTTGAAGTCTCAGAGCACTGGCTTTGCTTTTCCATTTGTCCAAACAAGTAAACACCTCTCAGGACAGGCAGTACCAGAAAAGGACAATTATATGTTTGTTTTGGGTACTCGGTGGACTGTGGTGGCTGTCGTACAGCACTCCGGTCTCAAACTGCTGACCTGCCGAGCTTCCAGTCATCAAGTTCAGCATCTTAACCACTAAGTCACCACAGTCCTTATTACCTGGTTAGCTGTTAGCACTTTAACATGAGCTCTCATGCATTTTTCAGCAGCCAGTTGTTTGATCTGTAACTGACCTAGAAAAACGTGTATGTCCACTGTTTGACATCACAAGGATCCACTCACTGTGGCATCACTGCTAAAAGATTAGAGATTGGAATCTTGCTGACCTAGTAACTTTAGGCTGATATTATATCTCAACAACTTTTATAATTTGCCTTGTTGTGTTACACTGATGGCATTTGTAGACTCAACTTAATTGGAAAGCTGAAGGTTTCCTACTCATGTTCTAAGTGTTACTGGTCTCGTAAGTAATGAAACGAGCACAATGAATGATAAAGAAGCCATGTTGCCATTTCATATGTGGCAGTGCATCAGCACTGTGTCCATCCTGCAAAAAACAGCTACCGGTAATACTTTTACAGTTGCGTTCCATATTTGAGCCAGGGCTTAATGTTCACGATAGAGCCTGGGGCTCAATGTCCACCTCAAGGTCTTGGTGGCCCTTCCCCCCCCCTCCGGCATTGGTGTGGCCGAAGGGGGGGGAGGCGCAGTGTTCGGCGTCTTTTTCTAGTACTGTACAAACATGTTTTCCCCTTTACAAGTACTGGCCATAGAAATTTAAATGGTGAGAAACAGCCCTTCTTGTTTTGCTCCAGTAATATATGAGATAAATGTTTGGATATACAGTAGATAAAGTCTGTGTTAATATAACTGTGTTTTCTTTCTTTCTCAGAAAAGAAAGTTGTTGAATAATGGCAACTTAGTGGAACAGTTTTGGCTGGGCCGTTTCATCACTCATAAAGAGAATGGTGCTGGCTGAAAAGATCACATTGTCTTAGAGGCACATTCCTTTGCACACTACTGTACTGTAGTTTGTTTTCAAAGTTTTAAAGGCCTTTCATGAAATCTGTGAGCAGAATAAGTTTCTCTGCTAAGTTTTTGTTAGTGATATTTAGCAATGCTCGTCTTGTCCATTAACTGGATGGCTAAGATAACTTTCTCTTCCCTGAACCTTGCAGTCATTTTGCTACCAATGGATGATTGCTGAGCTTGCCTGTTGCTTTCAGTGGTCTTCCAAACTGTCCCCTTATTGTTTCAGAGAAGAATGATTTGGTGATGGACTCTCAGTCTTCTCACTAACCGATGGACTCTCAAGGAGAAAGGTGAGGCTATATTTTGCATACATTTTCAACTTGCAAATAAGTATTAAGTTCAACTCGTTAATAGCTCCTTGCAGCAGAGAAACTAGATGTCGAGCTGTTTGCAAAGTAGAGAATTTGATCCTTTCAAGATATTGATGTGTGGAAATAATTCACATATTTGCATGAATATGAGCAGGAAGACCAGTAAAAGTATTTTTCAGGTTAGTAAACTAATTCATAATACAGTAAAACCTCATATAACACTAAAACCTGGTTCCACAAGTCTTCGTGTTATATGATTTTTCGTGTTATCTGATCCTCTGGGATCCATAGAGATACATTGTAACCACACAGGCTTTCGCGGTTGTTATCTGAAGCATCCCATAGGATCTTAATGTTATCTGATGCAATTCTTCCCCCCAGATTCCTTGATGTTATGCGATTTTCGTGTTATTCGATACTAATGTTATATGAGGTATTACTGTACTGATTTAATGTGTTCATACATGTACCTTTAAAGTTGTGTAGAAATTTGGCAAAGGAAGAAGCAGTTGTCAGTACAGTAAAACCTCATATAACACTAAAACCTGGTTCCACAAGTCTTGGTGTTATATGATTTTTAGTGTTACCTGATCCTCTATGGGATCCATAGAGATACATTGTAACCACACAGGCTTTTGCGGTTGTTATCTGAAGCATCCCATAGGATCTTAATGTTATTTGATGCAATTCTTCCCCCCAGATTCCTTAATGTTATGCGATTTTAGTGTTATTCGATACTAATGTTATATGAGGTATTACTGTATTGCATTTAATATAGCCGTTAAAACCATGCAAGCCAGGAAGTGGAGCTAAAGGAAATGTCATGGTTTTAATAGATTAGGTTGGCTGAGAGTGACTTTCCTAAGAACAGCCAGGTATGACTAAGCAGGGATTTGGATCTAGGACACTCTGTAGTCAAGGGGTGGCTGACCTTTTGGTGCCGTGGGCCTGACCACGCCTTCGGAACAGCTGGGTGGGTTGAACCATTCCCCCTGGAAGCAGAAGTGGGTGCATTTATGGCTGACATAAATGTGCTCACTTTTGCATTTACATCTACCGCTAGCATGTTTGTGCATGCATGGGTGCATTTTACACCTGACATAAATGTGCCTGCTTCTACTTCTGAGTACAGGAGAGACAGCAACGGGCTGGTTGGAATGGCATCACGGGCCAAGTCTGGCCTGCAGGTCGTAGGTTGGGAACCTCTGCTGTAGTCCAACACTAACCGTTTTGATACAGTTCCTGCTACAATCTTATATGCAATTTTCCATAGATTTTCTTTTAATGAAAGTGCCAGAGAATAATGGCAATAGGCACATGAGATGCTTCTGACCTGCACTGACTAATACGAGGTACTTGCTGTTAGTGATTAAGTCCCCTTCCTGTCTATTATGTATGGACAAAGTCTGCATTTTGAGTTAGGAAGTGTGGATAATTTATTATATGTGTAAGGAATGAGATTTATTCCAATTCTGACATAGTCCTAACTCAGAGCATTTTTCAATATCTTTTGTCTGTTTTTCTGTATAGCTCAGCAGACAAAGGAGGAGGAGGAGAAAGAGGCCAAATTTATATGTGGCAGGCTGGTTGCAGTTGTCCAGAAAGACTGCCAGGTTGGAGTAGAAGGACAGTATTACAAGCAGCACTTGGAGTCAACCATGGAGTGCTTTTGTCAGATGGTAAGAAACAGTGGTCCTAATATCATTTTTTTTAAATTAAAATTTGTGTTCAAACTAGAATGAAAAACAGTGTCCTGCAGTTATTTTCTTTAAGTTTTAAACCAGTTCTGTTATTTATGAATAGAATACAAAGAAAGGCAAGAATCAGTCATACATGTATACTTAATGGAGTACAAAAAACAAAAACAAAAAAAACACTGTAGCACTTTAAAGACTAACTGCTATAGCAGTTATTTTGTTTTCTGATATGCCTGAACCACAGACTAACACTGCTACTATTCCAAAAAACTTAATGGAGTGTTTAACATGATATGAGATCTCTGCAGGACATTGTTTTATTTTCATATTTAGCTTTGTGTTAGAGATATTGCCTCCCTCCTTATTCATTTATTTATTTATTATCCTGCCCCAATCAGGCGAACCTGACTCTAGGCGGCTTACAGAAAAAGAGAAAGATCATACATCATGAGTACAAAACAAACTAAACAACCCCACTATACCTCCTTGCAGCAGCATCCTTTGTGACAAAGGTGGTTTATGTAAATTTGCTTTCTATCATTGGTAGCTCAATAACTGCCCACCCAGGGAGTAACTAGAGCTTCTTTTCATTCTGTTGTACATTACTGTATGTTGTTGTTACCATTAGATTCACAGTCAAAGACGTATAAAATTAACAGTTCAAGACCTAACCATGGCGGACTGTTAAGGTAATGTCAGAGTATATAGGCCATTCCTAATAAAGTTGTGTTTTGTAAAGTTAGGAAATTCAATTCCAGTAAATCTAAGATTTTACTATATTCTCTGGACCATTAGTCTTTGCTCATTAATTTGCAAGTCTGGGTAGTTTTCTTTTCAAATTTGGTACATACACTTTTGAAATCCACATGTTGATGGCTCATATTGGAAGTAGGCTTCTATAATCAGTTTTCTTCCCTTGTCCAGATTTTCTGAGTGTTTAAAATAATAATAATAATAATAATAATAATAATAATAATAATAATAGTAGTAGTAGTAGTAGTAGTAGTAGTAGTAGTAGTAGTAGTAGTAGTAGTAGTTATTGTTATTGTTATTGTTATTGTTTCAATTTGTATGCCTCCCTACTCAGTAAAAACTGACTCAGGGCAGCTCACAGTCACTCATCAACTCCATGCCCTGGTTACGTAGCAAAAAGAGTTGAGCCCTTTACCCCATTTTTCTATGGATGCCCAGAAACCATAGTATCCATCCTGATCCTTGTTAATCCAGATGACAATCAAGATGACAATGGAATTAAAATTACATGTTCTCACCATATTAAATGGGTTGTGGAACATATTTGGTTCTTCAGCTTCCACCTGTCTGACATGTTTGCACATGTTCAGCATAGTCCCTAGCACCGTGATGGCGAACCTTGGCACTCCAGATGTTCTTGGACTTCAATTCCCAGAAGTCCAAGCACCCTGTGAATCCACACGAATTGGTTTACTGCAATTCATCTGGCCCACACTGCCCTTGTCACTCCTGGAAGCAGAAGTAAAACGAGCCCGTCTGAGTGCGTTTTACTTCCGCTTCTGGGAGCAACGAGGCCAGCGTGGGCTGGATGAATTGCAGTAAACTTTTTTGTGTGGATTCACAGGATGCTTCGGCTTCTGGGAATTGAAGTCCAAGAACATCTGGAGTGCCAAGGTTCACCATCACAGCATCATTAGAGCACACAAACCCCTTCACCATTACAAAGTTCTGTTTCTTTTGGAAGGTACTTACTTACTTACTTACCTACCTACCTCTCTCCCTTCTGGCCAGAAGGCCACTCAGGGCAGTGAAGATAAAACAATCATTCACATTTGCATTGGAGTTGAATTTTGCTGAAATAATTTTTGTTCTTTCTTTCAGATGGCCAAGTGTACAGTTTTGGGAAAAAGCCCTGGAGGGTTGGGCTGGAAGATGTTAACAGTAATTGTCCTATACTGGAAAAAGGTTTGAGTGGACAACATGTAATTACGGTTGCAGCTGGGAGCTTCCATAGTGGAGCAGTGACTGAAGGGGGTTTGGTCTACATGTGGGGAGACAATTCTGCCGGACAGTGTGCGGTGGCCAACCAGGTCACTGTGCCAGAACCAATACCCATCAGTATTTCTGACTCTGAAGTAAGCCCCTTGTTGCCAACAAAGATTTTGCAGCTAGCATGTGGTGAGGAGCATACCTTGGCCCTCTCGCTAAGCAGGGAAATATGGGCATGGGGAAGCGGTTGTCAGCTTGGCCTTATCACCAATGCTTTTCCAGTCACCAGACCACAAAAGGTGGAGTACCTGGCAGGGCGGATTGTGCTTCAGGTCGCTTGTGGCGCCTATCATAGCCTGGCTCTTGTCCAGTGCCTCCCTAACCAAGACTTAAAACCTGTCCCAGAGCGATGCAATCATTGCAGCCAGCTCCTGATTACCATGACGGACAAAGAAGACCATGTCATCATCTCTGATAGTCACTGTTGCCCTTTGGGGGTGTTTCTGGCTGATTCCCAGTCAGAAAGCCACCTCTCTTGCTCCTCACTAGAAATGCTTGAGGGGAAGAGTGTCACCAACAGCCAGAGCGAAGAGTGTCAGAAAACCCTTATGGAAGACCAGGCACTTTCTGTCTCAGGGTATGATACAGCAAGTGTTTTTTCCAACAATAATGGACAGGAGGACACTGGTATTTCAAGTCCTGGGAATCTGATGGCAACTGACAAACCAACCGCAAAGCAGCACTTGACAAGCCTTCCAGATCCTTTGTTGAATGAGAGTAAAGAGAAGCAAAACAACCCACAACCTGAACAGGTACCTACAGTTGTTCAGTAATACTGACTTTTGTTTCTGTACAAGAGGCAGGCAGTTTTGCAAAAGTTTCAAGATTGCTGGCAATGAAATTTTACATTAGGGCTATGGTTCTGAAGAAAGAAAGCATTGTTTTTCTCTCAGTTTGTGTCATTCAGAAAAAGAGAGCTATTAAATCTAATTACACTAGTACCTTGGATAATGATGAGATTGGTTGCACAAGTCTCATTATCCAGTTTTTAACGTTGTGCGATGCATTGATTGCGCAATGTTAAAAAAAGCCCTGTTCCCTTTTGGAAGAGGAAAGGGAACATGGTGGCAGTCTGCCTGCTTCTTTGGAAAGGGCAGTGGGGATTCCATGAGTAGAATCCCCACTGCCCTTTCCAAAGAGACAGGCAGATCGCAACATGGGATTGGCTGCTTGGGTTGGGAGTTGAACCGGGCGTACACCCTTTCAACCTCTCAACCCAAGCACTGATCAGACGCTGCGATCGCAGCACCCAGGTAAGTCTGGGGAGGATGGGAACAACACGGATCAGGTCCCCCGACCTCCCAAGAGGTGGCAGGGGCTCCAAAGAGCCCGAAATGCACGAAAAAACTCCCACCCATTTCAGGCTCCCAGCCACCCCTGCCGCCTCTAGGGAGGTTGGGGGACCCGATCCACACTGTTCCCAAACTCCCCTGACCAACCTGAGTGATGCAATCGCAGTGTGTGATCAACGCTTGGGTTGGGTTGAACGGGCGTGCACCCAGTTCAACCCCCAACCCAAGCAGCCAATCCTACCCCTGGCATAGCCATAGGAGAGAAAGAAAGAGATTATAATCTCAACTATTTTTGTAAGACCGTAGGGGTCATTCAAATACCACGTGACCATTGGGGAGGAGAGGGCGACGGAAATTCACAGGGGGAGAGGGGTTCGGCGTGAAGTCAGGTGACTCCAAAATTATCATTCTTTTTTGCATCCAGCTGGCCATAGATCTATCTTCAAACCACGTGGTTGTTTTTTTTTTGGGGGGGAGGTCGGTCAAAGGTCATGGAACGTCACAGAGGGGGGTGTCAAAAAGTGGCCTATTTTAGTTCAAGTGGTATTTGAAAGAGACCATAGTTGCCTCTGTTGCAAAGCATGAAAATGAAACAACTCAGTTTGAGTGTTATAGTCTTTAATAATATAACAACCACAATCCTGTGGAGATTCATAGAAATGTATGTTTGATTGTGTAAAATATGGCAGCAAATTGTCACTCTTATTCCTGGCCACATGCCAGTTACACAGTGTGGCAAATGGCCAGGAATGTGAACAATCACTTTTAAATGAGTGGGAACTAGCTTCTTCAGTTTACACAATCACAATAATGCTGGTGTAAATCATGAAGATGATTCTGGCCATAATCCTCTCAGAGAAATGGTTGTGGGATCCTAGTTAATAGAACATTGAGCACATATCCAGCACAAGGATTAGTAGCTATATCTTAGAATTTAAGCTTCTTGTTTCGTGTCTAGGCCAGACACGAAACTGCCAAAATGAAGCCACCTTTTGGTGAATTCGTTTCCACAGTTCTCTTCACCTAACCCAGGGGTTCCCAATCTAAGGCCAGTGGGCCAGATCTGGCCCACCATGCCATTTCATGTGCGCCCACCTCTCCAAGGGCATTTTAGAAACAAAATGGCCACCCCATTGAAGGTTTCCACATTGGTGAAATGTTCTTCCAGTGGCTTTTTAATTCTAGGAAAAGATTGGTTCTAGGTTGTTATTGTTATACACCATCAAGTCATTTTCATTTTACATGTGAATTAATGATCTCCAAAAGGTCCTATCATTTAACACTCCTGCTCAGGCCTTGCAAACTAAAGTTTCTTTTACTGAGTCAGTCCATTTATATTCTGCATACTTGACCCATATTTTGTAATTTTAAAATAAAAAATAAAAAGCATAACAGGGTGAAGCAAATTTATTCAGTCTGTCATGTATCCAGTTCCTATTCAGTATACTTAGTAGTTTAAAAAAGTTTGATAATTTCCCCTTATTCAACACAAAACTCCAGGGATTCAGTATTAGTACTTGAGAATGTGTTTTGCCTTTTCTGGATTCTTAAGAAACATAATGTTAAGGACCATGTAAATTTTGGGTTGTCTTTAATAAAGAGACCAATGTCATGTTTAAAATAATGTGCTGTGATGACCTTTAGCTATGACAAATAAAATTAGAATGACTCGTTCTGTGATAATATATTTGAAAGTCTTCCCCTTTATGAAAGGGACTTTCAAATCCTTTTTATCCTTGTTTGCACTGCAGAGTCCTGAATTCTTCTTTGTGTCAGTTGAGTGCTTTCTTTTACTGCGGCTGCATGCGTTTGGTTAGGGTGCTGATATAGAGCGTAGCATTTCAGTTCTTGTTTTTCAGCTGTCGTCTCCTATTGCACATTTAGGGCTCATGTTCCTTGGCAGTTTGTCCTGGATAGAAATTAGAATTGTACATCTATGCATCACAAACTGATAAGACATTGGATTTTATCCTTTTTGTTTCACTGAAATGTCCCAAAGGCCTTATTTTTAACCTGCACACAGGAAAGGTGCTTAAAATTTCTCTCTGAAAACAGTTTTCAGGAAGAGATACCTATGCACATTATAGCAGTGATGGTGAACCTATGGCACACGTACCAGAGGTGGCACTAGGAGCCCTTTCTGTGGGCACCCATGCAGTCACCCCAGCACAGAGTTTGCCCTGTCCCTCTATCCAGCAGCCCAATGGGAGTGCTTCCTTCCTCCCCCAGCACAGACTTCACCCCACCTCTCTGCTCAGCAGCCCGATGGGAGCACTTCCTTCCTCTGCCCAGCAGCCCAATGGGAGTGTTTCCTTCCTTCCCTTTTGCTCTGTTGGCACTTTGTGATAAATAAGTGGGTTTTGGTTTGCATTTTGGGCACTCGGTCTCTAAAAGGTTCACTATCACTGCGTTATAGCTGAGTATCAGACCTTTAAAAGCCCAGACAGTGCAGAACACAATAGAGTAGGATTTCTCAACCTTGGGCCTCCAGGAGTTCTTCAGTTGCCAGAAGCCAAAGTTAGCACACCTGCTGATCAGGGCTTCTGGGAATTAAAGTCCAAGAACATCTGGGGTCCCAAGTTTGAGAAACCCTGTTGTAGAGCATGGTTACTTTGTACCATACTCTTCTGGAGAAGGCTCCAACATTGCAGTCACTGGATTGCCACCACACAACTTCTTAAAAGAGGTGCTTCTTGCTGACCTAATGATAGCAGTGATAGTATGTGCAACCACAATAGGATAAAAGAGAAAGGGAAGTCCAGTTGCCCTGTGATGGATAAAGAATGGTTTAAATATTTTTTTTGTCATTCACCTTGCTTTGCCTACTGGTGTGGGACCATTTTACTCTTGAGCAGACCAGCTGGAGAAAATCTACTGTCTAGAAACTTCTGTGAATTATTACTAGACCTGAGAGGTATAAAATGCTGTGAAATATTAGGCTTGCTATTGGCAGAGCTACTACTTAAGGGGACAACATCAAAAGTGCCTTCCCTTTAGAAATATAGCATAGATAGAGCTAGAAACTCAGTACATTCCATTTTGGCTTTCTTAATTGTATATATCTGTTGCAGCTAAGAAGAGGTGCATGAACAGGTATTGGCTGAATTGTCTGAGTCTTTTGAACTTTGAACTTTAGGAAGCGGTTTTCCTGATACATGCATCGGATAACGTTAAAATCCTATGGGATGCATCGGATAAAGTTAAAACTCCATAGAGATATATTGTAACCAGTACAGGCTTTAGCTAACGTTATCCTATGCATCCCATAGGATTTGTTATGCGATGCAATTTCCCCCCAGATTGCTTAACTTTATGCGATTTTAGTGTTATCTGATGCAGACGTTATCCGAGGTATTGCTGTATATCAACTTCAGACGCTTTAATTACTGACTGGAATCCTATTGTTGTTTACATAAGGCTTCTGTAACTTCCAGTAGATAATTGCAGCTAACTGATAAAAGTTCCAATGTACTTATTGGTTATATAGTTGGGGATGTGACCAGGAATGTAATATCCTGGTATCTTGTCTGTTAGCCACTGCAAGTTACACAAACCTTATAATAATATGTATAGGATCTGGCTACTCTCTCTAGACATGAATTTGGTTCCCCTTTTCTGTTTAAATCAAGACTTCTCAACCTGGGGCCCACAGGCTGGATGCGGCCCATGGCACCATTTCATGTAAGCCCCCACACCAGGGAAGTGCCATGTGGTAAAGGAAGGGCGAAATGGCTGTCCAGCCCCCAAAGCTGTCTGAGGGAGCGTGACCAGTGATGGGATGTAACAGGTTCTCACCAGTTCACCAGAACCGGTAGTAACTTTTCCCAGTGTCTCGGAGAACCGGTAACAGCTTTTGGGGGGAACCACCTTTGGAGCTTACCTTTTCACTGCTTCCCCTATTGTGCATGTACACCAAGCACTTGGTGTGCATGCACGCCTACAGTTCATGGCACGTATGCACGGCCTTCTTGCTGTCCACCCAAGCGGGGAGGAGGAAGAGAAGCTGCTAGCCTGAAACTTCATATAGCCTGCTCCCCAGGGTAAGTGACTCACCTTTGGATGTGGTGTGTCTGTGTGTTTTTAATGTGTATTTAATACCTTTACCTATATTGATGTACTACCACAGTTCCTAAAAAGGCCTGGCGGCCAGCAGGCCTGGCAGCTTAGCTTCAGGTTTTTAAGCAAAGTCTTGGAGTTTTTTTGTTGTTCAGTCGCACAGTCGATTCCGACCCTCTGCGACCCCATGGACCACCATCCGCCAGGCACTCCTGTCCTCCACCATCCCCCTCAACTCGCTCAGCTCTGCGCCCACCGTCTCCACAACACCATCTAGCCATCTCATCCTGGGCCTTCCCCTTCCTCTTTTGCCCTCGACCCTTCCAAGCATCAAAGCTTTCTCAAGTGAATCCTCTCTTCTCATTTGATGTCCAAAGTACTTTAGCTTCATCTTTATTATTTGACCTTCTAATGAGCAGTCAGGGATGATTTCTTCTAAGATTGACCTATTTGTTCTCCTCGCTGTCCATGGGACTCTCAAAACTCTCCTCCAACACCACATCTCAAAGGCGTCTATTCTTCTGCGCTCAGCTTTCCTAATAGTCCAGCTCTCACAACCATACATTGCCACAGGGAATACCATTGCTTTGACTATGCGAATTTTTGTTTTCAATGTGATGTCTCTACTTTTCACTATGTTCCCCAGGTTTCTCATCGCTTGCCTCCCAAAAATCAGTCGCCTTTTTATTTCATGGCTGCAATCTGATCCTAAGAAAGTAAAGTCTGTCACTGCTTCTACTTCTTCCCCATCTATTTTCCAGGGACTGATAGGGCCTGTTGCCATTATCTTGGTTTTTTTGATATTGAGTCTCAAGCCAGCTTTTTCACTTTCTTCTTTCAACCTAGTCAGGAGCTTCTTTAGGTCCTCCTCACTTTCTGCCATTAGGGTGGTATCATCTGCATATCTCAAATTGTTGATATTTCTTCCAGCAATTTTGATCCCAAATTGTGATTCCTCCATCCTTGCATTGCGCATTATGTGTTCTGTGTATAAATTGAATAAGCATGGTGACAAAATGCAGCCTTGTCTTATTCCTTTTCCTATTCCAAACCACTCCGCCATTCCATTTTCTGTCCTAACTGTTGCCTTTTGATTCATGTACAGATTTCTCATGAGGCCTATAAGGTGTTCCGGTATTCCCATCTCTTTAATTACTTGCCACATCTTGTTGTGGTCGACACAGTCAAAAGCCTTAGTGTAATCAATGAAACAGAAGTAGACTTGTTTCTGATATTCCTTTGTTTTTTCCATGATCCATCTTATGTTGGCGATGTGATCTCTAGTCCCCCTGCCTCTTCTGAAACCCGCCTGCACTTCTGGTAATTCTCTCTCCACATACTGTTGCAGTCTATCCTGTATTATCTTGAGCATCACCTTGCTAGCGTGAGGGATGAGCGCAATTGTTCGATAATTTGAACATTGGAGTCTTGGAGTTACCTCATCAATAAGCTATGTCTGTGCTGTTCCAATTGCTGTTCCAATTGGAGAACCCTTAAGGAGGTACAGCTGTTTTACATTTACATTAAGGCATATTATCCTAGAGAACTGGTTAGGCAAAGACTTAGTACCTAACTTCTTTAACTGTTGAAAAGTGCCAAAATGAAGCCATCTTGTGGTGAGTTCATTCCGTAGTTCATTCCATCTGACCTAGTGTGAGAAAGATTAGCCAGAATAAGCTTTAAGCTCTGGTTTAAAAACTCTGGTTGATTTGTGTTTGGGGTGGATGGGTGGCTGGCTGTATTTTAATGTATTATTTATTTATTTATTTATTTTATGGGTTTGTGTTGTGGGTGGGTGGGTGGGTTGAGGAGTGTGTGTGTGTGCTTATTTTTATTTTATTTTTTATTTTTCTTTGGTCCCGCCCATGACATCATGACATCATGATGTTAGCTCCACCCTCACTGTGATGACATCATGGTGGGGTAGTAAAATTTTTGGCATCCCACCACTGAGCGTGACCCAGCCCCCGACTTAAAAAGATTGAGAACTCCTGTTTTAAATAATGGCTCCAGGTAGGGGATCTGGAGTCATTATTTAAACTTAGCCTTTTAAATTGTTTTGATAATTTTGATAGTTCTGCACCTTCTAATAGTATTTATATGTTTATGTACCATGTTGATGGATTTTAGAAAACCAGTGAGGAAAAATATTAAATTAAATAGCAATATCCTAGCAGTAGCAGAAGACTATTTACCCAAGGAGATATCCATCAGTGCACTCTCCTGAAAAATAAACATTCTCCCCTAAGTGAATAGCTTTTTTCCTTTACCACTTGGCTACTTAAAGAGAAATAACCTGCTTTTCCTCTAATACCTTCATTCAAGTTTTCTTAGAATAGGCATTGCCTCATCCACTTTGTTCTTGGAATCAGGTGGTACAGTGCCACCTGACTAGTAGCAAAAGAGATGAAAGCACTTAAACCAAAACAAGTGAGGTAAAACTTGTATGTGGATGCAAAGAAATTTTAGTCATGCAAGACTTCAGACATGACAGAATCATGTAAACATTTCTGCATTTTGGAAAAGGTAGCAAAATGCTTCATAATTATAAATCAAATATTTCACAGACAGAACCTGACAGGTCTTTCCAAATGAATGTTTCTAGTATTGTTCCCCCCTTTTTCTGGTTCTAATAACCCTTAAGCTAATAATACTAGTCAGAGGACTAGAATTATTACTTTTCAAAAGGTCAAATAAGCTAGTGGTTATAACCAATAATATTGTCCAAAAGTAGTGTAGAACTTAATCTGGTTAATAATTAGTTGCACCAATGGGTAGCTGGCAGTTTTTGTTTACATTTGGCTGTAGTTGCTTATCCAAAAATGGTACTTTGTTTTATTCTTGCGTGCATTCATCTCCTGCTAGGATACATTGGTTAGTGAAGAGCAACAAACTCTTAACATGAAGGTGGATAAATACACAATGGGCTTATGTACAAATTAATCTGAATTTGTGATGGGCAAATTCTCATAAAGCAGAAAAGAGTACTGTCTTTAAAGAATTTACCCTGTTTGCTGCCATATAAGACCCACTTAAAATACACTGGAAAAATGGAGTGCATTTTGTACTGTATAGTGACCTATTTTGGAAATACAGTAATGGGGTGCATCTTATACTCAGATTATACTCAGATGTGTCTTATATGCCAGCAAATATGGTATGTTGAAATATTTTCTGAAGCTTATTTAGTATTCAGGTGACAAGTTAGTACAGTAATACCGCGGATAATGTTTACCTCGGATAACGCTAAAATCGCATAACATTAAGTAATGGCGGGGGGGGAGAATTGCATCGAATAAAGTTAAGATCCTATGGGATGCATCAGATAACAACCGCTAAAGCCTGTGCAGTTACAGTGTACAGTATTTCTATGGAGCTTTAACGTTATCCGATGCATCCCATAGGATTTTAACATGCATTGGATAACACTAAAAATCGGATAACACCAAGACTTGTGGAACCAAGTTTTAGTGTTATCCGAGGTTTTACTGTATTTATAAATTGCCACGGCAGTCTTTAAAATCAAACAGAGGTCTAGACATTATGTATTTTATTTTTAAACTACCTGGTTGATCATTATGTTAGTTTTCTTAGACATATTTTTCTGTGTCTCTAGCAGTCAGAAGAAGAGGATCTCCTTGCTTGTGTATCTGGACCAGGCACATCTGCCCTCAACAGCCTGGTAGTCTCTTGTGCTTCTGCTGTTGGTGTAAGAGTAGCCGCTACTTATGAAGCTGGGGCTTTGTCTCTGAAGAAGGTGATGAACTTCTATGGCACAGCTCCGGGAGACACAGGTTCCTCGTCTAGTGGTGGATCTCCAGGCCAGGATGGTTTGAAGGATAGCCGAGAGGAGCAGGTGAAACTAGAGTCTATGCAAGGGAAAAAAAGTTCAAGCTTGGTAGATATTCGGGAAGAGGAGTCTGAAGGAGGGAGCCGAAGACTTTCTTTACCTGGTTTACTATCCCAAGGTGAGGTATTCGGAAATAGTTCCAGAGTTGCATATCTTAAGGATTTGTATTTCCCTCCCCCCCTCCCCCTGGAATCATGGCTTTTCACTTGTGAAATGGTGTTTTGTTTCCTTAGATTAACTATCCATTAGATGCATATTTTTCACCATATATCTGAAAAATGCCAAATGTGGAAAGGATGTACACTTGATAGCTTGGGCACATTATGAACTAGGAAAAGGCTGTGTGATCCTTGAGAGTACACAAAAGCAAAAAATAGGTGACATATTTATTAGACCACTACAAAAATTAAACAACCGTAGAGCTTTCATGGACAAAAATCCACTTCTTCAGGCAAGGCACATTGTTTTATGAATAGTGCAGAAAAAGTTGTAAATAAGAGTCTCAGAAGACTATGGTAGTTGTCTATCTGTGAGAGGGGCTCCAAACTGTCGAGGGGGAGGGGGGTTGGTGATGTTTGCGCCTATAAGCATGTGGTGATCATCTCTTCAATCAGGATTGGGGAGAGGTTCCAGGAGCTGCCCATGGCCTGTATCTTAGAGGGCTGCACTTTATGTAACAACTTCCAAATATTTTTCTTTTCCTTTTTTGAACAAAGGAAGCACTACCACAACCTCCTAGTGTCTACAAAGAGGAGCTAAAAATCACCATTTCCTTTTATATTCAGCAATGAAGAAACATTGACCTTTTAGGTCAGGGGTTCCCTACCTTTTCAAGCCGGGAGCCAGGTCACTCTCTCTCAGTCAGCTTTGAGGACTGGACAGCCATTTTGCCCTGCCTGCATGATGGGGGTGGCCAGTTTGTCCCAACAGCTTCAAAGGACAGCCATTTTGTTTCTTAAAAGCCCTTGGAGGGGTGAGGAGTAACATGAAATGGCACCGGGGGGCTGGATCTGGCCCACAGCCCTTAGGTTGGAAACCCCTGTTTTAGATGTTGCATTCTAGTTCACATGAGCATGGCTGGGGAATGTGTGTGTTATAATACAACAGCATTGTGGCAAACACAACTGGCATAAAAACTACTTTGATTTCTCATCCTGTTCACTTTGAGTTAGCTCCACTTAACTCTGTTGTGAATTATGGAAAATGTTTGCCTGCATGTATTCATTTCCCCCCCTCCCTACATTATAGCAGAGCTTTATAAGGGGATTCTTCAACAAGGCACTATTACATTTGCAATAGCTGCTGTTCCAGTTCTGTGCTTGGAACAGGCAGCCCTTCCATTGCAATGAGCTCTCCTGCCTAGCAAAGATACAATGTAAGGGCAAACAAGGTTAAGAGATAGTAGAAACAGTAGTATATCCCCAGAGGCAGTGTTCCATGTTCTCTGCCTAGAAAGATGCTGGGCTCATGATATATGCATGTTTAACTGCCTCATTCCTTTCCATAATGACAGATAATACTACTGAAGGGGGCTCATTTACGATAGCTGTAAATGTGTTCCCTTCTAGGGGCCATAGTCCGGCCCACTCAGCTGTCTGGGTGTGTGGTCAGGCCTGCAGAATAAAAAGGCAGGCTCTAGAGGTTACAGAGGGAAGCATATCAGGGAAACCTGCTATGCCACAGCATGGGAGAAAAGTGTTATGCCACAGTTTTTGCACTCATCATGATGGCAAAGCAATGTCATTGAAATGCGGCAAGAAATTTGGCCATCAGGTAGAACTTCATGATCGTACAATAGTACTACTAGTCAGTACAGTTTGGGACATGATAGTTGTATTTATCGTTGTAGTCTTCTCACATACAGCTACTAAAAGACATTCCTGACTCCAAGAGCTTATTGTTCAAAATACTGTAGATGCAAGTCAAGGGCAGCCAGCCAGAAATCTCTCCTTTCATAATATTTATACTATTACATATTTATACAGTACACATAATTGACAGAGTGCATTTCACACTCTGTGCATTGCCCCTGAATTATGCCTTGCCAAGTCAGGTCAATATTTAGCTCCATCCTTTTTCATGTGCACAAAATGAAACATGAAGCTAAAAAGGAAATGGGTTAACATTATCACTTTCTTACTCCTAAGGCCAATGATTTGAAAGCCAGTTTAAGTGGACCTTTTGCATATTTACTGTGCTTCTTAATGTTGCTCTTTAGCCTGAAGGATCTAGCTAAGAGTATCCTGTATAAATATTTTCTGATTTCTGATTTACTTATTACATTTTCATTTCTGCCTTTTAACACAGATTCTGTTCCCTCAGACAAGGCATATGGCATTTAGCACTTTAAAAAAAAAATTTAAACTGTAAAGTCAAATATGAGCTGGTAGCAAATTGTTCAAGCAGCAACTTGTTCCATCAGATGCTAATGTTTTGAGGTGACCAAGTTGCCATGCATCTTCCCTCTCTGTCTCAGCCACAATAAGAATGGACAGGCCTCTAAGGTTTTGTTCTTTTTTCCCATGCATAAGTTTCTCCAAGGCTGTTGAGGAAAGTAGGGAGAGCCAAAATGAGGACAGTGGCGCTCACTCCAACCTACAGTGGTGAAGCTGATGCACTTCTGCCATCTCTGCGAACTGAAGTCTGGAGCTGGGGGAAAGGAAAAGATGGACAGCTTGGACATGGGGACGTCTTGCCCAGGTAAGAGTTCATTAAGAAAAACTCTTTTGCCTGGAGGCACTGCCAGTGGTGATGGGTGCAAGTCTTTTATAGCAGTGATGGCGAACCTTTTAGAGACCCAGGGCCCAAACAGAGGGGCGGAGTGAACTCTGTGCTGGCGGGTGGGAGGAAGCGCTTCCATTGGGCTGTTGTGCAGAGGGGCGGGATGAACTATGTGTTGGGAGAGGGCGGAAGTGCTCCCATTGGGCTGCTGGGCAGAGGGGCGGGGCAAACTGTGCTGGGGCGACAACATATGTGGCAACAGAAAGGGCTGGGAGTGCCCTCTCTGGTACGCATGCCATAGGTTTGCCATCACTGTCTTACAGCATTGCACTGTGTTTTCAGTTCTTCAATATATGAAGGCCATCTGTGGCAAGACAAAGAGAGCTATTGATCAAGATTATTATCTTGTTTTCTCTCCTGTATCAATAATAATAATTTCTATGGTTTAAATAAGTTTAAAGACCTTAAATCTGTCTAAAGAAGCTGTATATCTCTGAAGCATTGTACTGCAATGGATTTTGATTGCTTGCGTTGATCAAATTGATTTTATTTTCACAGGCTCCAGCCACTCTGTGTGAAAAGTCTTGATGGAAAGGAAGTGATTCATTTGTCTGCGGGTGGCCATCATTCCTTGGCACTCACTGCCAAATCACAGGTACGAGGATAACATACCGTTGGCTTCAATTCCAGAACTTAACATAATTTGCTTGTTTTGTTTATTAGGTCATACTTGGTGATGTCAAGACCTTATCTCATGCTGTTAAAACACAAATATCTACATGGATATTTTGTACTGAAATATAGCAGGAAGAGTATACATTTCTTGTAAATCAGAAATAGCTACCTAGAGGGTTGTGGGTGGGATGTATTCTGGCATACTCTTTCTTGAAGTTCCTCTCATTCGAGATAGGGTCAGGCACTGATTTAATTGCTCTTCCACTTGACAATAGTATAATGTCAGGAAAGAGGCAGGGAAAGAATGATGGCAAAAACTTATTTAAAACCAATTAAATGATTAAAAAGTTAAAAGAAGCTTTAAAAAATTAAAACTAGGCATTACAGCTAAGAGGCACTGGGGGTCAAATCATCCAGCTGGCTGGGGATATTGATCCATCAATTCCCTAGACCTGACCTGCCAGCCAGGTTTTCACTCCTTTCCTAAAGGATAGCAGCTCCGTCTGCATGCATAAATCTATTGGAGGGAGGTTCCATAGGGCCGGGGCGGACACAGAGAAGGCCCTCCTTCTAGTGCCAGAGAGGTGCGCCTCTCTGGCCAATGGCACAACCAGAGAGCCAGAGAGGCTTGAATTTAACAGTTTACATGAAACAATTTTTATTAATTTATTCGACATCCTAGGTATAACTGCAGTGAAATAAAGTGAAAGGGGTAAGTCTGGTGTGTCTCCCTGGAAGAAGGAAAAATGCCAGAAACAAAAATGCATTTTCCCAGCCTTTTTCTCTGCTGAAACCCAGACCCCGGAAGGGTGGGGAGCCTTGCCCCCGCCCATGCTCTTTTTAAACAGCAGTTTGAGATCTTTATAAATTTATTTAAAAAATCGACCCTTGCAATTATCTTCCCTGCAAGTAATCATGTTATAGTGTGGTGTTTGTGGACATGTAAGACTAACCTTAAAGTGGATGGGAAATTAAAATAATGAGAGAAACATATTGTATTGAAAATAAAAGTGTGTGTGTGTAAATATAGATATACAGTAATATCTCGGATAACGTTTACCTTGGATAACGTTAAAATCGCATAACGTTAAGTAATCTGGGGAGGAGAATTGGATCGAATAACGTTAAGGTCCTATGAGATGGATCGGATAACAACCGCTAAAGCCTGTGCGGTTACAATGTATCTCTGTGGAGCTTTAACGTTATCCGATCCATCCCATAGGATTTTAACATACATCGGATAACACTAACAATCAGATAACGCCAAGACTTGTGGAACCAAGTCTTAGCATTATCCGAGGTATTACTGTAATAAAAATGTTAATTTCACAATTGGGGTTACAGGTACATTACACAGGACTTCCCTGGGTGCTGATGGATCCATAAGTAGAAGGCCTCTGTGCTGAAGGATACTGCTGATGCTTCAGAAGCTTAGCATTCTTTTTCCACAGGTTAACCTATTGTGATCTTTCCCTCTCTTCCTAGAAAGTAATATCTGGATTGCTATAACATGGCTCTTCATTCTCCTTTTTCAGGTGTACTCATGGGGCAGTAATACCTTTGGACAGCTTAGCCACTCAAGCTCTCCAACCACAGTCCCTCGTCTTGCAAAGGTACACTTTTAACAGTTTGATTCTTCCTCCTGGGACTTGAAATAGAAGACTCTTCTTCTACTTCAAGAGTGGGAAGAAAATGCCCAAATGCAAATGCCTGCTTACTATAGTGAGTTGATATTCTAGAGTCTGTATGTAGACAAGTAAATAAGAAACATTAAATCTCCCACAAATACTACTTAAATCCCACTAAAGTCCCCACTAAACAAACAAGTGAGGTATGTGCAGAATCACGATCTTACCAGATTTTTGCAGGGGTGTTTTGACAAAATGAAAAAATACAGCTGTGGTGAATAGGTACAATTAAGAGAACGGAACACCAGTCACTTTCATTGTCTGAGACATGTCCCTGTTCCCTTAAATTACTGCCCAAATCTCACAGGTGAAATACTTTAGTCCTTGCATTATCGTGCTGCAGTAAAACACCTTACAAGATACACTTTGTTGTCAAGAAGGATTTCTGCATTTTTGTTGTACTCCAGGTATGCAATGACTACAACATCTGGAATATAACAGCAGGTCCTGATTATTCACTATTCCTAGTAGATGGAGAAGATTTCCAGCCTGCATTATATTACAGTGGTCAGGAGGAAAAGAAAGAGGGTAATGTTTCATCTGAAGGTAGCTGCTTCAAGGATCCAATGCTACTGGTAAACTGTGGTAAGGTATGTACTGTTTTTTTGACTGGGTGGAAAACCTTGTTGTTGTTGGTTTTAGGGTTAGAACACGTAGCAGGAAGGGCTTGAAAAGAGGTGAAACTTCTTCCATTGCCTCCAGAAGCCAATTTTGAACTGTATCCATATCAAGGGGGGCTCCTTACCTTAGATACCCTATTTGTATCTGTGCTAGCAATTTCTGTATCTCTGTTTGTACAGTCTGACAACTGAGGTTAAGAGTAGGCTGTGAAACATGAAACTATGCTCAACTGACATTAAACACATGAATTTTGACACCATTTATGTTTCAGTATGTAAGATGCGTAAACTAGGTGTTTGTGTACATTCGGGTGAACCCTAAGTCTTCGTTCAGTAGATTTTAAAAACAGTTTGTCTTTCTTCCAGCTAGGGTATATTAGCAGTGTGACAGCAGGTGGCAGTAACTGTTTGGCTCTAGTGGACAAAAACATTATGGGATACATTTCTAGCTTGCATGAGTTGGCTTCGACAGAGAGACAGTTTTACTGCAAACTGAGTTGTATAAAATCTCAAGTTCTCCGACCCTTCTTGGGTTTAGGTAAGAATTTTCCCCCCAGCATTGTTTTCTGCCTCTGGCCTAGTATAACTTCCTGTCCTTTGAATTCCTTTGGAAGAGATTTCCATTGTTAACCTTGTCTTCTGCTTTACCGCTGCATGCCCAACCTCTTTAATCAGATATCCCACTCTCACCAGCCAGACACTGTGTTTTGCCAAGCTACCTTTTGTGCTTACCTAGCACAGTGTTGCATCTCCTGCTGTTCCAAGATATAGCGTGACTTCTTTCATACTTAATATATCACTGTTCTCTTAACAGCTAAGCTCGGGGGCTTATTGGCAGTCTAGCACTATATATTTTATGTAATTGCACTGTCTTTGACTTCACTCCTTTATTCCACAGCTGGCTTCCAGCCCTTAGGCCAGTGATGGCAAACCTTGGCACTCCAGCTGTTCTTGGACTTTAATTCCCAGAAGCCCAAGTCAGCATTTCTCCTGATCAGGACTTCTCGGAATTGAAGTCCAAGAACACATGGAGTGCCAGGTTTCGCCATCACTGTCTTCGACAATTACTCCTGCTTCCGTGTTCATGCCCTCCTCCTGCCCCGGACTATCCTTCCAAATTCTCCTTTAAGCCTCTCAGACATGCTGATCTGCTGCTTTTCCAAACCTCCCTCCTCCGGCACAACTGTTTCTCTCCTGATTTGTGTGCCCTAGCTTTATGCTTTTATCCTAATAAACGAGTTTCCTTTTTAGAAAAATAACATAAATTCACCACTGTTTAATAGCATTCTTTACAATCTTATGTAAGATTGATGTTTTGATAACCTTGGTTAGTTCTGCTTCTGATGTATGAATTAGTAATTATTTTAGTGGATATCCAGTGCAGTGCAGTGAATAAAGTTATGGACTCAGAAGACCTGAATTTAAATCCTCACTCAGCCATGGAAGCTCATTGTGGGTGGTGGTGGTGGTGGTGGTGGTGACAGTCCTTAAATATCTCACTTACTTTGAAAGCCCTCTTAGATTTAGTATAGCTTGGTACCAACTTGAAAGAATATAACAAAAAGTATTTCACCTCTAAGTATACTTGTATACATTTGCATGGTTTGCACCCTTCTTTTGCAGATAATTTAGGTGCTGCTTCAACCATCAAGCTCTTACAGGAAATGGCAAGTACATTCAGCAAGTTGTGCTATCTGATCGGTCAGCATGGAGCTTCTTTGACTAGCTTTCTGCAAGGGTTAAAAGAGGCAAAGAATTTGGCTGTCCTGAAGCATTCTAGTCTCTTTTTGGAAAGCTACACTGAGCAAGTATCTAATTCTCTCATTCTTATTTTCTGGATGTTTATTTATGGTGCTATGCAGAACAGAATGAGAAGTATGTGTGTTTAAGAATATAGATAAATAAAATTCTGAACTACCATACAGTTGTACCTCGCTGAAAGAGCATAATGCGTTCCACAGGATTGCTCTTTAAGCGAGTTTGCTCTTTAAGCGAAACACCATTGTAAATGACCAATTGTGGGGGAGATTGCAAACCCCGATTTATTTGTTAAGTGAGTTTTTGGTTGGTTTTATTTGTTAAGCAAAGCGAACATTCAGATAAAATTCTGCTCTTTAAGCGAGTTGCTCTTTAAGCGAGACACTCTTTATGCGAGGTTTGACTGTATATGCTTGACTATAAGTCATCCCGAATATAAATCAAGGTACCTAATTTAGGCCTCTAAGATTAAGAAAATAAATTGACCCGAGTATAAGTCGGGGATGGAAAATACAGCAGCTGCTAGTGAGTTTTAATAATTAAAATACATGAAAATATGGTAAAATAAATTAATCTACACATTTGTGTGGGTATGTTTTTGAGTTTTTACAGTAGTGCTAGTGGGGTTTTTTTTTACTGTATGTTTGAATTTGAACCACCACAGTTTTGGGACCCTCGGGGTCATTGACCTGAGTATAAGTCAAGTCCACTTTTTGGACCTCATTTTGGGTGCTAAAAAACTAGACTTATACTTGAGTACACTAGTACCCCGAATAACGTTATGACTTGGTTCCACAAGTCCCGTCGTTATTCGGTTTTTAACGTTGTGCGATACATTGAACACACAATGTTAAAAAAAGCCCTGTTTCCCTGGAGGCTGCAGGAAGCGAGAACATCGGGATTTGAATCCTGACATTTTGGCTTGCTGCTGCCTCCAGGGAGGTGGGAGAACTTTGGAAACAGCTTGGAGCGGGTTTCCCCACCTCCCTGGACCCGGTGGGGGGGTCAGAGCCCCCAAAATTGGTAAAAAAAACGTCCGGTTTTTTTTTACCAATTTTGGGGTTTCTGACCCCCCCGCTGGGTCCTGGGAGGTGTGGGGACCCGATCCAAGGTGTTTCTGGGCTTCCCCGACGTCCTGAGCCAGTGCAGGAAGCCAGAATGTCAGATTTCGAATCCCGATGTTCTGGCTTCCTGCACTGGCTCAGGACGTCGGGGAAGCCCAGAAACACCTTGGATCGGGTCCCCACACCTCCCAGGACCCAGCGGGGGGGTCAGAAACCCCAAAATTGGTATAAAAAAAATGGACTTTTTTTTACCAATTTTGGGGGCTCTGACCCCCCCGCCGGGTCCAGGGAGGTGTGGGGACCCGATCCAAGGTGTTTCTGCGCTTCCCCAACGTCCTGAGCCAGTGCAGCAAGCCAGAATGTCAGATTTCGAATCCCGATTTGGGACCAGTTGTTGGACTTGCATCACTATGTTCTGTATTCAGCACTTACACCATAACGCTGACCTCGATCTTTTGCAAAATATTAAAGAAGACTGTTTGAGCTGTGCCACTTCAGATAATAGGCAGACTTACACGGCATTCTTGAATCCTCTCTCTTGTCAGTCTTCAACACAAAAGCCTCATGACCACATTCATAGCTAAATCATTACTGGACTTGAAGAACTGGGCATTTTAAAATCTTCAACATAAATTACATACTACTGTGAATTAAATAGAATACTAAAGCTGCCAGTCATTAACATTTTAAAGGTGCAGTCCAACCAGAAAGCATGCTGAGAAATGTCTGTGCATTTCAAGGCAGCAAAGAGAAGGACAAGCAAGCCACTGTATAAATTGGCATTGTACAAAAATGCAGTTGGAGGATTGCATTCTTTTTAACTTCTGCACCATTCATGAATTGAGGGGATATACAATATATTTTCGTGTTATCTCTGCAAGGTCTGAGTCAACGTGGTTCAGCTTCATCCTCCATCTCTCCATTAATGTAAGATGCCTTGGCTGTCCCCAGGATGTGTAGAGGAGAACTGTGTGTTTTTCATGGACTGGCTTTTCACAAATTTTGTTTGGGGCCGGGGGGGGGGGCAGGAGGCAATGCCAGCATCCAGAGAAGCCATACTTTGGTCAAGGTGTTGTTGGGAGAGAACTATGAGGCAAAGATAACGTAAACAGGGTTTGGGGATTATTAATTGAGCTTTCATTGGGCCAAAGGAAAGTCTTTTTTGTTCGGTCCTCTCCACCCACATCCAGCATATTCATGATGAGATTTTAAATGCTAAGTATTCTTACTTACCACTGTCTTTTCTGGTTTAGGTATTCCACTTCCTTGACAAATTTTCTGGTAATGGGAGGATTTTCTCTTCTTACCAGACCAGCAATGTAAGTTGTCCTGGGGTTGAGTCCGTTGATGTACGTTTGGGAAAATATCCACAGCCCCTGGTGAATGCTGACTCTCACCGTATCTGGGAGCTCTGATCTAATATGTTTTAATTCTGCCCAGTATCACCTGGGAGGTAGAAAATCCTATTGTTTTTAAAGATATGTTGTTTTTATTTTATTTTACTGGCCTGGCTGGAATGCACACTGTGGTTTCCTTGTTTGGTAAAATTACAGTGAAGGCTTCTTGCCTACTTCTGTGCTATTTTGTGGTCTCTCTAGCAACAGTGAGGAGATGCTTTACTTTTGTTTGTTCTTTTCTCATTGGCCTATACTCACAAGGGGAAAAACAGAACATTGGATACTCTAGGTAATTACAATGCTTTGCATTAGGTTATTGGTATTACCACTGGCTGCGGTGGTTCAAGTGGTTAAGATGCTGAACTTGACGACTGGAAGGATGGAGTTCGATACCTAAGTACAGTAATACCTCGGATAACATTTACCTCGGATAACGCTAAAATCGCATAACGTTAAGTAACCTGGGGAGGAGAATTGGATCGAATAACGTTAAGGTCCTATGGGACGGATTGGATAACAACCGCTAAAGCCTGTGCGGTGACAATGTATCTCTATGGAGATTTAACGTTATCCGATACATCCCATAGGATTTTAACATGCATCGGATAACACTAAAAATCGGATAACACCAAGACTTGTGGAACCAAGTCTTAGCGTTATCCGAGGTATTACTGTACTGCATGACAGAGTGCGCTCCCATCTCTGTCCTAGCTCCTGCCAACCTAGCAGGTCAAAAGCAAGAAATTGCAAGTAGATAAATAGAGACCATTTTGGTGGGAAGGTAAACAGCGTCCCGTGCATGCAAAACAGACACAGTCGGTGCCGGCTCTTTTATTTTATTTTTATTTTTCCATTTGTATGCCGCCAACTCTGGATAACAATTGTAGGCAACCTGGGCGGGCTGCCTGCTTTAAGATCAGGCTGGCTGGAGGTGCCTGCCACCCCCAGCCAACCCGATCTTAAAGTAGACAGCCTGCCTTGGCTGCCTACTTTGGATATGACTGGCTTTTGAGCCAGGGTGACCTTTAACCCTTATTGCCACTGATTTGGGGCAAGCCCATAAAAGTTACACAACAGAAGCAAGCAAGCTTACCTGGATCCTCTGATTCCAGGATACACTCCCAGCCTGTCCTTACTTTCTGCCCCATTCCAGCTTCTATGGTGCTGCCTTCCATCATTCTTCCGGCTTATTGTTGCACTGGTTAATCTCTATAAATGACATTCAAGGTCTGGGTTCTGATGCAGAGCTGAACTAAAGCAGCCAGTGGGAGTATGCTAGGTGTCCTAGACACCCCCATTCTCTGAAGCAACTGCTTGTTCAGCAAAGAGATAGACCCCCCCCCATGGTGGCTGAAAGGAAAAGCCCAAAGGACAGACTAGGGATGGAGGAGGAGGAGGAGGTAGGGAGCTGGGCTGGCTTTTGCATGCCTCTATTAATGATCCTCCTCTTCTGCAACAAGGCCACACCCAATTTCTGCTACTCATAGCTGGGGAGAGAGTTTGCAGGATAGCTGTGGTGGGCATCTGAAAATAAACAGGCTGTCTCTGTTGCAGTGTGGGGAGGAAGAGTCATTATTTTATTTCTAAATTGCTTTGCCCTGCCTGGCCGTTGGCCAGAAACAGTGAACCCCCCAGTTTTCCTGATTTCAAGCCTTCCATCAGCTTCCTTTCCCCTTGGTTTTTCTCATCTTTAAAAATTGCATAGGCTACCGTTGACTAAGCAAGAGGAGCCAGGAGGCAAAGGCTGAGTTTGCATTGACTGTGCTTCAGGGATTCTCGTCCCAAGGGTGCAGCAGTCATTGGTTCTGTAGCACTGTTGCAAATATACCATCGAAACAGATTTTAAAAGGTACCCACTAAAACCAGTGGCATAAAATGTATTCCTTCCATTTTCACATGGCTTTCTAATATCTGAGGCATTTGACCAAATCCTTTGCTTAGCATAGATAGATCTTTGCTTAGTATAGATCAGTGGTCTGCAAATAGTGGCTCTCCAGGTGTTTTGGACTTCAATTCCCAGAAGCCCAAGTTAGCACTACTGTTGATCGAGGCTTCTGGGAATTGAAGTCCAAAACACCTGGAGAGCCACTATTTGCAGACCAAGGGTATAGATAGATGCACCAAAGTAGGCCCATTGAACAAGTGGGGATTTAGTGAGTCACCTCTGTCATAGGTTCCATTGATTCAAATGAACTTACTCAGATTGTGGTTTACTGTGCTAAAATATTTTGGAATAGTAGCCGTGTTAGTCTGTGGTTCCGTCATATCAGAAAACAAAATAAACAAAATAAAATAAATAAATAACACTATAGCACTTTAAAGACTAACTGCTATATTTTTATTGTTAGCTTTCGTGGATCAAGTGATCTGAAGAAGTGAACTTGATCCACGAAAGCTAACAATAAAAATATAGCAGTTAGTCTTTAAAGTGCTACAGTGTTTTTATTTATTTTATTTTGTTTTGTTTATTTTGTTTTGCATTGTTTTCTGATGTGCTAAAATAGTCACAGCTAGAGTACCATATGAACCAGTGGAATATACAGAGGAATTGATCCGCTAAATCTACACTGATTTAGTACACTTACTCTAGCACAACCTTCTATGCTTAGCAAACAGGATTGTAGTTAACAGTAAAGGTCGCCCTTGCTTGAAAGTCAGTTGTATCTGACTCTAGGGTACAGTGCTCATCTCTGTTTATAGCCAAAGAGCCAGCGTTGTCTGCATCGGCAGATGTTTCCATGAACACATGGCAGGCATGCCTCAACGGAATGCTGTTTACCTTCCCATCAAAGTGGTCCCTATTTATCTACTTGCAATCTCTTGCTTTAGAACTGCTAGGTTGGCAGGAGCTGGGACAGAAACGAGAGCTCACTCTGTCGTGCAGTACTCAGGAATCGAATTCTGACCTTCCAGTCTTCGAGTTCAGCATCTTAACCGCTTGAGCTACCGCAATCCCTTAAACAGGATTTTACCCACTGTGTATTTGTCGTTCTCATTTTGCCATTCCTAGTGTTGTTTCCTTTCCCACCCCCCAGAGTTCCAGAAATCAGATTTTTATTGGGATGTAATTCAAACAAGGGAAACCTTTACCTTTAATTGTAAACCATTCATGCTATGCTATTTGTATAGTTATACAAAGTTTTGCCTTTTAAAACATGTGTACTGACAGAGGAACACTGTTTTAATTGGCATTGTCAAGATAGGCCTAAATTCTGCCACAGATCATGGATTACATGAAAAACTAATGGCATGTGGACACTAATCTCAAGTATTGTATGTTGTAATAAGGATCTTAAATGGTAGCCAGCATCTCATTAGTAACTGTTCTTATTATGCACATGAGAAGTCATTGAAGCATTTTCACCACTTGATCCATTATGTGAATCAAAGGCTGCAGAAACATCTCACTACAATGGTTATATGTTTAGAATGAATGATTCAGCCTATGAGATCCTTTCTCCAAGAGACTAATGTCAATGGTTAATGGTACGTTCCCTGGCTGTGCACTTTTAAGAATAATTCATCCTCAGAGGGAAGAAGAAACTCACCAGGATGCCTCATTGTCAGGCAACTCTTGCTATATTTCCTTTGAGACTTTACCTGAGGCTTGGTCTTAATGATAGCTCGGGTACTCCTTGATGTTTGTGTATTGTGAATTTCAGGTGTTGGTTTCAAAGCGTTTTAAAAATGCAAACTATCCAGATGGCTAGTCTATGCAGTTTTCTGATTTAAAAGGGCATCTTTCTTCTTCTAAGTGGTTAGGAAATGAGGATTTGTGGAAATGAGCAAAGCCTTTGCATTTTTTGCTTATGTGGCAGCACCTCATTAATCATGTAGAGTGGTCCAGCTGTTTAATTTGTGAGCTACTGCTTTGTTCCAAAAGGTTTGAGTTGTCTCCTCTGCCTTGCTTCCTCCTTTCCAGATGTTCACCTTCACTGTTTTCATTATTTTATAAATACTTGGATAATAAAGTGTCTAGATGGAGACAGAGTTCAGTTCAAAGGAAGACAAGATTCACAAATGTTTATCTTTGCTATTGTATAGCATAGTATATAGTATTACTTTATAAAGAGTATAGTGTTATTTTGAACTTATTTTCCCTGGTTGTCACACTAAAAACTTAGTCTCTTTCCATTTCTGAAAACATGATAATATGGTCTCCTGTTGAAGGCAGAGTCATGCCAGCTTCCTTGAGTGATGCTGAAGTTAGCAGTGCATATTGAAATAGCAGAATTAGTGAATGACACCCCACCCCACCCCAACCCCAATTTTATTCCTAATGCTGCTTCTAATAAGAGTTGAAAGATACATAAATTTCTGCCTGAGCCACCTTCTGGTTGAATCCCCTTGTAGAAAGTTAGTCATTAATAACTTTGCTTCTGTTTACAGCCATCAGGTTTTGTCCCTGCAAGTGGTTCAAGGTCTCCCTTGCTCAAAAGCCAGTCATATCTGACTCTAGGGTGTAGTGCTCATCTCCATTTACAGCCAAAGGGACAGTGCTGCCTGTGTTTGCAGATGTATACATGGCTACATGGCAGGCATGATTAGATCGCCCATGATGTAGGCTCTGCCCATGAGGTAGACTCTGCCCACGGTGTGGTAGTGAAAATTTTTGCTGCCCACTACTGGCAATACAATGCATAACGAAAAAAATGTTTGTTATGCGGGGGTTTTGTTCGCCGTGATATACCCGAGGAGTACTGCCAATAGTGCTGTGCATAATGAAAAAATTTGCATAATGAAGTGCTCCATGGAACTGAGTTTTTTGTTATGCACGGTTCAACTGTATTTTTATTACTGACATCCAATATCAAAAACATTAAAGTATATCTGTGTAATTTTTTTGACAGGGATTTCTTAAGTAAGAACCAAACATTGCTTCAAGATCTGTCAGAGACAAATGAAGAAGCTCAGCCATTAGTGGAAGTCCTAAACACTCTGTTCTTCTTGCCATTCAGACGACTTCATAACTATGCTAGAGTTTTGTTAAAGCTTGCAACGTGTTTTGAAGTGGTAAGTAGATAAATAATAAAGTTTCATTAAGCAAAAAAAAAAGTTTGGTGTACTAGTGTACTCCAAAGCCAGCTCTGAATTGTTCATAATCACTCATTGGGTGTCATCACAGTCTGAGTGAGAAGAGAGTGGAAGAAAGTGTCTTTACATTCGCAAGTATCCACCAATAGAGTGGAGACCTATTATTCCAGTTTGAGAAAAATGTAGATATAAGTTAAACTACCTTTTTCTGAGGAGCAAAAGAAGTGGCCAGGTGGTGGTTTTGGTTAAAAAAATTTTTTTGTTCAGTCGCTCAGTCGATTCCGACCCTCCGCGACCCCATGGACCACCACCCTCCAGGCACCTCTGTCCTCCACCATCCTCCTCAGCCCACCCAACTCTGTTCCCACTGCATCCACAATACCATCTAACCATCTCATTTTTGGCCACCCCCTTTTTCTTTTGCCCTCCACCTTTCCGAGCATCAAGGCCTTCTCAAGGGAATCCTCCCTTCTCATTTGATGTCCAAAGTACCTTAGCTTCATCTTTACAATTTGACCTTCTAAGGAGCACTCAGGGTTGATTTCTTCTAAGATTGACCTATTTGTTCTCCTCGCTGTCCAGGGGACTCTCAACACTCTCCTCCAGCACCACATCTCAAACTCATCTATTCTTCTGCGCTCAGCTTTCCTAATGGTCCAGCTCTCACAACCATACATTGCCACAGGGAGTACCATTGCTTTGACTATACAAATTTTTGTTTGCAATGTGATGTCTCTACTTTTCACTATGCTCCCCAGGTTTCTCATCGCTTGTCTCCCAAGAATCAGTCACCTTTTTATTTCATGGCTGCAGTCCCCATCTGCAGTGAGCTTTGATCCCAAGAAAGTAAAATCTGTCACTGCCTTTACTTCTTCCCACATAAGAATTTCAGAACCATGTTTTTTGGTCATGATTCTGAATGCTTGCAGCTATTAACTTCAATATGGTTCATTTATATCAGGGGTTTCCCAATCTATAGCCCTTGGTGGCAATTAACTCAGCTCACGGTGAGGACCTAGGCACCGCCAGACGCCCACCACCACCACCCCCGCCACCAGAAGTGCCAAAACGTGCAAAAAAATTGCAAAATTGCAGCAAAATCTTCTGCCCTCCCCCCGCCACAATGGGAAGTGATGGAAGCTGTAAAAGCAGCTGAACAAACACCACGATTGTGCCTGCTGCCACGGAAACCAGAAGTGGAAGGAGAAACCATGCCTCTGGGCCATGCAGCTGTGTGTTGTGGCACAAAAACATTGGCCAGCCCTGAGCTATATTAATTACTTTATATACTATGGAATAGCAGCCCTAAATTCAGTGGAACTGTTAAATTAATCATTTAAATCCTGTATGGTCAGTACTTTAGAGATCATTCACTTTGTATGAACAAATCACTAAGTGGATATCCTGGCAAGTGATTTTATGGATTGGCTTTAATTATTCTTTTAATAACTAGAGTGCCTCTTTGTGGATCTCAGCTTGGAGGTCAGTTGATTAGAAAACAAATAAAATTGTTAAAGGTTATGAGTTCCCAAATCGTCCCAGCAATGCAACTTAAAGGAACATTAAAGTAGGATACAGCTGAGGAACTCAAACTTCCCCACATCACTTGGAGTGCCATGAATAGGCTGAGGGTTGGCGTCCCTCAATGCAAGACCAACATGCTCAAGTGGGGGCTGCTGGCAGACAAGAACACGTGCTTTGAATGTGGAGAGATAAAGAATCCGATTCCTTTACTGGTCTGCCAATTACTGCCAGAAAAATTCACCGATGAGGACTTACGGTACCTTATTTGCTGGCCTGTAAGATCCACTCCCCCCTCCCTTAACATACACTGAAAAAATGGAGTGCATCTTGTACTATATCTAGTGGGCTATTTTGGTAAAAACAGGGTGCGTCTTATACTCTGATGTGTCTTATACATCGGCAAATATGGTAAGTTTGACCAATGACAAAGTCAGTAAAGTGGCTTCATTTTGGCAGTCCAAGGTTTGAGCAGGACATGAAAGAAGAAGACTGCAATTTAAAATTTAAGCACTGCCAATCTGACTTTTGCTAATTGATCTCTTTGATAAAGATTCTTAATACCTCATCAAAGCCTCAGGGCCCTATGGAACAATTTTATTTATTCATACTTTGACTTTCCTAATAATAGCAGTATGAAATAATGGAAGAGTGTTAGGATAGGCCCATGGAAATCCTAATCATTTGCTGACCTTATTTTTATTTGTTCCTTCTGTGTAGACATCTCCAGAATACCAAAGTCTTCAGGACTCCAGCTCTTGTTATGAAACCTTGGCAGTCCACCTCAGCAGAAAAAGAAAAGAAGCTGAATACACACTGGGTTTCTGGAAGACCTTTCCTGGCAAAATGACAGTATGTTGACTTGACTGTCCCTTAAGCTAACTGTATTCTCTGCTAACAAAAGCACTGCACTTCATTGAAATCAAGGAGTTTCCTTCCTTTTCCTCAGTTTTTTCCTGTGGTGATAATACTCTATTTTTAGAAAATAGCATTTATAGCTAATAATTTTTTTAATTTTTAATTTTTTAAAAAAATTATTACAATGAATGTTGCGATAGAGAAGCAAACAAATATAAACCCCATCCATGATGCATGACTCATCTTAGTGTTAGTCACTCAAGGGTGTTTTTAACCAACATCAAACTTTTTGATTTCTCAATTGTAGGATTCCCTGAGGAAACCTGAGCGGCGACTAATCTGTGAAAGCAGCAACCGGGGGTTGTCCCTGCAACATTCTGGGAGATTCTCAGTGAACTGGTTCATCCTATTTAATGATGCATTGGTTCATGCTCAGGTGAGCCTTCCCTGGGCACCTAGAGCTGAATAAATTCCCATTATACTTGGCTGGCAAGGGCAGTAGGAGTCATTTTCTCACGTATTTTCAGAGGTTACATAGCAACTACTGTGTGATTACTATATATTTTTCAGTAGCTGTAGAAGGATATTTTCAGGATTACATAGCTTGCTCTCACTCTAGCATCTATAGAAATACATTCAGCAAATAGTTGAAAGCTGACACATTAACCATCAGAACTAATCTCATGATGCAAGTTTTGGCCTCTAGTCCCATTTGCCCTTTTGAATCCATAGTATACTACTGCTTATCGGCGTCCAGAAATGGCATTAGACCAGTTCTTTGACTTCCTTTCAAGGCTCACATTTTATAATTCAACAGCATTAGGTCGATTAACCTCAAATTGCAAGCTGTTTTAAGTTATGACCCATCTTTTCCCTATAACAAATGTTAAAACCCAAAGGATAGTTCTGCTTATTATTATTATTATTATTATTATTATTATTATTATTATTATTATTATTATTATTATTATTATTATTATTATTATTATTATTATTATTATTATTATTATTATTATTATTATTATTATTATTATTATTAATTAATTAACTCACATTTATTACCCCGCCCCAATCGGGTAAACCCAACTCTGGGCGGCTTACAACATGAATTTAAAATCACAAGTAAATCTCTTATGATAATAGCATTTAAGATCTCAAAACCTTAAAATTATAAAAGATTAAAACAGTGCAGCAAATAAACAAAGCAAGAGGGGTGGCTGTCCCTTAAATAAGCCAACCTATGTGGGATCCCATGTTACTGGGCCCCCATACATGCTCCGCCAGCCAGGTCTTCAAGCCTTTTCGGAAAGGCAGGAGCTCTGCCTGTAGGCGCAGCTCAGTTGGAAGGAGGTTCCAGAGGGCCGGGGCAAACACAGAGAAGGCCCTCTTCCTAGTGCTAGAGAGATGAGCCTCCCTAGCCGATGGAATAACAAGAGAGCCCCTCCGATCCGCCCTGGTGGGACGGACAGACGTTCTTAGGGTGACACGGTCTCTTAAGTATCCTGGCCCACTACCATGTAGGGCTTTAAAGGTAATGACCAGCACCTTGAATTGCACCCGGAGACATACTGGTAACCAGTGCAGCTCCCGGAGCAATGGTGTGGCACGAGCATAACGCCCGCACCCCGTCACTACCCGGGCCGCCGCATTTTGGACCAGCTGCAGTCTCCGGATGGTCACCAAGGGCAGCCCCATGTAGAGCGCATTACAGTAATCAAGTCTGGAGGTGACCAAAGCATGTGTGACCATGAGCAAGGCGTCCCGGTCTAGGAGGGGGCGTAACTGGCGTATTACACGAAGTTGTGCAATTAATGCAAAGATCCCATTTTTCCTGCTATAGTCTGATGGGGAGGTTGGAAAAGTCCTATGATTTATGTACATCAGAGATGACACTTGCTGTCACTCACTTATAGAATGAGAACGGTTATGCTGTTATGGTTCATAGATAGTTTGAAAATGGTTGTTGTAGGGCAAAGGTGGTTTTCTGCAAAGGAAGGATACTCATTACAATCAAAACTAATCATAGTAAAGTAAGATGATTTCTTTTACGTTTTTGTAGTTTTCAACCCATCATGTTTTCTCCTTGTCCACACTGTGGGTAGAACCTGTTTCAGAAGAGTCTGGTAATATGTAAGTATTTTTTGACTCTATTATTGTGCCAGTATTGGTTTTTAAAACTTTTTTGACACTATCTTTGTTCTGTTCTTGGATCTCTTATAGCAGTTTTCCCCAACCTTGGTCCTCCAGCTGTTCTTGGACTTCAGTTCCCAGAAGCCCAAGTCAGCACTCCTGCTGATCAGGGCTTCTGGGAATTAAAGTTCAAGAACAGCTGGAAGGCCAAGGTTGAGGAAGTCTATCTTATAGTGCTGATTTTAAGCCAGTATCCTGCTCGTGGTTAATGAGATAGAAATTACCCTTGATAGTGTGAACTGGCTGGTGTTTAAACTATTGAGGCTGGATATTGGAAATGCAAATACAGTAATACCTCATATAACATTAGTATCGAATAACACTAAAATCGCATAACATTAAGGAATCTGGGGGGAAGAATTGCATCAGATAACATTAAGATCCTATGGGATGCTTCAGATAACAACCGCTAAAGCCTGTGTGGTTACAATGTATCTCTATGGATCCCATAGGATTTTAACATGCATCAGATAACACTAAAAATCATATAACACCAAGACTTGTGGAACCAGGTTTTAGTGTTATATGAGGTTTTACTGTATGATGGATCTATAAAAAATTGTTAAACTAGCACAAACCTAATACACATTTCATTATGGCTTTTAAAGAGAACTTAATGTATTTCTCATGTTTAGAAAGGTAGAAACATGATGACTTTTCCTTAGCCCCTTGTATGCAAAACTGTGGGAATGTCCAAACTGATATTGTTGCAAAATTCTTCAGTTCTACTACTGGTTTGGTTTTATTCTTTCCCTCTCTTTTTTCTCTAAAGCAACTTTGTAGTTCATATGGATATGAGAATAGACTCTAGAACAGTGTTTCCCAACCTTTGGTTTTTGGTCTTCAATTCCCAGAAGCCTAAGTCAATTCCTCAAAGCCCTGGCTTAGGCTTCTGGGAATTGAAGCCCCCAGTGGGGCCTGGGCCCCACATTGGGAGCCATTCTCTAGAATGTGGGAGCAAAGCTTAGTGAATTTTTATGCAGCATAAGTAGGCAATTAGGCAATTAATAATTAATAAGTAGGCAAGTGAGCCTACTTGCGCATCTCTCATGTTCCTCGGTAGTTGTGTGCCCATTTGCATGATGGGGTACTGAGTGACCCCGGGGGGGGGGGGACAATACATGGTTGCCCATACGCACGTGGTTTTTCCCAGTAGAATGTTGGAAGCTAGATTTGCAAGGTAGAACTTCAGATAGTTTTTGGATTGAACAGAATCAAATTAGAATATGCCAGCTAAGCAGAAATTTACAACTTTACTTAATCTATATAATTTATACCAACTGTAATAAATTTAAATTTTGTTTTTAATTTTGCTTTCACACATTCTACATATATTTATACAACACTTGTACTTAGGGATACAAATGAAATGTTTGAAGTGGTAGCTGTGTTAGTCTGTGCAAGCATATCAGAGAGTAAACAAAACAAAAAAGACAAAAAGCATTGTGGCACCTTAAAGACGAACTCCTGTACATAAATATGTTGAAGGGGAAAGGGGTAGCAGTAATATTTGCTTCTTGTCTGCTTCCTTAATATCAGTTTTATCTTTCCTTGGTGTATCTGTTCAACTATTTTTGAACTATTTTTCTGCCATGCTCTTTATTCATTGAAGACCTCTTGTTCTTGTTTATTTCTCTCAGTTGTAAACCACCTAAGTTCATATATATATATTCTTCATATTAGGAATGGTTTAAGAATCACTACACCTGAAGAACAGTTTATTCTTATTTCATCAACACCACAGGAAAAGGTAAACAGGATATTGAATCTACTTCATTTCCCTGCCCTTTCCTTGCCTTGCTGTCCAAGAGAGGGGCTAGTGAGTAAAAGTTACTTTCCCATGGAATAGAATTTTATTTACCTGCTGCAGCGTCTTAACTGTCTCAGCTGTTTCTTTCTTTGGGGATAAGGTACAGTGTAAGCTTCTTTTTTCATGTTTCACACAGTGACTGAGATAATCAAGATATAATACAAATTCCTGGTAATAACAACATTCAGTATAAATATGCATATCCTACCATAGGCAGAGGATTGGATTAGAGTATTTGTCTTAAAATACAAGAGCAGGTGATAGCTTCATTAAAGCACTAAAATTGAGCAAACAACTACCTTTCAATGTTGTTGTTGTTGTTCAAGTTTAGAAGCAGTAAAAAAAGGTTGGGGAAGATGGCTGCAATACAACAAAGTGCCAACAAATTAAAAATTGGTCCTGTGCTATAGTTAGATTATAAATGTATAGATCAAGTCAGAAAAGGTGAAGACAGACATGATAGTTTTCTGCAGTTACAGTACAGTAATACCTCGGATAACGTTTACCTCGGATAACGCTAAAATCGCATAACGTTAAGTAATCTGGGGAGGAGAATTGGATCGAATAACGTTAAGGTCCTATGGGATGTATTGGATAACAACCGCTAAACCCTGTGCGGTTACAGTGTATCTCTATGGAGCTTTAACGTTATCTGATCCATCCCATAGGATTTTAACATGCATCGGATAACACTAAAAATCGGATAACACCAAGACTTGTGGAACCAAGTCTTAGCGTTATCTGAGGTATTACTGTATATGACTTTTATCATTTATTATCTCAATAAGCCTATGAGATGCCCTCCAAATGATTCATGTGAAAAGAAAGAGAAAAGAGGAGAATGGGGAACTCTAGGGGCAGGTAAGTCTTTGAATTCTTTTATGGTGATTGTTTCAGACGAAGTGGTTGAGATCTATAAGCCAAGCTGTGGATCAGGCCTTAAAAGGGACGTCTGACTTGCCTCCTTACGGAAGTAGTGGAAACATTCAAAGGCAAGAGCCCCCCATCTCACGGAGTGCCAAGTACACCTTTTACAAAGACCCTCGGGTTAAAGATGCCACTTATGACGGCCGATGGCTTTCTGGGAAACCACATGGCAGGTAAAAATGTGCAGATGTTTGTATATATTTATCAATAGATAAGAGAACATTCTGTTTACATAAGCTTAAAGAAGTAGATGTCTTTTCTTCTAACAATAAATTGAGCAGAGCATGTATTAGACTACAGTATTTTTTAAATCACATAAGCTAAAACTAAATGGTTGACAGCCTCTATCCTCGTGCCCATTTATCCTGAGCTCTAAATATTAGCTTGAAACTACTTCATCATTTCTGACATAATCTTGCACAAAACATGTAGTAATCATCCAAACAAGGACTTTGTCTAATTATGACTGTCTATTTCAGAGGGGTCTTAAAATGGCCGGATGGAAGAATATATTCCGGCATATTCAGAAATGGCCTGGAGGATGGGTAGGTAGCATGAGGGGAGTCAGCTGGGTGGATTTATTACTCAAAATATACTTCCCACCAACAGGTAAGCAGTCTGCCTTTCAGTGGGAAATGTATTGAGTGAGCCTTTAAATTTAACTGTGGCAATGCGTCATTATGCTGCAGTAGTCTTTTTTTGTTTCAAAAAGGTTGTTTGCTATGTGATATGGATTTTATGAAAATGTTGTGAATTATGCTGCTTGAGAACCTGAGTGTGCTCAGATCTCTGTTACAGCTGTATATTTATTGCCCCTGTGGCCAACATTCTCACTTTATTGAAGGAACTAATAATGTTTTTGAAAGGACCCATAAGTTCTAAGGATCTTTTGGAGCAAGAAATTGGTAGAGTGTCTATACACTTCACAGTAAGAACAAACATGCCCCTGCCTTTCTCAGTGGTATCAGGCAAGCATTTAAAAACATTCTGACATCTGCATGTTGCTATCATCTTTTCTAAAAACATTCAGTGGGCGTAATTTATGAGCAGCCTTCTATCGAAATGGTCATTCATTCATTCAATTCAACATTATGTAAAAAAATAAGATAATGAAAGCTAAATAAGATAATGCTTGGGATTAATGGATGAATGCATTACCTAGATCAGTGATAGTGAACCTTGGCACTCCAGATGTTCTTGAACTTCAGTTCCCAGAAGCCCTGATCAGCAGGAGTGCTGACTTTGGCATCTGGGAATTGATGTCCAAGAACACCTGGAATGCCAAGGTTTGCCATCACTGATCTAGATAGTATATTTATAGATAAATAAAAAAGTAAAGTTCTCCCTTGCTCAAAAGCCAGTTGTGTCCAAATCTAAGGGGCAGTGCTTTATAGATTGTCACTTTTGTCTTCATATAATTCACATATACTGTACATATTTACTAAGAAGCAAGATCCACTGAGTCTGATGGGTCTAGCTACAACAGAAACATACTGGATTGCCAACCATATTATAAGTTTGATAGTAGCAGTCATGAAGCTATTGTGGGATTTTTTGAAAAAATATTCTATTTTGTTACCTTGTTGCTCACGTCTGTTGTGTTTGTTTGCTTGTTTTTATAATGGCAGATATGGTGAATATACAGTTCCAAACAAAATTTTGAAAAAGAGTGACTCCTATGCTGGATATTGGAAGGAAGGCAAAATGTGCGGACAGGGCAGCTACAGGTAATATGCATACAATATGTAGATAATTTTGAAGGACATAATGTATAGTCCAGGAGAAATTTATAATTAAGCTACGGCAGATTTCAAGGTGCTGTTTTACATACAGTGCATTTCATGTTTTTGAAGCACTTTAATGTGTGATATATTAGGAGACCTGAATGTGACAGTCACTCTCATGGATATGTGTGAACATCTGCTGAACACTGGTCTTAGGCTCACAAAGAATTATATTTAATGTACACCTTTAGAGGTTTAATTTCATTCATTGTTGCCAATTATGCATCAACCATAATAGAGTACACCACATTTATGCCACGTGATATGTTCATGTTAATGAAAATTATTTTTCACATTCCTTTTACAGAGTGCAAGTTCACATATAGATATGTACTTCCCAACCTGGTTTTCATTATAGGAGAAATGGAAACTTAAAAAAAAAGATCACTAATGTATTGCAAATTATAGCCAGCATGATGTAGTGGACTGAGTGAAAGATCAGTTCAGTCCTGACCACAGCTCAAGGTTGACTCAGCCTTCCATCCTTCCAAGGTTGGTAAAATGAGTACCCAGCATGTTGGGGGCAAAATGCTTATTAACTTGTGAACTGCCCAGAGTGCCCAAACTGCAACCCAAAACCCACTTATTTATCACAAAGTGCCAACACGGCAACAGAGGAGGGAGGAAGAGCTCCCATTGGGCTGCTGGGCGAAGGGCAGGGTGAACTCTGTGCTGGGGGGGGGGGAAATGGAGGAAGCACTCCCACTGGGCAGTGGGGCAGGGCAAACTGAGTGCTGGGGGGGGAGAGGAAGTGCTCCCATTGGGCTGCTGGGCAGAGGGGCGGAGAGAACTCTGTGCTAGGGTTATGGTGCGTGTACCAACAGAGAGGGTTTTGAGAGCCACATCTGACACGCGCGTGCCATAGGTTCACCACCACTGACATATAACAGTGGTGACAAACCTTTTAGAGACCGAGTGCCCAAGTGTCTGCACTGCACCCTCACACCAGACACAAGAGGGAGGAAACGCTGGGTGGAGACAGTCCCATTGGGCTGCTTGGCAGAAGTGTGGGGTGAGCTCTATGCTGGGGGGAGGGAGGAAGCGCTCCCATTGGGCTGCTAGGCAGAGGAGCAGGGCAGACTATTCTGGCTTATAACAGCAACATTCTGCATGCAACTGCATGTCCATTCCTGAATGTCTTAAACTTCTCTATAACTCTGCTTTTCAAGAACAGAAGGAGAATGTGTCAAGAAAACTTGCAATTTCTTGCTGAGAAATTCTCTGGTTCTGTATGCAGATGTTTTTTGTTCCAGCTATGCTAATGGAGAAGTGTATGAAGGGAGCTTTCAGGATAACATGCGTCACGGCCATGGTCTCCTGCGCAGTGGGAAACTGACATCTTCATCTCCCAGTATGTTTATAGGCCAGTGGGTGATGGATAAGAAGAGTGGTTATGGAGTATATGATGATATCACAAGGTAAATAAAGCTTCAGTATTGCAAACAAATAGGCTTACTAAGGTAGAGAATGGTAGAAAAATCTAAATTTATGGCCGGCAAGCATCTAGGAATCTTTTAGATGAGGCTAGGCCAGTGATGGTGAACCTTCTAGAGACCAAGTGCCCAAAAAACACTTATTTATCGCAAAGTGCCAACACAGCAACAGGGGAGGAAGTAAACACTCCCATTGGGCTGCTAGGCAAAGGGGCAGGCAAACTCTGTGCTGGGGGGGGGAGAGAGAAGCACTCCCATTGGTTGCTGTGCAGAGGGGTGGGATGAACTCTGTGCTGGGACAACAGCATGCGTGCCCACAGAGAGGGCTCTGAGTGTCCCCTCTGGCACGCGTGCTGTAGGTTTGCCATCACTGGATTAGACATTTTAGTAAGTAATAGTCACTTCTAATTTACATTAATGAAATAATATTGACCCAAAATATAATAAACACATTTTGATCCCTATATCTGTTAGATTCTTACTTTACTTTACTTTACTTTACTATTCATATTTGCTATCCCACCCCAATCAGGCAAGCCCTACTCTGGGCGGCTTACAGCATAGATTAAAAACATATCAATATTTTAAAAAATTTAAAAATTCATGAAAATTAAAACAGTATCGGGGGTATGATCAGAAAGGGTGGATTATCTCTAGACTAGCCACCCCACATGGGATCCCCCATTCCTGGATCCCCACACTTGTCCTGCCAGCCAGGTTTTTAAGCTCTTCCGGAAGGGCAGGAGCTCTGTCTGCAGGTGCAGCTCAGTTGGGAGGAGGTTCCAGAGGGCCGGGGCGAACACAGAGAAGGCCCTCTTCCTAGTGCTAGCGAGGCGAGCCTCCCTAGCCGATGGAATAACAAGAGAGCCCCTCCGATCCGCCCTGGTGGGACGGACAAATGTTCTTAGGGTGACGCGGTCTCTTAGGTATCCTGGCCCACTACCATATAGGGCTTTAAAGGTAATGACCAGCACCTTGAATTGCACCCGGAGACATACTGGCAACCAGTGCAGCTCCCGAAGCAGTGGTGAGGCCCGAGCATAACGCCCGTATCCCATCACTACCCGGGCCGCCGCATTTTGGACCAGCTGCAGTCTCTGAATGGTCACCAAGGGCAGCCCCTTGTAGAGCGCATTACAGTAATCAAGTCTGGAGGTGACCAAAGCATGCGTGACCATGAGCAAGGCGTCCCGGTCTAGGAGTGGGCATATCTGGCGTATTACACGAAGTTGTGCAAAAGCCCTCCTGGCCACGGCTGCCACCTGCCCTTCGAACAGTAGTCGTGAGTCCAGGAGGACCCCCAGATTACACACCGGGTCTGTTTGGGGCAAGGCTGCCCCATCCAGAACCAAAGCTGGCAACTCCCGTGATAACGCAGGGCCCCTTACCCATAGCCACTCAGTCTTGCCGGGATTCAGCTGTAGCCCGTTTTCCCCAATCCAGACCTTAACAGCCTCCAGGCACCTGGAGAGGACTTCCACTGCACCGCCTGGGTCCCCATGGGCCGAGATGTACAACCTAGTATCATCTGCATATTGATGATACCTCACCCCGTGGGAACGGATGATCTCACCCAGTGGCTTCATATAGATGTTAAACAGGAGAGGAGAGAGCACCGAGCCCTGAGGCACCCCGTATTGCAGGGGCCTAGGACTGGACTCCTCCTTCTCCAACCACACCGATTGGGTTCTGCCCCTGCATGTAGAAACTGAAATATCTTCAGTGGCATTTGTCCACTCAAAGACAGGCAGGAAATTATACAGATGAACGGTCAAATAGGGTCTTCAACAGCCAATCTGCCTTGGAAATTAGGGATAGGTAAAAATCCATTCAGTTTACATTTTAAGCCTATCTGAATTATTCTCAAAATAAATATATATATTGAAAGTGCCTGCACTTCTCCAAATTTTGCAGTCTATTTCTTTGACTAAAAGAGTGTGTATGCTTGATTATACTAAGACAAATTGAGAGCACGAATGTACTATTTAAGTGTAATAATGAGAAGAATTACACTGCCTTATGCTTTCAGTGATATATATGCCATGCAGAGTTGCGTTCAAAGGTGTCTATCTTGGGAGAAATGCTCACAAATAGCTGCAGGTTTTAAAATAAGAATCACAAACATGGAAACTGAGCAAAACTTAAGATTGCAAAAATTGCAGAAGAACCCGAATTGACAAATATGTCCAGCCCTTTTAACGTCTTCATCAGATACAGTACTTGCATTTAGTTTCATTTTGATGTAATTAAACACTTTAATATAGGCATTTATTTCAAATAATGATGGAAGTGTTGAAAAGCAGGAGGAAGATAATACCTTTTTCTCCCTTGTGGTCCCTGTGCCTCCATACTAATGGGTTGCCTGTGCGCATATGCGCGATAGGCTGGCTCTTCCAATCTGAGTTTTTGCTTTCTAGAAGAAACCTTATCCCATTGTGCCTAGTGCCAGACCCCCGCCCTTTGCTCCTTAGTTCCATTTTTCCACTGCGTGGCTCAGTCGCGTTCTTCCAGGCTCCCGCGTGTCATACATATATGGAATCATTTTCTTTACCTTTTTATCAGTGGTGGGCAGCAGAAATTTTCACTACCACACCATGGGCGGAGCCTACATCATGGGCGATCTAGTCATGCCTGCCATATGGCCATGTATACATCTGCAAACACGGGCAGCACTGGCTCTTTGGCTGTAAATTGAGATGAGCACTGCACTCTGATTGGCTTTTGAGCAAGGGAGACCTTGAACCACTTGCAGGGACAAAACCTGACATCAAATTTCAATACCAATCAGGGATCTTCTGTTATTAATTAAAGGTTGCCCATGCTCTAAAGCCAGTCGTTACCAACTCTAGGGTTCAGTGCTCATTTCTGTTTATAGCCAAAGAGCCAGTGCACTTGATCCACAAAAGCTCACATTAAAATACAGCAGTTAATCTTTAAGGTGCCACAACATTTTTATCTTTTTGTTTTGTTTACTCTCTGATATGCTTGCACAGAATAAAACTTTTTAAATGGTAGCTGTGTTAGTCTGGGCAGGGCAGGGAGGTGGGTGTAGCCACCCAATTTCGCTCCCCCTGCCCAAAGGCCACCCAGTTTTACTACCACACCACACCACCCCTACCAGGGTGTGTGCCAACCTGTTGCTGTCCACCACTGCTTTTTATACTCAGTTGTAATTAGCTAGCTTATAGCAGGAGTCCTAAATCTTTTTAAGCCCGGGCCGGGTCACACTCTCTGAGACAGCTTCGGGGGCCAAACAGTCATTTTGCCCTTCCTCCACAACATGGCACTTCCTGGTTGGTGGAGACGGTGGGGAGGGGCACATGATATGACCTTTACCTTCTCACAATACACTTCTGATATGATTTTATCGATAGCTGAACAAGCTGCATAGCTACATCACCAACACTAGGCCACAATATCTCCACTGGCTTAGGCCTTAGTGCCAAAGAACAGTAAACAATGCTGTATTGCTGCTGGTAATCACTTTGTCTTGTCTTTCAGGGGAGAAAAATATATGGGGATGTGGCAAGATGACCTATTCCAAGGCAATGGGGTTGTGGTTACACAGTTTGGACTGTATTACGAGGGAGCTTTTAATAGCAATAAAATGATGGTGAGTTATATGCCCACAAATACGATATATATATTTTGTGACAGAGGAAGTATTCCCAGGAGTCCTCATGCTTGTTTTGTCTTTGAATAGAATATATATATAATAGATATACACATCCTTACATAGGGTTGGAGTGGACTACCATGAGCCAAATTTTACTCCTCACATGCACCTCCTGGACAGGACATTGAAGGTGCTTTTGCTAATTCCCTTGGCAGCTACCTTTCATCTTCTAAATCTGCTCGGAGGTTGTTTGGAGGTGGTATGAGGGGATGCAGGCAAAAGGGAGGGGGGATCAGTTAATATTGTTTATATCCTTGGCTTTCCTCCAGCAGAAGATTTCATTAGCTCTCAGACTATTCCACAAATGCGAAGTGTCCTTTGATCTGTGGAAAGGCAAAATATGTTCCAGAATAAAGTCCTGTAAAAATATATATGTCTTTTTGCTTTTCAAAAAGTATGAATTTATTTGTAAACTATTTCTATTCTTTGTAAAAGAAATACAGTACAGTAATACCTCGGATAACGTTTACCTCGGATAATGCTAAAATCGCATAACATTAAGTAATCTGGGGAGGAGAATTGGATCGAATAATGTTAAGGTCCTATGGGATGGATCGGATAACAACCGCTAACACCTGTGCGGTTAGAATGCATCTCTATGGAGCTTTAACGTTATCCGATCCATCCCATAGGATTTTAACATGCATCGGATAACACTAAAAATCGGATAACACCAAGACTTGTGGAACCAAGTCTTAGGGTTATCCAAGGTATTACTATATTTGTAAATATTGGAAATGCATTCTAAATAGTAAACAATAACAAGGAACAAAAGAAAATTCCATCAATCGTGTCTGCTCAAGTAGGAAGGTTTAAACCTAACAGGTTTAGTGTTTATATAATAATTAGAAGTGTGTTCAAATGTTTTTAATACCACTTCCTGTAGGGGGTTGGCGTCTTGCTATCTGAAGATGACACTGTGTATGAAGGAGAATTTTTGGATAATTGGACCCTTAATGGAAAGGTTGGTAATATATATTTTTGGGATGTTTGTTTTTATAGAGTAAAGCAGTTTATAATCCTTGTATGTGTTTTGAATTTTGTTTTTCTCTATATATACTTTCCTCCCACTCAGGGAATACTGACTTTGCCAAACGGTGACACAATTGAAGGCACTTTTAACGGTGAATGGGGATCGGGGATAAAGATTACTGGAACCTACGTCAAACCAAGTTTGTACGATCATGAGAAGGACCAGCCCAAAACTCTGTGAGTGGGTGTAGATTGCCTTCTGGCAACCTTATCTTTGTAGGTAACAAGTTGGAGTAACCAGCATTGATGTGGATGCAGGCCATACCCTGTACTATCTTGCTTGCCTAAATCCGTATCACATTTCTGAAGTGGTTTGGCTTGGGCAGGCAGCTGACTTGGGCACACCACCGCACAGTACCATTGTTGGTCACTCCGCTAAGGAAGGATGTGCAAGCTGAGGATGTTTTTTGAGAGTCTTGTTTCAGTTTTCTGTTCCATCCTGCTTCCAGGACCTGTTAGAGTGTTAGATTTAGGAGAGAAATTGTGCATCTTGACTTAATATGTTTCGGTGAGAGTTGAAGTGACTGTTGTTAAACATTGCCAGGAGAAAGCTTGGAAACCTTGCTGTTCCTGCTGATGAGAAGTGGAAGGCTGTGTTTGAAGAATGTTGGCACCAGCTCGGCTGCGAACAGCCAGGCCGTGGGGAGAGGTGGAAAGCTTGGGATAACATTGCTGTTGCCTTGACAACCAACCGGCGACAACACAAAGACAGGTTAGCAGTGTGAAATGATGCATTTCAAGCAACAGCAAAAACATTCTAATTCAGAGTTCAGTTGTAATTTTAATCCACATTCTGGTATAAATACATTTTGTTCCCACATGTTTATTATGGATATATACTAGAATATATGTACCGTACACGTACGCCTAAGTCCATGCATATTTTTTTACCTTGATTAGTCACTAATTTTAAAGGATTTTGTAATCCTAATACGTTATCAAATCTACTAGATAAAAATAGGATACAAGTATGCATACCAGAATAAAAAACATCATAGCACTTTGAAGATTAACTGTTATATTTTAATGTTAGCTTTCATGGATCAAGTCTACTTTGTCAGACACTAAAGCTAGCATTAAAATATAACAGTCTTCAAAGTGCTACAACATTTTTGTTTTGTTTACTCTCTGATAAGCTTGAAATACAGACTAACGGCTACTATTAAAAAATACTGTACAAATCTGCTGATTGTAATACTTTATAATAGAAATGGAAGCTGTATTTGTCATCTGCTGCCTAGAATTGTTTAGTCACTGAAGAAATTACAGTAAGAATTCTGTTAAGGAACAGATGGAGGTAAAATATGAGTATTGGTTCCTGATTACAACAAATATCAAGAAAGGTTATACTAATTGACAGATGCTAAGAAAAAATAATTGTACACTGGCACACAAAAATAGGGGAAGAGGTTGAGATGAGTGGTCATGTGAAATTAGCAGTAGTAATGGCTGATGTAGTTCGAATGCTGGAAGAAAGAAGTTCTTTTTTGTTTCAGTGAATCACACACATGGGTTTTTCCTGTGCAAAACTTTCTTGAAGTATTCCAGAGCCAAAAAATCTATTTGATGGACTCTTCACTCTGCCTATTCCCCACCTTATTGGTGAATCCTCAATTCCCTTTCCACTGCTGCTGAGGGAACACCTATTGGAATGATTTTAGGGCCTTTTCTTTTTAAAAATTATAAACCTGTAATATTCTTACTTGTTATCACTGTCTGTCTGCTTGCCTTTCATCATAATCTTGTCACGAGTTTTTCCTTTAAAATATATCGTTTATTAGTGTTTGTCATTTTGAGGCCTTTCTGCTTGCTTACTTGTTTACCAGACTTCTGGCCAAAGGGCACCCAAGACAGTGAATATAAATAAAGGTAAATATGAAATACAAAGAAATAAGTTCCCAACAACAAAATTAAAACAAGAGGCAAATAGGCCTAGGATGACCTGCATCATATGCATAAAACAAAAAGGGGTAAAATGTTCTGGAATGCCTCTCTGAAAAGTTCAGCTTTAACGGGTTTGTGCAGGCACAGAAAGAACTCACATGTGTGAATTCACATACGACCACTTGAAGAACTACATTTAAAGGCAAGCAACCTGTCCTGATTAGAGAGGAGGGATGAATCTGCCAAGTACAAGCATCGTCAAGACAACAAAACATTTGAGACTAAAAGTGAAAGACATTTCGCTCGTATATCTTATAAATGTTTCAAGTTTTCTGGTCTTAATGATATGTGATTATTTTGAGGAAATTATTTCTTGAATGGGTTGGAATCCACAGTTACCTTCCTTTAAGAGACAGGATTTGTATCATGAGGAAGCACTTGCTCATGAAGGATTTCTACCAATGTCTTTTGTACTGGCTCAAAAATCTGCCAATTTCTATTGAGTCCAAATCCATTCCATGAGTTAAGGGTCCTTCCTTTTAGTTGGCTTTTCACACTAGGCTTATGTGTGGATTCTGTATCAAATATTTCTTTTCCTTCTATTCTTGCAGTCCAGAACTCTTGAGCAGATCCCATGCACAGACCCTGGAAAGCTTGGAGTTTATTCCACAACATGTTGGTGCCTTCACACTGGAAAAATATGACAGCATTAAGAAATATCTCATAAAGGTATCCTGATTCTTACTGAGTAACTGATTGTACCAGGAGGCCAATAGGAAAGCTGCCCAAATTTTTAAAAAGTTTGCTGTGTTCTATAGATGTCACAATCTTGGCAGCATCTTGCTTTGAATTGAAGGTATGAAACTTACCTTAACCAAGTCTGTAGAAGAAGTCTCTACATTACTCTGTAAGCAATGGGAATGCTAGTGCATATATTTTGTGTTATTGTTAAGGTTCCTAACAATGTAAATGTTCTTGAAAGTAAGTATTGTTATCTTCAACAATACTTACTCCTTAGAGCAGGTATTGAATTCCAGGTTAATTTCCTGTGTTGGTATTTCTTCTTCTGTGTCTTGATCAAACTCTGGACTGCCAAAATGAAGCCTCTTTCTTCGCTTTGTCATTGCCCAAATCCAAGTCCTCATCGATGCATGTCTGTGGCAGCAATCGGTAGACCAGCAAATTTCCCGGACTCTGTGTCTCTCCACATTCACACCATATGTTGTTGTCTGCCAGCAGCCCCCACTTGAGCATGTTAGTCTTGCATTTAGGGACTCCAACCCTCAGCCAATTCAGGATCCTCCAGGTGACGTAGGGGAGGTTGAGATCTTCAGCTATATCCACCGTTTATGATGCTCTTTGCCCAGTGAGCTTTAGTTGGTACTAAAGAGTGAGATTGACATGAACAATTAGTTTTTCCCACAAGAAGACTAAACCATTGGTTTGAAGTAAAAATTTATGGATAAAGCTGCCAGTCATCAAAAGCAAGGAAATTCAGGCCACCTATCATCTTCTGACTGCTCCTTAGAAGGTCAAATAGTGAAGATGAAGCTAAAGTACTTTGGACATCAAATGAGAAAAGAGGATTCTCTTGAGAAAGCCTTGATGCTGGGAAGGGTGGAGGGCAAAAGAAGAAGGGGCCAGCCAAAAATTAGATGGCTAGATGGTATTGTAAACGCAATGGGCACAAAGCTGAGCAAGTTGAGGAGGATGGTGGAGGACAGAAGTGCCTGAAAGACAGTGGTCCATGAGGTCGCAAAGGGTCGGAATCGACTGTGCGACTGAACAACAACAAAAATCATCTTCTCCCAAATTCTTGCTCAGATCATGAGCGCAGTAATGCACACTTCTTGTGTTATAATTTCCACCCAACGTAAACACCATGTCATCCCCATCTGTCCTTTCTTGGGTAGGCATGTGATACTCCTCTCCATCCTCTGGGGAAACTTGTAGAGACTTTAGTAGCTGTATATCGGATGACATACGTCGGTGTGGGAGCCAATCGACGACTGTTGCAGGAAGCAGTCAGAGAAATTAAATCATATCTCAAACGCATCTTCCAGTTGGTCAGGTAAGCAGGAAGTTTTTAAAATGTATTCTTTTTAAATATATTGTAAATAATCTATAAGAGACTGTGGTGGCTTAGTAGTTAAGATGCTGAACTTGATGACTAGAAGGTCAAAAGGTTGAGACCCAAATGCTGCACAATGGAGCGAGCTCCCAGCTCCTGCAAACCTAGCAGTTCAAAAGTAAGAAATTGCCAGTAGATATATAGGTACCACTTCGGTGGGACGGTAAACAGCGCTCCATGCACTCCGGTGTCAAGGCATGCTTGCCTCACCTCTGGAAATGTCTGCACATGCAGACAAAGCTCGCTCTTTGGCTATAAACAGAGATGAACACTCAGCCCTAGAGTTGGATACAAATGGCTTTCGAACAAGGGCAGTCTTTACCTAAATTAGGGGTTTGCAACGTTTTCCAGCCAGGGGCCATTTCCCACCACTGTGCTCAGCTGTGTGGGCTGGAGCGTGTTGGCACACGCTACTTACTCCAGGGTGTCTGGAAGCTTTTCAGAGCATGTTCACTCCATTTTGAGAATTTTCTGCTGCTTCTCCGCCGCATCTCGGCGGTGCTTGGAGACTTCATGGTTCCGCGCTGGGAATCAAAGCATTGATGTAAGCTCCGCCCACCACAGGAAGTCGCAAACCATTACAGTTTAGGTGCCGAAAGGCACTGGAGAAGCAGCAGAAAATTCCCAAAATGGAGCGAACATGCTCTGAAAAGCCTCCAGACACCCTGGGAGTAGCAGAGGCTGTGGAAAAAGCTGTGAAAATGGCAGGATTGCCACTGCTGCTGCGGTAAGTGACGTTTTCAGATTTTGGGTGGTGGTGGGTGGTCCTAGAGGTACTGGGGTGGCCACCATGGACTAGATTAATGAGATGCATGGGCCGGATTAGGCCCGTGAGCCAGGGGTTGCAAAAGACTGCCCTAAATAGTCTATATTCTTTCTTTTTTAATAAATATTGAAATAAAAAACTTGCCTATAGATTACATTTTTTAAAAAAAGACTACTCTCAAATAGTTGGCTTGAATCACTGCAAAGTTGGGTCTTGAAAGTTGCTTAAATAAAATTGTGTACAAATCTTTTAAAATCTTTAATCATAATGTATGGGTTTTTTTTAAAGATTCTTATTCCCAGATCTTCCTGAAGAGGGCAGTACTATCCCACTTTTGGTAAAGGAATCTAAAGGAAGGAGATCTTTCTGTAGCGGAAGAAATTACTCTGGATCTGATTCTCCAGAACCAGGGTATGTAGATTTATTTTCCTTTTAGAAACTCGAGTTGATTTTATTTCGTTTGGGACTCAGTTTTAGAATGAGTGCAGTGCAAAAGGATAGGAAAGATAGTGATTTTTTTTTGAAAGAACAACTTTGGTTTTATGTTTGGTTTCAAATAAGGATGTAACAAATAATTACAGATTATGTTTTCCTTGATGAAAATGTGTGTCTCAAGAGACTGAGGCATAATGTCAAAATAACAGGCAAGTGCAGTAGGACATTTTGCTCCTCCATAGGAGAAATGATCGCCCCTTTTTGTCAGCAACATCTTTTGCAAAAAATTTTTACAAAGATCTTTCTGTTTTGCATGGAAATATTTTGTTCTATGTGAAACAGTTTCTCTCTCTCCAAATAAAGGCTTTTCTGGAAGAAAAATACTTTCATGATTTTTAAGGAAGTACAGTACTGCAGTGGGAAAAAATGCACAAAAGCTCATCTCTCCAAGATTATTCCCCTTTCCTCCCTTCTTTTTTTATTCTTCCAATACAGCATGGTAATACTGTAGTAGTTTTCTACAGCCAGCTAAAATTGAAACATTTTCATACTGAACTTATTTTGCAAATCTATGCTGTTTTACCATTTGAATTTTATTAGTAAAGATAAAGGAGAAATTCTGCATTTCATGTGTAGTCTAGATAAGTCACTATACATCCTGTTCTCTACTCATATATGGAAGAACATTTTCTTTACATGCTTACCCAGTCATTAACTAAGTGAAAAGAGTCAGATTACTTTGCTTGTTATAGCCTTATGTCTGTTTTAAATTGGGAATGTCAGTATTTTCTTTGTTCATGACAGACCCACCCCCAGCATATAATAACATACAAAACTAAAATTAACACATTGAAAACAAAATAGAATTAAAATGGCTAGATCAGGGGTTGGCAACCTATGGTCTGTGGGCCGGATCCAGCCCGTGGCACCAAATCATCCAGCCTGTGCCTTCGCTCTAGCTGCCTCCGCCACTGGCTGTGGACACGTTTATGGAAGCCGTGAACATGTTTACGCCAGCTTGTACAGGGGGGAGAACACCAGTCTGGCCCCCTCAACTGTCTGAGGGAGCGTGACCTGGCCTCTGACCTAAAAAGATTGTTGACCCCTGGGCTAGATGATATCCACTCAATATTGGGCTACAGCAACAGCATTTCCTCTTGTCGACATAAGGTCCTCAGTGCACGTTGAGGGCCATTGAGTGCATTGTATCCTATGGGCAATAGTTTGTTCTTCTCTGTGTTCACACAGGGAATGTCAATATTCCACTCTGAAGAAAGGCAGTCTCTATTGCACTGGGCCAAGCTGTGCTGTAGTGCAGATATATATCTGTGCAGCAATTAGACTGCATCAACCATTATGTAACGTGCACTGTGTCCAAGACACCACCCCACACACAAAGGTGATGATAGTACAGAATTTAGAATGGAGCGGCACTGTCAGTTAAGCTCCCCAGTGTCATTCATTCCAGCCTCCCACTAAGCATGAGCTGCAGCTGTGACAGAACTACTCAACCAGAGAAGGAGATATTGACCTTGTTTTTCCAGCTGATACTGATATGATAGAAATGATCTCTTCAGGGTAAGATTTAGATACTATGTTGTCATGCAATATGCACAGCACAGTTACTCAGAATTGATCTGATCAAATCAATCTTTATTACGGTCCAAGACCAGCATAGTACAGCAGAAGGACCAGAAGCTAAAATGGGGATACTTAAAAGATAGGGAGAAGGCCCTCCTAGTGTCAGAGAGATGTGCCTCTCTGGCCGATGGAACAACTAGAGAGCCTCTCCAGTCCTCTCTGGTGGGACAGACAGATGTTCTTGGGGTGAGGCGGTCTCTTAAGTATCTTGGCTCACTACCATGTAGGGCTTTAAAGGTAATGACCAGCACCTTGAATTGCACCCGGAGACATACTACCCATGATGGTGAATTCTGGCACTCCAGTTGTTCTTGTACTTCAATTCCTAGAAGCCCAAGTCGGCACTCCTGCTGACAAGGGCTTCTGGGAATTGAAGTTCAAGAAAAGCCATCGCTGGCCTATACTGTAGCACTAGAAGTTTATTTAGCTGAAGGACCTGCCAGGATTGTTCTTCTGAACAACAGAACTGATCAAAAATAACTAACCTTTGATTTGAAGTAAAAAGGCATAGTAAACAAATGGGCTGAATTTCTGATCTCTTCCTTTCCTTTGGTTTATTTTGCCTTCTGCCCTTTCTAACCTTACTGTTGATAGGAAAGAACATGGAGACTTAAATCATACAAAATAACCTTAGTGTGAATTTGTAGTAGCTTCCACCTGTGCTCTGTGATATTCAGAGATTTCTCTTCATTTTATATTTGAAGTTATGTGGTCACAAGTTCTGGCTTGCTACTTCCGGTGTTGCTCCCACGACTCTACCCTCCTTTGTTTATGCTGTATGCCTTGGACAACGAACGAGAGGAAGATGTTTACTGGGAGTGTGTTCTGCGTCTGAATAAACAACCAGATACTGCACTTCTGAGATTTTTGGGAGTACAACAGTAAGATGTTATTAAAATAATAATTCCAACACATACACAAAACCCAAAATAAGTGATTTTCTTTCTTGTGCTTTTAAGTAATACTTACTTTTCTCACAGTACTGTTTTGGTACTAATGGTTGTCTCTCGATGCTTGGGGGAGATGGAATTGATTTTAAAAAACACCTTAGGTCTTCCACTTACCTTGAAAACCCTCTTAGGGTCATCATAAGTCATTCCTACCTTGACAGCACAAAATGTGACATGGAGACTGAGAGCTTTTCAGACCAATTTGAGCAGAAGACTTTCTTGTATTTTTATCTGATAGTATCACATACAAAAGCAAATCATATATGTGTGCTTTATTTTACTAAGTGTTGTCTTAAGATGAATTAGTGGGGTTATTTTGGGTTGTTTTTTGGGGGTTGTTTTTTGCTTTACGCCACTCACTGTTTTGTCTGATTCAGATACAAAGTTGTTTCACTTGCCATAGTTTAAAAATCAACCCCCTTTTTTCTTCTGAAGGAATACTGTAGAAAATAAGAATGATTATTCTGTTCCTTCCATGTTTAGCTTTTCATGGCTGATTTGTTTTTTTAGCCTTAGGATGTCCATATCTACATCACTGGGGTATTGTTCTTGTAACATCCATGACTTAATGTTACTAAGTAGCAAATATTTCAAATTTAATTTTTTTATGTTAGTTAATTAGCTTGTTCTTATTATTGTTAATTTCATACTAATATGGTTAGAAAGAATCCGTGCTCTTCTTATCTTTTGCAGCAACAAAAGAGATGATGGAAATTTGGGAGGAACAGAGGCAGATACATATCATCTTGTACCAGGTTGCCTCTGAATCATCATCAGGTTTAGCCATGTCCTTAGGACTGAGGAGCTGCTGCAGTAACAGTTAGAAATGTTCTAGAGATATGAGACAGCTTTGATCTCTGAAACTATCCTAGATTTCCCTGTTTATTCCATCTTTACAGCTTTTTATTGTTTTTACCTGCTTTGCAAAAGTTGGTTCTTTCTAAATCGGGGTTCCCAACCTATGGCCCGCGCGCCAGACCTGGCCCATGACGCCATTCCAACTGGCCTGTTGCCGTCTCCCCAAACCCGGAAGTAGAAGAAAGCGCATTTACATCAGCCATAAAATGCGCCCGTGCATGCGCAAATGTGCCCACGGCTGATGTAAATGCAGAAGTGGGCACATTTACATTTACGTCAGCCACAAAGTGCACCTGTGCATGCGCAAATGTGCCCACGGCTGATGTAAATGCAGAAGTGGGTGCATTTATGTCAGCTGTAAATGTGCCTGCTTCCGCTTCCGGGGGCATGGTCTGGCCCATTCAGCTGTTCCAGGGGCATGGTCAGGCCCGTGACACAAAAAGTTTGGCCACCCCTATTCTAAACGAATCTTCCAGGGTAGGAAAAAAAGAAGAGTATCATTATAGTGGCACCTTCAAGACTAGCATGTTTCATTTGGAATAAGCTTTCATGGACTGCAGCCAACCTTTATCACATGTTAGTCTTGAACGCGTGATTAGGCTCTTGGTTGTTTTTGCTGCCACAGGCTAACCTGGCTGTCTTCGAGAAATACTGTAATTAACTATATTTCTGGTCCTTTTTTAAAGGAAATTTTGGCCAACAACTACATCTGTGCTAGGAGAAAATAAAAAGGTATGTTTCCTTTACAGGATACGTGGGTATTTCTTTGGTAAACTTCTAGGCCTTGATTTTTAAAAAGAGGTTATATGTCTTAATTTTAAAACATTGTGATTTTAAACTTTCCTTGATGTCAGCCATTTCTGTAGTGTACATTTGTTCTGGTGACATTTAATTCATAGTTCCAGTTGCATGGCTGTAAGAACATGTAGTTTTACAGTTACATTTTTCTGTTATTTCACTTCTCTGAATGTTAAATAATCAGCAAGAAGAAAGTGACATTATTCACAGATACAATATGTCTTCCAAAAATAGTTCCATCTTTTCATATGTCTCAGCTGCTAATACTTTCAACCTTTAGCTCCTCTATCGAAAATGATTTAGAGAAAATTGTACATACATCAGATGTTAGGGGAGTATTGGCAATCTATTAAGAACAAAAGATTTTAAGAAAACATTAAAGGCTTTTGTGTGCCATCAAAGCAAAAGTTCTGGAAGATTCCATAGGATTACACTATTTACATGGGTGCAGAATTTAATTCTGTTGAGCCATAGACAGGTACAAATGAGTATTTTGTCCTTTTTGTCAAAGTTCTATTAAGTTATGCATATTTTCTGTATTGACTGAGTGCAATTTCCCTGCTGAAACAAAATCTTTCTGCCCCATGGAGAGAATATAAAATTAGAGCACCAGAGTAAATAATAAATAATAAATAAGTCACAGCCAAGGCACAGCCTAGTCCCTGTATTAGGAGAGTAAAAAGTCTTTGCTATATAGTCCAGACCTGGTCAGTGATAACCAATTTGTACTCAGAGTGATTACCAGAGGCCAAAGTAGAAATGTTCATTCTGGCTCTTCATCTTCACTGCTCGGTTCCTTTTTACGTTCAGCTCTCTTCTACAAGCAACAGTTACCACCATTTTCTGGTAGCTTGGCCTTCCAGACAAATGCTTGGCTCAATGAGAAGATAATTATCATGTTTGATGAGAAGTAGTGGAGGTACCAGGATTACTCTGGCTTATTACGTCAAGTAACAGTAGTAGGACAAAGGGTTTACATGTCATTCAAGAAGGGCACAACTAAGTGGATGTATGCATCCTCACATGTTACAGATTAGCTCCTGTAATGTCGTGAGCCAGAGTGGTTTCTGGGTGGAGGTAATCATTAAAGCAGTGTTGTGGATCCTCCCAATTGAGCCCCCATGGCAGTTCCCCATTTGGCCTCCTCTCTCCAAAGAGGGAGTGGAGGAGGAGGAGGAGACAGGGACTTCCGCAGCTGGAGACCTTTGTTGAGGCTGCATTCCTCCCTGGCCTTCCCCTTGTTGGAAAAGTGAGGGAGGAGGCACAATGTGCCTACAGCCTACGCTTCAGCAGAAAGAGAGGAGAGTGGAGCCAGCTGCCCAGATAATGCTCTGAGAAGGAAATCTCCAGTTAATGCTTTGTCTGAGGAGGCAATGAGATCAGGGAACCTGGCCGTACACCTGCCAATTGACTGTGGCCAAAGCTTCTGATATCACCCATCCTGCCAGCTCACGTGTGTGTTAAAGGGTTTTGGTGTAAACACACTTGCTTTGTTTTGAGTCAGACCCTAGAGCCATCCAGCCACTGATTAGGAGCAGCCAGCCTTTCTGAGGACATCTTTGGGGGTTGAACCTGGGACCCTGTAGAAACAAAGCCTATGCTTAGCTGCCCATTTTCCTTTGCAACACACAAATATCATCAACTAAATGGTTTATTTAGTTAATCAGCTGTTCTCCTTAATTGATGCAATTTATACATGATCTGTCTATACCTTTGTAGCTCTTAAAATGAGTAGTTACACATTCATTCCTTCAGAATATTAAAAAGGTGCATAAATTGGAATGTTGCCATTCAAAATCTATCACTCAATGATATGAGAAGGCAATTTGAGAATTGTTTTATTCCGTTCTACCAGTATATACCTTACTACTACCATATATACTCGAGTATAAGCCGACCCGAATATAAGCTAAGGTACTTAATTTTGACCTAAAACCCCAGGAAAATAGATTGACCCGAGTATAAGCTGAGGGTGGGAAATGCAGCAGTTCAATAATCAAAATACATGAAAATATGGTAACATTTGCTAAATTGTTGGCACATCTCAATCTGGCGCAGTCTTGGGACCCTCGTGGTCATTGACCTGAGTATAAGGCAAGTCCTTTTTTGGGGCTCAAAAACTCAACTTATACTCAAGTATATACAGTATTAATAAACTACTACTGCTACTATATGCCTAATGAACAGAACACATATTTCTTTGATCGAAAAAATATGTATTCTCAAGTCATAGCCCTGGTGATTAGCCAATTAGAATTTAGCTAATCTGCCAGATTAATTGAAAGCTTGTAAACCTAATTAAAATAATTGAAATCTCATGTTCTCCCTTTGAAGAAGGCTTCCTAAATTGGCATGAATATAATGATTGAGCATCTGTTTGCCAGATGTATATGCTCAGTTATTCTTATACAGTGGTACCTTATACAATGATTTTAATCCGTTCCACAGGTCTTATTGTTGTACGAAACAATTGCCATACGATACATGCATTGTATACCAATTTTCCCTATGAGATGCATCATACAATGATTTTTTTTTTGTTAAGTGGTTTTTCCCATTGAAAAATTATTGTACTGTATGATTTTTTTCCATAAGGAAAATTGTTATGTGGGACACCATATTTTTTCAAAACGTAATTGTTATGCAATTTCGTTGCTATACAGGGTGATTGTTGTATAAGTTTCCACTGTATATGTAATGCATTGTTAGAAATAAAGATGGCAAAAATTCTTTTTCTTCATTTGTAGGTGTTGCCAAATACAAAAGATGCCTGTTTTGCTTCAGCTGTGGAATGCTTACAACAGATCAGGTAATCTCAATTCCAGTCCTTTGATCACAAAACTTAGAGGAAGCTATTGTCTTTTATGAAATAGGGCTGTTTTTGCCTAGTACTTGAAGTTTGTGGCTTTTGCGTGTTTGTGTCCAACTCGAACAGTTAGACTGTTCTAGGATTTTTCTAGTTACAGGATATGAGGTAAAATTAAAGTTACTGGCAGTTATTTAACTTCCTTGTGGAAATCTCTTTTCACAAATTTATCCTGGGTGCACAATGCATTTGATTAAATGTTGACAAAACAGATACATATAAAATATGGATAAAAATTTGCAGAACTTATTCTGAATAACTCTATGTGCTTTGACAATAGGTTGGACCTGATATCTTTTGGGATGTTCTCTAGCACTACATCTCTGGGATTCTACCAGATGAAGAAAGAAATTACTGGCCAAATAAATATTCTTAGCTATTAAAACTTCAAAAGTTTTCCAAAACTTTTTAAAAATACAGTAAAACCCCTACTTATGTAAAAAGTCTGTTCTGTAGGCCTTTATGTAATTTTTTTTTACTTAACTCAGAGCAAACCCATAGGAAAATTATTTTTACGTAAATTGAAGCAAACCCATAGGAAAAATCAATTTTTACATAACTCAAAGCAGACCCATAGGAAATTGTGTTATGTAAATTGGGACAGTTACGTAAATTGGGACATGGTTTTAGTGCAAAAATCATTATGTAAGTTGGATTTTACGTAACTCGAGGCACATGTAACTCGGGGTTTTACTATATAACTATTGGATAGGTATCCTAGTGTATTAAGAGTGGGGTGGGCAAAGCATACACCTCAGCACCAACATGCACTCTGCACTCCCAAAAGTCATGGGCACATTAAAAGCCTCCTTATGTGACTTAATGGATATAGAGGTCAAGTTCATCAGGTTTTTGGTCCCTCATGAGCTGTTTACCTTAAGTATAAGGACTTTTTTTTTGAAAACTAGAAGTTTCTTTAGGCTAGGCCTAAAACAGTTTGGGGACCTCCCAAACCTGATAAAATTGTTCCCTGCACTATCTACATCAGGGGTCCTCAAATGTGGCTCTCCAGCTATTCTTGGACTTTACCAGAAGCCCAAGTCAACACACTTGATGACTTGGGTTTCTAGGAATTGAAATCCAAGAACATCTGGAGAGCCAAGTTTGAGGACCCCTGATCTAGACGGTACAGGTTAAAAATGAATACTGTATATACTAGAGTATAAGTCGGGTTTTTTAGCCCCCAAAATGAGGTCCAAAAATGGGACTCGACTTATACTTGGGTCAACGTAAACACTGAAAGGCATACCCACCCAAATGTCTAAATTAATTAATTTTATTATATTTTCATGTATTTTAATTATTGAAACTCACTAGCAGCTGTTGCATTTTCCACCCCGACTTATAATTAGGTCAGTCTATTTTCCTAGTTTTAGAGGTCTAAGTTAGGTACCTCGACTTATATTCAGGACGACTTATAGTCAAGGATATACAGTGGTTTGTTTGAAAAATTGGAGAATATGGCATAATGCTGGGTGATCTTCCTAGGTGTGAGATGGGGTTGTTTTGAGAAGACTTGAGAAGTAGAATTAGTCTTCAGAAATTAAAAAGTAGCTCAATGCCTTTATTTTGTTTTAAAAATACTTTTTCCAATAGTACCACATTCACACCTGCTGACAAACTGAAGGTGATCCAGCAGACTTTTGAGGAGATCTCCCAGAATGTACTTGAGAATCTTCATGAAGATTTCCTTTGGTCGATGGATGATTTGTTTCCTGTCTTTCTGTATGTGGTGCTGCGAGCCAGGTGTGCAAATGTCAGATTTTTTTTTAATGAACCAAATCCTATAATTAAAGATTCATAATGTAACAGAGCTCTAAGTCTATTTGGTTTCATGTCATGTGGTCATTGCCTCTGATCTAGTGCCAGTAATATAGCTAGCCTTTGTCTTTAGAATAAGGAATCCTAGGACAGTTTCTCTTTTGAATTTTTTTAACATAGATTGGTGAGTGCATGTAATGGGAAGAGAAACTACCTCGTGCTTCAGCATTAGGAAATATGCCACAGGGGCAGTCTTAACCCACCAAAGGGGGATGCAAGTTCACAAGAGGATGTTGACTGTTGAAAAATGGGGTAGAGAGTGTGCCACTAATAATCAATCATACATAATATCCAGTGGTACTCATGGTTCATGTGGCTGAATTTTAGCAAGAGATGTCCTGTTTGGGAGAAAATGAGATTAAAAAAATATATCCTTTATAGCAGGGCTACCCAACCTTTTTGGTTTGGGACTTCAATTCCCAGAAGCCGCGGTCAGTACATTGGCTGATCAGTGCTTTGGGGAATTGACTTAGGCTTCTGGGAATTGAAGTCCAAAACCCAAAGATTGGGAAACACGGTATAGCCCTGCAGTAGAATGCTGGACCTCAGTATATGACATGTAGACTCTGTCAACCAGGGACTGCCAACCTCTGAGTGTCTGTGGGCCATTTTTGCTGTCCCTTTGGTATTCGGTCACCCTTCCCTGGGTAAAAATTATTGCCCACTCCCCAAATTGTCACCATTTAAATGCAGTTTTGTTCCCTCCAGGCTTTTACTAGGTTATTAAAAGCATTATACAAATAATTTTCCTCAGAGATTAAGAGCCTGCCACATTCTTCCTCCTCCACCGCCATCCCGGCATAACCAGAAGGGTTGTATGCTCTAAAAACTGAACAGGTAGAAATGCCCACAGGACTAAAAAACAGGGACAGCTTGGGCCCAATCATGAGCATAGTGAGAGCAGTGGTCAGTGCAGATGACTTTTTGGCTGTTTATGTCTTGGGATGATTGTATCTCTAGACACCAGGCCACCAACTGAAAATCTACCATATTTTAAAAACATCTGTCTAAAATGAAATAAAGTAAAGGTCACGCTTGCTCAAAAGCCAATCATATCCGACTCTAGGGTTTAGTGCTCATCTCTGTTTTAAAGCCGAAGAGCCAGCACTCTATGCTTCTGCGAATGTTTCCGTAGTCGTGTGGCAGTGCACAGAACGCTGTTACCTTCCCACCAAAGTGGTCCCTATTTATCTACTTGCAATTTCTTGCTTTCGAACTGCTAGGTTGGCAGGAGCTGGGACAAAGACGGGAGCTCATTCCGTCCTGCAGTGTTGGGGTATCGAACTGCTGACCTGCTGCCTTCCAGTCAGCATCTTAGCTACTTGAGCCAGTGCAGTCCCCGAGATAAAATATACATCATGCTAAAAAGAAAGGTGTTGGTATCTGATAACACAGCGGTCTTCAGTACTATACACGTGTAGAAACATCAACTCCAAAGATAAGAATGCTAAAGGAGTTCAGCCACCTGGTTGTTGCTAGACAGCAGTTCCACCATTCCTGCCTGCATAGCCAGTGGGAGTGGCGACTCCCAACATCCGTGGAGGGCCACATGTTATCCATCCCAGCTCAGCCACATAACAGTATATTGAGTGCATAATTGTTGAGCAACAGAGACAACTTTGCCTCCCACCTACCTGACTTTTTTCTTAACAAATAAAAATTGGTTGAATTAAACAAACATTTTCTTTTGTTGCAGAATAAGGAACTTGGGATCTGAAGTACACTTGATTGAGGATCTTATGGATCCCTTTTTGCAGCACGGAGAGCAAGGCATTATGTTTACTACTCTGAAGGTAATTCTTAAGTAATTACTGTCTATCTTTTAAAAGGTCACAGGACATTTTTGGTCAAAGTCCTACTGGTAACTTATGTTTATGAAAAGGATGTTTTATAAGGCATAGTGGCTAATTGCAACCACTGGAAAAAAGGGGTTGCGTTCCTAGGCACATGTTCAGAAATGCAACCAGCTGCAGTTTGCTGCCATGATGTATGTGGCTTATCTTCGAGAAGAATATAATATTAGTATGTTTTGCTTTGTTTCAGAGTGGACTGATTTAAATCAGTTCAGTTTAAATCACAATTTAAATCGGTAGTCAGTAAGATTAGATTTAAACTATGATTTTTCTACATAAAAGCTCAAAAAGTTTCTCTTTCCTTTTTAGTGCTTGCCCCTCCTTGCAGTTAGCTTCTTGTGCAGATCTATTCCATTCCCTTCAGTCTTTTTCTATTCATTGCATTTTTAATTAAGTATTTAAGATTATGCGAGGTGGATGTGACTTGATTAGTCATATTGAAATAACTTTCACATGGTGCCACCCATTAAAGGACAGTTTTTCAATAAACCACTCTCCAGGAATTGTTTGTACAATGCTAACCATTTTTGTCAGGTTTATACCCAGATTAACCGTGAAGTTTCTATTCACGTTCATTAAACTTATGTAAAGGTTGCCCTGGCTTGAGAGCCAGTCATATCTGGTTTGGTGCTCATGTCTGTTTATAGCCAAAGAGCCAGTGCTGTCTGAGTCTGGAGACATTTCCATGGACATATGGCAGGCATGACTAGACACCAGAGCACACAGAACATTGTTACCTTTCCCACCAAAGCAGTACCTATTTATCTACTAGCAATTTCTTGCTTTCAAACTGCTAGATTGGCAAGAGCTGGGACAGGGACAGGAGCTCACTCCACTGTGCAGCACTCTGGGCTCAAACTGCTGACCTTCCAGTCGTCAAGTTCGGCGTCTTAACCACTAAGTCACCACAGTCTCATTAGGCTTAGTGAAACCTAAATTCAGCTACTTGAATGTGTATCCAAATTGCAGCAAATTATGTTTTCAGCTAAATCTATTTTCTTTTCTTGTTTTTACACTTTGTCTTTAGGCATGTTATTACCAAATTCAACATGAAAAGTTGAACTGAATCATTTGCCTGAATATGGAAGACTATTTTGAACAGATCTTTTCTCCCCAGCAATTTGCCAACAATGGATGAAAGATAATCATGTTATGGTTGTAATTCCTCAACTTTTTTTTGAAGGACAAGAAAAGAAAAGCCCTAAGATCATTGGAAAAGACAGAGGAAGGAAAAGGTGCTTTGCTAGACAACAGGCAAAGACGGATGCTGTATAGGGTCCAACCAACATTGAACTCTTACAAAAAGGATAATCCTTTTAAGTTGAACAGGCCGTCAACTTTGTGCTTTGTGAAGGATTGAGACGAACTGCAGAACCACTCAGTGTCTTTCTAAATCCAACTAAATCACCAGGAAAAAACTGACATCAGCAATCCATGACACTTTTCATTCAGGAGTGTTTGTGCAGTCTTTTCTGTAAATAAGGGTCCTTTAGGGGCTGCAAGTGATGCTGTGAAAACCACCTGGAGTCTAGTGAATTTACTAACCTAGAAGGGGTGGGGGAGTATAGGAGCAGATTTTTTTTTCTTTTGGGCGTATCCTTTAATATCGAGGAACACTAGTCAATGTAAACATCAGCACTAAATTTGATACTTAATGTTTACAAAAAAAGTCACAGTTCCCCTGTTTCTGAACCTGGTAAAGTGAAGCTTGAGATGAACAAAATATGCAAGTTATAAAATGGAATGTTTTTTCTTCTGTGAATGAAGCTCAGACTAGAGGTGGGTACAAATATGGTCGGAATGCACATCTTCTTTGCTCAAGATGGCAATATAGGTACCTGTATGTTGAACTACCATGCCTGGTTGGCTAAAACAATTTTTAAAATGCTATTTTCATGGAGCTACCATTTAAAACACACACACACACGCAAACCATCCATTTTGTTCTTGTGAATTTCTCCTTGGCACGTATAAATAATGTTAGCAGACATTTGGAATGAAACTGGTGCTGTTATTTTCCATGTTCGCATAGTTGAGTGGCAGATACCAGAATTAATTTGACTAAGTCCAACCAATGAAAGTAATATCTGGAAATCACAATCATGGCTTATGTGTAGCTCCTTTATTTTTATTTTTAAATGGGTGGGAGCTGTGACTCTAAATGAAGCTGTTTTCATAATAAAGAGTATTATTAATTTTGTGTTGATTATTTTGTGGCAGTAAACAAATACCATCTTGTTAGGCATTTGTGATCACTCTAAGGTGGTTCTTCTGTAAAGAGAGCAACCATTAATTCTTTTAGAATTAGTACAGTTTTAAGGATTATAAATTAAGTTTTGATTCAGTTTCATCCCCTTACCAGGCAATCTTGCATTCAGAAGATCGCATTGATCAATTTAAAATCCTTGGCCAATTTAGAAGGAAGAAAGAAAGCTAAGAGACAATCAGAGATCTCTAATGTATTGGGAAGCTGTCAAGAAACCAGCTGGCCCCCTCTGCTCTGGACCTCCTTTAACCAAAGCTCCCAGAGGGCGAGCTGGCCGGCAATGCAGCTATACAGCCCTTAGCTGCTTTTCTTCTGTTAGGAGGTTTAATAGGTAGCGTATTCAGAGGCTTGTATGCACTTTAACTCTTACCCAATAAAGAGACTTAAAAAAACCTAACGTTGATTTATTGTATCATAACATAGTAAAAAAAACGTAGAGTAATTCCAACAGAGAAAACATATTTAAGTAGTCCGTTAGTTCTGTCAAGATTCCCTTCTTCTTCTTGAAGAAAGTTGAGCATTTGATTCCCCACTGTGCCTTCTGAGAGATCTTATTTCATGTCCCGATTGAACCCTGGACTGCCAAAATGAAGCCACTTTCTTCATTCTGTCGTTGCCCAGACCCAAGTCCTGAGAGATAAGCTAGCCAGTGGTCCTTTCTGTTATAGACTCATACCAGGGCTATATAAGAAAGGTAGTAGAGGTTTTGGGGGTAGAGGAAAGACACTGGAATAGAACAGAATAAAAAAGCTACTTTAGTGAATAGGTTCATTCCAAAATCCATAGCAGCATTGTTGCTGCTGCTTGCTTACTGTGTCTCGATCATTGTCATCGTCAATGGTGTAAATCAGGGTGCCCAAACTCTTTGGGCCACAGGCAGGTCACGTGATCCAGGGGGCTGGTGACTATGGCCCGGGGGCTGGATCTGACCCCTGATGCCAATTCATCCGGTCCACGAAGCCCTTGTTGCTCCCAGAAGCGAAAGTAAAACGCACCCTCCAGGCGCATTTTACTTTCATTTCTGAATCCGGGCCCCGGGCCATAGTTTGGGCACCCCTAGTGTAAATGGTCGACCAGAGTTTTGGAACAAACTGATCGGATCCTAGCCCCTGGATATAATAATCAGTCAGGTATTGCCTGATAATGCAGCCAATACCTACTCGTGCTACTCTCTGCAACTTTTTCGGTTGTGATCTTGTCAGTACCAATAGCATCATGATCATAATCATGTTCTTGCGATATCCCAATACTAATGTGCAGCCTGAACACAGGAGGGTTTAAAATGTGAAGAGCATGCATGGAAGCCCCAACTGCAGCAATTTCCCTCAGGTACACTTTGCCCTTCTGAAAGACTTTGCCAAGTGAACATGGATCTTTGCAGGGAGTGGGTGCCCGAGCACATTAAACAGGAGGCGCTTACAAACCTTCCCACATCTGAAGAAGTCATTTGTAGTCTATGAAAATGTGTGCCAGATCAGACAATTTTTAAGGCGTCACATGTCTGGTTTTCTCAATGCAAAAGGCTGATGCCACTGAGTTGCTGGAGGTTTTCCTCGGTGTTCTGGAGATACCATGGGTGGGATTTGTGTGTTTGATGTTTAGCAGATGCTGAGTTCATAGGCTTACCATGGGGTTAGCATCCTGGGACTGCACAGATTGCCCAAGGTCATACAGTGGTACCCTGAGTTACAAATGGTTCGAGTTACAAAATTTTCACAATATGAATGAAAATAAATTGAAAATAATGGCTCCAATTACAAATGTTTCTGGAACAGATTAATTGGTTTTCAATGCATTCTTATGGGAAACCATGTTTCAAGTTATGAATTTTGGTTTTCAATGCATTCCTAAGGGGAAATTCAAGTTACAAATTTTTCATAACATGAAAAATGCCTTGGAATGCATTAAATTTGTAACTCGAGGTACCAGTGTATCTCAGTTTAAAAATTTCCTATTTCCTTATTTGATTTTATCTCTCATGGACTGCTGTTAGATTGTTTACACTTTGACATACTGTATATTGCTGTGCTACTTACTGTATTTATAAATACAGTATAAATGAATGTTCCGCAAAGAACAGAGTCAATGATCGAGTGAAGAAGATACTGCGAGCTCAAACAATTCCCTCCACCACCAAGGATATCTTCGTGGAAAGCAAATGGTTAAGGAGCTTTGTTCTCTCCTTGATAATGAGCCACACTAAGGCTACGGGATTACTGCAGCAAGGATGTGCCTAGATTAGTTAGAGCAGTAAGGTGACTGAGGTTACTCATATCCAACGGGTATATTTCCTTGAGAATTTTATGGGTTTGGACTATATAGTAATTTCTGACAAGAAACCATCCTCCCCTCCAAGCAAAACCAGGATGTCACATAGAAAAGGTTTTCAATAGCAGTGGGGAAATTCGTTTGTAAACTTAATAACAGGTAAGTTAATTTTGTTCTCTTTGAATTGAGGAATGATATCTAAAATCAAGCTAACCATTTCATGGGTGAACAGAAAAGGGAAAGAGTTAAATATAAAAATTTGCTGTATGTCTATGACCCACCCACCCAAGAGTTCTGTCAAGATTGTTATCTGCCTCATTGTAGGAGTGCTTTTTTATTTCTAGAACTTCAGCTTTGCTAAGCTTATTTTGCAAGAGAATGTTCTGACTTTATGATTCTGACTTTACATCCCTTCATTATTTCACCTTAGAGATTTTTAAAAAAAGAAATAAGCATGCAAAAAGAATATGTTTATTTGGCAATTGTGAGTATAGTTGTACCTCGCTTAAAGAGCAGAATGCGTTCCACAGGATTGCTCTTTAAGCGAGTTTGCTCTTTAAGAGAAACACCATTGTAAGTGACCAATTGTGACTTTGGTGGGGGGGATTGTGAACCCTGATTTATTTGTTAGGCGAGTTTTTGGTTGGTTTTATTAAGCGAAGCGAACATTCAGAGAAAATTCTGCTCTTTAAGCGAATTACTCTAAGCGAGGTGCTCTTTATGCGAAGTTTCACTGTACAGTAAAACACCGGATAACGCAAAAACTTGGTTCCACAAGTCTTGGTGTTATCCGATTTTTAGTGTTATCCGATGCATGTTAAAATCCTATGGGATGGATCGGGTAACGTTAAAGCTCCATAGAGATACATTGTAACTGCACAGGCTTTAGCGGTTGTTATCCAATCCATCCCATAGGACCTTAACGTTATTCGATCCAATTCTCCTCCCCAGATTACTTAATGTTATGTGATTTTAGCATTATCCGATCCAATCGTTATCTGGTGTTTTACTGTACTGTGTTTTTGATATTTGCACTTGATTAGATTTGATTTGGGACTGCAAATCACCAAGGCTAATTATGTTCTTATATTTAATTTCAACTTTATCCTATGTTGTACACGTGAGCAACCACCAGCCATCTTCAGGCTTGCATGCTCCTTTCCCCTTCGCTTTAGATGTGAGAAGACATTGGAAGCTTTTAAATTCAAGTAACCATGGTCTGTTACTACCTCCAACTGGAAACTCTAGGTGATCCAATCTACTGTTTGCTGAGGGGAGCTAAACCACTAATGGTCCCTAGATTGCCTCATTGAGCTTCAACAGAAACTTAACCAGAGTTTAAAGTATGGGCTCATTTCGTGAGGATGTGAAAGAGGGCTTTTTCTATAGATGCTCCCAAGTTGGAATACTCTGCCCCAAGAAGGCAGGTTGACTCACACCCTGTCCTCCCAACATTAAGCAAAGTGATAAATGGGAATTTCCAAACATTAAAAATTATTAAGTTCAGATCTATTTTTAAAAAAATATGTTTTAAAATGACTTTGTTGTGGTTTTTAATATTGCTATTTAATTGTTTTGTAATTTTAAACCTTACAGTGTTTTAAACTGATTTGTGTGATGTTTTAGCTGATTCTGAGCCACCTTGAGTCCCCTCTGGGGAGTAAGGCAACATGCAGATTAATAAACAATTTACCATTTTTGAAATAACATAAAACCATGACAGATTGGGGGGAAATGTAATGATTTCCATCATCTTGCATGAGGGACAGCATCCAACCCCCAAGGGTCTTGAGTGGACACGTAACACTTCATGAAGCTCTAAAAGGTTTCCGATGAGATTTTAAACATTGGAACACCTGGTCTTTTAAACATTAGGAATTCTGCTATTAAGTCCATTTTAGGGTAACTCTGAAATCACTGGAACAAAATATTTTCAGTGCTGTCACAGCAACCTGGCCTCTCACTTTTAGATAGGAAAGAACATTTGTTTTAGTTTGCACTCTGTTTTGGACTGAAAGGAAGGAGACTCAACTGGGTTATGCCACTGTTAATACCATAAGAACTAAAAAGAAGGAATAGGTAGAGGTAACAGTTACCTGGAACTTGTTAGGGGTTTTTATTTTTAATTAATGAGAATGTAACAAAGCTACATTTCAAAAGCTATGTAGAATTCAAATTTACTGTGTTGGTATATTTAGTAACACTTTCTACTTCCCTAAATTCCCTTTTTACAGTGTTTTTACAGCCACTTTGACATGGTTTTTTTCCTTTTTCCTTTTGAAAGTAAAAAGAGGGTAACAAACTATACAACAAGTGCATACATTAGAATGAGTAACTGTATCAGACCACTCTTTTAATAGTATAAAGGGCAACGGTAAATTGGGAGCTAATTACTTCAAAAAAGGGAACTTGCCAAATTTGTGTAACATGCAGAATTAAGCAAGCTACGGACAGGGAACGAACTGAAATGCCTTGGGCATCCTACCGTGAAAAAGTTTACGAGACATATCTGACATCATTCTGTAATCTCCCAAATGGTATGCCGTGTGAGCTTGAGCACAAGGGACAGATATAGAGGCCATGCTGATCCACCCCATTCAAGGTTGTGTCAGCTGGATTACTCAAATACCACTTGCCACGTGGACATAGCTTGCAGGTCATTGGCTCAAGGCAGTTGCAGCAACTTTCAAGGGAACAGATAGGTAGTCAGTTTGAATGATTGAAGGATGGGAAAGGAAGGATGGAGCTACACAGCAAAGCACATAACGAAGCATGGACTCCCATTCTCAGAAATGCATACAGTCAAACCTCGCATAAAGAGCGCCTCGCTTAAAGAGCAAAATTTTCTCTGAATGTTCGCTTCGCTTAACAAATAAAACCAACCAAAAACTCGCTTAACAAATAAATTGGGGTTCGCAATCACCCCCACAATTGGTCATTTACAATGGTGTTTCGCTTAAAGAGCAAACTTGCTTAAAGAGCAATCCTGTGGAACGCATTATGCTCTTTAAGCGAGGTATAACTGTACAAGGATAACTTTTATGTGTGGCAACTGTGGTGCCCAACCCTCCTGATGTTCCGTGTACCAGAATTAAGTGTTGAAACTAAATCTCTTGTCTTACTGAAGTACCGTATATGCTGGGGTAAAAGACAACTTTTTACCTCTGAAAAACATGCCTCCAAGGGGGGGGGGGCATCTTGTACGCCGGGTGCACTTCAGTTGAATAAAATGCAATGATCCCTCGGATAACGATTACCTCAGATAACGCTTAAATTGCATAACATTAAGCAATCTGGGGAGGAGAATTGCATCGAATAACGTTAAGGTCCTATGGGATGGATTGGATAACAACTTTTAATATCAGAGGATGAACAGGAGTTTGAAGGCTTTTAAAAGGATACTGTCACACCAGCAAACTTGCTAGGGACTTGCCTGGCACTTGCTCTCTCCCTCTATTTGTTATCTTCCTTCTGTCATTGACAGTTCCAGTTTGGTTAACAGATTAGAAAACAAACAGCATGGCAGCTCCCATAGGTTTATTGTTCCATTCAGCTTTAGTGAATTGTCTTTGGTGAATTACGTTTAATAAACTTGCACTGTTTTATGTTTACTGTACATGTTTGATAACATACAGCCTTGTGACAGTTTTTCTGCATGTCATAAGCATTTGAATATAAAGTAACATGTTAAAATCAAATCTGATGTTCTTTTACGTTTTATTTGATGTGTGGAAGGTGTGCGGAAGAGGGGGTAGTCTTATACAGTGAGTATATAACAAACTCTATATTTTGAATGGAAATGTTGGGGGGTCATCTTATACGCCCAGTTGTCTTGTACCCCGGCATATACGGTAGCTTATAGACCGGGGTACCCAAACTTTTTGGGCCGTGGGCTGGTCACATGGTTCAGGGGTGCCCAAACTACGGCCCAGGGGCTGGATCCGGCCCCCAACACCAATTCATCCGGTCCACGCCACCTTTGTTGCTCCCAGGAGCGGAAGTAAAATGCACCCAAACATGCCGGATCCAGCCCCTGGGCCAGATTCCTGTTTGGTTAAGCAGTAATTCAAGAGTTCACATAAGCATTCCTTTCCCTCCTATAAACTCAACTTTGCACACCCATTTTCTCATTGGCTGCAAAATTGGTTCATGTCCAGTTGTATGATCAATGACATGAAGAAAAGCTGACAATAATAGAATACCTGCTGCATAACCACCCATACAATCATATTTGTTTCTGCTTTTTCAAACTGTAAAATACAGTACTTCATATTGAAGACTGGGGAAATTCACTCACAAATGAAAAAATGTTAAACAGAACAAAAGATTCATAGACTGTAGGGTGTTTGTAATCTAGCAAATTTTATTTATTTAATAAATTAATTAATTAATTTAATACATGTATTTATTTACTGTATATAATGCCCATCTGGGATATTAAACCCACTCTGGGTGGTGTACGACAATTAAAGTATGCCTTTCAAAAAGGTCTTCCATCTCACTTGTCAAAATATTTAAAGCTCCAGCGATTGCATGTGATAGACATACAGTGTTGAGACACTGCAACCAGGGCTGGTCTCATTCTCATCTCCCTGCTCCATAGGACGGAACCTCAAATTCCTGAGCAGATAGTTCTGCCAGGTGGGAACAGGATTTGAAAACTTACATTGGTTCTGGCAATTTTATTCTTGGCTTTTTTGAGATGGGTCAAAAGAAGGTAGCACAGGAAGTTGACTGAAATCTTGTGTCACTAACAGTAGTGTATATTAAGGAAAGCAGGATTATTTCTGGAAGGAGACATGGTTGTAGAAAGTCCTGTTCGGCTTCTTAGGAAAATGTTGATCTCAACAAGTGAGGGGGGGAAAGAACTATAGTCTGTGTGTGTGTGTGTGTGTTATGGACATGCATTTTTGTTCCCTCTTTCCTCTGGTGAAAAAGCCTACTTCATGTGGAGTCTCAACTGTGGCTTACAATTTTTTATTTAGCACACCACAGCCAGTGGAGTTCACTTGCAGACCTTCCACACACAGATCTATTCCTGGCTAACCCAAAGCATTCTCCATTTCAGGAGTCTGTTTTTAGGGCTGTGTAGTAAATACTATAGTGTGCTTTTTCTTACAATTGAATTTCTTTGCCTGACTTCTGGCAGATCAAAACCCAGGTTCTGCTTAACTTGGCCTGTATTAGAAGGGGAATGGAGGTTTCAGAGGGTAGAATAAATACAAAAGAGCTACTGAATTGTCCAATTATTAAATTGGTTCATTTCAAGAGCTTCCAGCACTGCGGTGACTTAGTGTTCAAGACGCTGAGCTTGAAGACTAGAAGGTCGGGGTTTGATCCGTGAGTGCTGCATGACGGATGTTGGGGACATGAAAGGAGCCTCATTTGGGCATCCCCTGAGCTGGAGTTTCTCCAGCAGAAATCCTTTCAACCCAGAGTAATTTCTGACACAAAATGTATTATTTATTTCAAGAGCTCCTTAACGTAACTGAGAGTTGCAGGAACTTGCACAGAAAATGTTTATCAGCTTCTTGAAATGTAACAGAGCATCAGTAAGATCCAGTTGTTCTATCTGGATATACATTTTAGGGTATCCTTGCCTCTCTTACAATAGCAAAGCTGATTACTGAGGCCATTTTCTTCTTTGCACGAGTGTTTCAAACACACAGTGCTGCAAATATCTTTAACGAATAAAACTTAACATCCTGCTTTTCCCTCTGTAGATTGATGGGAGCAACTCCAGAATTAGATTGGTTGCTCAAACCTACTGAAACACGACGCACAGCTGGCAATAGGAAAGAGTCAATAATGGAAAGGACCAAATGATTCTAGATTTTTATTTTTATTTTTAAAATGTGCATTCGTTGGGCAAAGAGATAACTTGTGTTGGAACATTTCAAAGGCCAACCTGCCAAGGCCCAGCTTGCCACCTACGATATGCATATACTGTAGGTTATTTTGTTTGGAAAGCTGATGCAGACAGTCTACCAGTTTGATCTAGCCCTCTCAGCGATGCTTTTGTCCTGAAGAGTCTCAGGAACTGGAGAATCAGCGCTCAGAAGCTCCAATCTCAGCTCTCTGGCTTTCTTCATCTCCTCTAGCCTTCTACCTCCTTCTCCTTCATGCCTTATGCACAGGCTTACATGATAAAACCACTCCTCCCTCTCTTTTCTGTCAAACACCCCTCCCTTTCTTTGTCGCTTATCTGCTGTGATTTGCCATCTTATGGTATTAACTTTTCAGACACTGGATATATTCCCAAGTGGGTTTTTTCATCTGCCCTAATTAATGCCTGCAGACTGAATCTCCCCTTATTCTCAACATCCCACCCCCTCTTCTTAGCAACCTTTTTTCTCAAGACAGCATTTGATTCAAAGTTTAAAAAGGAAGCAAGTTCTATATATAGGTCCTAAGGAGGGCAGTAGAAAGTGACAGTTAATTCCTTCATCTTTGATAAGAAGATTGAGGTAAAGCATCTCCTGTCGTACACAGGTTTGTCATCAACAGAGCAATCCCAGGAAAATGGCTGCAGCCTTGGTTGGATAAACCTGCAAACAACAAATTACAGCATATCTCATTCCAGGTTGGTAATAGAACTATGTATTACTATGTATATCGTGTGTCCTCTTATTGTTCTGTATGACACCACAGATTTCCCCTCTTACTCTTGATTGTTTGGCCACAACATCTAAGCTGTTAACATTTCTATGTCAGTCAAATTTATATTATAATGATAATAGCGTTTGAGTAAGATGAAAAAGAGAAGTTATGCCAAGAGATTTTTCCAGTCCAATGGCAGCTTTAAACTGGAAACGAAGACATTTCTCAAAGCTGAGGCTGTGAGATATTTCATAAAGTACCTAGAAGCTTACTCAATTTGCCTCTGGAAATTTAGATCCCCTGTCCCTCAAAAAAGACCCCAACAACCCTTTTTTACTGCCATTGGCACGAAGGGCTTCACAGAGCTTGTTTTTAGCAAGGAGAGAAAAACGAAAATGAAAATGGGATAAGGAGAAAACCCCAAAGTTCCCTAATGACATTTTGTTTTCCTTTCATCTTCCAGGAAACAACAATGAGAGCACTGTCAGTCCAGTATGATTTTTCATGGCAAACTAGGGATTGATTTTCCTGTTGTACAAAATAAATATATTCTCTCCTTCCCTAATCCCTTGCTTAAAATAGATTGAGCTTGATGTTTGTCTAGGCAAACACAGATGAGAAATGCATAGGGAGTGGGGGGTGGGGTGGGTGAGAATCACAGTACAATTCATTTCTTGCCTTGTTTTGTGCTGTTGTGATAATAAAATTGCATTTGTGGCTTCCCTGTCACAAACCTTTCTGCAGTAATTATCAACACAGCCTCTGTTTTGCTCTAGCTGCTTTTTATTGTACGGATATTGCTCAGAAATTTAGAGGCACAAAAGTTACTTATATAAATACTGAGATCATGTAAATTAGGGATCCTCAGACATCACTGTGTGACATTTCTCTCTCTGCTTTCACCACAGTTCCATTTGGGCTCCATGCTCTCAAAGTATGTTGTTTTGGGCGGTTGGGGGTTGGGGGGTCGCACAATGTGGTTACTCTGTGTTTAAGAGACCAGTACTGTATTTGGTTTTTTTTACAACAACTTGTGGTCTGAACAAGGAGGGAGTCATTTCACATACACACCAGCACAAGCTGTCAGTTCTTTGTTTATTAGAAATTTCAGTACACTGTACCTTTTAAAATGTAAGTTAGTTAGTGTGGAAGGTATAATATGTGTACCAGTACTGTATCATTTTTAGAGTAAACAGAATGAGTTCTTAAACTGTAGTTCTGAATGCAAATACAGTATATAATAAAACATAAATACTTCAAACAAAACTTTATTCCCTGGAGCTAAGGGCACTCGTAGTTGAGAGGATGTTAGCCAAGCTGAAGTCTCCGTTCTTGGCATCCAAAATAGTCTGGGAATTTCTTTCCTGTGGACAGGCAACCAGATATCCTATATGTTTGAGCCTACAGCTCCCATAAACCACTGACCATTGGCCATAATAAATATGGCATATATGAACTATAGTTAAGGCATCTAGAAAGCATCAGGTTTACTATCCCTAGTTCCATGCCAAAGAATTACATGGCCTGGCCAATTGGTATGTTTCCTTCCCTCGGTTATGTTATGTGCAGTTAGGGTAGAGGCACTAGTGGCAGAGGAAGGAAGATATTGTCATATTTTAGAAAGAAACAAGAAAATGCAAAATACTGTGGCACTTTAAAGTCCAACAAACTTATTTCCACTTGAGAATTTCTAGATCAAAATCGACTTCTCCAGACACAAGGCTAATAAACACGTGTCTTATACATGGGGACATGAAAGGAGCCTCATTCAGGTGTCCCCTGAGCGGAATTTCTCTGCAAAAATCCTTTCAACCCAGAGTAATCTCTGACACAAAATTATTATATTTCCATTGTGGTGGCGCCTAAGACAGGGGTGAGGGTACAAACAACAGAGGAAGTGTGTGCTTTGTTCTGAGGGAAGAAAACTTTACCTACTCAACTCTGGTAGCCTTCCATTAGAGAGAGTGCTGGAGGGATCTGGGCCAGCCTACTGACAAACATTTCATATTAGTGTTAGTAGATGTCAACCTGATCATGGTTCCATTCCATGCTGTGTAGAGCTATTGTGCAGGGAGTCATAGGCAAAAGAGACCCAAAAGTTGTCTCTAGTCTAAACTGCTACAGAAGAGACCATAATTTTTTCCTGCTGGTTTCCCAGATTCATTCTGGTCAAAATATCATTGCACTAGAGTGTTTACAGAGCAGAGATTGAAATGGTATTTCCAAAAAAGCAAAGCAAGAGGATACTGAGGTATCTCCCACTGTAAGTCTAATTTGGAAGAGCTTTTCTACCTACCCTAATTTTGGTGTTCAAACAAATCCTCTCTGAAGAGGACCAAGACCCATTGATGCCATTCTAAACAAGTTGCAGTTAGGCATGCCTTCATGGCTCCCTTCCAAGCATGTTTCCTCTCTCAGTGATGTTCCTTGATATCTCACACTGAAAAGAGGAAGAGAAATGGGATGCCTGTGGTAAGAGATTCCTTTCTGACTCTCGGTGGACCTCAGCTCTCAGCCCCACCATATTTTATACCTAGTACCATTTTTCCAGAACAAGAGTTCCACAATTGCATGCATCTAAATGTATAATTTCAAGAGGCCTTTCTCTTTTTCTCTATGGTCTTCATTCTAATAGGTTTGGAAATTAATATTAAACAATCTGAACAGCTATAATTGTCTTCTTATTCTGCTTTGTTTCCTAGTGAAGCTTTTTATTTTTATTCTGCAGATGATCCACTCAGAGAAACAAGGTGAATCCCCAAGAATGAAAGAAAAGACGGAGAAAGCTGTGTTGCTACGCGGCCATGAAAATGGTACACTCCATTGTTTGATTTCCCCTTCTTTTATACACACTCCTTTAGGTATACTGTATGCAGTAGTAGATACCCCATCCACAATACCTAGGTTTTTACGTGCAATAGAGTTGACAACTGAAATGAGAAAGGTTTTTTTTTCCTATGTGCAAATATGTATCTGGCTTAACTGAAATGCATACATATTGGCTAGCCTTGAAATGGGAATCAAAGTTAAGATTTAAAAGTGTCGAGAGGGTGGAGAGGTTGATCCAGGGGTTTGAATCTTTCGCATTCCAAATGTCTGGTCCTCAGCTTCTCCTAAAGCAGTGGTGGCAAACCTTGGCACTCCAGGTATTCTTCCACCTCAATTACCAGAAGCCCAAGTCAGCACTCCTGCTGATCAAGGCTTCTGGGAACTGAAGTTATAGAACACCTAGTGACGTTCACCATCACGGTCCTAAAGAGCTTCCCAGTTTAGGAATATAAGAGATTTGGGTGTCCCCTGAGCAGAATTTCTCCAGCAAAAACCCTTTCAACCCAGATTAATCTCTGGCATGAAATTATTATATTCCCGTTGTGATGGAGCCTAAGACAGGGGTGAGGATACAATATAAGACATTGTCTTATATTTGGCCAAAACCAGGCCCTTATTGACAATTTTGCAATTGTGCAATATTGTCTGCGGCTCTTAGTCCTGTCTAGAGATGCTGAGAACTGAACCTCATACATGCAACACAGGTGTACTTCCATAGAGTTATGCATCCTAGAACAGCTCAGTTTCAGCAGAGTTAATGCCTTGCATTAATTCAGCCCCAGCAGCTATTCTAATATCCTCATAGGAATAAAGCAAGTTTTGTAGACAAAAATGTATAACGGATGGTAACTTTTTGTGATTAAGAGTTAAATGTACTGTATCTTCATAATTGCTCTTCTCTTTCTTTACCCTGATCCCTTGAAAGAAATCCATATTTTAAATTTAAAAAATGAAGCATGGTAAGAACAATCAGTGCCACAAATGCTAACAACCTATATTGTCTATGACTGTGGTGGATTAGGTTTATCTCATGTTCTGTCTCTGGTCGTGCAAGAGCTGAGCCTGCTCTATAAGAGAGATGTCAATGGAGTTGGTGTGTTGTATGACCTACTCAGATCGCCATGGCTTCAGGCTCTCCTGAAGGTAAGTCCTCTTCCAAATGGAACCAAGACATTGGATAACAGGAAAAAGACCAGGCTCTCCACAAGATATTGTGTCTCTACCAGGGATGTGTGGTTTTCCAAGTACAGTAATACCTCGGATAACGCTACAATCGCATAACGTTAAGTAATCTGGGGAGGAGAATTGGATCGAATAACGTTAAGGTCCTGTGGGATGAATCGGATAACAACCGCTAAAGCCTGTGCGGTTACAATGTATCTCTATGGAGCTTTAACGTTATCCGATCCATCCCATGTGGAACCAAGTCTTAGCATTATCCGAGGTATTACTGTATTGTTAGGCTGCAACTCCCAGCAGGTTGAACCAGCATAGCTAGGGTGCAGGGCAAGGAGAGTCTAAACTGGCACCATCAGGATTGATGTACACTCCCCATCCCTGGCTGGTACACATAGAAAATGGTTGTGTCTTTTAAAATACGTACTCACCTTAACTTCCTAGTTAAGTGACAAAGGTATGAATCAAGTAGCACAGTCTGCCTCCCTTCCACAGATAATGACAAAGAATTATTGCAGTTCCTTTTTGAAGATTAGTTTGTTACATGCTGACAAGTTGTAGTCAGCTTATAAATTACTCAAATAATGGTTTTGCAGTAAGTGAGATGTTTAAGGAGTGATTTTTCTCAGTTCCACAAACCCAGTGAGCCTTCCATGGCTGAACAGAGATTATACTGTAATTCAAGGTTCCAGAATCCCAGTCCATTACTCTATCCACTACCTCACACAGACTACATTGTAGTCACAACCATGAATTATTTTTTTCTTGACATAAAAACATATGCTTTTAAGTCACATAAAAATAGCCATGTCAGCTTAGGTAATAAACCACCCGGAGACCAGATTCCTTTCTGTCTCCAGTTCTAATCAAATCTAAGATATTTCAGACTGCAGGACAGAATTTGCTACCGTCTTTGTTCTAGCTCCTGCCAACCTAGCAAGAAATTGCAAGTAGATAAATAGGGACCACTTCGGTGGGAAGGTAACAGCATTCCATGCGCTCCGGTGTCTAGTCATGCCTGCCACATGACCACAGAAATGTCTGCAGAAGCAGACAGTGCTGGTTCTTGGGCTTTGAAACAAAGATGAGCACTGATCCCTAGAGTCGGATATGACTGGCTTTCGAGCAAGGGAAACCTTTACCTTTACTTAACATAACATTAAGGACTCTTCCAAAGCAGGGTACTGTATGCACCTTAGTGTTTCACATCTTCTGTCTCCTGCTGGTGGAATTTCATGGGGTGTACCAGTAGTCTAATCCTGTTATTGGATGGACCGATGGTAAACTACACCTGCTTTGTTGCTCTACCTGCCCTGAACATGTACTGGCCTTTTGGCCAGCAAATGTTCACTGTTCTTAAGCACATTTCATTGGTACTTCTTTGTGCTGTGTTGGCTTCCTTTCTCACTGCCTATTAATACTGAAATGCCTGGGAAGTGCTATAGCATTAAACTCCCCTTGCCATCTCAGACACAGAAAAATAACCCAAAAGGTCTGGAAGGATGAAAATGGTCCATAGACTCAGGAAAGGATGATCGATTCAAAGAAACATAAAAACACCATCATTTAGACATCAGGAAAAGAATTCCAATAATATCAGTGCAGAACAAACGGTGGTTTATGTGTGGAAAAGCCCTAAGTATCCAGATAGAGTACAGTACAGTAATACCTCGGATAATGTTTACCTCGGATAATGCTAAAATCGCATAACGTTAAGTAATCTGGGGAGGAGAATTGGATCGAATAACATTAAGGTCCTATGGGATGGATCGGATAACAACCGCTAAAGCCTGCGCGGTTACAATGTATCTCTATGGAGCTTTAACGTTATCCGATCCATCCCATAGGATTTTAACATCCATCGGATAACACTAAAAATCGGATAACACCAAGACTTGTGTTACCAAGTCTTAGCGTTATCCAAGGTATTACTGTATTCTCTTTCCTGACTGCTCACTTCCAACATTTTGATGCCACAAGCTTCAGAGAGATGTTAGCCACAGTGGCCCAATGGAGCGCATAACGTTAGGAGCCCTGGGATAGTAGTTACAACCAGCATGTTGTCCACGCTACCCAATTGCAGCCTATTGCAGCAGAATCTGTTGAAAAAATCTGGGAGCCGCTGAGGTCTGCTAAGCACCTTCTTCAAACATGGTGGTGGATTTGTTTCTCTCCAAACAATCTTGTCAAATTTTTCTGTTTGATCTCTGATTTGATGAGTGGGAAAGAATACAATGAAATTTCCATGTCTGAACAACACAGTAGACAAGCCACAGTGGACACACAGCATGTAACTGATAAGCCATGGTTCCTTCACTGCAGCCATTGTGGGCTTCATTTTTGTTGGTGGCTGAAAGTTCCTATCTCAATTAATTTTAATTCCTCTCTCCCCTTGAAACCTATTGATGCCATTCTTTGCTTTCATTGTTTATTTGGGCTTTGCTACAGTTGGTGGCTACTATTCAGTTTTTTTATATGTATTGTATTGCATAATACACATCAATGACTTGTATTTAAATGCAAGACTGGAAGGCTTGATGTCATCTACCCACCTTCTTCCACATTGAATTAGATGGTGAGAATTTCTTCTTTAAAGTGTCAACAACCAACTTTAATACAGTATAAAAATATAGTTCAATGCTCTCAACAGGGCCATCTATTGACAATTCCCTGGCAACAGCTGCTTCAGTGCCAACACCAGCTCAGTCTTCCATAGTCCCCCATCAGAACCACATAATGTGTTGTTGGCAATGGGACCATACCACCAGACACATTCCTTGGGCACCAGCTCCAGAAGGTCTTTCAGGTCCCTAGCTTTGAAGTTGGGTTTTCTGAGCCTCTGCTCGTTAGCACTCTCACCACCCCACCTCCCTAAGAGGGTATCAGTCTCACCTGAACACCTGGCATAAGAGCCAGATGGCCCTGCTGAACAAGGACATCCCTTTCTCTGCACTTAGCATGAGAATTCCCAGCATATTAATTATTTCTTTCTGTGGACTAGCATCCTTTTGCAGGTTTATCTACAAGCTGATGTCTAGGAAATGTAATACAGTTGTACCTCAGTTAAAGAGCATAATGTGTTCCACAGGATTGCTCTTTAAGTGAGTTTGCTCTTTAAACGAAACATCATTGTAAGTGACCAATTGTGACTTCTGGTGTGTGTGTGTGTGGGGGGGATTTGTGAACCCCGACTTATTTGTTAAGTGAGTTTTTGGTTGATTTTATTTGTTAAGCGAAGCAAACATTCAGTGAAAATTCTGCTCTTTAAGCAACTTACTCTCTAAGCGAGGCACTCTTTACGCAAGGTTTGACTGTAGTATGAGTATTGGGTCAAGGTTGAGGAGACAGGGGTTAACATCTCTAGGAGATGGCAGCGGTAAAGGACTGTCTGGATATCTTACGTATCTTAAACAACACATTAAGATTGCCATACATTGGAAGCAGCTTGAAGACACATTTAGTGACACTGCTGAAACAGCAAAGGGCTACTTGTAAGGCACCACATATTTTCAAGATAATTGTTTCACTCTGCTGTACCAAAGGCAATAGAGTCTTAAGGCACTTTAGAATTAAGAATGTTCATTTGACACTTTTGTGGACTGCAGCCCACTTCATTAGATTTAATGTATTATTATTATATTATTTGTTAATTATTTATAAAACTTGTTTGTCTTTAAGAGGTCACAAGCATCTTTGTTCTTTTCTCTTGTCATACTAACAAAGTGATGTAGTATAGTACAGTGGTACCACGCTTAAAGAGCATAACGTGTTCCACAGGATTGCTCTTTAAGCGAGTTTGCTCTTTAAGCGAAACACCATTGTAAGTGACCAATTGTGACTTGGGGGGGGGGGATTGTGAACCCTGATTTAGTTGTTAAGCAAGTTTTTTGGTTGGTTTTAGTTGTTAAGCGAGGCGACCATTCAGAGAATATTTTGCTCTTTAAGCAAGTTAGTCTCTAAGCGAAGCACTCTTTATGCGAGGTTTTACTATATAAGTATTAGTATATGGCATTCCTGACATTCTCCAGATATGTGGAAATACAGTTTCCATCATCCCCAACTACTAAACTGTGTTAATTTAGGATGATAGGAGATGTATTCCAGCACAGCTGTGAAGTGACCAGGGCAGGGAAAGTCAATGCTGGCCATGGTAACATGTAAGCATGTCATATTGTGAAAGAAACAGAACATGGATTTTCAGATGTGAAAGAGAGGGTGTGGTATAATGATTAGAGCATTGGGAGGTCCAGGTTCAAGTGCACACTGAGCCATGAAACTCAGTAGATGATCTTGGAGGAGAACCCTTGAGCACAGGAAATGTTGGGCATAAATGGAACTTAATAGATAAAACCTGGAAGGAGGGATAGCTGCTTGGTTCTTGACCCAATCAAGATGTACTTTTTTGTTGTGGGGAGGAAAGGTTTCATTAAAACTAAATGATATAAAGTTAGAAGTAGAGTTCAATTAGGAGGAAGGATATTGATTAATCTTACCAGGAATTTCTCTCAGTCCTCACGGTGCACATTGGCCAGTTTTGTTGAGCAAAATAATATTTCCAGCATAATATAAATGGCATAAATTTGGGCTGCAAATTATTGCAGACATTAAGTCACTGTACACAACAACTGTTGCATAACGAGTTGTGCAGCTCAGTGCACTGACTTCAAAATCTGCAGCAATTTGCTTCCAAAAGTTATGCTAGGAAGAAGATCTTGTTTGTTGAAAGATTTCTCATAAGGAGGTACACACAATCTTCATTTGCAAGCCAGATTGTTTAGGCATGGCAGCTTTGAAGGAACTGTGTCATTAGAGGGGGAACTACTACAAGAAGCTGGAAATGACCACTCCTTTAATGTGACTTGATCAGAGAGACATGTAAGCAAGGGAAATGTGTGAATAAGATTTGTCCCATATGATGTTCCCTAGTGACAGTAGTCTCACCCTTCTGTCCCTAGGTTTATGAATGCCTCCATCAGCATATCAAAAGGCAACCAGCCCCACTTACCCTGCAGGGCCGAACATTGGCCCATGAGGTGAGATCAATGCATTAGTTCCTAGGTTCAGCTCTCCATGGTTTCAAACATCACAACTCCAAGCCTTGTTATTTTTCAAGTGTCAATGATCAGAAATTTATCTTGTCTCATTGGGCTACATTTAGAAGCTTATGTAATGGGTTGTTGTTTGTTCATATATAATAATAATAATCTGAGGAAGTCTTTAAAAAAATACATTGTTCTTCCTTGTTCTTCAGGTGGTGGACTTACTACGTGGCGTCCAGCAGTCTCAAGATATTAAAGAGCTAAAGCGACTTTTGCGAGGTCCTCACTTCAAGGCAAGTACAGTACTGGCCCTGGAAATTATTTAATGTTGTTGGAGAAAGGTCAGACAACATGATGGTTAGAAAATGATTAGATAAATGGGTCAAGAGAGCCATGAATTCATTTGAGGAAAGATGGGATATACCTGTAATCCAGAAATAAATAATCCAGTACTGGAGTTGCAGCTACATCCCATCTTCCTTCAAAGGAACTCATAGTCCCTTTATCTTTTCAATGTTCCTTTGAGGTGGCGTGAGAGAGAGAGCAACTACACCAAGGTTACAAGTGGTCATCACTGAAAATTAACAATTACCAGAGGCCAGTTCAGTGCTGGGGTCAGACTGGGATGTGGGAGTTTCATATCCTTGTCTTTGTTAAGGCCTGAGTGGGTGAGCTCAGGCCAGTCAGACCCTTGGTCTTGCCTGCCTCAAAAGGTTGTTAGGGGAATGTGGTGGAGGAACCATGTAATTGGAGGTAAAATAGGATTAATATGTGATCAATATATAATAACTGAACAATTTGGTGTTACTGGTGGTGGAAGAGATTCCAACAATGAATACCTTAAAATGAGACAAAATTATTTGTCCTCAATCTGAGGTTAGCTCATATAATGGAAGAATATGGTACATAAGGATCTGAATTTTAATGAATATGATTGCACAAAGAGAAAGGAAATTGCTGAAAATCTATAGAAAGATTTTTCACATGAATTGGCCAGCAAGACCGGATTCCTCTTCCCAGTGGTGGGATTCAAAAAAAATTACTACCTACTCTGTGGGTGTGGTATGGTGGGCATGGCCAAGGGAAAGCCCCGAGTTGCACCCGAATTAGGACAACTTTATTTCAAAACTTGAATGGACGGGGCCAGCCAGAATTTCTGTTACAGTTCTGGCAAACTGGTGCGAACCTGCTGAATCCCACCACTGCCTCTCCCCCTTGGACATATAAACCCCCAGTATGAATCCTTTTGAATATAGGTTTTTTTTATGCTCTCCTCTTGATGTACTAGCTTTCCGTATTCCAAACATTTTTGATAACGGAAAAATCTGTATTTTCCATGATATGCATCCCCAAATTGCACTGCCCTAGTGGACCATGTACTGTTTGAGTTTTACTGAACCTCTGAGCTTATCCTAAATGCCTTGAGAGAAGCTCTTCCAGTTGTAGTTGTTGGCCAGTTAGGCACACAGTAAAGGTAAAGAACATTTAGCGCTCTCTGATCCTCTGTTCCTAAAGGAGGAAAAATGGCATTGATGTTCTTGACCAATTAAATTAACCTGCCATGTATGTAGCTTTGGGGCAGAATGGATGCAAACAACAAAACAAGCCAGTCCCTACCTGTCTGGTTGTATTCATCTTGCTACATCTGAATCCTACGCAGTCACGTACAAACAATGATGTTGTAACCCACTCTGCTTGCTTGCTTTCTGCCTCACTCCACAGGCCTTACTATCCGCTCACGATACAGTGGCTCAGAAGGATTACGAACCTGTCCTTCCTCCTCTGCCTGAAAACATCCCTGAAAATGAGGAAGCTATGAGGATTGTCTGCCTGGTGAAAAACAAGCAACCCCTTGTAATGTTAATTCTAAATTTATTTGAGTAATGTTACCCGTATTTGATTAAGATCAAAATAAATGCCATACAAAGTAAGCTTCTCTTGCCCATTAATTCTTATTTTCCTAACTGGCATTTGCTTTAAAAGTGTGGTAGACACTGGCTGAATAGTTCAACAAGTTAGGCAGTTAGGCCATGGTTCTCCATTGTGCATCCAGCCTATGTAGCTTATAGGCAAATTGCACAGTCCCAGGGTGACCCCATAAGAAAGGAATGGTAAATCACCTCTGTGTACTCTCTACAGGGCCATAGCCAGGATTCTAGATGTGAGTGGGTGAATATATTTTCAGGATGGACAACAATGTCACATACAGTGTGTGCGCGCGTGCCCGCGCGTCTGTGTGTGTATGGTCCTGACTTTCTACCTAGAAAGCCCTGAAAGAGTCACTAGAAGCCAGAATTGACTTGATAGCATACCATTTCTGTTAGATATTTGAATGTCCAGGCGGCGGGAAAATCGCCGCCTCCTATTGGTCAGTGGGCTGGCTCAAGCAGGGTATTTAAACCCCTGCTGGCCAGCCGTTGTTGTGTTGTTGTTGCTGTGACTTGAAATAAACAGGCGTGTTGTTTGGGTTCAACTACCGGTGTCCGTGTCCTCACTCCGCCCACGGATCCCCGGATCCAACACTGGCGACGAAGGTGGGATACTGAGGAACGGCACAGAACCAACACGCGCCAGAGCCAACATCCGCAAGGCACATCGCTATGGCTACCTACGTCCCACCGACACCCTTCCAGCCCAAAGATGAGAGGTGGAAGAGCTACATGGACCGGTTCGAGTTCTCCCTCGTGGCGGCAGAACTGGCGGACATCGCACCCGAGCGGAAGAAGGCGTTCTTCCTGACGCACTGCGGTCCCAAGGTCTACGAGGTCGCCCAGTCCTTGGTGGATCCGATGCCCATCACGGAGGTCTCCTGGGAGGCCCTGCAGCGGGCTCTCAAAGACCATTATGCGCCGGAGCCATCCAAATTCGTTTTCCGGGTCCAATTTCGGGACCGGTACCAGATGCCCGGGGAGCCCATAGGCGAGTACCTGGCCGCCCTGAGAGCCGCAGCCATCCCGGCCGTTTTCGGAGCTTTCCTTGAGGATTCCCTAACCGAGCAACTCATCAGGGGGGTCCGGGATAACAAGCTCCGGAAGAGACTGCTCGCCCGGAGAGACCTGACCCTGGCCGGAGCCATCGAAGAGGCTAGAGCCTTCGAGCTCTCCACGTCGGCCGCGGCCGCATTCCACAGGTCCCCGTCGGCACCCCACCAAGCCACCGCTCACCACCAGGACGTCGCCCCAGACGAGGATGAGGACGGGGACGAAGAGGCTGAGGTGTGCGCGACGGACGGGGGAAGCTCGGGAAGAGGAAATCAGCGCTGTGCCAGCTGTGGGGGGCCACACCAGAGGGCACACTGCCGTTTCCGGGAAGCCATCTGCCGCTACTGCGAGAAGCGGGGCCACATCGGGAAGGTCTGCCGGGCAAGGCAAGCAGAAGGCCAAGTTGACCGGCAGATTCAAAAGTTCCCGCCGAGCAAGATGGCCGCCAGCCACAGGTCCAATCAGAGGCGCCAAGGACGGAACGGCGGCAAGTTTGAAGATGCCGGCACACACACGCTGACCATTGGGCACACCGCAACGGAGAAGGGAGAGAAATTCTATACAACCGTCACGATCGACGGGGCCGAGTGCTCCATGGAAGTCGACTCCGGGGCCGCCATCACCATCATACCCTGGAGGTGGATGAAGAAGGCATTTCCGGCCCTAAAAGAATCGGATCTCCAGACCCAGAGGGTCCGGGTAAAGGACTGCCAGGGCAAGTACCTCCCCGTCGCCGGGCAGAAGTGGGTCCAAGTCAAATACGGACAGAGGGAGGAGAGCCTACCTCTGACCGTAGTCCATGGCAATATTCCCACGCTGCTGGGCACCAACTGGTTCCCCGCCCTGGGGCTGTCCATCGCGGGCATCCACAGCGCCGCCACCGACCAGCCCGGAGACGCCTCACTGAGGGACGACCTGATGGCCGAGTTCCAGGACGTTTTCGGGGAAGGCTTGGGCAGGTATGTGGGGTCGCCCATTTCCTTTGCGCTCAACCCGAGCATTGCCCCGATTCGGCTTAAAGCCAGGCGGGTCCCACTGGCCCTCAAACCCAGGGTCGAGAGGGAGCTCGACAAGTTAGTTGCCCAGGGGATCCTCGTTCCCGTAGACCATGCCCGGTGGGAAACCCCCATAGTGACCCCCATTAAACCGGACGGGTCCGTGCGCATTTGTGCCGACTACAAGTGCACAATAAATAAAGCCTTGGAACCAAGCGCCTACCCGGTCCCTGTCATAGACCACCTGCTACACTCACTGGGCCCCGGCAAAATCTTTGCCAAGCTGGACCTGGCCCAAGCGTATCAACAGCTACCGGTAGACGACGCCACGGCCGAAGCCCAAACCATTGTAACGCACCGGGGGGCATTCAAGTGCACGAGGCTGCAATTCGGAGTCAGCATAGCCCCGGGGCTTTTCCAAAGCACGATGGAAAGGCTTCTCCAGGGACTCCCGGGGGTAGTGCCCTATTTCGATGATGTTTTGATCATCGCGGGGGACCCGGGGCAACTCAAGGATAGGGTCTCCGCTGTCCTGGCGAAATTTAGGGCCGCCGGGCTGAGAGTAAAGCGGGACAAATGCTTACTGGGGGCCCCCTCTGTGGAATTCCTCGGGTTCCGCATTGATGCCAAGGGCATCCACCCAACAAAAGGGAAAGTGGAAGCCATCCAGAACGCCCCGGCCCCCAGGAACAAGCAGGAGCTGCAGGCATTCCTAGGGCTCCTAAATTTCTATGCAGCCTTCCTGAGGGGAAAGGCCACCGCGGCTGAGCCCCTACATAGACTGTTAGCGGCCAGGGAAGAATGGGTGTGGGGACCGGAGCAAAAGGCGGCCTTCCAGGCAGTAAAAAATCTACTCTCACAGGACAGTTTTCTGATCCAATATAATGCGACCCTGCCACTGGTCCTCGCCTGCGACGCGTCTCCCTACGGCGTCGGCGCAGTCCTGGCCCACCGACTGCCTAACGGCCTCGAGGCGCCCATCGCCTATTACTCCAGGACGATGTCGCCGACGGAGAGGAACTACGGCCAGATCGACAAGGAGGCACTGGCGGCGGTGGCAGGGGTAAGGAAGTTCCATGACTACCTGTATGGCCGGGACTTTGAACTTATAACGGACCATAAGCCCCTGTTGGGACTATTGGCCGGCAACCGCCCCACACCCTCAGCCTTATCCCCCCGGATGCAACGGTGGGCCATTTTCCTCTCGGGGTACTCCTACACCTTGGTCTACCGGCCCGGGAAACACATGGGCAACGCAGACGCCTTGAGCAGGTGCCCCCTCCCGACCCAGGATGGCGCGGACAGGGGGGAGGCATCGGTGCTCGTCCTGGACGTCCTGGACTCTGCCCCCACCACCTCGGCCGAGGTTGCCAGGGTTTCGGCGAGGGACGCCGAACTCCGCACCGTCTCCAGCTGGGTCCAGCGGGGTTGGCCGGACAAGGGGGAAGGGGAATTCAAGGTATTTCACGATAAACGGGACGAACTGTGTTGTGTAGGGGGTTGTTTGTTGTGGGGGGACCGGGTAGTAGTCCCCAAGAAACTCCGCCCCAAGGTCCTGGAAACGTTACACACTAGCCACCCGGGGATAGTGAAAATGAAGGGGTTGGCCCGAAGCTACGTCTGGTGGCCAGGCATTGACAAGGACATTGAGTCGTGGGTGGCCAAATGCACACCTTGCCAGTCATCACGGCCCAATCCACCATCCGCCCCAGTCAGGGAATGGGAACAGCCCACGGGCCCCTGGCAGAGGATCCACATCGACCTTGCCGGCCCCTTCCACGGACACACATTCCTCATAGCAGTGGATGCATACTCGAAATGGTTGGAGGTCCGACTCCTGAGTAGCACCACGGCCCGAGCCATAATTAAGGAGCTCCGGCAACTATGGGCCACGCACGGCATTCCGGACACCCTGGTCTCCGATAACGGCCCCCAGTTCACGGCCACGGAGTTTGAGCAGTACCTGGCATCCCTTGGAACCAGGCACGCGCTCACCTCCCCCTTCAGAGCACAAGGGAATGGGCAAGCCGAGAGGTTCGTCCGCAGCGCAAAAGAGGCCCTAGAAAGGCTGGGGCCCGGGGACTGGCAGGAGCGCATAGACACCTTCTTACTCGCCCAGCACAATCTTCCCTGCGCTGCCACTGGAAGGGCACCCGCAGAATTGCTCATGGGTCGGAGACTCCGCTGTCAGCTTGACAGGCTACACCCTAGGTACTCCCCAGATAAGTTCCGAGGAGACCCGCCACACAGCCGGACACTGGCCGTCAACACACCGGTTTTTGCCAGGAACTACGCGTCTGGCCCACCATGGGAAGAGGGTACCATCAGCGACACACTGGGCCCCTACACCTACAGGGTTCACCTCACTGATGGTCGGACATGGAAACGCCATGTCGACCAACTCAGGAGGCGAACGAGCCCCGACACGGAAGGCAACCACCCCCTGGGAGCGCAGACCGGCCCGGAGCCAGACATGCACCCGATGGACGAACCGGTCACCGACCCGGTTCGACCAAGAGACATCCCCATGCAGCCCGCTCCATCACCAGCCAACTTACCGTGCGGAGCAGGCTCACCCCCGGTCACCGTGGAACCTGACGCTCCTATTCCGGGTCCGCCGCAGGCCCAGCCGGGGCGGAGCGAGAGCGACAGGTCCGCTCTGCCCGACACCCCAGCGCCGACTGAATTGCGCAGGTCTGACAGGGTCAGGACACGCCCCCGTCATCTGGACGATTTTGTATGCAAATAACAGGTTAAGTGCATGCTGGGGGAAAGGGGTGTTAGATATTTGAATGTCCAGGCGGCGGGAAAATCGCCGCCTCCTATTGGTCAGTGGGCTGGCTCAAGCAGGGTATTTAAACCCCTGCTGGCCAGCCGTTGTTGTGTTGTTGTTGCTGTGACTTGAAATAAACAGGCGTGTTGTTTGGGTTCAACTACCGGTGTCCGTGTCCTCACTCCGCCCACGGATCCCCGGATCCAACAATTTCATTATATTAGAAGACTAGAATGCAAGTATCATTTTATGCTACAGGTTTCCATGAACAGTGTATTTCCTATTCTTAGTGAACATGAGTCTCTGAATAACTTACTTCTTAATTCACTACTTTAAAGCAGCAATCCTATATGTACTTACCTGTGAGTGAGACTCACTAAACTCCATGGTATTTACTTATGAGTACAGTGGTACCTCATACAATGATTTTAATCCGTTCCACGGGGCTCGTTGTTGTATGCAACAATTGCTGTATGATGCATGCATTGTATAGCAATTTCCCCGTGGGATGCATTGTACAATGATCTTTTTTCACTAAGTGGTTTTTTCCATTGAAAAATTATTGTACGATTTTTTTCCATAGGGAAAATTGTTATGTGGGACACCATTTCCCCCAAATCTAATTGTTATGCTGTTTCGTTGCTATATGGGCTATTGTTGTATGAGGTTCCACTATACATGTATGCCACTGCCATGCAGAAATGGCTGGACAGTTTCTGAGTGATCAAAATACACAGCACCATGCTTAAGTGCAATTGTATTAACATTGTCTCATCTATGAAAAATAATTTGTATCCAACTTTAACTATCCATGTTGCTTCCATTGTTCATTCATTTTGTCATAGCCTCTCTTTTCTTTTCTTTTTTCCCCTGCCCTCTTCTCTGCACAAACACCCACAGGGTGCCACGATTAAACGCCATGAGCTAACAGGAGATATCACTGTAGCAAGAGTAATCCATGGTGGATTGGCAGACAGAAGTGGTAAGATTGATCTAAGCCTTTTCCCTCTGGTCAGGCAATCCTGTTTCTCAGTTCTTGGGGAATAGCTGGTTGGGGCTATAGCTTCTTTTCTCTCTGCCTGGAGGTGATGGCAGTAGTGGTTGAATAGATCCAGAGGGCCCCAAGGGTTCAGGGGGAGGCTACTATGGGTCAATTTACATGGCAGAGGCCATGACAAAAATATACTGTTTGGTTTGGTTTTTACACAAGGATGGATTTGTGGCTCTTATTTTATGATGGTGGAATCCTTTTGTTCAGAATTCAGCCAAAGATAATCCTGGAGCACCCCTGAAATTCTGCATTATTTTGTGCTCCTTTTCTCTGGTGAAATGTTCAGTGTGCCTCTTTTCTACCACAGGGTTGCTGTATGCTGGAGACAAACTGGTAGAAGTGAATGGAGTTCCCGTGGAGGGACTGGAACCGGAGCAAGTAATACACATTCTGGTATGATGATATAGTCTTTCATATTTTTAATACCACCCACCAAGAACATATAAAGAATTCAGATGCACTTCTTCTATACCCAAGCATAAATCCTGAAGAACCACATTTTTTAATGTGTGTAGAAAACCTCTTTTAAAGAAGGGTGCTTGTTATAAATTCTCATAGCTGTTTCGATGTGCATCTCCCATGCTATATGGCAGGGATTCTCAACCTGTGGCCCGTGGGCAGGATGTGGCCCACGGCACCATTTCATGTGGTCCCCCACCGCCCCCACCACACCAGGAAGTGCCATGTGGTGGAGGAAGGGCAAAATGGCCGTCCTGCCCCCGAAGCTGTCTGAGGCCCCCAGCTTAAATAGATGGAGAACTACTGCTATATGGTGATTGACATTAGTTTGTCTGATGCTTTTTATGTTTACTGATTAAAGGTAAAGGTCTCCCTTGTTTGAAAGCCTGCTAATCACCCAAAGGTTAATGAAGGATTCACTTTTTTCCCTGTAGAGTTTCTATGAAATGTCCATTTCCAACTAGCTCAACTGGTTCCTGCCCCCCACCCCCATGATATGTTGTTGTTGCTATCAAGACTAATTTCTGGTGTTGGTTCCAGATCCCTGTATCCCCAAATCTATAGATTTTTTAGGAAATAGAAAAAAGAGTAGTGTGGTAGAGAATGTTATTTATTACATTGTGACTATAGTTGCTTGGAGTAGAAGTGATGTTATAGATAATCATGGTTATACCTGAAAGCATACAAGAGGCAACTCACAAGCAAAAACAAGGTACTGTATTTTGCAATTTAAGTGAGGTAAACTCTGCATTCCTGTTTTTGAACATACAGTATATGGATTTCCCTCTTCTAATGGGGCAGTCCAAAGAGCTATATTCTCTCCTCTTTTTTAGGATTGGAAAATCTTTGGTTTTCATTTTTTTTACTAACTCCTAGAAGCCATTGACCAATGGTTAGGGATTATGCAAATTGTAATCTTAAACATCTGGAGAACCAAAACATTTTACACTTTCCCCATTATCATGCTTATGGTCTCAGGTTTCCTGTAGACATCCATGCCACAGTCTTTTCACTGTTCATACAACATCGACTTTGATATCTGTGTATTGTTCTTTAAAATACTGCCAGGCATGCTGTGGTCCATGGGGTCACATAGGGTTGGACCCAACTATATAACTGAACAGCAACAACAACTTTAAAAAAACCTTTTGGCATTAGAGATCATAATTTAAAAAAAAAAAACTCTGTGCAAACAATAAACATTTCTTAGGTAATCCCCTATGGAACCTCTTTTAAGAAACAACTTTATTAAATAGTTTGCCTGGATTCTTTGTTGATGTGCTGGTAGATATTTTCTCATGTGTTCTGTAAATGCCAGGATATTTACTTTAACTAATTTTTGAAAGATTTTGTTTATAACTTTTTTACAACCATTTCTGCCAATACATGCAAAATGGTTCCCAGTTTAAAATGCTGGTGCATCGTTCAACAGTTGTCATTACCGTCTGGAAGCAAAGCAGGAAGAAATGCAGTTGATGAAATCAAATGTGAGATATGGATGTTCAAAATATTGGATCAATACTTGGGAGACTTCAATTCAGATTTCTGCTGAGCCATGAAACTCCCAAGGTGCCCTTGGGCCAAACATACTCTTTCTGCCTGACCTACCTTTTATGGTTACTCTGAAGATTAATTAGGAAAGTGATGGCGAACCTATGGCACGCGTGCCAGAGGTGGCACCCAGAGCCCTCTCTGTGGGCACGTGTGCAGCCACCCCAGCAAAGACTTGACCCTGATCCTCAGCCCAGCAGCCAAACGGGAGTGCTTCCTTCCTCCCCCAGCACAGAGTTCACCCCACCCCTCTGCCCAGCAGCCCAATGGGTGTGCTTCCTCCCTCCCCCCAGCACAGAGTTTGCTCTGCCCAGCAGCCCAATGGGAGCGTTTACTTCCTCCCCTGTTGCTGTGTTGGCACTTTGTGACAAATAAGTGTTTTTTGAGTTGCAGTTTGGACACTCGGGCTCTAAATGGTTCGCCATCAGTGAATTAGGGGAAAGGAAAGCAATATATGATACTCTGAGCTCAGTGGAGAAAAAACAAACAAACAGGTGGTAAATAAATAGATAAATAATAAATAAATAAAATCAATGTAGTTGATGTGGCAAATGCATGAGATGGTTCTGAGAGTGGGAAAAGGTGCTGGGTAAGCAGTCCCAGGTGGGCCAACGGAGTGGACCTTCGCTTTCTGCTTTTTCCTGAACGACTGCTGTTGTGTTGTTGAAAACCATTCTTTAGCAGTGACCTACATATCTTGTCTGTTAACAGTTAAATGCAGTCACACTGCCTCTCCTTCTTTCTGTTAGAACAGTGTTGCTCTCAATTTTCTTAGAACCTGTCTTCATTAAATAACTTTATTTATAATTTAGAATGGGTAATCTGCCAGGGTTGGTGATTAAAATATTCTGACTGTGACAACAATAAATTTAGTCATTTCTTTTAAAAAAATTCTCATAGGCTTTGTCACAGGGAACCATTATGTTCAAGCTGATTCCAGTTTCTGATCGATCAGTCAGCAATCAAACAACAGTAAGGCATTTTTATTCCTTCAGTTCTCTCTTGTTGTGGGCCGTTAACCTAATACTGTTTGGCTGTAATGTGAATCTATAACAGTGATGGCAAACCTATGGCACGCATGCCAGAAGGGACACTCAGAGCCCTCTCTGTGGGCACGCATGCTGTTGTCCCAGCACAGAGTTCACCCCACCCCTCTGCCAAGCACTCCAATGGGAGCACTTCTTTCCTCCCCCCAGCACAAAGTTCACCCCATCCGTCTGCCCAGCAGCCCAATAGGAGTGCTCCCTCCCTCCCTCCAGCACTGAGTTCACCCCGCCCATCTGTGAAATGGACGGCAGCCTGTTGAATTTGGGCACTCAGTCTCTAAAAGGTTCGCCATCACTGATCTATAACAGCTCCTGGCAGCTCCTGGTAGCATCTAATATGACTACCTTGACAAGACAGAGAGCTGAGAAAAGAAATACCCCGGTGCAGGAAGTCACTTGGTGTGGTAGGGGCTTCTTCTTCCCCTCCTCCCCCTCCTCCTTTTTCTCTTTCTTCTTCAGGTTATGTTTATTGTTAGCTATTTTGAGCATGGTTTGTGGAAGGAGGTGGATGCATGGGTTCATGATTGCAGTAACAGTGTCTGTGTCCTTGTGCCAGCTTTATGTCCGAGCGATGGCAGACTACTGGCCTCTCCAAGACCCAGCCATTCCATGTGCTGATGCAGGGCTGCCATTTAGAAAAGGGGACATACTTCAAATCGTGGATCAGAATGATGCTCTGTGGTGGCAAGCTAGGAAAGTCTCAGATCTCAGTGCCTGTGCTGGACTCATTCCATCAAATCACCTTTTGAAAAGGTAATATGTGGCAACAGGTAAAAAGATCATGGGGAGCCATTGTGGTGTGTTGTGGTTTAGGGTGTCAGATTAGGACAGAAGAGATCCAGGTTCGAATCTTGCCGCAGCCATGATTTTCATTGAGTGATTGTGATCCAGCCACACCCTTCCCTTGCATGACCTTATTATTCCTTATGGGGCTGCTGAGAGTTGGGACAGTTATACGTACTTTCTTGAGCTCTTTGAAGGAAACAGGAGTAACAAATGCAAGGGCACCACCTTGAGAGGCAACAGTTAATTCTGAGAAATACAGAATGGAAGTAGAAGACATCTTCTGAAAATGTTTGCCCCTGGTAAGCTTTTGTGCCAAATTCAAAGTTTCGATGTTGACATAGGTCCCTAAATTGTTTGGGACCTCGATACCTGCCATAACATCTGTCTCAAAGAACGGCTACCTACACCACCTATTCCTCTCAGCCCTTGTTATTACATGTGGTCACATCGAGGAAGGCTTGTAGAACGTTAATTAGGAATCGAGCCTTCTCAGCTATGGACTGTATCTGTGAAATACACTTCCAATTAGAGCAGAGGTGCCCAAACTATGGCCCATGGGCTGGATCTGGCCCCTGATACCAATTCATCCGGCCCACACCACCCTCGTCAATCTTGGAAGCCGAAGTACAGGTGCATTTTACTTCCTCTTCTACGAGTGACGAGGGTGGCGCAAGCCAGATTAATTGGCATCAGAGGCCAGATCTGGCTCATGGGCCATAGTTTGGGCACTCTTGACCTAGAGGTATGTCATGTCCACTCTTTCCAAACTTTCAGAAAGTTGGTAAAAACAGAATTTCATAAAGGAGACTTTAAAAACATATTTCTCCCTGCAATATAATTTGTATTGCCATCTGGTTCTCATTTGCTCTTGTGTATTTTATTATTTTATTTTTCTGCAATATGTTACACTTGCTGGGTCACAGAAGTATCCCAAAGGCAAAAAGCCAATGATTGAAACATTTTTGTCTAGGCTGTTTTCAATTTGTTTTTTTAAAAATGGCCAACTATGTACAGCCTATGGCTAAAATTGAGGACCTTCTAGACAACCATTTTGACAATGGGAGTCATAGAAGGCTTGTGTTGTAGGTCTGTTCTGGCTGGATTTTGTAACAGAATGTGACACAGGCAGAAAATGTCCCATACTTGCCTCTCTGATCATCTTTCGAATGTGCAAGTGGTAAGAGTGCTAATTCTAACTAGGTTCTTTTGCAACTCCCCCCCCCCCTAATTACTTTTTTTTTCCTGTCTAGGAAGCAGCGAGAATTCTGGTGGTCTCAGCCTTTCCAACCTCACAACTGCCTCAAGTCAACAATCTGTGAGTCTAAAAATGTACCCATTCAGAAGGCTTGAGGTAGAAATGCTTCTCAGAGCGCTTCACAAATTAGACTTCCACAGATTCGGGGTGTGAGATGTTGATTTCCGATCTGAAAGTGCAACCTGCCAACCTAGGAGCATAAAATTTAGTCTGATGAATTAGACCAGGGGTGCCCAAACTAAGGCCCGGGGACCAGATGCGGCCCTGACACCAATTCATCCGGCCCACAAAGCCCTCATCACTCCTAGAAGCAGAAGTAAAACATGCCCAGATAAAGTGGCATTCGGGGCCGCACCCCGGCCCCGGGCCTTAGTGACTGGCTCCCTGAACCACATGATCGGCCCTCGGCCCGAAAAGTTTGGGCACCCCTGAATTAGACTTTTCAAGCTGGAGACTGGGTCACGCTCTCTGAGGCAGTTTCGAAGGTCGGACGGCCATTTTGCCCTGCCTGCACGATGTGGGTGGACATTTTGTCCCAACAGCTTCAGAGGGACAGCCATTTTGTTTCTCAACTGCCCTTGGAGGGGTGGGGGGCTACGTGAAATGGCACCACGGGCCAGACCCGACCCACAGGTCTTAGGTTGGGAACCCCTGAATTAGACCAATTACTTTAAGTCACAAAGGAATTATGACCGATTGGAAGATATTCGTGGAAGTCAGCAAATACATACATGTATATTGTAAAGAGGAAGAGAGAAAGAGAAGCTATGCAGATCATGTCCACTGCATTCAGTTTTTAAAAAGCCATAGGGTTCAAGGCCGTGAGCCAGCACATTACAGAAATTCTGCTTTTAAACAATTTTTTACATTTATTCAGACAAAGGCATTAGCAGAGCTCTTGGCTCTGTCTCCTCCTGGGCTTATTGCAATGGGTGGTGCTTTTATGCAGCTCATGCCAGTGGCACCAGAGTCTAATTGGACTAGTTTAGCTTTCTCTCTCCAAGTGCATAGATACATCAGATACTGTACAAACATTCTGCCACATAAGCATGCTGTATCCTTTTATCTATTAGATACTATATCATAGTTAGTCGCTCCATCTCTGAACGTGTGTGTTTCTAGTAGCAATGTAGGCAGTCCTATAACTCGATTGTTTTGTTTTTAATTTCTTCCATGAATTTGCTGCAAGTAGTGAGTACCGTAGCAGAAGGTAAGCAGTGGTATCTGGGTCTCATGTATTTCCCCACATCTGTTCAGCAGCTGAGCTCTCCAGCCTGCTGCTCACTCCGATGTTGACTCTGTCTCTAGGCAGTTTCTTTTCTGATTACAAAATGGAGAGGGGTGTATTATTCTTGATGGAAAAGTATTATTCCGAACATCTGAAGGCCTAGTCAGACTTTATAGCCTGAAGGTGGGAAGGCTTGTAGCATGTTGATGACAGGGGGATGCAGGTAAATCCCACCTTCCACATTTCCTCCTCATCTCAAGTGCTGCAGACCTTTGCGTGTTCACAGCAAAGGTGTGCAGCAGTGCTTGTAAGCAGGTAAATGCACCTGCAGCCTTTCTGTGGGGGTGATAAGCCCTACCTTATCAGAGACCCAGATCATAGAATCACTAAAAGCGATGCTAAGAAGCGCTGCTATAGATTGTTGCTGTGTTTTCCCCCGGTCTTCCAGGTAAATTGGAAACATAGGATACGGGATTTGACTTTCCATACATCTTTTGTCATGTCTGTGCCATGTCTCAAGTCCTATCTGCTTTTGGGTATAATGCCTGGATGGAGCCTAAGTTTCAGAGTAGCATCCAATAGTGGGGTCGTTCCCTTCTGTCACCTGGCCAAGGCAAGGTTAAGTAAGTGAGGAAAAACTTGGGCGAACTGGCTTTGCTGCTTTTCATTAGGAAGCTCAGAAAAGCAATAATAAATAAGTAACAGTAAGCAAGTAATGCTTGAGGGATTAGGCCAAACCTCTGCTTTAGAGATTTCTCCTTATAATGCCCATGGAAAAAGCTACCAAGCTAGTTGTGGGTCTGACAGAATAGCATCTTTCAGCTTGGGAAAATGAGAGACCTAACCTAAACTGCAGGTAAATAAATGGGGTCTTAGGTGCTTTCAAATTACCATATATACTTGAGTATAAGCTGACCTGAATATAAACCGAGGTACCTAATTTTGACCTGAAAACCCAGGAAAATAGATTGACCCAAGTATAAGCCGAGGATGGGAAATGCATCAGCAGCTGCTAGTGAGTTTCAATAATCAAAATACATGAAAATATGTTAAAATTAATTAAATTGTTAGCACATCTCAGTCTGACACGGTCTTGGGACCCTCATGGTCACTGACCCGAGTATAACCCTTGCCCCCTTTTGGGGGCTCATTTTGGGGGCTAAAAAACTCAGCTTATACTCAAGTATATACGGTAATGACTTTTAACAGCATTGTTTTTACTTGAAATGGAAAAGAAATTACAGTGTAATATTTTATGCCATGACACAGTGTTGGAATAGTAGAGAGAGAAAAATGAAGACATTGGTCCTCAGAGGGACTGTTTTCTACTTTTACACAACAGTTGGTTAAAGCCTGGAAAGCATGGCTTCTCATCCTTCTTTTTCCAATTATTTTTAGACCCTACAGAAGATGATATGCAGATTGATGAGAAGTGTGTCGAAACAGGTAATTGAACTTGGGTTGGTGGACAGGATGTATCCATGTAATAACGAAGCAGTCTTTTAAAATTTGAATAAAAAATGTATACATATTTAAAATGATATGGGTCTGCAAACTCAAGTAGACTTTTGGCAGCAGGTCAAATCATGTGACTGCAGCCATGTTTTTAAGCTTCTTTTAAAACTTTTAAAAACTTTTAATTTCTGAACTGGTTTTAAATTGTTGTCTTTGCTGTTGTGTTGGGAATCACCCTGGGTCCCTTCGGGGAGGACGGCGATAAACAAATTTAAATAAATAAATAAATAAATAAATAAATGTTCCGATACGCATACTGCATCTGATTATAGCCAAAAGATTGAAAAGTCATGATCCAATACCATATACCTTTTATTCCTAATTGTGTGGGAAAATGTTTAAAATTCAGATGGTTAAATTAAGTTTGAATTCCGTGTTCTTCATAAGGTCAAATTCTTCCTAAATTTTCAATTTATTTCTCTTTTTTCTCTTTCACTCTCTAAAATGCTCCAAAGTATTATCGCATTTTAATGAATGTTGACCAAAACTAGCTCAAAATTCTCTAAAATCTCAGCACGGCTACTGAACACTTTGCATGTGGGAAGGGGCTTGTGTGTGAAATTTAGATTGAGAGAATGCTGAGGGGCAGAGTTAAATATTTTGTGCCTCCCATTGCCATAGCACCAGCCCAGTTTAGAGCCTATTCCTACAGCCCAGCTGCTTTTAACTAAAAATAAGGTCCAGTTGTGGTTCCCCACCCTTTCCCCTGTCATATACTTTGGCCCTTAAGCATGGATCAGACAAGGAAATGAGATTTAAATTGTGGATCCAGGTGAGATAACCCATCCCACAACTTGATATGTACACAGCCTTATTCTAGAACAGGGGTGCCCAAACTAAGGCCCATGGGCCGTATCCAGACCCCGATGCCAATTCATCCAGCCCATTCTGTCCTCATTACTTCAGGAAGTGGAAGTACGACACTTTTGACTTCAAGTTCTGGGAGCTACAAGGGCAGTGTGGGCCAGATGAATTGGTGTCAGGGGCCAGATCCAGCCCACAGGTCTTAGTTTGGGCACCCCTGTCCTATATAAAAAGGGACCATTGTCTGGGCTGGCCATAACAGCATATACTTGTGCAGCACAGAGAAAAGATTCATAGATCAGATCACCAGCCTGTCATCCAGTGTCCACCACCCCAGCATGCTACTGGGTAGCCATGTGAGTTGGTTAACCAACAAGGGATATGTGTTTTCCCAGGTGTGAACCCACTAGGGTGGAGAGAAACCCTGTGATTTCCAGTGTGGGGAACTTTGGCAGCCCTCCTGCCAGGCATGTTCCCCACCTGATGCTCCCATACACACCGTAGTACTGTACTAGTACTGTACTAGTAATAGTAATAATAGGGTGGATGAGAGAAATCCACTTGTCAAATGCCAATGAGAATCTAATAGTGTCCTCCTGATACAGCAAGGTTGAAAAACTTTTCTAATGTGATATGTTATAAATCTTAATGATAGTATTGAAATGAAAATGCATTTGCTATTTTTGCTCCCTGGATGACTTAAAAGATGAGGAGACTTTTGAGTCTGGTAAGTGAAATTCTTTCTGCAGTTTTGATTAGTAGCTACAACTAATTGTAGTACTTCCCTGGTTATGAAGTTTCAGAAAAGCATACAGTATTAAGCAACCACTCTATCCATGTGTGTGTGTGTGTGTGTGTGAGAGAGAGAGAGAGAGAGAGAGAGAGAGTGAGAGAGAGAGATTTTTGCTGCTCTATTTACTGAACAACATCTTGAGATGTTAATAACCAATCTAAAACCCATTTGAGATATCTTAGTTTCTCATCAAAAGAAGTGTTTGTTCAATTTTAAATTACTCTTGTACATATGGTGAAAATTATAGTACTAAGTGTCAGAGTGGACAGCTGGCAGCTAATAAGATTACATTATGTAAGTGTGATTGAAGGGCTAATCTACTTTATGACATCCTTATTACTCTTGATGATGGGGTGGGATCCATTTTGACACTTAGACACTGGCACAAATTTGCACATTAAAAATAAAAGTAGGGTATATCTGAAGTATTTCTGTTCATAAACAGAGCGGATCAGGCACCTGTAAAGGACAACAGTAATTATGAGATAACATTTCTTACAAACCTCTTTTTCAAACAACAGGGTTGATTTTATCCTCACCAAGTATGTTCTGAGGGCTATTCCACCCACCCACCCCCACAGTAATTCTGACAATTAGAACAAATTGAGTTACAAACCATAATCCCGAATCTGGAGTTTTAGACCACATGCAGTGTCTTTAGTATATTAGAATCCACAGAGCTTTAAATGAGGGCATCCCTAAATCTTTTTAAAGACTTGAAATACCAGGAGACCAACCTTGATGCAGGTGGGAACTGATTTGCCTGCAAAAGCCTTAATGCATGATTTCAGAACCTTTGGTCCTCCAGATGTTTCACACTTCAATGTTTGGGAACTCCTACAAGGATGTCTAGTGGTACAGAGAATGGTGTTCAACTTTCTGAAGGATAAATATTGCTCACCCTGATCTAAGGAATCTTGTAGGGGTGAAACTAAGAGCCTGTCTACATAGGTACATAGCCCACTCTATGGGGAGGATTGGGTGCAAATTGTGGTCTAATGGTGTCCACACTTCGATTGGGCCAATCTGCCCCAACCTGCCCATTTTGAAACCCCTTTAGGGGTTGAAACTAAGCCAGCCCAGCATATATTATCCACAGCATATGTGCCAGTGTAGATAAGCCCTAGGAGACAAAGGCTAAGAGTAATAAATGGCCAGACTGGGATCGAAGTGGTATTTGGGGCAATGTGGAAGCAAGTAAAGAAGGCAGTGTGGGGACGCAATGTTCTAGTACTGCAAAGGACCAATTATCTCTTCAAACATGTACAACCTACTATATTTTAACCTGAATCTTCCTGTTTTTAATTTGTGTGTGTGTGTGTGACATACCAGAGGAGCTTAAAGAAGGTAATTTTATTTTTTTCCCTCCCCTTTTATTATCTATATTTTTCAAAAGAAGGTTGTTGGTCATTCAGGGCTTTGTCTATGCACAGAAATCCTGTGCAGAGTGAAGTTCAATCTCTAGCAGAGGTGCCCTCTGAAGAAATGTCAGATATCACTTTAGTCAGGGCAGGGTTGCCTCACTCCATGCCTCCTTATCAAGGGAGGGAACCTCTGTCGATTGGACCCACAAAGCACAGATCCTGTGTTGTTGATGTATAGAACAAATCAGCCACGTGCGTCAAAGTAAAATTGCCTGATTACTTAAATGCTAACATTCATCCTGATTCTGTCTTTAATTTGAGTTTCTACAGATCTCATTAGATATATAGGGGGAGATTTCATGCTTTTGTGTGTGTGCAGTGACTGCATAGTGTAGATGGTAGGGTGGTGAGCAAATGTGCAAGCTCTGAATTTTTTGCAGTTATTTCTATTCCACAGCTCAGCCCAGATAGCTATCTTGCCATGTGTGAAGTATGATTAGACACATTAACAACAAATTAATTAGCAACAAATTAACAGTAGGAGCGCGGGAAGCTGCCTTAGTCAGATCCTTGATCCAACTAGGCCACTATTATTTATACTAACTGATAGAGTCTGGCTGTGGCCCAACTTGGATAGGCAAGATGTTGAATGTTGCTACCATTTAGGAAAGAATTGAAGACGTGGTTGCCAAAATGGGTCTGGGGGCCGGGATTGTCAACAAGCTCCCCTTTCTCGCTCGTCTGAGGCTCTTCCCTCCTGTAATTAATTTTTTAATGTTGAGGTTTTGTAGATTTTATATTTGCTTTTAGACAATAAATGGCACAGCGGTGTGGTGGTAATATTGTGATGTTTTAAAGGGTTTTTTAAATTGTTTTATATTGGCTTTAACTTGTGTACACCACCCAGAGTCCTTTGGATAGGGCAGTATATAAATCTATTAAATTAAATTAAATTAAATATGTAAAGCAGGTGATCTACCATTAAGCTACAGAATTGTCTGATAGTCCCAATTTCCTCATGGTATAGGAAACTCTAGGGAAGCTTAGAGAGCTTATGTTTTTGGGAGGAAAGAATATTATTGTTATGACTGAACAATCGTGAACAAGCTGTCAGCTTCATTGGAGTTCATGTGACTTCTGCATTCAGTAAGTCCCAACCCATCCATATACCTTTTGTATCCAGTGTATCTGTGTGCTGTCCCTCATTATCTCTGCATAACACAGTACTAAGCAACGGCATGTTCTGTGAGACATTTTCCCCAACATAGCAGGAGTTATTGTTCCAAATGCCGCGGTAGGGACTTACGGGCCAGGTAGGGAATTATGGGCCACTCTGTAGTCTTCTTGTTTCTTTGGTTTTTTGGGACCCATAACTAGGCTGGGGCGTTTTCTACTCAGTAAGTGAACACTGCCTGTTGAACTAACAGTCACAGTCAGTTTAGAAAACAAGGATCAGTTCAATATAATATAGTAAAGTAGCCTAGTAAAGGTAAAGGTTTCCCTTGCTCGAAAGCCAGTTGTATCCGACTCTAGGGGTCAGTGCTCATCTCTGTTTCTAAGCCGAAAAGCCAGTGCTGTCTGCTTCTGCAGACGTTTCCATGGTCATGTGGCAGGCATGACTAGACACCGGAGCGCATGGAACGCTGTTACCTTCCCACCGAAGTGGTCCCTATTTATCTACTTGCAATTTCTTGCTTTCGAACTGCTAGGTTGGCAGGAGCTGGGACAGAGACGGGAGCTCATTCCATCCTGCAGTACTCGGGAATCGAACTGCTGATCTTCTGCCTCCCAGTCAGTGTCTTAGTGACTTGAGCCACTGCAGTCCCTAGAAAAATGCAAAAAGTTAACCTCTATTGGCCAAATCCTTTTTCCTAGTTATGTTAGCAAAATACAGTGTACTTTTGGGATATATGGATTGCTATAAATTAATAAATCAGCATAGGCATTATCTGTTGCATAACTGAGTTGTGCGACTCAGTGTGCAAAAGATAATGTCTATGGTTATTTCTTAACTTGGAACAATTTGCCTGCAAATTTACACCATTCGTATTGCTCTGCAGGAGGATTGTGGCCATCATTAAAGAGCTGTTACTTTTTTGTTCTCTTCTTTTAGTAGCATTTTTATTGATTTTACAAGTTTGTAATAGGTAAGATGCTTGAAATTTTTGAAATGGTAGCCGTGTTAGTCTGTGTTTCAAGCATACTAGTTGTTGTTCAGTCGTACAGTCGATTCCGACCCTTCACAACTCCATGGACCGCAGTCCTCCAGGCACCCCTGCCCTCCACCGTCCTCCTCAACCCGCCCAGCTCTGTGCCCATTGAGTCTACAATACCATCTAGCCATCTCATTTTTGGCCACCCCCTTTTGCCTTGCCCCTTTCCCAGCATCAAGGCTTTCTCAAGTGAATCCTCTCTTCTCATTTGATGTCCAAAGTACTTTAGCTTCATCTTTACTATTTGACCTTCTAAGGAGCAGTCAGGGTTGATTTCTTCTAAGATTGACCTATTTGTTCTCCTCGCTGTCCAGGGGACTCTCAAAACTCTCTAACACCACATTTCAAAGGCGTCTATTCTTCTGCACTCAGCTTTCCTAATGGTCCAGCTCTCATAGCCATACATTGCCACCGGGAATACCATTGCTTTGACTATGCTTTGCTTTGACTATGACCATCAAAACAAGAAGACGAAAAACCGTTGTGACACCTTAAAGACTAACTGGTGTATTTTGACGTTAGCTTTTGTGGATGAAGTTTACTTTATTAGAATATGAGTGAGACTACATGGTATCAAATTATAATTCTAATAAACATTCTACCTTTTTATTACACTTGCTTCCATTTTATATGTTGCTTTCCCCCTTTTTAATTACAGAAGAGGAAGAATTCAGTGGATCTGGTCAGCAGGTTTTTATTCGTACGTAGTTATTTTAAGAGAGAGAATTATTGGTGGGCTGTCAAAGTACTTTATTATTACTTTAAATTTGAGATGAATTTATCTTGTTTTTCATGTCTAAATATTCATTTATTCTCTGCTTTGTCCTGTTAAGACTCCAAAAAGCTGTGTTTAAAATAAAGTTTGTATTTTTTTTTGTTCTCTCCTGATAAATCACTTCCTTAAAGAAGCTTGAACTTGACCTTGCCTATGAGCCTCAGCATGTCTTAATTTGGCACTGAGTCAAATTAATTCTAATAAACCTTTTTATTACACTTTATTACCTTTTTATTACACTTTATGAGTATCAGAGGTTATAGGGTGTGATGGAAACTGCTGAGCATCTCAATGGCTATCCTGTAAGCCATTTATAGATCCCTGAAAACATAGTAGCTGAATTGCCTTAAATTGAGAGATAAATTGCTTTAATGAGCCATGGCGCCCTTCGAGACATCTGTTCTTAGGAAACTATCCATCGGCCTCCAGAGTTCACTGGCATGGATGGAAGGGGTAAAGTATCATGATGCAACTGTGGAATGTGGGAGAAAAATATATACCCTGTCTCTGGTCTCAATGAACTAAAGCAGGACTCACCAACCACACACCCTGTCCCTCTTAGCCAGCATATCCTGGTAAGAGTGGGCAGGAGTTGAGAGCCAAAAGTTGTCCAGCCTGGGATTAAGCTATCAGCCCACCCTTCATGTTGGGTTCGATCCCTGGGGTTTCAAGCCTACGTCTTTCTGCTTTTCTCAGCTGGTTTCCGGAGAAGTATGCGCTTGTGTCGCAGAAAAGCCCGCAACGGCCACCTGCCTTGTTATGCCCCGTGCCCGGGCGGTTGTTACAGTGCTGTTGCAGCACCATATGAAGAGGTGGTGAGATACCAGAGACTCCCTGGTGATCGGAATCGGTTAATTGTCCTAGTAGGTAAGTGGCAGCCGCTTCAATGGACACCAGTGAGTAAGAAAAGATTGTGCTAGTTTTTGCTAGGAGAAATGCATCTTTGGATAGTAGTGAGAGCGATGTGCAACAAACATATCATATTGAAGGAGGTGACCTTTGCAGTCCCAAGAAAGATATTTTGGCATTGTGAAAGAGCAGTTTTTTGTTTTTGTTTTTGCTCCAGTCCAGGAAATAAATAACCTTTTCCTCTGTGATAAATATTATTTCTTTTAAAATGGGGGATGCTATCTATTTTTAAAACTAAACTTTTAACTGTTCCTTTCTTAAAATACTCAGGTCCTTCAGGTGTTGGAGTGAATGAGCTACGGAGGCGACTTATTGGCATAAACCCTCATCACTTTCAAAGTGCAGTCCCACGTAGGTGACATTTTATGTTTGAGATCTTAATTCTAGCAGGAGGAGAGATCCACCAGTCTTGTACCGTTGAACTCCATATAACGAAAATAGTTGGTTCCACAAGGCACTTTGTTATAATTTTTTTTCCATTGTACGATGCATGCATCGTATAATGAAAGTCCCTATGGGATGCATTGTACAATTAAAATCTCTATTGTACAATTTTTCCCATAGAGATTTTCATTGTACGATTCCCCCCCACCCAGGAAGCATTGCATCATACAACAAAAAAATTTGTTGTATGATGCAACTTTTTTTCCAAATTCTCTTCAATGTATGATTTTGTTGTTGCATGATGTATTCATTATACGAGGTTCGTTATGCTGTCTTAGTACAGTATTCTGCTGTTATTTGTGGTTAGTAGTTTAACTGCAAATTTGAAGTTCAGGAACTCATCTTGATAGCTCCTACAGCCATGCCTCTAAGGAGAATCCATAGGCACTTTCTTCATACTTAGATTTTATTTATATGCAGCGTTCCATGCGCTCCGGTGTCTAGTCATGCCTGCCACATGACTATGGAAACATCTGCAGAAGCAGACAGCGCTGGCTCTTCGGCTTAGAAACAGAGATGAGCACTGACCCCTAGAGTTGGATACGACTGGCTTTCGAGCAAGGGAAATATTTACCTTTACTAAGCTAATCTTTTGGTTAAAAATATCATCCTAAAAACCAAGTTGTGCAAACCAAATAAGCTACTGATAAAATCGTTCCATTAAATGTATAGGGCATGTCTGCAGTTTTGTATCTAGTTACTGAGGAGTAAATTACAGTACTTTGAATTCTATGATTTTTTTTGTTGTTCAGTCGCACAGTTGATTCCAACCCTCTGCGACCCCATGGACCACTGTCCGCCAGGCACTTCTGTCCTCCACCATCCCCCTCAACTCACTCAGCTCTGTGCCCATTATCTCCACAATACCATCTAGTCATCTCATCTTGGGCCGTCCCCTTCTTCTTTTGCCCTTGACCCTTCCAAGCATCAAGGCTTTCTCAAGTGAATCTTCTCTTCTCATTTGATGTCCAAAGCACTTTAGCTTCATCTTTATTATTTGACCTTCTAAGGAGCATTCTATGATATTTACATCCAAATGAATTGGTTGCATTTGTAATATACTACACATCTTTGGCTAGCTGAAAGGCACTACCTGTATTTAACTTTTGATTAGAAATGTCAAGGTGTTTTCTCACAGCTTTTTAGGTGGTATGCAGGGTTGATGTCTGCATGAAGCGTGTCATACATTATAATACACATGTATAAGTTCTGCACAAGCCTTTTGGATTTAGGGCAGGCCTTTTCATTTAGGCTATAATTATTAGCTGGAAAGCAAGGAAAGTATTAAACATGTGGACTTTTCCTAACAGTTCTGCCCTGCTAAAGATTTACAGATGCATTAAAATGTTTTTGATAGCATTGCCACTCTTCTTCCTTTTAAAATAGACACAACCCGTCCTCAAAAGAGCTACGAAGTGAATGGTCGAGAATATCACTACATATCAAAGGAAACATTTGAAAATATGGTGTACGGTCACAGGTAATTATTAGATTTATACTGCTTACTTCCCCCCCCCTATGTTTTAAGGTCATGTGGTCAAGCGCTAAGACACACAGGGGTGCTCAAATTATGACCTGTGGGCCGGCCCCAGCTTGTGGCATCATTTTATGTAGCTCACACCGCCTGCACCACTCCCAGAAGCAGAAGTAAAATGTGCCCATTGACATACAGGATGCTGCCGTATGCACCCATGGCTGTTGTAAATGTGTTAATGACAGCCACTGGTGCATTTATGGCAGTGTTCTGCACGTGTGAGTACATTTTATTTCTGCTTCTGGTGGTAGGAAACGCGTGACCAGTCCGCTGAACCACACAACTGGCCCACTGAACAACATGACTGGTCTGCGGCCTGAAAAGTTTGGGCACCCCGTGCTAAGAGATCTAATAAGTGGAGTTTGGCTGCAGATTTCCTGCTGGACACAGTAGGAACCATGTCATACTTACATTTAGTAATCGAACGATACTAGTCTGTTTGAACAACAAATGTATAATGTGCCAAAGAGAATTAAGTGTTTTCAACCATGCAGTGATCCACAATCATTCTCCTTATTTGCTTTAAGTTCTTCAGGGAAATGAGAATACAGTAGTGTAAAAAAATCTTGTGAAAAGTTCTTAGTTATGTTAGAGTGTATCTTGATCATGGAATAAATTGGGTTTTTAATCATGTTTGTGTGGAATCAAATTCAATTCACATGATATTTGAGTCATTGTGCATGTCCATTGTAAACGCACCCACCCAACCCCGTAACATATTGATACACTGGATTACACTGGTTTTGCAATAATTTCCCTTCAAACTGAAATGACAATTGTGCTGTTTTTCGGTATATTATATGGAAGTTGTTGCTCCTGGTTTAAAGTATGAACTTTTGAATCTCTTGTAAAAAAATTATTCTAAATTTTATAACACTATAATGATATTACACTAACAGCAAATTCATTATTCAGTGCTGAAGTGTCATAGTGATATACGTGTTACAGATTTAAAAAATTATTTTTATGTTTATAAGGGGAAAACCAAGAAACACAAAATACATCAACACATACATTCACATGCTCGTAATCCAAAAAGAATAAAAATTCAAAACAAATGGCCACCAGTGATGACTTAAAATAATCTGTAGTTTATTAAAATAAATTTATAAAATAAAATTCAGTTGTGAATTGTGTATTCTTCAATACTTGAATCAATTCTGAATCTGGCAAAAGCAATGCAAATGTAAATTTTTTTTAAAACTAATGTAGACATATCCTTACTCTATTGTCCTTGAACTGCTGCAACATTGTTTTATTGTAATTAAGTACATAGCCTAGAAATGTAACCCACAAAAAATATAATAATAAGCTGAAGCTATTCCGTAACAGTGATAGAATAATGCTCTGGTACCAGAGTATTGTCCTATTACTTTACAGTTATGGATGGCTTCAGCATATAATTATATCAATTGTTTTTAAAAAAGAAAATTCCCAAACTCTCACTAATACAATAATAGTGCTGGTCCATTTGTTTTTTAAATATGTTTTTATTATTATCCAAAAATAAATATACAAACATAAATAACACTTGAACTTGTTAGCAATGATTATATGAATCTACTCTAGTACCAATCTGGTATGTACTATTCTATGTTCCTCCCTTCGCTATTTAACCAATTTAGGTAATTTCTCATAATTTCTCTGGGAAGAGAGATAAGCCATTGCTTTTTAAATTCCAGAATGTGTTGCTAGGTGTAATCTGATACTTACAACACCTTCCAATGATTGATTAAGCCTACAAGTATCCATTTGATGACTAAATCAGAACTGAGAAAGGCTACAAACCTTGGCCTTTAAAAAAATGGTTTGTTCCGCCCTTGCCTCCCAAACCCAACTATATATATCACAAGATCCAATAAACCCTAAACCCAACATATTTGTATATTTCTGTAGTATTTTTTAAAGTATTGCCCCAGTGGCAGTGATGGCTGGTGACTCCTATTTCGGAGGTGCTGAAAATCCACACCAGCTTTTCATCTCTACATTAGGTGGGAGCTGTCCAAAGTGTTAAACCTCTTTTTGGGGGATAGAGTAAGTAGTCCTCTCTTTATGGCCTGTTTCACTTGAGGAAGGCCTCCCCAATTTTCCTTGTTTGCTCTATTTGTAGAATGTTGGAGTATGGAGAGTACAAGGGAAATCTGTACGGCACAAGCATTGACTCGGTTCGGGCAGTCCTTGATGCTGGGAAGAGCTGTATAGTGGATTTAGAGCCTCAGGTGAGTCATTAAGATAACAAAATGAAATTGTCGAAATGTTCTTCAAGTGAAGTAAACAAGTACAGTGTAGTGTGGTGGATAGAGTATTGGACTAGGATTCAGACTTGAATTCAGATTCCAACTTGGCTGTGGAAACTCATGCGGACAAGAAGGACAGTGGTAACCTCACTACTTAAACATCTTATATCCTTTGAAAACCCTGTTAGGAACGCCATCAGTTGGATGTAACTTGAAGGCACTTCTCACATAACAAAGTGAATGAAGCAAGTTTTTAATTAAAAAGAATAACATCAAGATTAGTAATCAGTAATAACCATATCAGAACTATATACTATACACTAAAGGCAGTTGAATACAATGAAATGCCATTGCTAAATTAGTCAATCTGGTACAGATAGTGAACAAACTCAAGACATGGAATGGTTATAACCACAGTAATTTTGACACACGTGCTCCTGAATTAATAGAAACTCTGGAGATACAGGATAAATCAATAATATTTTGATTTTTACTAAGAACATAATAGCAATTACACTTATAGACTGTCCTATTGCACTTAGTGGGCAGTTCACAAGTCATTAACCTGGGCAGAAGTGTATTGTGTGTTTCATACATGAAACAAAAAAGGGATGTTTAATTTTGTTTATTGCCTTGCAGAGCATTCAGTTGGCTCGTACTCATGAACTGAAACCCTACATTATATTCATTAAGCCGTCAAGTGTAAGCTGCATGAAGCAGACACGGAAAAACGCTAGAATAATTACAGACTACTATGTGAATATGAAATTTAAGGTGAGATTTGAAAAAGGAGTAAAAAGGCTATCAGATTTGTATGGATTATGTGAAATAAAGCCATCACCTAAATATATAATTTTTCTTCACAAGAAAAAAGATGTTAAACTTTCTTTAGAACAACTCTAAGCTAGGCAATCATTTCAATATGACAGGTGTAAGGGAAGAGTACCTTGTTTAATATTATGCAGTGCAGGCTGATAGAGCTTTGAGAACTGAACTCAAATCCACTGCTTATTTAACAATTTTGACTTAGATGGTATCATGAGAAAGTGTCAAAAGCAGTTGCTTTTTTTTTTTGCCTGTACAGCACTTTATTTTGGGACTGGGCTTAGCTTTTTGAATTATTTGACTTCAGAGCTAGAATAATAGCTTTGTTTAGCCTATTTTCAGATTTAAACATACAGATGGTTCTACGGTATAGCTTGTCAATATTCAACTTTTCTCCTCCTCTTCTTGGACAGAGATCCAGTTCAAATGGAACAAAGTATTTTGAGATGCCCAGGATGGAATATCACTAGGCTTACAGCCTAGCAGCAATTATACTGTTGTGTCAATAATGAAAAACAGCTGCTCTGCATGGGAGAGTTCATGCTGCCACTATGATTTCAATAAACTCAGCAGCTGCCAATAATTTCACAAATTGTGATGTATTGTATAAAGTCAGCCCCCATAAGGTGTTATAAACCATGCATTAACACCAAAAGCTATTCTGCAGTGCTCATAGTACTTCACATATGCTAATAATGCAGTTGGCAGGATGTGCATTAAATTCTTGCAAAATATTAGAATAGGGTACTGAAGTCATAGTATTTTAAATAATATTAATATAAAAATAAATCTTTAAAATTTTCAATAAAAATCCCTGAAAATCTTATGTACTTCTATAGTGCATTAGCAGAGCTGGCCACTAGAGGTCACTGTCTGCAAAGTAATGTTAGACAGAGGTAGACATTTTGTTAGCAACCATCTAGAACAGAGGCGGTTGAACCCTTCCTGCTTGTACCACACAAATGTGTGTGCTTAAACAAGGGTTTCAATGTTTTCCATTGTTTTAGGTATCTTCTAAAGGTCTTAGAACACATCCAGTGCAGATAAAGGGAGTATCCTGTAGTGTATTTTTTCAAACTGGCTTCAAACTTTGAGATACAGTAATACCTCATATAACATTAGTATCGAATAACACTAAAATCGCATAACATCAAGGAATCTGGGGGGGAAGAATTGCATCAGATAACATTAAGATCCTATGGGATGCTTCAGATAACAACCGCGAAAGCCTGTGTGGTTACAATGTATCTCTATGGATCCCATAGAGGATCAGATAACACTAAAAATCATATAACACGAAGACTTGTGGAACCAGGTTTTAGTGTTATATGAGGTTTTACTGTACTGTACATTTATTGCCATGATATGAGAGCAGTCAATATGTTGCTGTTTGAAATAAATGACAATCAGAGTAGTAGCACATTTCAAGAGGTGTCTCAAGTCATTTATTGCTCTGTTTGTTATAGGAGGAAGACCTGCAGGAGATGGAAGAGTCAGCTAAAAAGATGGAAATTCAGTTTGGCCAGTTTTTTGACCACGTAATCGTGAATGACAACTTACAGGATGCCAGCATTCAGCTACTCACTACTGTGCGTCGAGCCCAAGATGAGCCTCAGTGGGTCCCAACAACATGGATATGCTCAGAAAATCAGCCATAACTCTCGGGACTAGACAGTTTTATTAAGATTATAGTTAATGCTTCATACAACATTAACTGTGTGGTTGGAATTACCACAATGAATATATCTTTGGTTAAAGGAATTTTGCTGAGGATTAGGCAAAGAACTATTACAAGGTGTAAACATCCTGGCTACCTTCCTACATCACTTTAAGCCAGTCAATGGCTTAACAAACCAGAATATGAGCAAGCAGTGTACCAGTGGTATTTTGCTCCCTCTCGATGCAGGAAGTTGAGAAAAACAGAAATAGGAGAGTAATGTGTGTCATTCAAGCCCCAGGTTTTGTTTATCGTGCCCAATGAAAAAAGAATGTGTAAGCTAGCAATAAACCTTCACTTCAGGTGTAGGTTTATTAAGCTACATTTAATGGCTTAAAATCAAAATGGAGTGCAGCTATCCTTTTATGTGGCATGCTGAAGCATTGTATGTCCAGTAACATTTAATTTTGTACCCCAAAAAAGTATTGCACTGTAGTGATAATTTAATTGTTATAAAAAGGAATAAAAGAATTTATTTTGTTGCATTATTTGTGTAAGCCAGCTGTATTAATTTAATCATAGTTTCCCATGGATTTAGTTTGGTGGAATGTGGGTGCTTCCTCATTGCTTGAACATTCAAAAAGCTTGAAGGTGCTTCGAAAGGTAATTTTCCAGTCATAGAACAAGTCTTTGTTCTGAGAAAGGTCTCCTCTTGACTTAAGAGAGCATTGGAAGGTACTAAGAAAAGGGGCTTCCTCTCTTCTTCCACTGGCTCTGTTCAGTCAGGATTCAGGGAACGAGAGACATTATTGCCTATGGGCAGGGGTGGCCAAGCTTGGTGTTCCAGGCGTTCATGAACTTCAATTCTCAGAAGCCCTGATCAGGTGCGCTAACTTGGGCTTTTGGGAATTGAAATTCAAGAGCACCTAAAGCACCAAGATTGAGAAACCATGGCCTAAGGCAGGGGTGTCCAAACTTTTCAGGCCATGGACCAGTCACATGGCTCCTCCCAACGGAAGCGAAAGCAAAACGGCTAGCACATAACACCGTTGTAAATGACTCACGACTGTCGTAAGCCTGTTTACGATAGCCATGGGCCATTTACAAATGTTATGCGCATGCATGTTGTGTGCATGCATGGGCGTGTTTTACTTCCGATTCCACGAGGGGCAAGGTGGGCCGTGTGAATTAGCACTGTATATCCTGAAGGGGCTAGATCTGGCCCACAGGCCATAGTTTGGGCACTGCTGGTCTAAGGGATAACCCTTAAGTTATCCTGCATTTATTAATTTTACCACGGTGCTTATGAACCAGAACAAAGCAAGCATTTTTAAATTTTTTTTTACAGGTACAGCTCTTTCATAGAAGCAAGTTATGTCCGACTCTAGGGTGTGGCACATCTCCGTTTGCAGACAAAAAGCCAGCACTTGTCTGAGTCGACAGACATTTCCATGGTCATGTGGCCAGCAGAACTAGAAACCAGAGCACAGGAACACTGTTACCTTTCCCGCCAAAGTGGGGCCTGTTTCTCTACTTGGAATTCCTTGCTTTCAAACTGCTAGGTTGGCAGGAGCTGGGACAGAGACGAGAGCTCATTCCATTGCAAAGCACTCGGGTCTCAAACTGCTGACTTGCCAACCTTCTGGCCAATGTTTTAATCACTAAACCGGGGCAGTCCCTGACAGTCAAGACCAGACCCAACTCTTTCCTTGCAGTAGTGCAAAGTATTTAAGGGTGGATGCAAACCCAACCCGCACTTAAATACTGTCCTCTGCATTTCAACAGGGAAAAGAGGATGAACGCTGACCCTGCAAATGGCTATTTATGTTTCCCTGCTCCTGGGAGGCATGGAAGAGGTCGCCCTTGCTTGAAAGCCAGTCGTATTCGACTCTAGTGCTCCATCTGTTTACAGCCAAAGAGCCAGCGCTGTCTGCATCTGCAGATGTTTCCATGGCATGACTAGACACCGGAGCGAATGGAACGCTGTTTACCTTCCCACTGAAGTGGTCCCTATTTATCTACTTGCAATTTCTTGCTTTCGAACTGCTAGGTTGGCAGGCGCTGGGACAGGCATAGAAGATGAGGGACCTTGGTTAGTGCCTGCTGTGCTGACCAAAACATAACCGGGGCTCCACTACCCCGCAGGGGTCTTCTTATCAAAACCCACGGGGCTCCAGTGGGGTTTTGTCGACGTTGGCCCAATCCCGGGTGGCTCTTCCCAAAACCGGAGGGCGATGCAACAACGGGGAAGGGACACGTGGCGGAGGCCTTTCCACAGCCCGACAGAGGGGAATAGAGAGCCAGGCTGGAGCCGAGGCGCCGCCTCCCCTTCCCCTTTTTCTCCCCGCCTGAAAATGGCGCCGCCTCCGCTTGGCGTCCGCCGCGGTGCCTCGGAGACCAGCAGGGGCGTGCCTTCTTGGGGCGCCGTCCGGGTGGCTGGGCCGGCGGCAGCCACCGCCATCCCACCACAACCCGGGAGCGGGATGGGCGACGTCCCTCCGGTGAGGAAGGCAGGGAAGAAAGGCTCTTGCCGCCCTGGTTGGAGTCTTCTTGCGCCCCATGGGCTGAGATGGGGCTGCTCTTAATCATTGTACAACCAAGGGGCTTTTAATTAAAGCAGCCCCTGTAATTAAAAGGCAGGGGAGTGTTGCATTTGCCACCACCAGACCGCCGTCTCTTCTGTGCCGCCAGTCTTGCTTCAGGGGCTGGAGGAGTGGGGTGGGTCCTACCTACGGGGCCACCTCGGGAGAGGGACCCCCCGACATCGGAGGGGTGTGTGTTGTACGGGGCTGATGGGTTGACTTGCTCTGCCCTCGTCGTGGCACAGTGGTTAAATTGCTATACCGCAGCCCAAAGGTGGTCAGTTCGATCTTGACGAAGGTTGACTCAGCCATCCATTCTTCCGAGGTCAATAAAATGAGTACCCAGCATGTTTTGGGGAGAATTATTAATTGTGAGGGACTGCAGTGGCTCAAGTGTCTCTAAGACGCTGACTGGAAGGCGGGAGGTCAGCAGTTCGATTCCCGAGTACTGCAGGATGGAATGAGCTCCCAGCTCCTGCTAACCCAGCGGTTCGAAAGCAAGAAATTGCAAGTAGATAAATAGGGACCACTTCGGTGGGAAGGTAAACAGCATTCCGTGCGCTCATGTGTCTAGTCATCATGCCTGCCTCAGGTCCACGGAATCATCTGCAGAAGCAAACAGTGCTGGCGCGTTTGAAACAGAAATGAGCACTGAACCTTGGGGTCTGGATAGGACTGGCTTTCAAACAAGGGAAAGCCTTTGCCTTTAGCTTATTAATTGTGAACCGCCCACAGAGTGCTAAACAATATAGGTCGGTATATAAGTGCTATTGTTATTGCTACCTCTGTAGCCCTGGACAATCTGCAGGGTCCCAGGGCAGCCCACCACAGGACTAGATGCCTACAAAACCCAGGGAGGCTCATTTGCATCTTAACAACTGACCTGCTGGCATATAACTATTAATGTAAGGCATCATGAGGCTTACAGTACAGTACTTTGTTTCTGTGTAAAACTGATCTAAGTTGCTGCCACTGTCGAATTTAGTTAAATTTTGCATGTGAATGCATGCCTACATATAGCTGCATTAGAGTTCTTCCTATAATTTTCTGGCATTTGCCAATGCTGCTTATTTCTTCCTCTGCTTATATTGGCAGCAATCATGATGGGAAGGGGTTTGTTTTATAAGTTGGGGGCAGTTTATAGACTGATGCCATGTTGTTTCCATATGTGAGGATCTGAACCATTATCTTGGAGCAGTTGGTTTCTAGGGTAGTAGGAATTCCTTGGAGAGGAATCTGCATTGCTGCATAAGGCAGTTGTCATTGCATGGTGAGTTTTGCTATGAAGATCTGGGTTCACACCTTCAAAAGTGCCCACTCAGTTTTGATGCCACACTCATTAACTGAGAGATACGCGCTGAGAACACTCCTAGCTGGTGGTGCTCTTTAAATCAGCATCTCCAATTGTTCAAGGTTTATGTTTTTGCCTCCAGTTTTGTCATCATTTAATCATCTGGATCATGAATTATCTTCATTTTTAGCAATGGGGTTGTTTGAGTTTTCAAAAAGCAGAACCAATGTTCAGTACTTTTTGGTTCTTCTTGTTTGCCAGCAAGCCTGAAGGCCATTCAAAGTAAAACGATAAATCAGGTTTCAGGATGTACAGATTCTCCCTTGCCCTTAAATTTTAAAACAGCCTGGCCCAGCAGTCCGGCATTGCTGCCTCTGAAGAAAAGATTTTTGAATCTTGAAGACTTGGACAGATTTTGTGTCTTGTTGGTTGGACTGTTGGTTAGATTAATGAGTATTGAGGGAACGTGGCTAGAGGATAAAGGCATTTACATTGGCATTCCCTACTCCAGCAAAGACATGCCCCTTTTTCATTCTGGATCTTGGACTGGTTATGAGATTGGATGCACAACTGGTGGCGTGATCAGTTGGGTAATGGGACCTGCCAGAGGGGGAGAAACAATGTGAATTCCTTTAGGTTTGTGTTTGTCTTCCTCAGCAGCATTCTGGCCATTGTCACTGTATGGGTTTTGAATTCATTTTTAAAAAATCCTTAGTGCTTCATGCTTACAGATAATCATTGGGCAAGTTATACAGTAATACCTCAGATAACATTAGTATCGAATAACACTAAAATCGCATAACATTAAGCAATCTGGGCGGAAGAATTGCATCGGATAACATTAAGATCCTGTGGGATGCATCGGATAACAACCGCTAAAGCCTGTGTGGTTACAATGTATCTCTATGGATCCCATAGGATTTTAACATGCATCGGATAACACTAAAAATCGGATAACACCAAGACTTGCAGAACCAGGTTTTAGTGTTATCCGAGGTTTTACTGTACTCTTTTTCTTGTTACCTCTGATTTATACCTCTTATGAATGAGAGGTCTCCAAAACGTCCTGTTTTCAAGAGCTGTGCTCAACTCCTGCAAGTTATAGTCTGTGGGTTCATTTTGGGAGTAAGTCCATCTCACTTTTGATCTTCCTCTTTTCCTGCTGCCTTCCACCTCTCCCAGCATTATTGTCTTTTCCAGAGAGTCTTGCCAAAGTAGGACAGTTTTAATTTTTTCACTTTGCCTCCGGATATTAGGCATGATTTGCCCTAGAACCCATTTATTATGTTAGTACAGTAATACCTCGGATAACGTTTACCTCGGATAACGCTAAAATCGCATAACGTTAAGTAATCTGGGGAGGAGAATTGGATCGAATAATGTTAAGGTCCTATGGGATGTATCGGATAACAACCACTAAAGCCTGTGCAGTTACAATGTATCTCTATGGAGCTTTAACATTATCCGATCCATCCCATAGGATTTTAACATGCATCGGATAACACTAAAAATCGGATAACACCAAGACTTGCAGAACCAGGTTTTAGTGTTATCCGAGGTTTTACTGTACTCTTTTTCTTGTTACCTCTGATTTATACCTCTTATGAATGAGAGGTCTCCAAAACGTCCTGTTTTCAACAGCTGTGCTCAACTCCTGCAAGTTATAGTCTGTGGGTTCATTTTGGGAGTAAGTCCATCTCACTTTTGATCTTCCTCTTTTCCTGTTGCCTTCCACCTCTCCCAGCATTATTGTCTTTTCCAGAGAGTCTTGCCAAAGTAGGACAGTTTTAATTTTTTCACTTTGCCTCCGGATATTAGGCATGATTTGCCCTAGAACCCATTTATTATGTTAGTACAGTAATACCTCGGATAACGTTTACCTCGGATAACGCTAAAATCGCATAACGTTAAGTAATCTGGGGAGGAGAATTGGATCGAATAATGTTAAGGTCCTATGGGATGGATCGGATAACAACCGCTAAAGCCTGTGCGGTTACAATGTATCTCTATGGAGCTTTAACGTTATCCGATCCATCCCATAGGATTTTAACATGCATCGGATAACACTAAAAATCGGATAACACCAAGACTTGTGGAACCAAGTCTTAGCGTTATCCGAGGTATTACTGTATTCTCTTTCCTGACTGCTCACTTCCAACATTTTGATGCCATAAACATAAAAACACCATCATTTAGACATCAGGAAAAGAATTCCAATAATATCAGTGCAGAAGAAACGGTGGTTTATGTGTGGAAAAGCCTTAAGTATCCAGATAGAGTACAGTACAGTAATACCTCGGATAATGTTTACCTCGGATAATGCTAAAATCGCATAACGTTAAGTAATCTGGGGAGGAGAATTGGATCGAATAACATTAAGGTCCTATGGGATGTATTGGATAACAGCCCCTAAAGCCTGTGCGGTTACAATGTATCTCTATGGAGCTTTAACGTTATCCGATACATCCCATAGGATTTTAACATGCATCGGATAACACTAAAAATCGGATAACACCAAGACTTGTGGAACCAAGTCTTAGCGTTATCCGAGGTATTACTGTACAGTAAAACTCCAACTTACATACACCTCAAGTTACATAAGATTCGACTTATGTAATGATTTTGTGCTAAAACTATGTCCCAGTTTACTTAAATGTCCCGATTTATGTACTGTATATACAGTAATACCTCAGATAACGCTAAGACTTTGTTCCACAAGTCTTGGCGTTATCTGATTTTTAGAGTTATCCGATGCATGTTAAAATCCTATGGGATGGATCGGATAATGTTAAAGCTCCATAGAGATACATTGTAACTGCACAGGCTTTAGTGGTTGTTATCCGATACATCCCATAGGACCTTAACATTATTCGATCCAATTCTCCTCCCCAGATTACTTAACGTTATGCGATTTTAGCGTTATCCGAGGTAAACATTATCTGAGGTATTACTGTACTCGAGTATAAGCTTAGTTTTTCAGTCCTAAAAATGAGGTCAAAAAGTGTACTCGGCTTACACTCGGGTCACTGAATGCGATGGGAAAAGGCGGTGGAAGCTAATAGCCTTCACCACCCACTTCTCCCGTCCTGTTGTCAGCGCATCTCAATTGGCATGGAGAAAACTCCTTTCTGCTGCATCTTATTTTCATGTACCGTATTTTGATTATTAAAACTCACTAAGCAGCTGCTGCATTTGCCACCCTCAGCTTATATTCAGGTCAATCTATTTTCCTGGTTTCTCGAGTCAAAATTAGGTACCTCAGCTTATATTCAGGTCGGCTTATACTCCAGTATATACAGATAAAACAATTTGCTATGGGTTTGCTTCTATTTATTTAAAAATTCATTTTTCCTATGGGTTTGCTTTGATTTACACAAAAATTCATTTCCCTGTGGGTTTGCTTCAAGTTATGTAAAAATTCATTTTTCCTAATGGTTTGCTTCAAGTTATGTAAAAATTCATTTTTTTCTTTGGGTTTGCTTCAATCTATGTAAGAGCCAATGGAACGGACTTTTTACGTAAGTCGGGGTTTTACTGCATGTTAGATTAGAACATACAGTAAAACCTCATATAACACTAAAACCTGGTTCCACAAGTCTTCGTGTTATATGATTTTTAGTGTTATCTGATCCTCTGGGATCCATAGAGATACATTGTAACCACACAGGCTTTCGCGGTTGTTATCTGAAGCATCCCATAGGATCTTAATGTTATCTGATGCAATTCTTCCCACCAGATTCCTTGATGTTATGCGGTTTTCGTGTAATTCGATACTAATGTTATATGAGGTATTACTGTACTTATCCATTGGACTTCTATCCCATCTTCCATGCAGGAAGCTCAGTATTGTTCCCTTTCATTTTCCATCACTGATAATCTGGAATGATAAGCTTGAAAGGGAGAGCTTGAGTTTATCCAAATAGAAATGTGAACCTTATTTCCTTATCCCTCATCCAATACTCTTAACTACTTTGTCATACTCTTGCTTCCTTTTTAGCCTTAAAAAAAAAACTCAACAGCAACTCACCACAATGTGTTTCATCAATATAGCCTTTTTTTTACCATTCACTCCATAATTTTCTAACTACTGTACTTGATTTACATTATCATGGAGAGCCACAGAAACCATTTCTGTATCTTAAAAGCTTTGTGCATTTATTCAGAAGGAAACCTCACAGGATTCGGTGGCACACTCAGGTTAAATCCTTATGCACATGTATCTTTCAGTGTATATAAACAGAGATGAGAACTGAACCCTAGAGTCGGATACGACTGCCTTTCAAGCTAGGGTGACCTTTACCTTTACAGTCAAAGCAGGAAGACAGAAAGTGAGGATGAGGAAATTAGTGCTACCACAGATGCCATCATTATCACACCCACTCCAGTCAATTAAAGGGAGCATGTCTGAAAGGAAAAAGACTTCTCTTGACAGTTATCTGGATGAACTAGCATGTTTGTTCTTATTTGTGTTTTGATTTATTAAAAAAAAAAAACCACACACACAATCCCTGAACAAGGTTTACATGAACACAAGATTATAGTCTGTATCTCTCAGAAATATTGCTTAGTTCCTGATAGAGCAATAGATGATACAGTCAAACCTCGCATAACGAGTGTTTTGCTTAGCGAAAAACTCGCATAACGAGCAAGTTTTTTGCTAAGTGGTCTGACTCACATAACGAAAATTTCCGTTATGCGAGTTGGACTTTCCCTGTGGAAAAACTCGCATAACAAGCGTTTCTATGGGAAAAACTCACATAGTTATTTTTTTCGCTATGCGAGTTTTCCCCATTGAAATGCTCGTTATGCGAGTTTTTCCATAAGAATGTTTATTTTGCATAGCGAGCAACCTTGGATAACAAATTAAATTCGTTATGCGAGGTATTACTGTACATCCTTTTAAACTTCCTTTTAGTTTTAGGGCCAAAAGCATTTCTATTAAAAGCCTTTAGCTTCAGTTGTGCTTATTTGAGAATCCAGCAGCAGCTCCACTTTTGCTGTAGTTCTTCCTATAAGTCTTCTTGAGATGTTCTCAACCTTTTATAGCTGGGAGCCAGGTCACGCTCCCTCAGACAGTTTCAGGGGGGGGGGGGCAGCGGACGGCCATTGTGCCCTTCCTTCACCAAATGGCACTTCCTGGTGTGGAGGTGGTGGTGGTAGTGGGGTCACAAGAAATGGTGCTGTGGGCCACATCCAGGCTGCAGGTTGAGAATCCCTGTCCTTGAGGTTAGCATGTGTTACATGCCAACAAGTCACATTCAATTTACAGCAGTTCTGCTAGGGTTTTTTTAAATAAAGTATCGGAGAGGTTCAAGAAGTTGCTCAACCCCCACCCCATGGGTTTCCATGGCCGAGTGGGGATTTGGACCCAATGTATTCTGAGTCTTGGATCATCAGCCATTCCACTGCAAAATGTCTACTGAGGCTTTCAAAGTTAGCAACGAGGATCATTTCTTTTGAAAAAATGAGCTGTTGTGAGATCTGAAATAGCAGGTACTGCTAAGCATCCATTTGTATTAGAAATCAATAACACAGCCATGGGCTTTAATGAAAACATCTCCAGGCCTTAAATCAGGTAGAGTGAAGGTTGCTTTCAACTAATCCTGGCCACTGGAAGTTTATTTTTAGTACAGAATTAACAGTTCATTGTCAGGATAGAGATTAGTGTCTCTCATATGGAATCGGACTTTAAATGATATGGGAAAGAAGCAAGTGGTGAGTCCTGTTTTGAGTTGCCGTTTATATATATATTTGTTTCTTTTAAAAATGAGGTAAACATTTTATTGTATTTTTCAGACTCTTTTTGGTTTGCTTCTGCAATACAAGATCTGATTCTTAAGCTTTCTAATTGTGGAAGTGTTATCAGGAGCATGGAATGTACATCCCTTAGTTCAATAAAAAGAATTACCTTTTAAAAATGTCATTTGGGGTTCTAGATGTGACTTCTATATTTTAAAAAAATCACTCTATCAATCCGTCAAATTTACATCCCTTAGTTTTATTAAGAGAGATTTTATGGAAGATTTCAGTTCTATATTGTTCCACTGCTCTAAATAATGTTATTTCTCACTTTTAAGTTAGTATTCTTTGTATTTTGCATTGTTGTCCTTGGGGTTGCGAAGGGTCAGAATTGACTGTGCAACTGAACAACAACAATATATAATTATTAAATATGTATTGAGGGCTGACTACTTTTAATTTACTGAGATCTATCCATTTATTTATTTTAGTGTCCTCCCCGAGTTCTTCCACCAGTGCCAAGGTAAGATTAATTGATTCAGCTGAGAAATGAGCAAGTCAAAAGATTCTAGGGAAAGAATAGAAATCTTCCAAAGTCCCGTTTTGTTTTGTATATGTTAGCACTCTAATTATTATTGTGGGAGAGTTTTTTAACATTTCTTGTTTGTCGTCTGTTTTCCAAATTAATAGGATTCTTTTATTTTTCTTTTAATTTCTTTTCTACCTTGGTTTTTTGGGGGAACCCTTCATCTGAAGTGGAAACCAAGGTGAGTTTATATATTATTAAATTTTAAAGTAATGTATTTATTAGTAAATAGTCATTTTGTTCCTGACTCTGATTAGAGGACCTCATGGGATTTGAACTAAAATGCTAGATCAGGGGTTCTCAACCTTTTAAAGCTGAGCGAGCCGGACTAGTGCTTCTCCTGCCATAAATGCTGCCGTAAAATGCATTTACAGCTGTTGCAAACACATCTGCCATAGTGGTAAAAAAGTGAGTTATCCATTGCAGGGTTCCCTATTTGAATCTCGCCTCCGTTGTGAAATCACTAGATGGCTTTAGGCAAGCCATTCTCCTGTGGCCTCAATCCATTTGCCCACCACCTGGAAGGCAGGAATACTGATTTACCTAACAAGAGTAGTAAGGCTATGAGGTATATGGAAACTTGCAAAAATTATATGAATTACATCATTTCTTTGTGATACTTTAGTTTTTCTTTTTTGCTTTAGATGAAATTCCTCTTGGTCGCCAAAAAAGGAAAAAGGCCAAGGGCAAAAGCTCTTTGGGTAAGAATTTGGTTTAACTGAGAAGAATAATGGGGAGCTGAAGAGCATATGCAAAGTTCTTAATCTCATAATCTATTTTAACATGTGACATTATTTTATCCAGGTTAGTTAGCCTGGATTGTATATTAATCTGTTAATCAAAGTGTCTGAGCTCTGTAGATTTCATTTTAATTCTACAGTATTCAGATATCATTCTCTGGATACAAGTAGCTCCCGATTCCTTATGACAGTTAAGTGATTAACATGTACAGTAAAACCCCAGGTTGCAACCACCTCCGGTAATGGAAAACTTGATTTACAGAAGGAAATTCTGAGGAAATTGCGTCCCGATTTACAGGGGAAATCATGTTACATGTGTGTGTGTGTATGTGTGTGTCCTGACACTTCAGTGGGAGGGTGCTTGGAGCATTTCCGCTCCAGTTTTGGAATTTTTCATCATGTTTTGGCCCTGACAGAACTTCATAACACAATCCCCCCCCCCCGGCTCATTTAGAGGAGGATCACTCATGCTTTTAATAGTTTTTAAAGTAGATTTTTAATTGGTGCGGGTAGGAGGTAGTTTTTCAGTGTTTTTAGGAATTTTAAGGGTTTCTGTAGTTTAAGTGTTAGGGATTTTATGTATCTGAATTGAATGCTGTATGCCGCCCAGAGTCGCACGTCGATTGGGACGGCTGTACAAATAGCATAAATAAATAAATAAAATCAGGATGTGTTGGAAATCCCCCCCCCTCCCCATCAGCTGTTCGGCGGAACTTTTCCTGCAATTACCAGGGCTGGCCACTAAATGGCAATGTCAAAAATGTGATGAATATGCATTGAAATTTTTTTTAAAAAATCAGCTTTAGAGCTCACTAAAATGCCAAAAAAAGAAAGACAAGAAAAAAGAAAGAAACCCCATAATTTTTCTGTTCCAAACTCTTTCTAAAGGACACTTTGAAATTTTGTGCTGTGTTTTCACCACTTTAGAAAGACTTTTCCACAGAAAACATTTCTAATCTCCGAAATGTTGTTTGTTTGTTTGTTTTCAATGCATTCCTTTGGAAAACTGTGTTTCGCTTCACAGAAAAATCGCTATAAGAAAAACCCCTGCAAACTTATTAATTTTGTAACCTGGGGTTTTACTGTACTGTACATGCACAGTGGACTGGAGTTAATTCATCCCCTTAGGTGAAATGTCCTAAGATCTGCAATCTACTGGTGTAAAAGAAGTAAGCCAGCCTTACTCTCCACACTTACTGGTAGTAGAGTGTGCTAATTCTGTTTTCCTAATTATTGAAATCCTTCTGTCTCTTTTTCCTCTTCCCTGGAATAACAGAAGATTAGGAAAGAAACAAGGGTTCACAGATTGTCTGAGGCTTCCTGAAGCTTTCAGTGTTGAGACTGTTTTATTTTAGCATTGAATCGTATTTGCCCAGTTTGGGGGAAATTATTTCTTTATGCTCCTGCTTAATTTAGAACAGCAAGAATAAATCTTTGTTCCACAGATAAGTATGATGGCACCTCTAATTTTGATTAAAAAATGGTGTATGTGATTCACAGAAAATTCTGAGTCTATATGCAGGAGGGCTGGGACACTTGTAACTCCAGATGTTGTTAGGCTACAGTTCTTGTCATCCGTCTCACCATTGGCTGGACTGGCTAAGGATTATGGGAGTTGGAGTCCAGAAACATTTGGAGATTCAAATGTGCACATCTCTGCCTTGCAAGTCAAGGAGAACAACTCTTCACGTCTTATGGGTACACAGAAAAAGCCTCCTTGAAGATTGTGGTATTTTTGAACCACAATCGGGTATGCCTCGGGCAATGGCAACCTTATGTTGGCTAGATCAGGTGAAAGGAACTATGGGATGACTTCACCAAAGGTGGCTTCATTTTGGCAGTTTCATGTCTGACCCAGACACGGAAGAAGAAGAACTGATATACAGCAGAACCCCATATAATGAATGTCTCGTACAGCAATTAAATCATACAACATTGAGGATTTGGAAAAAAAACATTGTGCCCTGTATAACAGCTAAAATTGTTATATGATGCAATGCATCTCTATGGGGAAAATTGTACAATGAATTTTTGTTGCTGTACGATTTTTCAGAGATATTCGTTGTATGATGCATCCCATAGGGAAAAATGCTATACGGTGCATGCATCGTATAGCAATTTTTTTCGTACAACAACGAGCCCCGTGGAATGGATTGAAATCGTTGTACAAGGTACCACTATACTACAATTCACTTTTATGTCACTTTGCCTAAATATAAAATGTACAGATTCATAATAGAAGAATTGCAAATTTTCTCTTTCTAAGTTGGTAATATGGTCTGTTATTCACCATGTAGCACTGCTCTGTTTAGTGCTGATTCGCTATAGCACGAATGCCCAGGAATTGTGCTTGACAGGGCCTGGTTATCTTAAGGAAGGAGATTTGACCTCAGGACTGGTCTACCTGCTCCACACTGGTGCTCTTGAGCTCCTTTCTCTGTGGTTGTCCTCTACCACTAGAATAGACCAGGACTCTTGGTAGCTAAAGCTGAAGTCCTTTTCCCCTGATGTGCTCCTCATTGCCTCCCGTTCTGCAGACTCCGTTCTGAAGCAGCGTCCACTCTCCCGCAGGCTTAACACTTACCTGTTCTGGAGGCCGGATCTGCTTACACTTTATTGCAGGCTTAGTGCCTGATTTGTTTTCTTCTACCTATGCCATAAAGAAGATTGTTAAAATGAGTCTGTTTACTTAGTTCAGTGCTCCATTTTCTTGGAACATATCCTGAGCACTAGATGAGGTGTTACTGCACATTTCCAGTCAAGGCCTTGTGAGGTACAGTGCCTTTCTTCTATAAATGTGCACTATTTGGATGCTCTAGCTAGCAAGATTCCCTGTAATTTTACAATTGCTTTTCAATACAGTGAATGCTGGGAGAACAATTAAATAAACACTCTACTTTTATTCATTCTTCTAATTACTTCTGTCCTTTCAAAGGATCTTGGTTGCTTGTCGCTAGACAGCGAGTCACACCCAAGAGATGATTCTGAGTCTTTTGGACTCAATTAAATGACCATATTTCAAACAATATAAAATGTAAAGATTCTGTTATTGCCATTGCATTAGTTTTTCCTACGGAGCAGAAGGATGTCCTTACAGTGTCTTTCCTCATAGGAGGAGCTTAAGACCATTCCTTTTAGAGTCCACATCCCTTTCTAGTGGAAGGGATGGATCAGCAGTTCAGTCTTCGTTCTTGCCTTCTGGTCACAAAAGACACTTATGTCTATCTCCTTACTCCCTCCTCTCTCTGTGTGTTTTTTTTAATTCTATAGTATTCAATATTTGTAGAGCAGCCACCTGTATAAAATAAATGTTACTTTTTCTTTATTATACAAACTGGTAGGGGGGAAATTTCCCAAGCTACTACATTTCCGGGTAGAAAGGCTGGCTAGGAAAAGGTTAAGTTTCTGCCTTATTTCCTCTTCTATATAGCATTCTTTACAAATAGTGATTTACAGTGGGGAAGATTTTAGGTGCATGACTATCTATTGCATGCACCTAGAGCAGTGTTCCTCAAACTTGGCTCTCCAAATGTTTTTGGACTTCCCAGAAAATCTGATCAGCATGTGCGCTGACTTGGACTTCTGAGAAAGTCCAAGAACACCTGGAGGGCTACGTTTGAGGAACCCTGACCTAGAGTATAATTTAGAATCCAGCCTTATTTATGTTGGTGAATATTTCCCTTCCAAAAATTCCTATTCTCTGCTGGTCTCCCAGCCTTTTCTTTTGTGCTCTTGGTTTCTCACTCGAGAATGTGGTGGAATGCTTCATGCATGGAAACTGTAATGTGTTCTGTCATCTCCTTAAATCTGTTGCAAGACATCAGATTACCCAGTCATAAGCCCATCACTAATTCCTTCGCCCAAGCAAATCTTGTTAACATGTATAGTTGACTTCCAGAGGGTTCTAGTTCTAATCAGGACACTTCTGAGATTTGGAATTGCCAAACCCCCCAAAACCTTTAATACAAGTGCAGTAAATGTAAACCAAGGGGAACTTAGCTTAAATGCCTGAGGAATTTATGGGATTCTCTCGTCTATGAGTCTTATTTGTTTGTTCAAATTATCTGTTCTGTAATTTTGATTTGTTTTAAAGTAGCAAAATTCCTAAAGTGCCACCTGTGCATGTCTAGTAATAAGCCCAGTAAGCTTAATCAGCCACAGTTAAGTAGGAGATATATTCTTTACATCCAGTTCTTCAGAGTCAAGGAAATATTGTCATAATGTGAGTTGACGTTACTTTGTGATTCTGCCTTTTAGATGACCTTGTTCAAACAGCTGTACGTCGGCCATCTGAAAGCAGTGAGCCTTTGACCCCAGAAGCACAAGATGTTCCCCCTCAGAGGAAGCGTAAGAAAAAGAGAATGCCTCCAGGTATGTGGCCAGAGACTATAGGCCAGTGATGGCGAACCTTAGCACTCCAGGTGTTCTTGGACTTCAATTCCCAGAAGCCGAAGTCAGCACTCCTGCTGATCAGGGCTTCTGGGAATTGAAGTTCCAGAACAGCTGGAGTGCCGAGGTTCGCCATCACTACCTCAGGCATTGTTTAATGCTTGAGGCTTGGGATCCCAAGTGGCTTACAAAGGTTTTTTTGGTTATGCTGCACTGTAATATTTTTTAAAAATTCTTTTTTAGGAGTTTTCATAAAGGGAAGTGAGGACAACTATCGGATTAATATTAGAATTACGGAATTCTATTATGACAAGGCTGCATTTTGTCACCATGCTTATTCAATTTATACACAGAGCACATAATGCGCAATGCAGGAATGGAGGAATCACAATTTGGGATCAAAATTGCTGGGAGAAACATCAACAATTTGAGATATGCAGATGATACCACCCTCATGGCAGAAAGTGAGGAGGACCTAAAGAAGCTCCTAATTAGGTTGAAAGAAGAAAGTGAAAAGGCTGGCTTGAGACTCAATATCAAGAAAACCAAGATAATGGCAACAGGCCCTATCAGTCCCTGGAAAATAGATGGGGAAGAAGTAGAAGCAGTGACAGATTTTACTTTCTTAGGATCTAAGCTCACTGCAGATGGTGATTGCAGCCATGAAATAAAAAGGCGACTGATTCTTGGGAGGCAAGCGATGAGAAACCTGGGGAGCATAGTGAAAAGTAGAGACATCACATTGAAAACAAAAATTCGCATAGTCAAGGCAATGGTATTCCCTGTTGCAATGTATGGTTGCGAGAGTTGGACCATTAGGAAAGCTGAACGGAGAAGAATAGACGCCTTTGAGATGTGGTGTTGGAGGAGAGTTTTGAGAGTCCCCTGGACAGCGAGGAGAACAAATAGGTCAATCTTAGAAGAAATCATCCCTGACTGTTCCTTAGAAGGTCAAATAATAAAGATGAGGCTAAAGTACTTTGGACATCAAATGAGAAGAGAGGATTCACTTGAGAAAGCTTTGATGCTTGGAAGGGTCGAGGGCAAAAGAAGAAGGGGACGGCCCAAGATGAGATGGCTAGATGGTATCGTGGAGACAATGGGCACAGAGCTGAGCGAGTTGAGGGGGATGGTGGAGGACAGGAGTGCCTGGCGGTCAGTGGTCCATGGGGTCGCAGAGGGTCGGAATCGACTGTGCGACTGAACAACAAAAATTATGAGAAGTCAATTTTAATGTGTTTTCTTTACCCCATTTAAATCCCCTTTTGTGCAAATATGGAGAGGGCGCAGGTTTCATGGCTGTAAGGGAGTCATGAATTGAGGAACAATGAGGGAGAGTGCATGAAGGTTGAATGTGTGAAATACAAGCCCAGGTCTCTATTTGGCCAAAAGGGGTGGTGATGGGAAGCAAGTGTTGTTGCTGTTTTTTATTGTAGCCTCAAAAGAGAGTTTTGTGAAGCTCAAATTCTGCACATAGACAATAAAGGAAAGGCTCTGAAGCAATTGTGCCATCCTGTTCTGTTTTGGTTACAATACAGTCAAACCTCGCATAAAGAGCAACTCGCTTAAAGAGTAACTCGCTTAAAGAGCAGAATTTTCTCTGAATGTTCGCTTCGCTTAACAAATAAAACCAACCAAAAACTCGCTTAACAAATAAATCGAGGTTCGCAATCCCCCCCCCCCACACACACACAATTGGTCATTTACAATGGTGTTTCGCTTAAAGAGGAAACTCGCTTAAAGAGCAATCCTGTGGAACGCATTATGCTCTTTAAGCGAGGTACAACTGTACTATGCTCAGGGATGGGCACCACATTTTAAAAGAATATTGACAGGCTGGCATAAATCTGGAGGAAGTCTACCTACGCAGTAAACTATCTGGAAGCCAAACTTTATGAGGCATGGTGTGGAAACTGGGCCGGAGAGACGACATGACAGGCATCTTCAAATATTTTAAGGGCTATAAAATGGAAGACCGAGTAAACGTTGTATTTATGGCTCCAGGCACCAGGTGCCAAACAAACGAGTCCGGATTTTTGTACCCAGAGATTATTTAAGTTGTGTAGGTAAATGACATAATTTTGGCTATCAAGCAAGGACAGCTTTTACCTTACTATATTGTTTAAGGAAGTGTGGTGGTTTATTGGTTAAGATGCTAAGCTTGATGACTGGAAGGTCGGCAGGTCAGCAGTTCGAGACCATCATCTGTCCTAGCTCCTGCAAACTTTGCATTTCAAAAGCAACAAGTTACAAGCAGATAACTAGGTATTGCTTTGGTGGGAAAGGTAACAATGTTCTGTGCATTCTGGGGCACAGACACAGAGAGTGCTGACTCTTTGATTATAAACAGACGAGCATTGCACCCTAGAGCTGGACATGACTGACTTTCAAGCAAAGGAGACCGTTACCTTACTATACTGTTTCCTTACTATTTCTGCTTGCCAACAGTTTTGCAGATGGAAATACTTTCCATTAACAGTCTGTTTTTACAGTGTTTGTAATGCTTGTGCTAAACTGACAGTCTCATGAGTAAGGATAATCCAATAGTTCTCAGCAAGAAACATTGTGGTTTGCATTATGACTGGTGTTATAGAGACAGCTATTGTACAAAATATGTAAATATATGGTAGTCCCCACCTATCAATGGCGTTTATTGCATAACCTTCACCCAGGAGCTCTGGTGGCTCAGTGATTAAGAAGCTCACCTTGTTAGTTAGTTGGAAGACTGCCAAATTGGCAGTTCAAGACCAGTGACGGGATGTCCCCGGTTCCATATGGTTCCCTGGAACCGTTAGGAACAATCCCGGAGGGTTCTCCGGGAGGTTAGTCAACTTTTGAGGCGTCCGGTTCCGGACGCCTCACTGAAAGAATTTTTTTTAAAAAAAATCGGAGCAAAAATGGCTCCAATTGACTGCGCATGCGCAGAAGCTCAATCTGATGTATTGCGCATGCGTCAGATTGAGTTTCTGCCCATGCGCAGTCAATTGGAGCCATTTTGGCTCCAATTTTAATTTTTTTTCTTTCGGCATCGGAGCTGCACCTTTTCAGGGCAGCTCCAGCGGCACCAGCCCTCAGTTCCTCAGCCAGCGCGCCTTCCAAAGACCCCTCCCCAGCCTGCCTGCCACCCTTCGGCGCCCCTGCCCGGGTGCGGCGGCAGCATTGCTCACCGCGGTAGCGCTCCAGCCCCGGCCTGGGACGGCTCCTCCTTGAGCAGCTTGGAGATCCCATTAGCCGGACTGGGCTGGCTGGACCGGGCGCCCGTCGGGAGGAAGGACAGCATGGAAGGACTGGCTGGGCAGGAGCCTTTTCAGCCCGGCTGCGGCTATGGCGGCGGCTGTAGGCGGTGGCGCCTGCCGCGTTCGGAGGAGGAGGTAAGTGAGGGTTTTGTATTTGGGGTAGGTGGGCGAGTTATTTGTGTTTTGGGCGGGTGGTTGTATTTTTGTTTAATTTTTATTTTATTTATTTATTTATTTTATTTATTCAAGTTATTTACGGGTTTGTGATGGTTGGGTGGTTGAGTTGAGGTTGTGTGTGTGTGTGTTATTTTTTTATTATTATTATTATTTTTATTTTTAGCCCCGCCCACAACGTCATGACGTCATGACGTCAGCTCTGCCCATGACGTCATGACGTCATGACATTGGCCACGCCCATGACGTCAGTGACGTCATGGCGTGGTAGTAGATTTTTTGCCATCCCATCACTGTTCAAGACCCAGGTACTGCATGATGGATTGAGTGCCCATCTCTGTCCCAGATCTTGAGGAAATGAAAGGAGCCTCATTTGGGCATTCCCTGAGCGGAGTTTCTTCCGCAAAAATCCTTTCAACCCAGAATAATTTCTGACACGAAATTATTATTATCTTCACCCAGAATCTTGGATCAGTCATTTCCTTAGCCATCACACTGTCTCCCAACCTTTGGTTTTTGGATTTCAATTCTCAGAAGCCTAAGTCAATTTCCCAAAGCACTAACCAGCCAATGTACTGACTTAGGCTACTGGGAATTTAAGTCCCCCTGCGGTCCCACTTTGGGAACACCTGGTCTAACATATCTCAGAGGGTTATTTTGTTTTGGGTAAATCTAGTTTATCTTCTTGAAATAAAGGCAGGAGGTAAATGTGATGAATCAAAGTTTAATGTAACATTTGAATTCTAGGATTCCCCTCTGCCATGATGATGATGATGATGATGATGATGATGATGATGATGATGATGATGATGTTACATTTGTATATATGTGTTTCTTTGTGCATTAATTTTTTCAGTGGGCTGCCATACAGATTATCTTGTTTTCCATTTTAAACCTTCAGAATTAGAGACATCCTTCACTGAACAGAATGGAAACGGTTTGGATCCTTCACCAGCTGAAGAAACAGTGACTCGTAAACAACGGAAAAGATTAAAGTGAGAACTTCCAATTTTCCAGAAAAGTTCATATCAAAAGTTTAGTGGATTAGTCTGTCACAATCAAAATAGCAGAGATGCACAGCACATCTGATGAAGTGGACTGTGGTTCTAAAAACATATGTCAAATGAAACTTTAAGGCACAGTTAATTATTGTAATCTTTGTCTCTCTTTCATTCCAGTCCTTCAACATTATTTGTTAAAATATATATACATGAACTTTTGGCTAAACAATTCTAGTTTACAAATTTTAAAAAATAAGCTAATTATGTGCCATTAAGTCAGAACAGAGTTATAGTTATGAATCAAATATTTATTATGGTCCACGACTAGCATAGAACAGCAAGGAGAACAAACGTTAAAATGGGGGTACTAAAATATATAAAGAGACAAAAGTTAAAATGAGGGTACTTAAAAAGGAGCATTTTAGCTCAGAGTTAAGGAGGAGTAAAATTAGTACACTAATACCCTGGATAACGATTGCATCGGATAACCCTAGAATCGGATAACGATGCAAGTTTTTTGGAAAAAAACTTGCATCGGATAACGATTCTGGATAATGATTCTTAGCGTTATCCAAGGCAATGGTCTGCAGGTGTGGGGTGGTTTGGGTAGAACTACCCAATCCACCACCCTATGCGCCTTTCCTCGACCCTACTGCAGTCGCAGAGACTGCTTGTGTCTCTTTCCCTCCCTGTATTTAAACTACAGGGAGGGGGAAAAGAGAGAGACGTGATTGGGTCTCTAGAGAACCAATCACGTCTCTCTCTTTCCCTCGCCCTGTAGTTTAAATACAGGGAGGGAAAGAGACACAAGCAGTCTCTGTGACTGCAGTAGGGTCAGGGGAAAGGCGCACCTTTCCCCGACCCTACTGCAGTCTCAGAGACCGCTGCGGGAGGGGGGTCGCTTTAAAGGCAGGGAGGAAAAGAAAGAGACCCGATCGGGTCGCTTTCTTTCCCTGCCTGCCTTTAAAGTGGTTTGTCCCTGAAGTCAGGGGTTTTTTTTAGCGTTGTTTGATGCATGCATCGGACAACGCTAAAAATCGGATAACGTCATGACTTGTGGAACCAAGTCATAACGTTATACGGGGTATTACTGTACATAGATCACTAGTGTTAGAGTTATTACTAAGCCTATGCTGTGGCGCTAGTAGATTATTTGGCTGAAGGACCTGCCAGGGTTGTTCTTCTGATCTTATATGCTGTGGCACAGAACCTGACAATGTTGTGGGTGAAGGCGAGTCTTTCATCAGATAGCAGCCAGTGGGTGTATGTGCTGTTTGTCCGGCCAGGATACTTGCAGAGCACTGGAGATATGAACTTGTTCCTGACTTATAGTGACTCTTAATAGGGCTCTCGAGATAAATGAGATACTTAAGCAGGTCCACACCTCCAATAAGTTTCCATAGGTGAGCAGGGATTTGAACCCTGGTCTCCAGAGTCCTAGTTCATCATTCTATCTGCTACCTCACACTGGGTAGCAATTTGTTTTTACACTGTGCTGATTGTATCTTGCATCATGTTAGTTGTACATCTACAATTCACATCATGGGATGTCTTGGTTTACAACAGGGATTCTCAACCTACAGCCCACAGACCGGATGCGGCCCGTAGCACCAACTCATCCAGCCTGTGCCCTAGCTCCAGCTGCCACTTCCACTGCCACCGCCTCAATCCTTGTCCCCTGGACTTTGCTTGGTGTGTCCCTAGTGGTGATCCGTAGCAGGGTGGATGTTGTAAGGCTTACAATATCTGTCCTGCTATGGACTGCCATTAGGAACACACCAAGCCAAGCGGAGGGGACAAGGATTGAGGTGGCAGCAGAAGCAGTGGCTAGAGTGAGGGCGCAGGCCGGATGATTTGGTGTCATGCAGCTCCTCCAAGCAGGGAAGCGGCATGGGTGGAGGGAATGGTGTGTGGCTCGGGGTGGTCGCTGGCCGCTGCAGTGGGGGTGGAGTGGTGGTGTGGGGTGGTCCCGCCACTGCTGGCGTCAGTGGGTGTGGAGTGGCGGGGGCTCAGGGTGGTCCTACTGCCGTGACCACCCTGAGCCCCCACCAATGCCACCAAATGTGGAGGTGGTGGGACTACCAGTCCGACCCCTGAACAGTCTGAAGGGGTGTGAACTGGGGCCCGGCTTTAAAAGGTTGATGACCCCTGGTTTACAAGAACCTCTTAGTTCACAGTTTAGGGCTGTTTATGGACCATTAGTTTTTCATCCCTTTGTTCCAGGTAGTGCCACTTCAGTGCAGATCTTCCAATGCTTTCTGTCCATGCAACCCCATTTCTGTTCCCTAAAAAAACAACCCAGAATTTTAGGAAAAAATCTTCAAAAAAGTTGAAGGAAATCCTTTAAAATTTTAAAAACAATCTTGTGTAGATTGGTGCAGAATTGAAATGTTCTGATGGCAGTGAATGCTACTAAATCCATCATAGAAAGGAATTGTCTTTAAAAAACACTGTGATAAAAATCAGGAGAATGATCCAGATCGCTCTAGAAATGCTCACCTGCTGAGGTTTTTCAAGTAGATTTTTATAGAAGGGGTTTTTATTTGTGTAACTAGGATAGTGTTAAATTGAAACATGACAACATAATGGACATCCACTGCTAGTCCATTTAGGAAATCCCAGCTATATTCAAAACCCACTGTTTGAAAAAAATCTGCAGAAACCTATAGAAAAGATCATCCTCTAGATTTTGGGGAAGGTTTTTATTTTGTTTCTTTAAATTGAATAGTCCTAAGCTGAAAGCTTCCAGCTAGAGCAGGGGTGCCCAAACTATGGCCCAGAGGCCAGATGCGGCTCTCGATGCCAACTCATCCGGCCCACGAAGCCCTCGTCGCTCCTGGACGCGGACGTAAAACGCGCCCACACGGGTGAATTTTACTTCCGCTTCCAGGAGCGACAAGGGCTTTGTGGGCCGGATGAATTGGCGTTGGGGGCTATATCCGGCTCCCGGGCCGTAGCGACCGGCTCCCTGAACCACATGATTGGCCTGCAGCCTGAAAAGTTTGGGCACCCCTGAGCTAGAGAAACTTGCTGACTGAAGTCTGATGTGGATACACAGCAAAACAGGGAAAACAACACCATCAATTGGAGATGTTTTTTTAAATGTACAGGTGAGTGTTTTTCTAAGGTAGTGAATATGTTTTAATAATAATAGGACCTATAAGAGACATTATAAAACTTACAGGTATTTAATTATGTGGCTGACACAGATCTTTTATTTTGACTGTTTTACTCTCAAATGAAATTTTGTTTCACTTCCAATCTGCCGTTTTTACTGCAAAGTACTTGACTATATTTATTTTAGTAGAAGTTACTTCAGAGTGAGTGTGCTAAAGATTGTGGTCATGTCCAGATTCCATTTGAGTACTTGTGTGAAGTTAAGTCTAGAAACAGTATGCATCTGCAGAACCCTTTGTCTTCTGTACCAAACATGTACAGTGGTACCTCACTTAAAGAGCATAATGTGTTCCACAGGATTGCTCTTTAAGCGAGTTTGCTCTTTAAGCGAAACACCATTGTAAATGACCAAGGGGGGGGGGATTGCAAACCCCAATTTATTTGTTAAGTGAGTTTTTGGTTGGTTTTATTTGTTAAGCGAAGCGAACATTCAGAGAAAATTCTGCTCTTTAAGCGAGTTACTCTCTAAGCGAGGCGCTCTTTATGCAAGGTTTGACTGTACATGTATTTGAATGGTGTTGTTGTTAATCTTAGAATTTCCATCTATACAGCACAACATGCAGGCTGGAGAAATTAATCCTAAAATCAGCTGTAATTTGCAGTGCTATAAGGTAACACATCATATTTAAGGCCGTATCTGTGAGCTTCCAAGCAAAGATGTATGCCGGGGTTCCCAACCTAAGGCCCGCGGCACCATTTCATGTGCCCCCCCTCCAAAGGCATTCAAGAAACAAAATGGCCACCTCTTTGAAGCTGCTGGGACAAAACGGCTGCCCCATTGTGCAAGCAGGGCAAAATGCCTGTCTGGCTCTGGAAGCTGACAGAGAGTGTGACCCGGCCCCTGGCTTGAAAAGGTTGGGACCCCCTGATGTATACAATGGTTCTAATGATTCAGATCAGGTGCTACTTCATTACAGCACAGTGCTGTTGACCCTGTGATAAGCATGGATAAAATGCCCTGAGTTTAAAGGTGAGAATAACCACATCGGTCTGTCTCTTTCTCTCTCTGGTGTGTTGTTTTTTCTTGTAATGACAGGAAAACTCGGCCAGCAGAAAGTTTCAATGAACTTGGTGTGGAGGAGGAAGATATAATAGAAGATGAGCAAGTGAAACCTTCAGAACAACATCCTGTCTTTTCTGTTCCAACTGGGGTCAGCCAGCCAATAGGCAAAGTCTTTGTGGAAAAAAATCGTTAAGTAATTTCTTATGCTTTCAGCATAATAGCAGAATCTTTTATTTTGTTATGCTTTCTAAAGAATGCTGTTGTATGCTGTTTAATTCAGTGTTTCACTGAATAATACAGTCCATTTGAATTTATGGGATTTAGGGAGGAATTGATCATTAAATCCCTACTGATTCAGTGGGCCTATTCTAATCTTACTACATTCAGCAAAAGGTTTAACCCGGGGAGGGGGGTCCAAAACCCTCAGAATGTTATGCATCCTACATTAATTGCCATGGACACTTCACAAAGAAACATATAAGTAATAAAAATATAGCAGAAAAAACAATGGCATTGGATCTATAAATAGATAAAATGAGATAAATGAAACCTAGTTGCTGCGTCATTTGCCAAATAGCCCCTTGAGGTAACAAGTAAGTCTCATTTACCGTAGGCGTTCCCAGAGTGAAATTTCTTCCGCAAAAATCCTTTCAACTCAGAATAATTTCTGACACGTTATTTTATTATTATTCCTTAAATGTCTCTTTCTCTCTTAAGGACGTTTTCAGGCAACTGATCGCAAAGATTTGATTAAAACGACAGAAAACATTGATGTTTTTATGGATTTCAAGGCTTCCTGGACTACTAAGGATGTGGCACTCTCTGTTCATCGTGGCTTTAGGTATGAAGTTAGTCTCATTCAAATATCTGTTAAGTGTAAGTGAATGAAATTGTGTTTTTGACTACCTTGCCCTGAATGCCGTGGGTTGGGGCTACATCATCATAGTTTGCCAGATAAATTGCTGACAATTGCAATTATTTTCCATAATCAGCTGGGAACAGTAAGAAAGAGGAAGCAAGAAGAGATGCAAGAAAGCTTGTACTCAACAAGCAAAGGCTATGGTGTTTTCGCTTTGGGGGTGATGTGGGTTGTTGTTTTGCTGTAACAGCCTAAAGTTTAGTGGCAGTGACAGAGCATTAAGGCTGGAAGAATGGTCTTGGGTGATGCATGTTGGCTGCCCTTGTTCTTAAGTGCTGGGAACTGGATGGGGTAGTAGGTGTCCCTGTTGGTTCTCTTAGATCCCTCAGTGGCCCTTCAATACCACTGACTTCAATATCCGTTTGAGCCTTTTTTTTCTGGGATGGAGCTTAAGAGGCATTGTTTTAAAATGGTTCCTGTCCTTCTGGTCAGGCAAGCCCAAACGGTGGGCCTAGAGAGGGCTTCTGTTTGATGCACTGGCCATTTTCACACGGGGTCTGTCCCTCTGGGTTCTCTTCCATCCTTCATGCTATTTCATATATAAATGAAATCACTGAGAGAGGAGGTTGTGCAGAGCTTTGCCGTTCAGTGCTATGAGTGTGCTGATGACGCCTCATTCAGTTTCTCCTTTCTATCCAATTTCAAGGAAACTGACTCTGTTCTAAGCCAGTGTCTGGTGTCAGTAATAGGGTGGATGAAGCCAAACAAATCACAGCTTAATCTAAATGAGATAGAGGTGTCCCTCGTCCAGTGATGGCGAACCTTGGCCCTCCAGCTGTTCTTGAACTTCAATTCCCAGAAGCCCTGATCAGCAGGAGTGCTGACTTGGGCTTCTGGGAATTGAAGTCCAAGAACACCTGGAGTGCCAAGGTTGGCTGTCATTGCGCCTAGTCAGTTTAAAAGTAAGTAAGGAACTGTGGTGGCTCAGTGGTTAAAACACTGAACTTAACAACTCGAAGGTCAGCAGTTAGAGACCCAAGTGCTGCGTGACAGAATGAGCTTCTGTCTCTCTCCCAGCTCCTGCCAACCTAGCAGCTCGAAAGCAAGAAATTGCAAGTAGATAAATAGGTACCACTTTGGTGGGAAGGTAATAGCATTCCATGCACTCCGGTGTCTAGTCATGCTTGCCACATGTCCATGGAAAAGTCTGCAGACAGACTGCATTGGCTCTTTGGCTATAAACAGAGGAGCACTGAACCCTACATTTGGATGCGACTGGCTTTCGACCTTTAACTTAGGGAACAGGGTCTTAGCCTGTGCTTGGTGGGATTACACTCCCCTTGGAAAATCAGGAACAGAGCTTGGTTGTAATCCTGGACTCATTCAGAGCCTGGATGCCCAGAATTTAGTGGTGGCTAAGAATGCATTTGCCAGCTTCACCCAGTCTTTGAGATGATTTGGGTATACAGTAATAACACATGTCATAGTTACATCCCACTTGAATTACTGTAACACACTCTCTACATGGGGCTGCCCTTTGAAGATGATTTGGAAGTTTCAGCTTGCTCCAAATGCAGCAGCCAGTTAAAGGGAGTATCTAGCTCCAGGTACAGCAGTCTCACTGGCTACTGGTCAGTTCCTGGACCCAGTTCAAAGTGGTAGCTATAGCCCCATTATGGCTTTCACCCTGGCAGTCTGAAGGGCCATAAACTGCCATATGACCCTTCCTGGCCCTTCTCCCAGTTCCATTGCCCTCAGAGGTGGATTTGAGATGGATGCAAAAGAAGGGACTTTCAGTGGCTGCAGTCGGGTTGTTAAATGGTCTCTCTTGGGCAGTTAATTGGTCCTTTCCTGTTTATTTTTTCAGTGACAGTAAAAGACCTGCTGTTAATAACTAAATTGGGCATGATTGAGTCTCTTCTGGATGCTGTGCATGTATTGTTTTAGGTGTCTTTTCAAAGCTTTAAATGTTTTTATGACTCGTTTTAATTAAAATTATACTTTATTTTTTAATCCTTGTAATTTATTGTGTTTATTCCAACTTGTTTGGATCATTTTTAAGCCACCTTGTGTCTCTTCACTGGGAAGAAGGGAGACCTAGAGGTGACACACATAGACAAACAGACGCTAGTTCTGTTTACCAAAACTCAGTGATTAAAAATTATCAGTGAGTTGTTGGCGTTTAAGACTCATCGGAATATAAGACGCACCCCGTTAGTACCAAAACACCCCACTATAGGCCACTATATACAGTACAAGATGCACTCCATTTGCCAGTGTATTTTAAGGGGGGGGGGGAAGTGGGTCTTATATGCTAGCAAATATTATATATTATGCAGCAGGTGTGTGCAGCTCAGTAGTAAATTCTGGCCAGTAAGAAACATACAAACATAAGTAATACAGTAATACCTCGGATAACGCTAAAATCGCATAACGTTAAGTAATCTGGGGGGGGGGGAATTGGTTTGAATAACGTTAAGGTCCTATGGGATGCATCGGATAACAACTGCTAAAGTTTGTGCAGTTACAATGTATCTCTAACACTAAGAACCAAGTTTTAGCGTTATCCAAGGTTTTACTGTAGTTGAATGCTACTGATAAATTAGAGTGAAAGGAGATGGAAATTGTATTGGAGATGATAGGATCATGAAAGTTCTATGCGTTGTTACATAACTCTATGATGTACTGAACACAACTTCTGGTATTCATTTAGGGTGATTGGACTCTTTACACATGGCTTTCTTGCTGGCTACGCTGTCTGGAATATCATAGTGATTTATGTTCTGGCAGGAGACCAGCTGTCCACAGTCTCTAACTTCCTCCAGCAGTACAAGACTTTGGCGTATCCATCTCAGTGCCTCCTTTATCTCCTGCTGACAATTAGCACCGTTTCAGCTTTCGACAGGTAAAAGTTTTCAACTCATTTCTCTAGCCTTGGGTCATTGTTCGTAGTTTCCTTCTCTGTTCACCTGCTTTATGGAAAGAACAACACATTCTTGAGGGTACGCCAGAGTAAAACCAAATTAGAAGATGGAGGACGGAGCTCACTGGACAAGGAACATCGTTAAAGGAGGATATAGCTAAGGAACTCAACCTCCCCTATGTCACTTGGAGGAACATGAATAGGCTGAGGTTCAGACTCCCTAAATGCAAGACCAACAAGCTCAAATAGGGGCTGCTGGCAGACAACAACACACATTGAATGTGGAGAGATATAGAATCCGGTCTGGTCTCTAGTCCTGCGGGCTTTGAGGCAGAGATCAATGTTGGGGAATTTGAGGCAAACATTTGCATTGCACAACATTATCTTAACATTGTGCGATGCAAATTTTTGCCTCAAATTCCCCAACGTTACCCGATATTAGCGTTATCTGATGTAATCGTTATCCAAAGTTCCACTGTAATTTTCTCCAAATCTAGGCACAGTCCTAGTTTGAACCCAAAGTGTTTCAATATGTCACTAGCCCATATTCCTGCCTGGCCGTCATATTTGGCTTCGTGAATGCCATTGGCACAGGACGTGACAGTGCAGTGTGGGAGTAGGCATTCTGCCATTTGTTTACTGGCACAACAACCCATAGTATTCGAGGCTGAGGGTTCAATTGATTTCAAACCAGCGGGATTCTGCCAGTGACTTAATGGGGAGCAGGATTCCTGCAGATATATCAGAGTAAATCATAAAGAATTAGTCATTCGTTTCCTGTTGCATTATATTGAAACAAACCTGTTCACAACTTAGGATTGACTTGGCAAAAACATCGGTAGCAGTACGCGGCTTCCTTACTTTGGACCCAGCAGCGGTTGCTTCTTTCAGTGAGTAAGACATAACAGCAGATCCCTCAGACAGTGAAAAATTGGTGGTTTGTCTGAGAGGACGAACCCCTCAAATGGTGGTGGTGGTGGGGAATTAGGGATTTGTCTAGGAGGTCAAACACCACCACCACCCGGCCCTCCATGAGAAAAAATGTTTGGTAGTCTAGAGCAGTGGTGCCCAAACTAAGGCCCAGGGGCCAGGTGTGGCCCCTGAGGCCAATTCATCCGGCCCGCGAAGCCCTCGTCGCTCCTGGAAGCAGAAGTAAAATGCGCCCATACAGGAGTGTTTTACTTCCGCTTCCAGGAGCGAGGGCTTCGCAGGCCGGATGAATTGGTCTCAGGGCCCGCACCTGGCCCCCCGGGCCTTAGTGACCAGCTTCCTGAACCACATGATTGGCCCATGGCCCAAAAAGTTTGGGCACCCCTGATCTAGAGGGACAATCCCTCCAGGCTAGAAAAATTGTTTTGTGGCTTTCGATCTAGTCGAACAACAAGAAAAATTGCTAGCTCTCATTTAGCGGGAAGAAAGAGAATGGAGGGAGAGAGATGAAGTGGCGCCAAGGGCGGGTGGAGATGGTGGGTGGTCCTAATCTTAAAACTTTTATCCAATCAGCTTTAAAGCTCCAATAACAGCTCCGTGTAGGCGCAGAAACCCATAAGTGTGCATTCACAGACAACACGTAAAAGAACTCTAATGTTTCATTAGTGATATGTTTATGGAAAATTGGCAAATGTTATATTGATTTCCTTCATTTCTCTTAGTGTACTTTGCAGCTCTTGTATTGTCTCTGAGCCAGCAAATGACAAGTGACAGGATCAATCTCTACACGCCACCTTCAGAGAACGGAAGTCTCTGGTAGGAAATGTGTTCTTTTTCTTCTTAAAGATCAGTTGCATCATGAGATTTGTATTACATTATGTATAAATCTTTGCCACAGAGTATGTAATATAATATAATGCAATGAATTGTAAGGTCTGGCAAAGCCCATATATTACCAAGCCAGAAGTTACAGACACAAATTCTCTTCCATGACTATTTTGCTGTTTTACTGAAACTCTTAGGAGCCGTATTATTCCATTTGGCTAGAAGAGTTTTGTGTTGACCCTCAAATGTATATGAAATAGAGTAAAACTTCGGATAACACTAAAACTTGGTTCCACAAGTCTTGGTGTTAATCCGATTTTTAGTGTTATCCGATGCATGTTAAAATCCTATGGGATGCATCGGATAACATTAAAACTCCATAGAGATACATTGTAACCGGCACAGGCTTTAGCGGTTGTTATCCGATCCATCCCATAGGACCTTAACGTTATTCGATGCAATTCTCCCTCCCCAGATTGCTTAATGTTATGCGATTTTAGCATTATCTGATGCAAACGTTATCCGAGGTATTACTGTACTATTCTGTTAGATGATGTCTGGGTTAATACTTAATTGATTGAATTGGTATACTGCCATCATTAGTGCAAATGCAGTACTCTGGGCAGACCACATACTATAAAACCCAGCAAATGTGTAAAAAAAAAAAATAATATTAAATTTAAAAATTGCAAATATAACTATAGAATAAATACAAAAAATAACAAATCCAAGTCATTAAGTAAATATACCCATCCAGGTGGCCACTGGATCAAATTAGCTCAATATCTTAAACATGTATAAAAGGTCTATTTAATGGGACTAGCAGCTCAGGTGAAATCCAAGATTATAGAAATTCTTTATAAATTAGAAGTTTGTTTCCTAAGGGCAATTAATGATGGAGATACAGTAATACCCTGGATAACGATTGCATTGGATAACGCTAGAATCGGATAACGATGCAAGGTTTTTTGGGAAAAAACTTGCATCGGATAACAATTCTGGATAATGATTCTTAGAGTTATCCAGTGCAATGGTCTGCGGGTGTGGGGTGGTTTGGGTAGAACAACCCAATCCACCCCCCATGCGCAGCGGTCTCTGCGACTGCAGTAGGGTCAGGGAAAAGCACCCGCCTTTCCCCCGACGATACTGCAGTCACAGAGACTCCTTTTTCTCTTTCCCTCCCTGTATTTAAACTGCCTTGCCAGACCTCAATCTACCTATCAGGGTTTTTCTCTCTGAGATCAAAACAGGGGGCGAGAGACGGAGATTGTCCAGCTTTGACAGAAGTTCCCCGAGTTGTTTCCGTAATATTCAGGGCCATGTAAAGTTCATGAAAATGTTTCTCCCAAACTTTGGCCAATATAGCTGAGTTTACTAAGTAAACTTTATGCACTACATCTTCAGGAGAAGCTGTGAGACTGGTTAGAAGATTGTAACTTTATGACAAGCGAGGAGAGAGGGTTCAGAGAGGGACACTCAACATTAGATCAGTGTGCAATACTTGAGCATCTCATAAGCAAATACTCTTCCAACTCTATAACAACCCTGTACAGTATACAGGTTTGACTGTATAATGATTTTTACTTTGCACTTGTAATCCTATATTATGTCCTACTGATGTATACTGTATCTATTATGTGCATTTGTATACGGACACTTTTATCCTGTTTAAAAATTTTAAACTTTTGAATTTATGTCAGATTTTAGAGATGCCAGCTGTCCTATCCGTATAAATCTGTGCTGGTTTATTCTTTTTAAATCGGATACAAAGAAGTGCTGTTCCATTACATGGCCCAAATGTAGCACCAGATTTAAAACTGATTTTATTCTATTTTAACTCAAGTAGATATGTTTGTGATAATACATTTTAATTGTATCTCGTGCACTTAAACTCTTTTTACTGTACTGGTCATTGACCGTAATAAAGTGATTTGAATTGTAATTCTAATTAAAGCTGATGAGTGTACTGGGTAGCATGTCTTATGGAGAGGCGCTCCTGTAGATAGTAGGGCCCTAAACCAGTTAGGGCTTTATAAGTCATAACCAACACTTTGAGTCCGCCATGGTAGACAACATGTAACCAATCCAACTACGCAGAATCATAATTCTATGGTCATAAATACATAAGCCTTTGATCAGTCTGGCAGCTGCAATCTGTATCTGCTGAAGGTTTGTGTGTTATGCTTGAAAATGTGGTGCAAAATGGTTAGTTTTATTTCTATAATTCACTTTCTTGCTCAAAGAGGACTTTGTGTATTAACAAGTATGGTGTTTACACTCATGGAATTGTGGCTTTCATATCTCGTTTGGGGACAACAAAAACGTGTTCATTTTCCCATCAGGACCTCAGGGGCAGAGGAGCAGATTCTTCAGCCTTGGATTGTGATCAACCTGGTGATAGCTCTTCTTGTTGGAATCTCCTGGCTCTTTCTGTCCTTCCGGCCCCAGCTGGATCATAGTGAAGGTACAGAAACCCGTGATAGCAAACCTTGGCACTCCAGATGTTCTTGGATTTCAGTTCCCAGAAGCCCAAGCACACTGTGATTCCACATGAATGGGTTTACTGCGATTCATCGGTCCCGCTCTGCCTTAATCGCTCCCGGAAGTGGAAGTAAAACGTACCTGTACGGACATGTTTTACTTCTGCTTCCAGGAGCGACGAAGGCAATGCGGGCTGGATGAATTGCAGTAAACCCATTTGTGTGGATTCACAACATGCTTGGGCTTCTGGGAATTGAAATCCAAGAACATCTGGAGTGCCAAGGTTCACCATCATGGCCTTATATGCATGTTCCCATTGGGAAATCAGGTCTCTTGTCTAGTTGTTTACAAAAGAAAATGGGGAACAGAAGAGATGTCGTAATGGTTATAGCAGTGTAGTCTGCAAGCTCAAAGGAAGCCAAAAAAAAGTAGCAATATAGAGGTTCCAAATTAAGAGGGAAGAAACTTGGTATAAGTTGACAAATATTGTTTGTTGCTACATTTTCAATTGTGATAGGTTAGGATTTTATTTATTCAACTGAAATTCTAGTTTCATTTTTATTTTATCATTGGGAGTCCACTTAAATGCAATTTTTGACGTAAAGGCATGTTATAAATTTAATATTGTACCAAAAGGCACAATGATGAGTTCAGAGAAAGAAAATGTAATAGTTGCTGGAAGAAGTTGTGAATATTTATTTCAAATGTTCTGAGATTTATTCCACTGTAAACAAAATCCTGGCTAATACAAAGTAGTCTGCCAAGATTTAGTATGAGTTACTAATATTGGTTTTGTCTCCTAACATATTTTAATAAGCCATAATGCTTTTCTTTCACTTGCAGAATTGTTGTTCAGTACTGAAGTAGAAGAATATCCTCCATCAGATAAAGAACCCAAAGCGTTTTCATAGTACAGCACTGAGAATGTCTTCAAACCTATAGTTCTGATAGCTTAGTACTATCTATTGTTACTTTATTTAATACTTTTATTTTTTAAATCTATTTTTACATTATATGCTTATTTTGCATTAATATTGTAATTATGTTATTTTTAATATGCATTGTTAAGAATGAAACAATGAAAATATTATTTTAATGTATTGTTAGAATTCATAGCCCTGGGTGTCTAGTATATATCCAAGCATTAGTATAGCAAAAGAATATACTAATATACATCCTTAAATGTCTAATTTTTTATAATTGACATAATATTGAGTGCATATGAGTCAATATTCATATTTTCTTTCCCCCCTATTTTTAAATACAGTTGTACATGTTTAAAGAGCGTAATGTGTTCCACAGGATTGCTCTTTTAAGTGAGTTTGCTCTTTAAGCGAAACCCCATTGTAAGTGACCAATTGTGACTTCTGGTGGGAGGATTGCGAACCCCGATTTATTTGTTAAGTGAATTTTTGGTTGGTTTTGTTAAGCGAAGCGAACATTCAGAGAAAATTCTGCTCTTTAAGCGAGTTACTCTTTACGTGAGGCACTCCTTATGTGAGGTTTAAGTGTATATATACACCTAGGCCCTGCAATTCAGTATTGAGTGCATATATGTATTCAAAAGATCGATTTCTGTGCCAATGTGTCCTTAAATAATCAAATTCAATTTTGAAATATTTAAACCAGTGAAGCTTCAGTAACAAAAAGAACTCTTCTTGAAAGTTTTGTATAATATTTCAACATTGTTTCTTGGTCATTGGCTACTGTTGTTTACAGACTAGCTTACAACTTTTGCTAAGTCAAGAGTCTGAATCTATTTATTTAGTCCTAACGTCATAATTTACAAATGCTGCAGATTTTAATGGAATATAAATTGGAATTAAATGTTTTGTATCATGGTTTTTATATGAAGTTAATTTCTTCGCTGGAAGTGTTTCCCTGGGTATTGTGTTATCACTGCAACACATTTTATAAAAACTGAGAACTGGTTATAACTTTGTTAAAAAAATTAGAAGCTTCAGCAGAAGATTCTTTATATTTCTAAGCATTTAAATTGTCTATGATTATTAACACTCAGATTGGTTTTAAAAACAATATTATGAGTCAGCCTCTCATGCAACATTGCCCAATTTTTTATGGAAATAAAAATTAGTTTTGTTTAACTTGTGTCATATTTGAAAAATCTAATTAAGCTGTTCTTAATCTGAGGATTTCTTTACGTTTTTCATCTAACCTTTTTGTATAGGTAAATTACATTCCCTCAACTGCATGTTGACCAGACCCGTGCTGGCACCCTGGGATCTCGGGACAATTCCTGGTGCGCCCCTTGGGTTTTAAAAAATGGCATTTCTTGGATCCAAGCTGCCCACATGCGTTTTCACGCCACACGGGATGGAGGGAAGGCACAGCTCATGCCTGTTGGCAGGGCACGGGCCGCAAACTCACAGCTTCGCCCCGTTGCCTTTCTTGCCTCCCTCTTCAAGCCGTGAAGTGGTTTTTTCCCTTTCACCCCACAAAACCTCTCCCCCTCCCAACAGTACTCTCCCACCTCCCCTCCCCAGACCCATATTTCTGGGCAGCCAATAGTGGGGTGGTGGAGCAAGCAGGAGTCACAAAAGAAGCCAGGCAGCAGTGGCAGGCAAAGGCACTGCAAGCTTGTTTGTGTCACTTTTCTGCACTCCCCCCCCCAACACACACCTTCCCCTTTGCATGTGGTGAAAGAGACTTAAAAGAATGGGGAGGGGGGGTTTAAGCCAGGTTATTTCCCATTACCTAATACATTCCTAGGGTGGGAGAAACCACTAATTTCTCTTTATAAACCAAGGGTTTTTGCAGCTAAAATCAGTTATGCGGAACTGCTTAATTGCTGTTCCATCTGAACCAAATTCAAGGAGAAATTGGCAGGATGCAGCCCAATCTGGGCTAAGGATTCTATCAGGAGGAGGTTCCCTGCCTGTACACCTCTGAACTTGGATACAGTAAAACCTCAGATAACACTAAAACCTGGTTCCACAAGTCTTGGTGTTATACGATTTTTAGTGTTATCCGATGCATGTTAAAATCCTATGGGATCCATAGAGATACATTGTAACCACACAGGCTTTAGCGGTTGTTATCTGATGCATCCCATAGGATCTTAATGTTATCCGATGCAATTCTTCCCCCCAGATTGCTTAATGTTATGTGATTTTAGTGTTATTCGATACTAATGTTATCTGAGGTATTACTTGTATATCTATGGATTGTTTTTCCTTGACAGGTTTACTTCTTTATGGACTTTAACTTGGAAAATAAAGTTGTTTGGACTTTGAAATGTTCTGACTTGGGCATAGCCAGGCACATTTGCTCTCTGCTTAAACTACACTACTACTGAAACAACCGCACTCCCTGTGACTAGATGAGAGTATGATCCCCTGGGTTCTGCCACAGAATTTCAACACAAGTTAATTGTGATGGAACTGAGTAAATAAACTACTTGAAAATAGGGCGGAATAAGTGACGAAATTCTTTGATGATCACATTAGGCATATAGAAACTTAACATTAATCCATCTTTACTCCTTCCTTTGCTGTTAATTCTAATAGCAACAGCAGGTTGTGGCCAACCCTTTAGCTGTTGAATTTGCCGACCAATACATGCTGTATCGCCATTACAAATAAAATGGAAAAAATCACTGTACAACCAGAATTTTTTTTTTTTGGGGGGGGGGGGAGAGAAAGAAAAAGGCAGGTTTTATGTATTTATTGTCAGATGTAAACTTCAATAGAAAACAAAGCCATGTGCAAAGAACATCTGTCCTCAGTTATGATAAGAAATATGCAACCTGAAGGGAAAGGCAGAAAGTGAAACTATTTCACATCTTTATTTTTTCCTAGGTTGTCATGCTTCATCAACTTTTTCCTTCAGCATATTTCCTTTTTATTCCTGCACTAAAAGACACGAGTAATCTGTGTACACAGTTTGTAGTAAAACCCACAGCCCTCTAGCATAACCAGAAGAGACACTCATACAAACATATTTATGAGCTGCATTAAAGGCGTATAGAATTCAGGTGACAACAAAGAATGTTTCAATACTGAATTGTGATCAAAGTGTATGTCTGCCTCTGTGTTGGACTGGCACTCAAAAACAGCATCCATTATATATATATATGCATGGAAAAAGATGATCAACTACACTGTTCTCTTTTCTTGTACGTGACACACACACTGCCATCCAGTTACGGCTAGTGGTTTACGTCACAACCAGCTGCCTTGCCTTAAAACAGCAGAAATTTAGGGATTCACTCACATTTTTAAATATTTGTATTAGTATCTCTCAAACTAAATTGCTGGAAATCTTAGGGCTCCAAAAGTTTCCGCCTCAAAACAATTTAGGCAGAAAAGTACAGCTACTACACCTATGAGGACTTCAGAGACTACAAATGTATTTTGTATACCTATGGATGCGGTTTGATATACCGGTATGTTGCTTCGTTATGGTGGGGTAAGAAATTTCTTGATATTTTTAGGGTATCAGGAAACAGGAAATAAAGCTCTCTTCCAGCAGGCAAAAATAAATTTACTGAAAATGGTTGTAAAATTATCTTTTACATGAATATGATGCGCAGAAAGAAGTCTGGTGTATGCGGCCTATTTCTTCACGAGGCCTACTTCTTCCTCTGATAGCAAGTACAGACAATGGAAAAACAGATGCAGTTAGAACTGGGGTGCCCAAACTTCTCAGGCCATGGGCCAGTCATGTGGTTCAGGGGATCAGTCACTATGGCCCAGGGGCCAGATCTGGACTCTGACACCAATTCATTCAGCCCACACCCTCACTGCTCCCGGAAGCGGACATAAAACACTGTACGAGGGCTTCATGGGCCAGGTGAATTGGCATCGGGGACCGAATCCAACCTGTGGGCCATAGTTTGGACACCCCTGAGTTAGAAGAAAGGCAGTTAAGAGAGCCACATTCATCATATTTCAATAAATAAGAGCAGGAAAATATAGAGTATAAAAAAGAGACATGTCAGTTCAACACTGCTGATTCCCCTCTAGGTATGGCTGGTGATCATAGACAAATGGTTCTGGTAACTATTTCCTTACCTAAACACAGCAAGTTATTTTAGATTTTTAAGCTCAATGGAGAGCAAGGTTTCCTTCATCTTGTCAAAGAAGAAAAGCCTTTTATTTTTCCAGCATCAAATGAACACACTTTAAACGCTTTCAAAAATTTAGAATGCAGTTATAAAATTAAAATAGAATTAATCTGTGCATACTCATTTATATTACATAAATTTTTGCCATTTGCTGTATCAAATCCATACCTAGAATGCCTGGGGAAACCGTCAAGGAAAAGAAAGGCCATGCACAGAAACCTAACAAGTGTTTCATATCTACTCTTGTTTAGAATGCCAGGGCACAACTTACAGTGACCAGAACTCGTCTCTCAAACAGCTCTCTCCTAGCAAATCACACCATGCCCAAGATATATACTCCACACAGGCACTATTTGCAATTATTTTTCAAAACACACAGATTGGTTCCCTTACATGGGCTGGAATGCACTTCATGGCCAGGTGGTTACGTACATTAGCGTATCATAACCAGAAAGCATTTTCATCAGCAAACACGATGAAGTTTGCAAGGATTCTCACCCAAATGGTGAGAGAAGTAATTTTTTTATTTGTGCGTAGGTTTCATGGATCTTAAGTTCCCACTTCATTCACCACATAGAATGACTCCTGTGCTTCCTCAACTTCCTGCTTCCGCTTTACAACCAAAGCTCTTCTAAAGAGACATTTGTTTGCTCACTGTACTAAAACAGGAAAAATTGCCACCTCGGACTCATTAATTAGGAAACATTAAAGGTTAGAAGTTTTTCAACAGGGAAAAAATACTTAGCAATGCTATCTTGTTCCACATTTGAACTGGGAATTGTGTGCCACACTTTCTGCAGCAGGTATCTCAACTCTTTCCCATGGAAAATGTGCAACATAAGCCTCCTGAGAATCAGTAAAAGACCGATGAATCACATAATTTCTGATACAAAACAAAATCTATATTACTATTACTATCTAAATCAAGGGTGGGCAACCTATGGCCCATGGGCCAGACCTGTCCCGCCAAATCACCTGGCTGGTACCAGAAGCAGATGTGTTTAAGACAGCCATAAACATTCCCTCAGCTGCCGTAAACACGTTTACAACAGCTGTGGATGTGCTTTACGACAGCATGTACGGCAGGGGGAACCACCAGTCTGGCCTGCTCAACTGTCTGAGGGAGCGTGACCCAGCCCCCGACTTAAAAAGATTGGCAACCCCTGATCTAAATGAAGAATATTCTATTACCAATACACTGCAACATGCCCTAAATACAGCAGGATGCGGAACAGAATATCAAATAAACTAATATTAGCCAAATAGATGTTCTCCCTTTAAATATAATAAATGCATGGCCTGAGTAAATCACATGGATTTTACTCCTGTTTTGCCTGAGATTTTGTTTGTTTGTGCAACAGGAGATGGCATTGCAATTCTATGGCCCTGAACATCAATATATGTATACCACAAGTATTTTCTCAACTGAGCTTTGCAACGCTTCTTTTTGGTGAGCAATTTTAAAAAAATACTTTAGAAGAACAGATTGTGCCCACCATTTTGGATCTGTATTTGTACCCCTCCCTTTAGAATGTATCTTTCAAATAGTATCTGATGAAACATTCAATAGAATGTCCACTGGTCCTGACTGTTGTACATACACTGTCAAAGGCAGATAATAATATGCATTTGTGTTGCTTCCTACCACTCAGTAGAAGAGTAATAATTTCACTGGTCTCAAGACTTTGGTTTTTCTCCTGTTCTTCCTTCGTCTTCTTTGCTCACTTAACATTTCTGCTATCTTTTCGTGCAGACTTCTCCATCTGCTTGTGCCAACCACTTAAAACCTCCTTCAACAACCCTTTCTTTGAACAGCCAGTGAACCAGGCCTACACTCTGTTCCACACACACACATTTAGCATTATTCTTCCTGCTCGTGCCAATTGTACTACACTGCTCCATCTTCCTTCAGAACACCCATCTTTCTGGACGACGTGCTCCTTAGGCCCCCAAGGGCTCCGGTTAAGACTGGAAGGCTGTGATTTTTCCTCAGTCCTCCCAGCAGACTACTGTCTGTGCTTCCACATGCAAGGGAAATCTGCCTCTGGAGGCCACCTCTTGCCCCCCGGCTCCGCTCAGAGTCCCCCATCTCAATATGTTTAACAGCTCTCGCAATGCCCAGTTTTTTTAACCTCTCCACCAGATTCATCTTCAGCTGCCGTGCGTCAGGATTAGAGGATTTCTGCCAGTACATCTCCTGAAGTAACGTTTCAGCTGGCCGAGAGGCTAGGAAATTTTCAGACGTGCTTGTTCGAGACTCAAAAGGCAAAGGAGAAGAGCAAGGTGAATGCAAAGGAGAATTTGGGGGTGTTGAAGGAACAGTAAATATCTTGGGGGGCTGAAAGAGTGGTGCTTGCTCCAAGACCGGGCGGCTGTTGACCTGTGCTGAGATGCCCTTTTCTTCCAGAAGTTTCGCTAAGCTTGTGGTGCTACTGAAGGTGGTTGTTGACTCTCTTCTGTTACTGAGAAATTCTCCAATACTAAACCTATATGTTGCGGCTGGAGAGATTGTAACTGTATTGCTTGTACTGGTGCAACTTCCACAACTCACGGGAATGCTGGGAGGGAAAAGTTGGGAATAACATTGGATAGCATGACTAACATCCTTAGCAGAAAGAGCGAAAGAAAACATGAAAGTTTTAAGGCATCAAGGCCAGGATCAGTGATGGGATGCAACAGGTTTGCACCAGTTCGCCAGAACCGGTAGTAACTTCCCCCAGTGTCCCGGAGAACTGGAAGCTTTTGGGGGGAACCACCTTCGGGGCTTACCTTTTCACTGTGCATGCGCATCAAGCACTTGGTGTGCATGCATGCCTACAGTGCTTGGCATGTATACACGGCCTCTTTGCTGTCCTGCCAAGCGGGAAGGAGGAACAGAAGCTGCTAGTCTGAAGCTCCCTATAGCCTGCTCCCCAGGGTAAGTGACTCACCTTTGGATGTGGTGTGTCTGTGTGTATTTTAATGTGTATTTAATGCCTTTACCTATATTGACGTACTACCACAGTGCCTAAAAAGGCCTGGCAGCTGGCAGGCCTGGCTTGGGTTTTTTAAGCAAAGTCTTGGAGTTACCTCATCAATAAGCTACACCTGTGCTGTTCCAATTGCTGTTCCAACTGGAGAACCCTTAAGGAGGTACAGCTGTTTTACATTTACATTAAGGCATATTATCCTAGAGCACTGGTATGATGACCATATCCATCTTGCAACATGGTGCTGCCCAGGCACTTATACTAACAGGTAAGTGATGGGTTTGTGTTTGGGGTGGGTGGGTGGATTTGTGTTTGGGGTGGGTTGTTTGGGTAGGTGGGTGTATTTTAATGTAATTTTTATTTATTTATTTTATTTACGGGTTTGTGTTGTGGGTGGGTGGGTGTTTCGGTTGAGGGGTGTGTGTTTGTGTGCTTATTTTTATTTTTATTTTATTTTTTTCCTTTGGCCCCCGCCTATGACATCATGACATTAGCTCCGCCCACAATGTGATGATGTCATGGTGGGGTAGTAAAAAATTTGTCATCCCACCACTGGCCAGGATGTCTACATTCTATATCAGTGGTGGCAAACCTATGGCACGCGAGCCAGAGGGGGGCACTCAGAGCCCTCTCTTTGGGCACACGCACTGTCGCCCCAGCACAGAGGGATGTGGGGCTGGGACGCTCCCCTTCCTCTCTCCATGCTCGCCTGATGACATTTCTCACATCACCTGCCCCTCTGCCCAGTGGCCCAATGGGAGTGCTTCCTCCCTCTCCTGTCTGGGGTAAGGCAGGCAGCTCACAGGCGGCCATGAGGGTGCGGCACAAATGGCAGCCTGTTGTGTCTGTGGCGAAGGTGATTATTATTGTGTTTTTCTTTTAAGACAAGAGATGTTAATGTAGGAGCTGTTTTTCTAAACTAAAACCTCAGTACAGTGGTACCTCGCTTAAAGAGCATAACGCGTTCCACCAGACTGCTCTTTAAGTGAATTTGCTCTTTAAGTGAAACACCACTGAAAGTGACCAATTGTGACTTCTGGCGGGGGGGGATTGCGAACCCTGATTTATTTGTTAAGCGAGTTTTTGGTTGGTTTTATTTGTTAAGTGAGGCAACCATTCAGAGAAACTTCTGCTCTTTAAGCGAGTTACTCTTTAGGAGAGGCACTCTTTATGCGAGGTTTGACTGTACCGTAAAACACCTACTTTTCAGTCCATTCAGTAGGGTTTTGCTTAAATTAGTTTTTTATGTAAACAAAAGCATGCCCATAGGGAAATTAATTTTTACGTAACTCAAAGCAAATCCATAGGAAAAATGAATTTTTATGTAACTCAAAGCAAACCGATAGGAAATCATGTTACATGAACTTAGTAAATCAGGACATTTATGTAAATCAGGACATCGTTTTAGCACAAAATCATTATGAAAGTTGCATTTTATGAAACTCAGGGCATTTGTAAGTCGGTATTCAGGTTAAATTGCCGTGCTGGCACTTTGCAATAAATACGTAAATGGTTTTTGGGTTGCAGTTTGGGCACTCAGTCTCTAAAAGGTTCATCATCACTGTTCTATATCAAAATCAAAAGTTCTTGTCTCTTTTCCTTTACATCATCATCATCATCATCATCATCATTTATGTCATAAATTATTGTGGGTTGAAAGGATTTTTGTGGAAGCTCTGCTCAGGGAACGCCCAAATGAGGCTCCTTTCATGTCCCCAAGAGCTGGGACACAGATGGGTGCTCAGTCCGTCATGTAGTACCCAGGTCTCGAAGTGCTGACTTGCCAGCCTTCCAGCTAACAAGTCGAGCTTCTTAAGCCTTGAGCCACTGTAGCCCTTTTTCTTTTACATGACATTATATCATAAAATGTATTTCTTTTCCTTTTGTTTGTTAATCTCCAATATACATTAATACCTCAAATAACGCTAAGACTTGGTTCCACAAGTCTTGGTGTTATCCGATTTTTAGTGTTATCTGATCCATGTTAAAATCCTATGGGATGGATCGGATAACGTTAAAGCTCCATAGAGATACACTGTAACCGCACAGGCTTTAGCGGTTGTTATCCGATCCATCCCATAGAACCTTAACGTTATTCGATCCAATCCTCCTCCCCAGATTACTTAACGTTATGCGATTTTAGCGTTATCTGAGGTAAATGTTATCCGAGGTATTATTGTAACTGATTACACATAGAAGTTGAACTTGCAGAGAATTTGGGGGATGTCAATAACTTTCTTACCTGGGTGTAACCTGTGTGATGTCAGATGGGTGGAGGATTCTACAAGTGGTAAAGGTAAAGGTAGAGTTTGTTGACGAGAGGCATTTTCCTGGATTGGAAACTGTAATATAAATATAACATTAAAAAATATGTGATGAAAAAAGACGGGATAACAGGTTACCAAGACCGAATTTTTCAGATCCTGAATGACTAAGTGTAAAAAGAGTATTCTTCCAGTGCAAATGCTTTCCAGGGAAAGAAAATGTTGTACAGATTCCTCTGAAGCCATCATTCTAAGAGGGTGCCAAAGACAAGCAAAAAACCTGGACCTAGTCGCATTCCTAACATTCTCAGAAGGGAATCTATGGTTGTTAACTGTGACTCTTGCATTTAAACAACATACCTGGCACTCCTGCTAAAGTTATTCTGCTTGTGTCAAGGCTCTAGCTGCAGAAGTACAAAAGTTGCCAGTGGTCAGAAGTCAGCAAAGGAAATGAAACCACCAGGATGACAAATCCATACCTGTGAGTGGAATTGTTGGTAATTTAATTGATGGCAGGAAAATTCCTGGCACTGATTTTGGCACAGAGAGACTCCCTTCCTCTGAAGGCAGCTGCTGTACTTGGAAGGTTATGCCAGCTTCCCTTTCGTCATCATCATCTTCTTCCAAATCAGAAAGGTGATAATCCTCATCTTGAGAGAGATGGGTGAAGCCCTTTGTGACCACTCCAGGGCGTGGGTCAAGAATGGTACCTAGGTTGGGCTTAGCCAACTGCTGCCAGTGGGATAGGGTCAAAGAGCCTAGGGAAGAAGAAAGGCAAACAAGGGAAGGGATGAGATTTTTACATCGTGCATTTCTTATTCCTGGGCAGCCAGTGAAGAAAAGCATGATTCAATCACTGAGCTGAGGCTACTGGATGTTCTTCCGTGTCTAGGCCAGACATGAAACTGTCAAAACGAAGGCACCCTTTGGTGAGTTCATTCTGCAGTTCCTTTCACCTGACCTAGTGTGAGAATGATTAGCCAGCAATACAAGGTTGCCATGACCAGGGTACGCCCAATTGTGGTTCAAAAATACCACAATCTTCGGGGAGGCTCTTTCTGTGTACTGCATGTGACAAACTATTTAGTTATAAACAAATAATTTAAAAAGCGGTTTTAAAAACCTTTTTGTTGCAATTCATGGTGTACTGCAGTTATGTAATAAATAGTACAACAGAGTCTGACAACATAACCCAGAAATAAAGGCCCTCCTATCGAAGGAGAGTGTCCAGGAAAACCTCTCTATAAGAGGAAGGCTTTTAAGGCTTGGAGTAAAGAGGCCTGCTGGATCATTTCAAAATTTGGGGTGGGGTGGAGTTTCACTACCAAAAAAAAAACAAAACCTTTCTAACATGTTTTACTCACTCTTTTTTTGCCAATTCTCAGTGTGCTCATCCTCAACAATGCAGCCTGAGAATACTTTGTACTCTTACTTCTGTAGGAGAGTTGCTCTACCAGGTAGCCAGGTCCCAAACCATGTAGGGCTATGTAGAGCCAATAGAAGAACCTTGAATCTAGGTAACCAGTGAAGGTATGCCAGAATTGGGGATGCAGTATATGAATCAGATAATTTTAAAAGGGAAATGTCAATGTCAAAATGGCCTTCCTTCCTTCACTTGTGCATTTATTTCCACAAACAATTTGAGGCACATAATTTATTTCCACAAACAATTTGAGGCACATAATTATTGTTTTTGTTTTACTGGCATGGAACAAACCTTGCCCCAGACCACAGCATTCCCTGTCCACTCTCTTATACTTAACTGATGTGGAGGTGGGATGAAGGGGACAGCTGTATAAGAGGGATATGCAGAAACAGGTAAAAGAAAAGGAACATGAAAACTTAGGGCTTTTAGGTAAGAGTGACTGTCTGCCTGCAGCGGGTCCTCTGGGTGAACAGCAATGAGCAGCAGGAGATTCAGTCCATGTGGGGCCCATCACGATAAGCAGGCTAACAGGAGAGCAGAAAACCGGCTGTGTTTCAGAAGCAGTGAGCTAGGGCAGCCTCTCCCAATGACCCACGGAAGGACCAGAGAGTTGGATCTAGGACTAATTCACCAGCTGAGAACAAACTACTGACCAGCTGACCATCACGAAGGCTGGGCTGATTGGGAAGAAGAGAAGATGGCCATGGCTTTACCTTCAAGGGGTTTGACAATCTGCAGCTTCTCCGGGAGGTGGGAGCGTAAGATGCTCGACGTTCCAGAGGAGTCGGTCATTTCCGAACTGCTTCCCAAGGAAAGGCTGGTGTCAGCTGGGGTGCTACAGCCACTGGATTCTTCCTTCTGCTCTGCCAGAAAATGCATCCTGGGCTCCCACCCCTCTTCATAGAACTGTTTCTCACTCAAGTAGTTCAGACGACGGAGGCGCAGCCTGTTCTGAGCAGTGGCTAAATCGTCATCCTCAGGAATGCCAGGATGGGTCTGCTCTCGAGACTCCCTATAGGAAATACAGAACTATGTGCATTATTAAGTAAGTCAATGTTAGCATCAAGCAGCGTAACGGTCTTCCCACTTGCCTTTTGTAACCAATGAGTGAGCTTTAAAACCACATGTAATGTTCATTGTTCCTCTTGACAGTGTTATGTAATTGTTACGCTGGTAAAATAGGAGCCTAATTTACAACTATCTCCATATAACTTATGCCAAGACTCCCCATAACACTGCAATGTTATGGATGGACACACACAAAGTGGGGTATTTTACTTTGTGTGGCTTTTATGTTAACACAAACCATTCTCAAACACCCAAAATGGAGAGTCTAGCAACGACAACAGAAGTCCCCATAAATTGTCTGAAGTGATAACGTGTGTACTTGCTGCTTGGGAGTGTTCTCTGACCTGTTGCTCTGAGACTGATCCACCTTCCCTTCCACACCTTGCAAGCCAGAATGAAAAGGCTTTGATGTCATAACAACACTTGAACGATTTGACCCCGGAATGGGTAATGGAAGAGGACACAATGCAGAACGGCTACGTACAACATTAGCAACTCTGACTGTATCAAAAACATGCTTTTGCTGATCTCTGAAAGAGAAGAAAAAAGACAGAATGGTTATATAAATGCAACAGAAGAATGTTCTGAAAGAGGTAGACATTACTCCACATGTTGTAGACATCACTGAAACTGTTCTGTACTGATTCTAAGGACTATATCTAAACTTAGCTTTCAAGCCAGTCATTCTGTAAAAAGCCCTCAAACAAGAATAAACTCCTTGGAGACTGCACCCTTAATACATGCTCCCTTCTTTTGATTGGAATATGCTTACTTTGTTTCTTTTCATACCACATGGATTTCAGTGAACTCACATTTCTCCGTTAGCACTTTCTCATTGTGCCTCCCCAAAAGCTTTGCCATTTTTTTACTCTTATATATCTTATTTTCTCTTTACTCCATTCTACCATTATTTTCTCTCCCCTTCATATAGATGCATTCTACCGCCATCTCTGAATTCCAATTTATTAAAACATTTAAACTGTGTCTTTATAAATGTTAAAGCTTAACAAACCAACACTTCTCAATGTTTCAAATCCAGCATTTTAGCAACGAATGAAAACAGTCAGGGCAATGTAAATTCTTTGGCTCCCTTCAAAAAAGCCAGAAGTTCTTCTCTAAAAGAAGTACTTTCCCCCAAACTCAATGCTGAAAGGCTGGGAAGACAGTAGATAAATGTGCAGATTACTTCATTCTCCTTTCAGCACATTTGACCAGGTATGAAGGCAGAGCAGTTGCCGACTTTCTGTACTACACTCATGGTAGGAAAATCACAGCAATACCAAAGCCTTCTCATACTATTTGGCGCCTGGGCTCATCTAGGAGGAGATTGGGTTACAAATCCTTGCAGATGCCCAAAGGCTTATCAGGTTAACCTATGAGTGCAGCAGGAAGCTGTACCACAGGGGATCCCATGCTGCTAGTGTTTTGTTGTTGTTCAGTCGCACAGTCGATTCCGACCCTCTGCGACCCCATGGACCACTGTCTGCCAGGCACTCCTGTCCTCCACCATCCCCCTCAACTCGCTTAGCTCTGCGCCCACTGCCTCCATAATACCATCTAGCCATCTCATCTTTGGCCGTCCCCTTCTTCTTTTGCCCTCGACCCTTCCAAGCATCAAGGCTTTCTCAAGTGAATCATCTCTTCTCATTTGATGTCCAAAGTACTTTAGCTTCATCTTCACTATTTGACCTTCTAAGGAGCAGTCAGGGTTGATTTCTTCTAAGATTGTGTTCTCCTCACTGTCCAGGGGACTCTCAAAACTCTCCTCCAACACCACATCTCAAAGGCGTCTATTCTTCTGCACTCTGCTTTCCTAATGGTCCAGCTCTCACAACCATACATTGCCACAGGGAATACCATTGCTTTGACTATGCGAATTTTTGTTTGCAATGTGATGTCTCTACTTTTCACTATGCTCCCCAGGTTTCTCATTGCTTGCCTCCCAAGAATCAGTCGCCTTTTTATTTCATGGCTGCAATCCCCATCTGCAGTGAGCTTTGATCCTAGGAAAGTAAAATCTGTCACTGCTTCTACTTCTTCCCCATCTATTTTCCAGGGACTGATAGGGCCTGTTGCCATGATCTTGGTTTTCTTTATATTGAGTCTCAAGCCATCTTTTGCACTTTCTTCTTTCAACCTAATCAGGAGCTTCTTTAGGTCCTCCTCACTTTCTGCCATTAGGGTGGTATCATCTGCATATCTCAAATTGTTGATGTTTCTTTCAGCAATTTTGATCCCAAATTGTGATTCCTCCATCCCTGCATTGCGCATTATGTGTTCTGTGTAGAAGTTGAATAAGCAGGGTGACAAAATGCAGCCTTGTCTTACTCCTTTTCCTGTTCCAAACCACTCCGTCATTCCATTTTCTGTCCTAACTGTTGCTTCTTGATTCATGAACAGATTTCTCATGAGGCCTATAAGGTGTTCCAGTATTCCCATCTCTTTAATTACTTGCCACATTTTGTTGTGGTCGACACAGTCAAAAGCCTTAGTGTAATCAATGAAACAGAAGTAGACTTGTTTCTGATATTCCTTTGTTTTTTCCATGATCCATCTTATGTTGGCGATGTGGTCTCTAGTCCCCCTGCCTCTTCTGAACCCCGCCTGCACTTCTGGCAATTCTATCTCCACATGCTGTTGCAGTCTATCCTGTATTATCTTCAGCATCACCTTGCTAGCGTGTGGGATGAGCGCAATTGTTCGATAATTTGAACATTCTTTGGCATTACCCTTTTTGGGGAGTGGAACATATACCGATCTTTTCCAATCCTGTGGCCATTGTTGTGTTTTCCAAATCTGCTGGCATATAGAATGCAATAATTTGATTCCATCATCTTACAGGGCTTTGAAAAGTTCAACTTGGATACCATCAACTCCACTGGCTTTGTTGTTTGCAGTTTTTTTTAGGGCTTTTCTGACTTCACTCTCTAGAATGTCTGGCTCATGTTCAATGTTCTCATCATTGTGATTATCAGGGGTGTTGAGGTCCTTTTTGTAGAGTTCCTCTGTGTACTCTTTTCATCTTTTCTTAATCTCTTCTGCATCTGCTATCTCCTTGCCATATTTTTCTTTTATCATGGTCATTTTTGCTTTAAATGTTCCCTTGAGTTCCCCAATTTTTTTGAAAAGATCTCTAGTCCTACCCCTGATATTGTTTTCCTCTATTTCTTTGCACTGTTCGTTCAGGTAGGTTTCCTTATCTCTCCTTGCTTTTCTTTGAAATTATGTATTCAAGTGACTGTATTTTTTCCTTTCTCCTTGGCATTTTGCATTCCTTCTGTCCTCTGCTATTTTAAGAGCCTCATCGGACAACCACTTCACTTTCTTACGCTTCTTTTCTTTTGGTATGGTTTTCCTTGCTGCCTCCTGCATGATTTCCCACATCTCTGTCCATAATTCTTCTGGCACTCTATCTGGTCCAAGCCATTAAATCCTTTCCACACCTCCACTGTGTATTCCCAGGGAATGTTGTCTAGGTCATATCTGTCTGGCCTAATTGTTTTTCCTATTTTCTTTATTTTCCTATTTTCTTTAGTCTAAGCCAGTGTAACTGAAGGAAAAGTTAGATGTTCCCATAAACAACTGGGAAAAGGCTGCAAGGTAAAGGTTGCCATTCTTCCCAAGCCAGTCATATCAGACTGTAGGGTTCAGTGCTCATCTCTGTTTACAGCCAAAGAGCCAACGCTGTCTGCGTCTGCAGACATTTCCTTGGACATGTGCCAGACATGACTAGACACTGGAATGCACGGAACGCTGTTTACCTTCCCACCTAAGTGGTCCCTATTTATCTACTTGCAATTTCTTGCTATTGAGCTGCTAAGTAGGCAGGAGCTGGGACAGAGATGGAAGTGCACTCCGTCATGCAGCACTCAGGCCTCAAACTGCTGACCTGCCGACCTTCCAGTCATCAAGTTAGGTGTCTTAACTACTAGGCCACCGCGGCCCCTGAAAACATTGTTTCTAAAGAATTTCCTCAAAGGAAGCACACAGCAAAGATTAATGAGTTTGCAGACTAACAGAAAAACTTACATGAAAAGATTTCAAGGGGATTCTAGTTTAGGTAGCAACTTTTTTCAGAAAATATCACCTCGCCTTGCAATTATTACACATTTGTTATTACAAATAAGAATATCAGTCTAATAACAATGATCTCCTACTTAGTTAACATCCCCTTTGAGCTAATTAACACATATTACATGTGTCTGCCTTTGAAAGATATTCAGAACCTACAGCTAATCCAAAACACTATACAGTAATACCTCATATAACGTTAGTATCGAATAACACTAAAATCGCATAACATTAAGGAATCTGGGGGGAAGAATTGCATCAAATAACATTAAGATCCTATGGGATGCTTCAGATAACAACTGCAAAAGCCTGTGTGGTTACAATGTATCTCTATGGATCCCATAGAGGATCAGATAACACTAAAAATCATATAACACCAAGACTTGTGGAACCAGGTTTTAGTGTTATATGAGGTTTTACTGTACTGTACATTTCATTATAATGTTTACATTTCATAAGATGGATATTCAAGTCGAATGATACAAGATTGCCTTAATCCTAATGCTGTCAAAATGCTGAGACATGTCAAAATTGGTACTTAGAAAAATCAAAGAGCTGAGCTCACTTTTGTTTAGAAACAGATTCCACATCCAGACTTCTTTCTTTCCGCATGGTTCCTTCAATCTCTGCTAAAAGAGATTCCTTAAAGTAGTACAAAATATATGATAATTTAATATGTCACTCAAAACACACTAAGTAAAATTAATAGCATGCATTTTTTTTGTTCATCCTAACAACGGAAAGGGATAACTTTGGATTCTTGTCCAGATTTACTTATTTCCTTCCCAAATCTTAGGTGAGTCATTACTGTATCCCAGTTCTCCTTCTTCCACCTCACTGTTCTGGGCCGTTTTACTGATTATGTTCTCATCAGTTGTTCAGAAAGAAGAAGCAAATACAACTTTCCCCACAAACTAATTGGAAAACTACAACAAAATAACATTCACCCTTAAAGGCTATTTCCAACGAATAACAACTGTGTGCTGTGAAATCAATTCTGACATATGGTGATGATTTCCAAGGTTTTCTAGGTAGAGAATATATAGAGAAGTAGTTTCTCATTCCCTTTTTCTGAGGGTGCCCTGGGACTGTGCTGCTTCCCATGGCTGTACAGGCTGAGTCTTCTTGCAGGAGGCAGCGGGGGGGGGGGGGGATGAACTGACAACTTCTGGCTCTCCACTAACCAACTGATAATAATAATTTCATGTCAAAAATTATTCTAGGTTGAAAGGATATTTGTGGGAGAAACTCTGCTCAGGGAACACCCAAATGAGGCTCCTTTCATGTCCCCAAGAGCTGGGACAGAGACAGGTGCTCAATCCATCATGCAGTACCCGGGCTTCGAACTGCCGACTTGCCAGACTTCCAGCTAACAAGGTGAGCTTCTTAACCACTGAGCCACTGCAGCCCCCAACCCACTGAATTGACCAGCTAGCCACCGTACTTGCAAGATAATTTCCTTTTAGCAGTAGGTTTTAATCTAATGTTACAATAGTCAACAAGACATGAATTAACCCCCAGCTAAGCAGATAGGTTATCAATAATAACATGTTCATATAAAAGTTAGTTCTCTAAAAATTTTCATGATGCAACAGCTCAATATTCATGCTTTTCCTAAACAAATTCCTCATCATGATCTCCCAGTATTTTTTTCTGTGCATGAACAATTGCCCCTTCAAGTTCAACAAAACCCATCAGAACTAAGTACTAAGCAGGATCCTGGGTTGTTTTTCTTCTCCATCATCAAAACAAATAAAAAGAAAGATAAAACAACCATCCTTGGTCTACAGAGCTTATTTGCTCCTTTCTTCCTTCTGCTGCTGCTGCTCAAACAGCAAAAGGGACGAGAAAGAAAAGAGGCCAATAAAAGGTTGACTGAAAGCATTATATGGGAAATAGTAATACTAAAATAATCAGAGGTAGAGACTGTTCAGAATCTTTCAACTAAGTGTACAACAACAGAACCTAAGGAGAGATTTCAAAAATGATATTGGAATCACACCAGGTGGTAGAAATGTCTTTACTCTTTTTGCACAGCATGACATCCTTTCCTTTCACCCAATGAGACCATCATACCCACTATAACAAATGCAGGAGCAGAAGACATAAGGAAATGCTAAAATTAAAAACGGGAATCGTGGGTGCAGGGCCCTTCGCTAACTTCTGGCTCCTCCTCCTCTCCTTGTTCTAACAGAAAGAGCCTCCTTGAAGATGGTGATACCGTATGTACTCAAGTATAAGCTGACACAAATATAAGCTGAGGCACCTAATTTTGACCTGAAAACCTAGAAAAATAGAGCATAAGCCAAGGGTGGGAAATGCAGCAGCTGCTAGTAAGTTTCAATAATCAAAATACATGAAAATATGGTAAAATTAATTAAATTGTTGGCACATCTCAGTCCAGTGTGGTCTTGGGACTCTTGCAGTCATTGACCCGAGTATAAGCCAAGTCTCTTTTTTTGGGCTAAAAAACTCGGCTTATACTTGCGTATATACGGTATTTTTTGAACCATAACCAAGTGTACCCTGGCAGCAGCAACCTTGTGTTGCCGGCTAATCTTCCGCACACAAGGTCAGGCGAAAGGAACTGCGGAGTTTATTTTGGCAGTTTTATGTCTGGCCTAGACATAGAAGAAGAAGAAAAAAGGGAACAAGGACAGTTCCTTTCAAATTTGCCTGTAAGGTTTAATGTTACTTAAGGGGAAAGGGCAGCACCAAAGGCTCTGCTGTGAACTGGTGGAATCGACTGGCAGTGGGAGAAAGTACAGGATGAGTTACCACGGGAAATGTTCCACAGGACTGGGGTCGGCCAAGAAGGGCGGTGTGGCTGATTTTGCTGCGCAGTCCCTTCACTTCTTCTTGTGACTCGTGCAACATCCCCAGGCACTCTGCACTCCGCTCCTGTAAATCATGCAGCTGCAAGAAATCAAAAGTCCAGTCACTGCGACCCAAGAATTATCATGCCGAACCATTCTGGCCTCTGTGAGGAAGAGCAGCATGAACATGAACCCACCCATCTCACCCACCCCCCAAGGGAAGGAGACAAAAGCAAAGCCCTCCAGTCCTAAGTATCATCATTTGTGTTTCTCTTGCTTTATGTAACAATATAAGTATCTTATTCTAATTTTCTTCTTTTATGATCAATGCAAATACAGTAAAACACCGGATAACGACTGGATTGGATAACACTAAAATCACATAACATTGGGGAATTTGAGGCAAACATTTGGATCGGATAACATTGATCCATCAGATAACCTTTCCCTCAAATTCCCTGAGGTGTGGCTGTGACTCACCAGTTTCTCTTGGGAGAAAGGGAGGGGCTGCTTGCTCTCAAGCTTGCCACATTTGAATAACAAAGGCTTGCAAAAACCAGTCTGACTAGTTTAGCAAAGCAACGGCTTTGGACCCTTTCCTCAGTGTAACCCAGAACACTTTGCAGAAAAATAATTGCAAAGAGACAATTTGACCCAGTTACCTTTATGAAGTTTCCCCTTTAAATTCTAAACAGCCTGAGCCCAAGATTGTAGTTCCGCAAGCCTCATGCATTGTCAATGGAAAACAAGCAGACTGAAACCTTTCACCTACAAAGCAATTAAGCTTTTCACACCCTGCAAAGCCCTGAGGGAAATTCCTTTATTACAGCAATGGTAGGTGGGCTGATTCTAACCGAAAACATTTTCCTAGCTTCTGTTCAGATCTTTTAAAACAGCACTTTATAAAATTTTCAAAAATTTAAAAATGCTGTATGGCTTTGTTCCCCTAAAGTCAGGGTGGTCTGGCATGTTTTTGTAATGTATTTACCCTTTAGACAATTATTTCTTAAAGTTCTTTTAAGTTTCCAGCATGTTTCCTTGACTTTCCCTTGAAACCACTGTTGCTTATCTCTATGGAGTTAATGTTTTCTGATCCACCTGAATAGGATTTTAACGTTATCTGGTGCATGCATCGGATAAGGCTAAAAATCAGGTAACGTTAAGACTTGTGGAATTACTGCACCATAAAATAGCAGAATGGGAAGAGAACAGAAATTCCCACCAATTATTTATCACCATTTCTCTTCTCTTGCTCACTGGAATAACAATTTCATCCAATAAAGAAGAGATTTTTAATGTTATGTTTTTCCACAGAACATTTTACAGCTAAATGTTTCCTGAAATCCTGTTGCACAATCAGCAATTTGCAGACATAGATCACAGGCCCCAAAGGCTTCCACAGGATAAAAGGGTTCGTAACACTTGAGGAAAGACCACCTCCAATCCATCCACTTACATATTTTGACAGGCAGATAATTAGCACAGCCTACAACCGTGATGGCGAACCTTGGCACTCCAGATGATTTTGCACTTCAATTCCCAGAAGCCCCGTGAATCCACACAAATGGGTTTACTGCGATTCACCCAGCCCATGCCGTCCTCGTCGCTCCTGGAAGCACCCGTACAGGTACATTTTACTTCCACTTCCAGGAACGACGAGGGTGGCGTGGGCCGGATGAATCACAGTGAACCCATTCATGTGGATTCATGAGGGCTTTTGAGAATTGAAGTGCAAGATCATCTGGAGTGCTAAGGTTTGCCATCGCGGTTATAGGCTGTGCTAATTATCTGCTGTCAAAATATGTAAGTGGATGGATGGGAGGTGGTCTTACCTCAAGGGCTTCTGGGAATTGAATTCCAAGAACATCTGGAATGCCAAGGTTCGCCATCACGGCCCTATAAGATACAGGTTGAGGAGGATGGTGGAGGATAGGGGTGCCTGGCTTGCAATGGTCCATGGGGTCGCAGGGGGTCAGAATTGACCGTGCAACTGAATAACAAAAAAATAATAATAAGATACATAAATATGTAACAGGGTGTATTTTTGTTTTGTTCGGCAGCTTGCTGAATTTTAAATAAGAGACCCTCCCATTACGGCCACTTGGGCTAGTGGTCCTTGTGAGTGGACTGGGTGGGTGGGAGTTTTTCTGTGGTTTTGTTCTCCTTTTTTAACATCTGCTTTTTTAAAATTATGAGCCACCTAGAGTGAGAGGGCATCCCAGATGGGCAGGGTAAAAGTCAAATAAACAAATAAATATAAAAAACAAATTGTTAATTCTTACTGATAATTTCCCAATAAAAATGAAGCTAAATTAGATCCCAATTTAAAGCATGAACAGAAAGAAAACCCAAAATAATTTTTGTGGGGGGAAATGCACACATTTGACTGCTATTCACTACAGAACATCATCTATGTTCTCATTTCCCCCACTTCTATCTTTTTCTAACATTGTCAGCCACAACTCGATCATAATATATGTTCCCCCCCGCCCCCACCCCAGGGTGCCGAGAGGCCTGGTCTTGGAGGCCAGCTGGTTCTGGCCCGTCTTCGCTCTCCAAGGCAAGCAGGAATAATGCCTTTGGAGTGAATTTGTTTAAGGTGGATCCCAGCTTGCCAAGAAGTGACCCACACGCTATGATCACGGAGCCATCTCCTGTGACACATATGAAACACCGGGACTGCAATGGACTGCCGCAGCCTTGAGGATATGGACAAATTGCACCTTCACAGCCAGTACATCTGGTATGGCTTCTTCCACCTCCATGACCATTGAGAATCAAGGGTTCCTCCTCTGCTCATTTTGCCATTGGGTCCAATATGATGGTTTCCAGTAGCATTTCCTCCACTGAGGTGACCATCACCCCACCTAAAGGGGCTCATCTGCCCATAGCCATTGGCCCCTTTAGGGAGTCAGGTTATTTACCCGCCACCCTATACTCGGCATTGAGTTTCTGGCTCAGCGCTCTACTCCATTATTGTAGCAAGATGTCCAGCCAGACATCCCGCTACAGACCAACTGGGGAAATAGAAGGCATCAATACCTCTGCTGTCAGCTGTCTCTGGGCATCTTTGGAAGCTTGTAGGTGCAATTTCAATTCTTCCTTTTCAATTACATGCTGAAGAAACAAAGAAAAAAGGTACTTTATCCCCCTCAACATTACTAAAAGTATTAATCATTAATGTAATGATTAATGCAATGCCCATACTTTAAATCAGGAGTTCTCAACCTTTTTAAGCCAGGGGCCCGGGTCACACTCCCTCAGATAGCTTTGGGGGTCAGATGGCTATTTTGCCCTTCTTCTACCACATGGTACTTCCTGTGTGGTGGAGGTGGTGATGGTGGGGGCATGTGAAATGGTACTGCGGGCTGGATGCGGCTCATGGGCCACAGGTTGAGAATCCCTGCTTTGAATCCCCTTTCTGGACAGTGTGTACACCAACCTCTTTCATTTTATGCTGAAGATCAACAATCTGAGACAAGAGTGAAGAAATCTCTTCCTGATAATGAAGAAGCTCTTCATTCTTCCTTGACATTTCTTCACTCATACTTGCAATCTGAGCATTTGTCTCCCCTAAAAATATAGGATAGGATACACATTTTAAGTAAGTAGCTGCCTTGTACCAAAGCCTGCTGTGAAGAATTTGTGTGCCACTTTACAGAAAAAACTAGTCAGATCTGCTTCAACTTGGGTGGTGTGGATATAAAATGGGCCCTCTGAAACCATGATATTCTTTCTGGAATGGGATTTCAAGGCACTGCCGTGCAGTGACTGTGGTGTTTCCTGGATGGGTACATTCAGAAGAGGTACTGGTGGATTCCTGTTTAATGTTTAGCTTCTTCCAAGTGCTCGTAAACATATCCAGCAAAACGCTAGGAGAGGCTGCTGAAAATATGGGGTTCATTACCACTAGTATACAGATGATACCTAGTCTTCCATTCCACCTATCTCCAAAGAAGTTGTGTGTTCTAAATCAATGCTTAGTGTCAGCAAGGGACTGGATGAGAGTGAACAAACTGAAGGCTAATTTGGACAAGGCAGAAGTGATTCCCATCAGTAAAAAGGTAGATCACAGAGCGAGAGTCAACCAATATTAGATGGGATAATGCTTTCCTTGAACACTCAAGTTCATAGCTGTAATAATATTTGTAAATTTATCCCTGAGCCTGAACACTCAGGACTCAGTGGTAGCCAGAAGTGCATTTAAATAAACAGTAAGAGCTGGTGCATCAGTCATGCCCATTCCAAGAAATTGTCTGATATTGCTATAGGGAAATATAGCTTCATTATATTCCATCTGCATTCCTGTAACTCATTTTTACAGGGAGTGCCTTTATGGACTGCTTGGAAATGTCAAGCTGGTTCAAAACACTACAAAAAGACTGCTATGCAAGGCTAACTAGAAGGATCTTACTGTTCCCTTGGTATAACAGCTTAATTGGCCAATAGTCCATTTCCCGGTCCTCTTCAAATAATTGGTTATGACAGAGGTTCTCAAGGTTTTCATGCCATGGGCCACTCACCCTCAAGACAGCTGAATGGGCCAGACACGTGATTTTCCATCATTGTAAATGCTGCCACAAACTGTGGTGGGCATGTTTGTGCATACATGGACACAATTAAAGCTGCTGTAAACGTGCCCACTTCTGGGGTTGTTGCCATGAGCCAAACAGAATGGTGTCGGAGACTGGGTCCAGCCCGTGGGCCATAGGTTGTGAACCCCTGGATTACGACTTATAAAGCACTATATAGTTATCTGATGGACATATCATGTAACAGTTCTCAGATGTTGAGATCTTCAGGGGAGAGATACTCTGTGAAGAATGTAAGAATCCATTTCTGATGGCTGCTCCAAGGAGTGCCCTCCCAGACAAGGCCAGGTTGCTCCTCTCCCTATTCTTTTTGCCACCAGACAAAAAGTTTTCTTTCCAAGGAAAGTTTTGGTAACTGAATGTGAAAGGGGTTTTAGTGAGCAGTACAATACACTTTACAAATCTATGGCATGGTTTTCATTTGGCTTAAACTGCTTATACATGAGTCACTTTTCAGTAATAGTATAGGCTTAATCACATTTTAATATCAAAATCTATTGTATAAGAATCAAAACAAAAAAGCAAAAATGTTGTGGCAACTTGAAGACTAGTGGCTACATTATAGTTTATTGAGATTTTTAAGCTGTATCTAATTCTTAAGACATTTGTAAACTCACTTGGAACCCTCTTCTGGGAGAAAGGCAAGATAGAAAGCAAATACTGTACATAATAAAAACTTTAACAACCTCAAGGTTTTCCACAAAATAAATACAGTAAAACCTCGCATAATGAGCGCCTCACTTAGAGACTAACTCACTTAAAGAGCAGAATTTTCTCTGAATGGTCGCCTCACTTAACAACTAAAACCAACCAAAAACTCACTTAACAAATAAACTGGTGTTTGCAACCCCCCCCCCCGCCCGAAGTCACAACTGGTCACTTCCAATGGCGTTTCACTTAAAGAGCAAACTTGCTTAAAGAGCAATCCTGTGGAACACATTATGCTCTTTAAGCGAGGTACCACTGTACAATCATCCCCTGTAGCCCTAGGTCTTGTTTCTGTATACTCAGTTTTCTGTGGGTCCAAAAATATTCAATACAAATCTCTCTGAAAGACATATTTCTATGGTGCATTACCACATCTGGTCAATAGAGGCTGTCAGGGTAATAACAGCACCCTGGGTGTTGTAGTGGATTTAAGATGGGAGTCCCTGCAGTTTGAGGACTCAAGTGTGTGTATTTCTCCCCGCTACACTGTTCTCACACAGATAAGCTAGCCAGCTCTATGTTTACAGCTGCTGGAAATCCATGGCCTTGTGGTAGAGGGAAAGCCCCCCCTCCCCCCACTTCTCACAAGAATGCCAGATGGGTAACCAGAAGTCTGTCTGAGAAATCTGGTGTAAGAAAGACTTTGTTATTCTTTTAGAATGATTTCATTGGTGGTTTGCAAATATGCAACCTAACAGCCATGTTCCACTGCAGGGAAACAAGAATTAGTTGGAGTGGGAGTTTGGATCAAGAGGAAAGAAGTGGAGTAAGTGGATCAGAGCCCAATCGGGGCTCAAAAGACAAGGAATTACCAACAATGATTACCTAGGACTTTTAGATAGACAGTTAAATTATCTTTATTTCGAGGGAAAGGGGCTTATTGCTTATTTCTCCTTGGAATAGATTTTGATTAGATCTGCTACCTGTTTTACGAACTGGGCCTAATGCTTTCTTCAACAATAAAGAAACTTTTTATCATGAAGACATCTCGTTATTGAAAGGGTCAACAAAGAACTTAGCCATATCATGCTACCTAACCTAATTTTCTTTCCCATATTGCTACGAGAAGCAATTCATCTGTTACTTGCTTTAATATAGCAAGGATTTCTGCCAAGCTGAGGGCAGGTGTTTGTAATTGGCCTCGCAAAGTCCAGACCTCGTGGAGTTTTTGAAAGTACAGTAAAACCTCAGATAACACTAAAACCTGGTTCCACAAGTCTTGGTGTTATCCGATTTTTAGTGTTATCCGATGCATGTTAAAATCCTATGGGATCCATAGAGATACATTGTAACCACACAGGCTTTAGCGGTTGTTATCTGATGCATCCCATAGGATCTTAATGTTATCCAGTGATGGGATGTCCCCGGTTCCAGACGGATCCCTGGAACCGGTAGGACCAATCCCAGAGAGTTCTCCGGGAGGGGAGTCCACTTTTGAGGCGTCCGGTTCCGGACGCCTCACCGAAAGAATTTTTTTAAAAAAAAAATCGGAGCTAAAATGGCTCCAATTGACTGCGCATGTGCAGAAACTCAATCTGACGCATTGCGCATGCGTCAAATTGAGTTTCTGGACATGCGCACTAAATTGGAGCCAAATGGCTCCAATTAAAAAAAAAATCTTCCGAAGCTGGAGCCGCCCCTTTTTAGAGTGGCTCCGGCAGCAGCGGCGGCAGCCCTAAGAGAAGGGCACCTCCCCTAGCCGGCCACCTGGCTCCCACGGGCACGTTGGTGCCTGGCCGCGCCGTCCACCCGCGCCGCGCCCTCCTAGGGACTTGGGCCCGACAAACCCCCATGCCCTGGGTAAGCCCGGCGGGGCCGAAAAGACAATGGCCCGAGGAAGCAGCAGGCGCCCGGCAGAAGACGATGCGGCAATGGCGAGCCCCGCCGGGCTTACCCAGGGCACGGGGGTTTGTCGGGCCCAAGTCCCTAGGAGGGCGCGGCGCGGGCGGACGGCGCGGCCAGGCACCAACGTGCCCGTGGGAGTTCGGTGGCCAGGCAGGGGCTGCAGGCGGCTGTGGCGGCCGTGGCCGGCGGATACAGGGCCGGCCGCGGCCTTCATAGGAGGAAACGGCCACAGTCGGGGGCAGCGTGCCTTGCCGGGTGGCCCCGGGCCACATGGAGGTTCGTCGGCGCCAAGGAAGGTAAGTGAGGCTTTTATATTTAGGGTGGGTGGGTGATTTATTTGTGTTTTGGGTGGGTGGTTGTACTTTTATTTAATTTTTATTTTATTTATTTATTTATTTTATTTCTTTAAGTTATTTACGGGTCTGTGTGCATGTTTATTTATTTTATTTTATTTTTATTTTTGGCCTTGCCCACAACGTCATGACGTCATGACGTTGGCTCCGCCCATGACGTCATGATGTCATGACATTGGCCACGCCCATGACGTCCATGACGTCATGGCGTGGTAGTAGAATTTTTGACATCCCATCACTGATGTTATCCGATGCAATTCTTCCCCCCAGATTGCTTAATGTTATGCGATTTTAGTGTTATTCGATACTAATGTTATCGGAGGTATTACTGTACCAGAATACCTGAGCTAAAGGCAGGTTATTCAGGAGGGTATGCTGGGAGAGCAAAGGCGAGAGGAGGGGGCTTGCATGGGGGTCTGACAGAGGCTACTGCCTACAATGTAATGTTTGGAAGTGATGGACTGTGTTGTATAGCAAACATTTTGTAAGCATGCATGTAGAATGATGGAATATTTAAATACTTCCCTCCATTTATGATTTAGGTATGTGGGATTAAATATGAGGTTTGCTGTTTTCTGCAGTTTCAGGTATTTGCGGAAGATCTTGGAACGCATTCCATGTGAATACAGGGGGTAACCTGTACAATTTGAATAAAATAGACATTTTAAAATTCCATGTAAAAAAGAAGCAACTGAGATGTCAAAATGTTGTATTTCAGTCACTTATTTTTTTTACAAAGGACATGCTCCTTTTTGGTTTTTTGACCATAACCTCAATCAGAATTCTTCATCGATTTCACTGAAGCTACACTGATAAATACTCCAGGATTTGCTCTGCAGCTAGACTGAGTGAATTAAAAGTATTTTTCAATGATCACATGATGCAAAGTTCAATGCAAAATAGCCTGGCTTTTTCCTTCCAAATTGGATTTTACTTTTGGTGTAGAGCTGGAGACTTCTATTTCACTTAAAAGTCAGGATGATTTGAATGGTGTTTTCCCTGTATGATTGTTTGCTTTATTCTACAACAGAATAGTGACTCTGGAGGGTGTTGTCATGACATAAGATGGGGTGTGAAGTTTTGGGATAGTGAAAACACCCACCTCTACGATCTGACTCCCTAGTTGTCCCAAAGTATTAAAATTTTGTTTAAAAAATAAACTTCCAAGTTTAGTGCTAGATCATCTTATTACTGTTTGATACATTAGTTTAGCACTAGATCACCTCTGTGTAGACAAAAAGGAGATAAGAAAAGAGACCCAAGGATCATGAAGTGGGTGCTATTAAAAGAAGAGCTGCAGGTATATATTAAATCACACTGGATTGAAGTCAAGTGTAGAAAGATATGGGGTTTTTATATGGCCAAATAAACCAGGGATTCTCAACATAGTGAAGATATTAAGACTAAAAGATAGTAAAGATAATTTTGTGTATGTGTGTGTGAAAATAAAGGCACATTTTGGTGACTTCATTCTGTAATTCCTTTCACCTGATCTGACTGATTGCATCCCAAGATTTTAAAAATGCCACTTAATCCCAGTAGATACTCACTGATTTCTTTGACACAGTCACTGACCAATTGTTGCTCCTTCTCTTCATATGTCATGGTTTCTGTCTTCAAATGACATGCCTTTAAAAAAAGTAATCTTTATTAGTTTTAAAGTGAGCCCTACATATAGATAAAATTCTCTCTACCCTCCTGGCCAACCAAAAATAAGTTCAAGTAGCAGCTTACATTGAAATAATGACAGCATAAGCTTTTAGAAATCTGACAATTGTGTGATTTGTTCCATTTAACCATTTTCTCCATACTGGAGAACATTACCTATGTGAAGCCTTATGAAAGACTTAGAAAAATTAACAAACTACTTTGTAGTAACTCTGGACCATGTTGTTTCTCCTAAACACATACCCAGCCTTTATGCAAGGCCAGCTTGTTCCATGTGGAAGAGCTTTTGATGGTGGTTCAATGGCAAAAAGCTTTCTCAAGCTAACCCCACTCAAGGGAGGACAGAATACAGCCATGATCGGGAGTCCCATTCCCATATTCTATTGTCTATCTTACAGTAATACCTCGGATAACGCTAAAATCGCATAACGTTAAGTAATCTGGGGTGGAGAATTGGATCGATTAACGTTAAGGTCCTATGGGATGGATCGGATAACAACCGCTAAAGCCTGTGCAGTTACAATGTATCTCTATGGAGCTTTAACGTTATCCGATCTACCCCATAGGATTTTAACATGCATCGGATAACACTAAAAATCAGATAACACCAAGACTTATGGAACCAAGTCTTACCATTATCTGAGGTATTACTATACTTCGTAAAATACCAAAGTCTACATATAAATAATAAATATCTCCTACATGTATTTCCTTGAGGTATAAAATGCTTGATGTGTACAGTAAGAAAAATAAAAACCTTCCTTCCACATCAACCGCCAACTACAGCTGCAGGTTTCCACACCTTCAGCCTAGTTGGACATAACTGAATATACTTTTGAATAAATGTGCTTTAGAAATGCAATATAAGACTCCTGCATTTTGAATAGTTATATTGTCGATAATTTACATGAGGAGTGATACATCACGTGACTCAAAATGAATAGCTGACATTATTAGGTTTAAATCTAAGCCACATTTTACTGTGTAATAAATCTATTAAAAGAGATCACTACAACAGCACCACCCACATTTTTAACGTTTGTGGCATAACCACATTTCTCTTCTGTGTGGCAAAATGCCCAACATACCTTTCAAATACTTTTTTAGCAGTGGTGGTAGACAAAATTGTTTGCATTTCTTTTACAGGGATAACTAAAACAAACAAGGGCTGAAATCTAGTAGTAAGTTACAATGAAAGTAGGCCTAACGAATCAGGGTATATGTTTAAGGAACACCAAACCAGCAGATGATAGAAATAACTTTGCCCTTACACTGAAGACTTTTCAATATGTAAGATAGATGTGTATCCAACAGTTGTCTCTGGCAAGAAAGACGGATATATGAGATGGAACAGAAGAGGCTATTTTAATAATGAAGACAATACAAGCTTGACCTTAGTTTCACTACCAAGCCAATTCTTTACTTGACTTCCACCACTCCTCTTAAGAATACTTGGCAGACTCAGGTGAGTGTGGGTTACCTTGGTGCGAAGAGAGAGGTTCTCTTCTTCCAGTTCCTTGAGCTTATCCTGCAGAAGGTCCAACTGCAGGAGACCCTGTGACAGATTGAAGGACTCATTGAAGCGAAGTGGTGTGGAAGAGCTGGAGTCAGTCTCGCTTTCTTCAGATGCAATAGATACCACGCGAAGCAATTCATCTTTTTTCGTCAACTCATGCTGCAGCTGATGAACCTGATGTCAAAGAGCATTTGTTTACTACATGCAGTGTATGCTGCTCAGCATACTGTTGTTGGACAAGTGAAAGCAATAAAATAGTAATGATGCTGCCATCACTTCACACATGTATGTCTGGGGTTGAGGGGTATCTTTCTTTTCTTTACTGATAGCTCGTGCCTCTTTTGCTTCAGCAAGTCCATGATGACTGCCCACCTAAGGGATGGCACCTAACGGATTTCAATATAATTATTTTAAGATACACTTTTTATTCTACTATCTTTTGTCTTTTACAAGTGATTCATATGGCCTTGGAAATACTAATGGGAAGCAACTATCCCATATTCTGTTTTTCTGAGACTCCTTCTCACACCTTCACAAGGACATAGAGCCTTCTTACTGTAGCACTATGGATATATGGCCATCCTACTTTGGGTTTAGACAACCCTTTCTCTAATGCCTGGCCTTAATGCTATAAACAATGCTATAAACATATTGTATTTCTTTACCCTTAAGAGCCAATGTCATTGAGATTAGAAGGAAGAAAAGGTTATGTGCATATCTTCTATAAGCATATCATATGTACTCTGTGATAAAAGACTAGTTCACAAATCCATCAAATACAAAAATTCTCTACTTGCAATAAGGCATGTGCTACATCTACATCTAAACAATAACACTTAAATACACTACATACATACATACAACCTGAGATTTCCCCTTCATGGCACTTGATGTATGCAGCCTTGCATTTTAAATTGTCCACTCATCCAGGAACTTACTATCCCAAGACCTGCTCAATGTCAACAAGATTACAGAACTGTATCATGTACCTTAATAAGAAATCCTGAAATTCTTGAGTTCTTCTATCTACACAATAATCTGTACTTACACCATAAATCACTATTACTCAAATGCTTTAATTCTGTTCACTCACCTTGTCGAAAGCTTGTGTGAGTTGTTCTTCCAGAGCTTCATTTTGCTCTGTCAGGATGTGGTTCCGTTTAAGTAAGGCTTGCCCAATTCGTGCTGCTAATTCTAGGTCCCGATCTTTCTGTACAGAGACATCAAAAATTATTTTTATTTCTCTTGCCCAGAAGTCTTTCCAATCCTAATTTAAAACACTTAAAGCATACCTATCATTTACAACATACTACAAAGAAGTTCACTTACTACAAAATTTCTCATACTAGTGTCAGATGTTATGTTCTTCCTTTCTTTCTCAAATGCATGTGTTAATTTTAATTGACCAGGCATTCCTAATATAAACAACTTGCAGATTCTCTAATTTAAGATTTGAAAATTCAGAACATCTCTAACAGAGGACATAGAGCAGGGGTTCCCAACTTTTTTATGCCGTGGGCCAGATCATGCTCCCCAGACAGCTGAGCGGGCTAGTCACATGGTTCCCCCAGCGTAAATGCTGCCGTAAAATGCTTCCGAGGCTGTCATACATGCTTTTATGACAGCAGTAAATGCATCTGCTTTTGGTGCAGCGGCAGTGATGTAGGCCACATGAAATGGTGTTGTGAGTCAGGTCTGGCCCGCCGGCTTCAGGTTGGGAACCACTGGCATAGAGCAAAACCAAAAATCCAAGTTTTGTGGCACCTTTAAGACGAACACCCACAGCCATGTACTGTGTGTATGCAAATCTGTGGCCTAGATATTGCACTCTATGTGTTTGAAGTAGCACTTATCCATGAAAACTTAAATAAATGTTACTTTTACAGGTGCCACAACAAGTCTGAAACAGACTAATGGGGCTACAATGTAAACCAACTATGTGGATCCTGTGGCCCTCCCAATGCTGGACTCCAACTCCCAACAGCCTCAGCCAGCATAATCCATGGAAAGGAACGATGGGAGTCAGAATTAGAGCACCAGTGTATTTAGAGGGCTGAACGTTTTCTAGTCCTATCCTAAATCTAAACATGTCAGTCTTTCTGAAAACTTCTTTTTCTGTTGGCCAAGTAAGGGGTCTTTCAAATACCACGTGACCATTTTAGGGGGGGAGGAGTTGACCAAAAGTCACAGAAAGTCACAAGGGGGGATTCGGCATGAAGTCATGTGACTCCAAAATTTTAACACCCTGGCATGGTGGAAGTCCGGGGGTGGGGCAGCAGGCGTCTTCAGGCTCCAGGTGGGACCATCCTCCGCCACTCGAGCCGGTGTGGCTTTTAACCCCCAGCCAGGTGGGAGTCATGGGGTGGGTCGGCAGGTGTCCTCAGGCTCTGGCTCAGCCATGCTTCTGCCGTTTCTCTTCAAATCAGGGAAAACGGAGAAACCACGTGTTTTGGGGGGAAGGGAGGGTGTTCGTCAAAGGTCATGGAAAGTCACAGAAGGGAGGGGGTGTCAAAAAGTGGCCTATTTTAGGTCACGTAGTATTTGAAAGGCTCCTAAATACGGAAAGGGTCTTTTCAGTTTTGCAACAAGCCCTAGAATTCAAGTTTATTAGAAGGCCTGAGTGTATGGTCTCTGGGGCCAGTATTAGGAGCAGGTGATTTCATGTCCTTTAAGTAACCTTTCTCCAGCTTCTTCAGGGCTTTAGTTAGAACATGAAACCGAGCCTTTTTCAATGACCTTCCGTATCATCTTTAAAGGCACCTCTATGTAGAAAGTGTTACATTAGCCTAGTCTGGAAGTCACCAACGTGCATGTGTTCGGTGTTTATATAATGAAAACCAGAGCTGCTCTTTCTAGATAAAGTCTTAAAATGCACTTCTAGCCAATGAGGATAGTTGAACCACCAAATACAGTAATACTTTGGATTATGCTAAAACTTGGTTCCACAAGTCTTGGTGTTATCTGATTTTTAGTATTATCCGATCCATGTTAAAATCCTATGGGATGCATCATCGGATAACGTTAAAGCTCCACAGAGATACATTGTAACCACACAGGCTTTAGCGGTTGTTATTCGATGCAATTCTCCCCCCCCCCCGATTACTTAGCGTTATGCAATTTTACTGTTATCCGAGGTAAACGTTATCCGAGGTATTACTGTATAACACTGTGTCCAGAAATACACTGAAACTTTGTATCTGAATTTGGTGTAGCCCAGGCCAAACCTAGCTGGAAAACTACATGCTGACTTGTAGTCTCCTAACTAATGGGTACCTTGGTCTCACATGGATTGAGTTCAGGTATTTTGTAATTTATCCTAGAGCTGCCTCAAAACATGAACTTAAATTTGCCACTGTTTCCCCAGGAACCCCACGCTGGCATGCAAGTCCAAAAAGAATACTGTGGGCAACAATACTGAAAGCTAACCAGACATCTTGCAACACCAACTAGGATGTATCCCCAGGCTCATTAATCTCTTGGTGAAGGTAACCCACCAAGGTAATCAATTTAGTGTCAGTCCCAAACTTAGGAGGAAATTGTAATGGCGTGAATCCAAGCTCACTTAAAATATCACCAATTGCTTGAGCTATAGTATTTAATTATGAATAGGGCTCTCTTACAATATAGGTAACTTCTCAATGAGATAGGCATAATAGAAAGTAAAAACAACAATCCTGGTATTCAGTGGGTGTACCCTATATCATGTCTGCCAGCACTATGGGGTGGTAAAGGTCACCCTTGCTTGAAACTCTAGGGTTCAGTGCTCATCTCTGTTTATAGCCAAAGAGTCAGCACTGTCTGCATCTGCAGACGTATCCGTGGTCATGTGGCAGGCATGCCTGGATAGAGTTGCCATATGTCCAGATTTCCCAGAATTTTCCCAGGTTGAAGCAGTCCTGGGTGGTTCAAGAAAAAACATGTAAAAATCCTGGAAACAAAGGGTTAATTTCATAAAGTTGATATTCCTAGAGAGGGAGGACAGAAAGTGTAGTTATCCGTTGAAAAATAAGTCTGAAGAAGTGGACTTGATCCACGAAAGCTAACAATAAAAATAAAGCAGTTAGTCTTTAAAATGCTACAGTGTTTTTTATTTTGTTTTGTTTTCTGATATGGCTACGTCCCTTCCTGCCTCCTGCTTTTCTCCTTCCGGAGGGAAACAGAGGCTCCATGGGCTGCATTGCTGTTCCAGGCCCCTTCTTAAAACTTTCTTACAAGGGATCCTCATGTGGGGTTTGAGGGTGAGTCTACTTCAATGGTGTGTATGTGTGTGTACGTGCATGCGTGTGTGCGCATCAAGGGGAGGGGATGACCTCAGGGGGAGGAAGGGTGGTTTAAAGAGTGGCCGAAGAAATTTTAAAAATGTAAAGGTCACCCTTGCTCAAAAGCCAGTCATATCCAACTCTAGGGTTCAGTGCTCATCTCTGCTTCCTAGCTAAAGAACCAGTGCTGTCTGCGTCTGCATATGTTTCCATAGTCATGTGGCAGGCATGACTAGACAATGGAGTGCATGGAATGCTGTTTACCTTCCCACCAAAGTGGTCCCTATTTATCTGCAGTACTTGCAATGTCTTGCTTTCAAACTCCTAGGTTGGTAGGAGCTGGGGCAGAGATGGGAAAAGAAATAAAACTAGAACCATCAAGAATCATCTTTAGCAAGAAGAATTATATGGGAAACAACCTCTTGACTACAGCTTTTTTTAAACTGATGGTGGCTGCCAGCCCTGAACGAGGATTCTGTGGGGTCTTAGAGCTGTGGTCTCTGTGACACATGCACACTTTGAAGAATGCAATGATGTCACATGGCTGTCCCAGTTTGGTGGGAGAGAATTATGACAACCCTATGCCTGGATACTGGAGTGCATGGAACACTGTTTACCTTCCCACCAAAGTGGTCCCTATTTATCTACTTGCAATTTTTTGCTTTCAAACTGCTAGGTTGGCAGGAGATGGGGCAGAGATGGGAGCTCATTCCATCGTGCAGTACCTGGGTATCAAACTGTTGACCTGCTGCCTTCCAATCAGGATCTTAACCACTTGAGCCACTGCAGTCCTGGTATATACGTGTAATTGCTATTAAGTCCTGGTAGCACAGAATTTATCCTTACTAGAAAATTTAATGCACTAAAACAGAAAATGTATTTATGGCACTTGTGTGTAGTAGCCACATAACATTAAGTTTACTGGGCAACATATAATAAATATAAATTGGATATCTAGCTGGAGAAAATATACACCTCTAAAATCAACAGTAGCATAAACACAACGAACAAAAATGGTAGCAACCACGGAATGAACACTGAATAAAAATAGGTGCAAAGATTAGTACCTCAGCCAACAGATGTGTCACTATTTCAGCATCATTGCAGTTTTGTGTTACTTGCTCTCGTTGGTCAGTGCCCAGAACTGAAAAATCAAAGCAATTTTTTAACATCGTTTGCACAAAAAATACACACTGTACACACTCCTTAAGAGTTACATACATGGGAGCCATGAGAGAACAAGGGTGGGCAGCAGCCAGGAGCAAGGCAAACTGGGGGGAAATTGGGGGGGGGGGGAGTTTCAGGCACTGTTACAGAACCAGCTGTAATGAAAAGTTATTACAACTGTAAGGAAAGAATGCGAATCCAGCAAAGGGTTAGTAATAGTAAAAACTAACTAGACACTTCCACTTTTTCTTGTTGTGAAGTTGAGAATAAAAACTACTGTATTCTAATTACCTAATCTGTGTTTCTGTAGTCCAACCAAGGAGGATGGGGGAAGAGCTAGAACGGAACAATAAGAATAAAAAGCAGAAGAAATAATCACGGGTTATGCAATGTAGAACGGGGTATCTCTGGTTCAATTACCATAGCCTCACATTATTATTATTATTATTATTATTATTATTATTATTATTATTATTATTATTATTATTATTATTATTATTATTATTATAATACCCCCCTACTCGGTTAAACCGACTCAGGACGGTTCACAAACACATGTTGAAGGAACTCCTTATTGCTCTGGTCAAATACTCTGGCCCTGATCCAGCAAGGGCAATTTGAATAAAGGAGGAAGAGATGCCCCATACTTGCAAAGGGGGCTACGCAGGGGAAATGACTTTCAGGACCTTAGTTTCAATCCTTGCACAATGGGATTTGAACACATTATAACAGACAGACCATAGAATAACTGAGTTTGAAGAGGTCTCTTAGGCCAGAGTCCATTCTCCTGCTCGATGCAGGAATCCAAATCAAAGCAATTCTCTCTTGAAAGCTTCCTATACCACCTCTCGAGGCAGTTGGTTCTGCTGTCGTAGTGCTCTAACCGTTAAGAAGTTTTTCCTGATAGTCAGCCTATGACTGGCTCCCTGTAGTTTTAGCCTGTTATTATGCATCCTGCACTCTGGGATGTCCTCTTTGTGATTATCTTTGAAGAGTGTTATCGTATCTTCTCTCAGTCTCCTTTTCTCAAGGCTAAACATGCCCAGTTTCTCATATGGCTTGGTTTCCAGTCCCCTGATTATCCTTGTTGCCCTTCTCTGTATCTGCTCTAATTTGATGACCCATCTACATATTAGGATGAGGAAAATCTTTCTGCACAAATGCCAGCCATTCTATCCAGGAAGATCGCTGGACTCCAGCCATGCTGGCCACCAACTGATTGCTTTTCACAGAAGATAATGTAGAATTCTATAGGCATTATAAGATTCTATAGGCATTATTAGTATTACTGAATCATGGGCTATGATTAACCTTTCAAAATAAATTCTGATTTAGAAAATCAGCAGGAAAACATTTATCAGAGAGTAAACGAAACATAGCCAAATAGTTTCAAAACCTGTATTTCAGCTTTTCTTCACAACTTTTATAAACTTGAATGCTTAAGACTATCTAGTGTTCAGCAATATTGACATAAGAGCCCAAAAAGGCATCTAGACAAAATATAAATGAATTATATAGATGGGATCAGGATCCTCTGTTCTGCTACAAGAAGGGCTATTTACATTCCAGAAACCTGGACCCAGTGAGACTTATCTTCTCTGTGTAACTGAAGGAGAAATTATTCTTGAAGATTTATTTCCACTCTTACAGCTTACAAGACCACCTTTCATATTGTTACAGACTGTCACCTTTGAGCCACTATTTGACATTTTTGTAGGCAAAGGGAAGCACTACGGGAGGGAGGAATAGTATGGGAGGTTCTTCTCCATAGCACTCTGGATCTAATCCTCTGCGCCACAAGTTCTATTTCTAAAACTCTACAAGAGTTCAATAATTATTCTCTTTTAAACATTTCTTAAAAATCCATGATCAACATACAGTACAGTCAAACCTTGCATAAAGAGCGCCTCACTTAAAGAGCAGAACTTTCTCTGAATGTTCGCTTCAATAACAAATAAAACCAACCAAAAACTCACTTAACAAATAAATCGGGGTCGCAATCCCCCCCACCAGAAATCACAATTGGTCACTTACAGTGGTGTTTCGCTTAAAGAGCAAACTTGCTTAAAGAGCAATCCTGTGGAACGCATTATGTTCTTTAAGTGAGGTACAACTGTACAACAGATATATCCCAATTTTGATATGCCCACATACCTTGTAGAGTGAAAGCTGCAAGCAGTTCTTCATTTTGATTCAGCTCCCTATTATCTAGTGCCATGACTGAGCACAAGGTACAAGGAGAATTATGACCAAGGTGCAGTAGTGTTTGATCAATTTATTTTTAGTTCTGCAGAAGGCAATGCTGTTGTGCCACAGTATAATCTCTCTCTTGTATTTACTCAGTTGCCTATCAAGTAAACATTCCTCTAAGCAACAGTGTTGGAAAACAGGAGGAGCTACATTGTACTATTGTGCTATGAGTAAAGACGCAGATCCACCCTGCTTTAAGTGATGTAATTTTAGATTATACATCACAAACTGGAACCCAGGGCAAAATTGATGCAAATGTATATTATAAACCCAAGAAACTTGTTTCCTTATTTCATGACTGCATATTTCTGCAAAGGTTATGTCCAAATGTTGACCAAACTAAAACTTCTAATGCCTTATATTATGAAAATGTGCCCAGGGAGCTGGGATAGAAAATAAAAATACACTGGTACCCCGGATAACGTTATGACTTGGTTCCACAAGTCTTAAAGTTATCCGGTTTTTAGCGTTGTCCGATGCATACATCGAACAACGCTTAAAAAAAAAAGCCCTGACTGCTAGCTTAGGGTCAGCTTGACTTCGGGGACAAACCAAAAGTTTGCCCCTGAAGTCATTGCTGTGCTTGGGGCGGGGGGGGGGCATACCCACCCACCCACCCCCATGCACAGTGATGGAACGCTGCGCTTGTGGGGTGGGGTGTGTATTCCCCCCCCTCCCCAAGCGCAACGCTCTCTGAATCACTGTGAAAGAAGAAGGGGTAAGGGGAATCCTGAGCGCACATGCTCGGGATTCCCCTCACCCCTTCTTCATTCACAGAGATACTGCTGTGAATGAAGAAGGGGTGAGGGGAATCCCCAGCGCGTGCGCTCGGGATTCCCCTCACCCCTTCTTCATTCACAGCTTTAAAAGCAAGAAAATCAGGATTTTCTTGCTTTTAAAATAGCATTGGGCTTGGGGGGAATACCCACCACCACCAGCAAGGGCAATTACTGCCCTTGCGGGGGTGGGTGGGTATTTTCCTCCCAACCCCCACCCCAAACCCAGCGGCGAGTTTTAAAAACAAGAAAATCCGGAGGAAAGAGACAATGTCTCTTTCCTCCTGATTTTTTTGTTTTTAATGCTAGCGTGGGGGTGGAGGTGGTTGGGGGGCAATACCCCCCCCATGCTAGCATTAAAAGAGGACCCAATCCAAGCTGTTTCTGGGCTTCCCCGACATCCCCGGCCAGTGGAGCAAGCCAAAACGTCAGGGTTAAAACCCTGACATTTTGGCTTGTTGCAATGGCCGGGGACGTCAGGGAAGCCTGGAAACAGCTTGGATCGGCTCCTGTGATCTCCCTGGAGCCAGCAGGGAGATCAAAGAGCCCAAAAAAGAGTTTTTAAAAAACATCCTTTTTTTTACCCATTTCGGGCTGTTTGACCCCCCTGCTGGCTCCAGGGAGATCACAGGAGCTGTTCCAAGCTGTTTCCAAAGTTATCCCACTCATTGCAGCCTCCAGGAAGGAGGGGGAACTTCAAAAATAGCGCGCATCGGGTACTAAATATTTTTGAGTTAAAAAACACCCAATATTTTAAAGACTGATTTTCAAATTTTTGCAAATTCAGTTCTAAGACAGCTCCTAAGCATGTCCACAATAAGCATAACAATTCATTTGTTGACAATTTTAGAGCATAAAGGTCAATGCTAAAAAAAGGATAAAAAAGAAGAGTGAATAACAAAATAATATAAGCAAATATTTAACCAGAATTTCATTCTTCTATAGTGCTATAGACTAACGTTGCACTAAAATATTATAAGGCTTTGTTTGTTCTGTGAATCTTCTGCATAACCAAGGGGCAATCACTCAGGTTTAACTCACAACTTGTTTTCTACACACCATGCCATTTTATGGTTTATGTTCAGTTTTGCTCCTACCCTCCTGCAATTTATCTGCACAAGTATAGGTCAAAAGGTTTTATCTCTTGCTTTTTACCACAGGTGTTATATTTCCTTTCCCCCGGATTGCCACATTCAAGAACTACATTCCAGGAAAATTTGGGTTCCCAAACTTGGAAACCATTGCCTTGAAACAAGCTTTGAACTTCTTCTGTAGACTGTTGGGAGAGAAGCTAGTGCACTGCTGCTGTTGGGTATGGTATTGGATGAATTTATCCCTTTCATCCACTTAAAGAAAACATGAGCCCACACATACTGTTGCTGGCTCATCCACAGTAGGTGAAGGTCCTATGGAATTCTGGGTTATGGTATTGTATGAATGACTCAATTTCTCATCTGAAATTGACAGTAACACACACTAAAGAACACCAATGTCCCAGAATCCAGTGTGGTCCCACTGATAAGAGGTGGACCTGGACCTTAGAAATTAAGTTTTAGTACAAACACGAACTCATTATGTAGTTGCTACGCAAGAAATACCATCATGCTACAGGGCATTGATCTACTTATATGAAATGGCTGATATCCTATTGGTTAGCGTAATAAGTTGCACTAGTCTATGCCCACTGGATCAGTGGAGTTTTGGGGAATCAAATCCTCCATAATGTCCATTTACTCAAATGGGCCTATTCTAGCTGAGATTGACATTAGCACAGTACCGTATATACTCGAGTATAAGCTGACCCGAATATAAGCCGAGGTACCTAAATTTGACCTGAAAACTCAGGAAAAAAGATTGACCTGAGTATAAGCCGAGGTTAGGAAATGCAGCTGCTGCTAGTGAGTTTCAATAATCAAAATACATGAAAATATGGTAAAATTAATTAAATTGTTGGCACATCTCAAGCTGGTGCGGTCTTGGGACCCTCGTGGTCATTGACCCAAGTATAAGCCAAGTCCCCTTTTTGGGGATAAAACACTCAGCTTATACGCGAGTATATACAGTAAATTGAAACTAGAGCAAGCATCTTTGAATCAATGGATCTTAAGAAGGAGCTGACTCAATAAATCTCCACTGGTTCAACAAGTTTACTGTAGTGCAGCTTACTATGCTATGCAGCAGGATTTCAACCAATGATTTCATGGATTTAATTTCCAGTGAAGCCCCAATCCTATGTAGACCTATCAGAGAAAGCCTCAATGACACAACGGGACTTACTCTTATGTAAATACACACAAAATTATGATGTGAATCCAGCATACATACGTTTGAAGTATTTCAAGTTCCAAATTTGCAGTGCATTTTATTCTTTCTCAAACAACTGATCACCATATAATATCCAAGGACTTTATTTATTTATTTATTTATTTAAATTTGTTTATCGCCCTCCTCCCCAAGGGGACCCAGGGCAATTCACAACACACTTTTAAAAAACATTGGAAAGCAAATTATACAAGTTAAACAATAAACCCAACTGGTATCTGTAATTAATGAAAATGATTATTGTGGGGTTTTTTTAACTATCTTAAAAACAATGAAGGCAGGAGGACCATGAAATGCTAGCAGGAAGTATGGAGAAGGACCATGACTGGGACAGCAAGCCATGTGGACTTTAAGAAAGGCTCTCTTTATGACTACTGAAAACCTCACACTTACCTTCAAGTTTCTGTGTCCTCGACAATTAAAAGGGTTTTGTGTGTGTCCTTTAAGGGTGCAACATAGCAACCAGTAAAACCAAACATAAATTCATGTGATAGTAGCCATAAAGCTGTTCACCCTTGTTTCTACTATACCATGTACTGTCCAAAATTTTCAAAACATTATGAATCATTTTAGCAACTATTATTACAACAGAACACACCAACTAAAATTTTACAGACTGGATGGGGCATTACAAAATCAGCATTAGCTTATTCAGTAAACAATTCCAACTTTTTACTACAGGGTTCGGTGTTACAATCATGGGTTGATTCCTAGCTAATTCTCAAGTTTATACCTTCCCTTCTTCTGACCCTTCATCCGAGCCTCTCTGTATAATTTTGATCTTCTCATATTTTAGTTTGTGAGATGTTTAAATTGTAAAACAGAATTTTGGCTGCTAGCAAATAAGTGGGAAAAGTAGAACTGGAGGTCACAAAAGTTATGTCTTAGATGAGGGTGGAGAGCACTGAGTAAAACCAGGGAGATAATGAAGATGAGGATCAAAGCCAGAGTCTCCACAATAAGTCAACCAATTCATTTATTTGTGTGGAACCCTTAGCTGTGAGTAGAAACACTTACTCATGTAATGGAAGGTCTCCACAGTATGGGCGGGTGAACTGTTTTCAGAGACATGAGTGTGGTAACCTGAAGACTGGATCCAATCATCATTTTCAGACAAATATAAAGAATCCATGTGTAATCTGTATTGTGGCAGTTGTTCTTCTAGCATGTTCACAAGTTCTATTTCAGGGAGGTCTTCATTAGGACAAACATCTGAAAACAAATGAAGACTTCATGACATAAATCTGTTTGTAAATGAATGCTGAAACCATTGATTCCCATGACCCAAAAGTGGAATTTTATTAGCTTTGACAATAAAATCAATCATGGCCAGTTATTTATATTGATTTAAATCAAGCTTGATGAGATATAGCACAATATTAAACTTGAACAATAGGAATCAAGGACTACATTCAATTGTTATTCCCAACAAATGTGTATAGTCAAACCTCACATAAAGAGCGCCTCGCTTAAAGAGTAACTCGCTTAAAGAGCAGAATTTTCTCTGAAAGTTCACTTCGCTTAACAAATAAACCAACCAAAAACTTGCTTAACAAATAAATTGTGGTTCACAATCCCCCCCACACACACACAATCGGTCATTTACAATGGTGTTTCGCTTAAAGACCAATCCTGTGGAACGCATTATGCTCTTTAAGCGAGGTACAACTGTATATTAATAATCAATGGGATTTGTTTCATCAACTCAGTAGATCTATTCTAATTGGAACTAAATATTGGATTTATTCCTAGCTATCCTGTTAGAAACAAACTAATGAAGCTCCTATCTTTGTCCCAGCTCCTGCCAACCTAGCAGTTCAAAAGTAAGAAATTGCAAGTAGATAAATAGGGACAACTTTAGTGGGAAGGTAAACAGCATTCCGTGCGCTTCAGTGTCTAGTCATACCTGCCACATGGCCACTGAAACATCTGCAAAACCAGACAGCGCTGGCTCTTCAGCTCTTTGAAACAGATGAGCACTGAACCCTAGAGTTGGATATGACTGGCTTTCAAGCAAGGGCAACCTTTATCTTTACCCAATGAAGTTGCTCGTTAACTATATTATAATAATGAATTAAACTAAAATTAATTATTAATAAAGTACAATGTCAGAATACTCAATACACAATTATTATCACAGCTGTAGATAAAAGGACTCTATGAACTATTCAGAAAGTTGAATTAGCTACAATAAACTTTGACACAAGCTAAGAATCATCTTTCTCTGAAACATCAATTTTATATGTATTTTAAAAGAGGTGCTATCATTTACAATAAGTAGGCTACATCCTGTCCCCACTTTATCTCACTTTTCAACTCAAACCATTCTAATGGTTTCAAAATATGAAACAAGCTACTAAAGGCCAGCACACATTTCTGTCCCCCAAGCCCATAAGTGTGAATTGGAGCAGAGAGATGACTCCTTATCTACTATCTCTACTTTCAAGAAGCTCTTTTCTTAAACTGATGTTTAATATGGTCTCTCTAGCTGGCTGTGCACATACCCTTATTTCAGTTTATATACCACTTATGATGCCTAGAATACTCTGTTACCTGTAGGAAGCCTCACTTTAAGACTCTATAAGAATTGCATGTATTTAAAATCTTTTTTAAAACTACTGAAGACTGTAGCCCTGAAGTTTCGTTTTACTGTACTAAAGGTTTGCCAAAACTACAACTAACATGTCTGAACTGTTTTCTTCAACTTACCATCGATGCTTTCTGAATCTCTGTGGTTGAAATTCATGAGGTTTGTTTCACAAATCAGTTGCTTGGAAATCACATCCTGCATTTATCACGTGTTGCCGTTTTTCATTTTGGTTGAAAAATAATTTTGGTTTAAGATGAGTAAGAAATTGCCATTAACCTATCTGGCTACTAAGAGCGTGAGCATGTTTTCCATACACGCTGAGTGGATAATTCAAGTCCAAAGTTGAAACATTTGAAGCTTGCACTCATCAAGTATTACAACTTCTCATGTTGCCAGAATCAGCCATCACCTTGAAAGAAATATAGAACAGTTAAAATTCAGTTTCACATTGTAGCATATACAAGACACAAAAAAGCAATGTCATAAAAAGACAAGGACAGGATGATACATTAATACATTCTTGTTAATGATTTTTGAATATCTGGTGACAATATTAAGAGTCACCTAAATTATAATATATATTTGATTTCAGTTTTTGAAATGACAAGACCATTCCTATAATAAGAGGTTTACCGTATATAATCGACTCTAAGTCGTCCCGAATATAAGTCGCAGTACCTAATTTGGACCTCTAAAACTAGGAAAACAGATTGACCCGAGTATAAGTCGGGGGTGGAAAATGGAGCAGGTGCTAGTGAGTTTCAATATTTAAAATACATGAAAATACAGTAAAATTAATTAATTTAGACATTTGTGTGGGTGTGTTTTTGAGTGTTTGCACTGACCCGAGTATAAGTTGAGTCCCATTTTTGCCATTTTGGGGGCTCAAAAACCCAACTTATACTCAAGTATATACGGTACATGTAAATGATGTATAAGGAAGGTTCTTCTTTGCTTCCTCTTTTACCACATCAGGTGGGGAGAGAGATGCAAGGTTCTTGCTCTGGAACTTCTAGTGGCCTCCACCTGTGTTATTTGGTGTTTTTGTTATATGTCTTGGATGTTATCTCTCCACATTCCTCTGGGTCTGCCTCACGATTTTTGTCTTTTTCCTCTTTCCACATATGCCTTGTAAAGTACACTAGTACCTCGGATAACGATGAGACTTGGTTCCACAAGTCTCATCGTTATCCGGTTTTTAACGTTTAAAAAAAGCCCTATTACCCTGGAGACTGCAGCAAGCCAGAACGTTGGGATTCCAATCCTGACATTTTGGCTTGTTGCAGCCTCCAGGGAGGTGGGGGAACTTTGGAAACAGCTTGGCTCGGGTCCCCTGACCTCCCTGGAGCTGGCAAGGGGGGTCAGAGAGCCCGAAATGGGTAAAAAAAAACCCAGACTTTTTGTTACCCATTTCAGGCTCTCTGCCCCCCCCCCTTGCAGGCTCTGGGCAGGTTGGGGGAGCCGATCCAAGCTGTTTCCAAAGTTCTCCCACCTCCCGGGGCAGTGTAGCAAGCCAAAACGTCAGGATTCAACCAATACCTGTCATCAGTCTAGCTGCTGCATTTTATACCCACTGAAACCTCTATACTAGCCTCAAGGGCAGCCCCACATAGAGAGCATTGCAGTAATCAGTCTTGGAGATTACCAGTGTGTAGGTAAGTGTAGTCTGGCATTTCCTTTCCAGCAGTGCGTGAAGCTGGGCAATGCAACGCAGATGGTGGAAAGCAGACTTGATCACAAATAATATTTGATACTCCACAGAACAACAGCTACATTGGACCTTTACTTTCTTTCTAAAATTTCAATTAAAATCCAGCTGCATTGCATTATTCCTACCAACATAAAGTAAATGGTAGCAACATAGTTTACTTTTCCATATTATTGTTGTACATGCATTACCAATACAGTAATACCTCGGATAACGTTTACCTCGGATAACGCTAAAATCACATAATGTTAAGTAATCTGGGGAGGAGAATTGGATTGAATAACGTTAAGGTCCTATGGGATGGATTGGATAACAACCGCTAAAGCCTGTGCGGTTACAATGTATCTCTATGGAGCTTTAACGTTATCCGATCCATCCCACAGGATTTTAACATGCATCGGATAACACTAAAAATCGGCTAACACCAAGACTTGTGGAACCAAGTCTTAGCGTTATCCGAGGTATTACTATACTGTACTACATATACTGACAATCCAAGCATACCATTAAAAGAATATCCACATCTGGCCTAGACACGGAAGAAGTTGCTGAACAATTTTTAAAGACAGTAAAGCATATTATACATTAGAATAGTCAAGACAGAAGCTTACCACAGTATAAGTAACTGTAGCTAAGCCACCTTCATCTAATTAAGAGTGGAGCTGATGTATCAGCAGAACCTGATAAAAGAAGCTGCATTGCAGGAGCCTCTTGAGACTCTAATAGCCTTCTTAGATCAATAAATAACTCCAGAATTTCAATTTGAGCCTTCAATGTGAATAAGACTTCATTTAGAACAGACTGAATACCACAGACTAAGTGGATAAGCTGCCAACAAATGATGCCTCCGTCTTATCTGGATTCAGTTTATATGCTCTCATTTAAATTGGTCCACCAACATATCCAATCAGAGGTTCAGAAATGTTATAATTTATCCTGCATTTTATGAAACAGAGATAAAGTTTGGTCACATCCATTTATTATTGGTACTTCCAGATGACCTTTCCCAGTTTCCCACAGAAGTATGGTAGAAAAACAAATCTCTGTGGAGCTTCCAAGGCTGGGTTGTCAGGAGTCTAAGCAGGGATCTCTGAAGAGTACATTCTGAAAACGGAAATGAGCCCTAGAAGAGGGACTTACTGTATTTCAGAGTAAATATGCTTAAGATTATTACAACAGCCTACAATAAACCAAATATATTATAATAAGGAATGCTGAGGCAAAGCATCAAAGGCTGAAATCCAGTTGCTTGGTTTAATAAATCACGATTAGAGCAGGTCCATTGAAGCAATGGAATTGACCTATCAAACCCTCACTGATTTGATAGGCTCCCTCTAGTTGTGACTTGCTAGGCTGAGCAATAGGTTTTCAGCCAGTGTTATCAAAGGAAATATTTGCTGCATGACACATGTCACTGTTATTTTCAGGCTCTCTGTACTGTACTATTTTTACTCAATGTCAAAATTTATCTCTTCAAAATAGTAGTGTAAGAGGAAACTCTCCAGCTTTAAATACACAAGGAAACTATCTGCCACTATCATCTAAACACTTCCTTCAGCAGATATTTCAAATACTGTACAGTAATTCTGGAATACATAACAGCTCCTACTAACAGTCTGTTAGAAGACATAAAGATTACAGGCACTATAGAACCATTTAAAATAGTACTTAAATTAAAAATTACAGACTGAAATACAGTATATTTATTCCAGAGGTAAGCTAGTCTTAATAATACTTACACTTCCTCTCAAAAATGATATTGATATTGATTAACTGTATTTTTATCATACCTTTACACCAGTGGTGGCCAAACTACAGCCCGTGGGCCGGCCCTGGCACCAAATCATCTGGCCCCCGGTGCCCTCGCCATTACCAGAAGTGGACCCACCCTGTGCATGCACCAATACGCATATGCCAATGCTGCCATAAATGCACCCGTGGCTGTTGTAAATGCATTTGCAACAGCCACGGACACGTTTTCCAAGAGGAGGAAGCATGTACCTGGCCCGCTCAACCATACGACTGAAAAGTTTGGCCACCCCTTATTTACACCATAGAGTTCGTGGCGATAGATAGGGCCTATCCCTGCCACTTTTATACGAACACCATGAAGCATATTGACTGTGACTGGCACTAGTCTACACATTCAACATCCACTTTACAACTGAAAGAGGATTCATGTTTTAGTATTTTTCACACATTATACATGAAAGCCCTTTACAGTAAAACCCCGGTTCACGATTTTAGTCCGTTCTGACAGTTCTGAAGCACATTTTCCCATAGGAATGCATTGAAAATTTTTTAAAAACGTTCTCCACCTCCTAAAAAAAATCCAACCTGTCTTCCTACCTTGCCTGCACTGGTGTTGGGTGACGGACAGGAGCAGTTTGTCCAGCTGCCGGGGGCGGCCACATCCAGCCGGGCAAGGCAAACCGCTCACCTTTCTCCCCTCTTCTGTGCCCAGGTTGGTACTGCAAAGAGGAGGAGAGGTAATCGCAGTGGGACGACCTTGCCTTGTGTGTTCAAGCACCTCTTCTAGAGCCATCTCTAAGGCACTGGATTTAAAAGACATCCAGCACTGTAGCAATGGCTCTGGAAGAGACATTGTGAATGCTCAAGGCAAGGTCACCCGGCTGCAATCATGCCATCTATTCTATTGAAACTACAACTACTATTCTATTCAGAACCCTACCCACTCATAGTTAGCCCTCCACAAGTCAGTAGCCTATAGTACTAATGCTAATTCTATGCCACCTACTTTGGTTTTATTATTTTTGCCTACAAGTAGTTTTAGTGTTACTTGATGATGCATGTAATATTGTAGAGTTTAAAAAACACACACAGATTTTTTTTCTTTTTTTATTGGAAGACAGCTGTTATTTGACCTTCAAAAGTATTAAAGAGTTGAATTAACAGTGAAATCTAAACTCTATGAAATCCCAGCTACAGTCAGTCTGAAATGGAGAAAAGCCTCTTATACTAACACAACTGCTGTTCTGGCTATGATCAGTTGGAAGAGCAGCCAAAAAAAAAAAGGGGGGGGAGAATGAAGAGCAAAGATTCAAATTCCTTTTTGTCCATACTAACAGCCACTACCCAGCAAAAAATGAGACCAAGGACCGGATAGTCCTGAGTGATTTCCAGATTAGATTATGTTTTGGGACAGAAGTCTCACCAACCTCAGCAAGTCAGGAATGATGCAAATTGACATTCAGATTACTAGGAGATCATCTGGCTGGGGGGGGGAGGGGAGACCACCATAAGAGACCATTGGAAAGTTCTACCTCAATTTCAATTGAAAGGACAATTTTTACAGGACAATCAATCTGTGTGAGAAATTTAAAGGAGAGTCAGATGTTCAGCGACTAGTCTTAACGGGAGATAAAAAGGTTGTCTTTGCTTATTCTAAATTACAGGAATCTATGAGGTAGGTGAACATTTATTTAGCATTTTCAAGTGGTTTGCGTTTGTTTGTTTTTTGCCATTACACATTTTTTTTAAAATACAGTAAAACCCCAGGTTACAGAATTAATCCATTCTGATGGGTTTTCCTTATAGCAATTTTTCCGTGAAGCAAAGCAGCTTCCCATAGTAATACACTGAAAACCAACAAAACGTTCTAGAGGTTATAAAAGAGCAAAAACAACAACAACCCAACAACAACAACCCTCCACCATAATTTTTCTGTTTTACTTTTTAGGAGCCATGATTTCATACTGTTCCAAAACCATAGGCTTCTGACCCAAATTTTTATTAGATACAGTAAAAAACCCCATAAAGAGTGCCTCTTTTAGAGACTAACTCGCTTAAAAAGCAGAATTTTTCTGAATGGTCGCCTCGCTTAACAACAAAAACCAACCAAAAACTTGCTTAACAACTAAATCGGGGTTTGCAATCCCCACCACCATCAGAAGTCACAATTGGTCACTTACAGTGGTGTTTCGCTTAAAGAGCAAACTTGCTTAAAAAGCAATCCTGTGGAACACATTATGCTCTTTGTGAGTTACCATCGTACCACAAAGGTGGTTTTTTAAAAAAGATATTTATCCCCAATTAAATGAAGACCTGGACATACAGGGACACTTCTCCTGCCTGTCATCTCCAAGAAGCCACAGACATAGTCACACATAGTGCTTGAGATGATCACAGTGATTTAGCCTCACTTGACCACAGATTCCACTGATGTCACCCAGAAAAGAGAAAGAGGCTATTCTTTCCTTGGAGATGATGAAAATGAGAGGGGAAATGAGTGGCTAATCAGTGACTGATAGCGCCAGGCTTCTTTAGACAAAGGGGAAGGGAAGCAACATCCTCCAGTTGTCTCCTGCAGGTAAACAGGAGTTACGGTACCTCTTCTTCCACCTATGCAGAAAACTGCTGTTGTCCAGGAGAGCAAGTGTTGCACCTTCTTGCCTCAAGCTGGACTTTTTGAAATGGTTGCCTTGCCTTTCTGCGGTCTCGCTTTCCTCTTAATTTTTTAAATTTAATTTAATTTTCCCACCTGTATGCCGCCCAATGAGGAAACCCGACTCAAGAGAGGGGGGGAAGGAGAGAAAACATCTTTTACCGCGATGCCAGTTTCAGGTGAGACCCTACGAACCGAGGCAAAAAGGGGGGTGGGGGGGGAATAGAACAGGCGACAGAAGCAGTTACGAAGGGTCCGGAGGGGGGGGGGGAGAGAGAGACGACGCGTGGCACCTTCTGAGGAAAGCAGCATAATTGCTGTCCCGCAGCCAAAACGTTGCGAGTTCGACCCTGACGGGGACAAGGTTGCCTCAGCCTTCCAAGGTCGATAAAATGAGTACCCAGGATGCTGGGGGGGCAAAATGCTCATTAAATTGTAAACCCCTCAGGGATTCACAATTTAATGAGCGGTATAGAAATGTAAATGTCATAGTAGCTAATTGCTAACTCCGGGCAATTACGGAGCGCGTGCACAGCCTCGGGGGGCTGCGGGGAGAGGGAGACCCGGTGGGGAAGACTGTGAGAGACCCCCACAAGAGGGGAAAAAGCGGCAGGCAGCGGACGCGTTGAAGCACAAAAAAGGCTTCGAGAGGCTGCTGTCACGCCGTGCCTTCCGCGCTCGCTCCTTCCCTTACCGGCACCGAAGTCAGGCTCTTTTTCACGCCGCAGGAACGTCCGAGCTAGAGCTAGCCTCTCCCGCCCCTTCTCCTACTACGGCAACCACCTCCTCCGCTCCCCGTTACGGCGAGAAGCCACCAGAGCAGGGGCAACGGTAGAAAGGCGGGCGGAGGCGGTTTCTACGCTGGGTCACAAGATGGCGGGCGAAGCGAGCTCCCCGTAGGAGACCAGCATTGGCTGCGAGCGCGAGTTTTGTCGGCTGTTTGGGGAAACTACCATTCCCGTCATGCAACAGGGGGAAAAGACTACTAGGCTTTCTTCTCACGCCTTCATAGGATGGCCGCGTTGCACCATGGGGCTCGTAGTTCTTCAGAGGGAGGCCTGGGCTACTCCTCCCCCCCCCAACTTTTTTGTGTGTGGCGAGCGAGGAGACGTTTGAAGTTTGAGTGGTTTTTCTGGAGGGGGGGGCTGGTGGGAGAACACGACGACACCCCACCCCCCCAATTCACCCATACATTTTCTGAGGCGGCCGCTTCTTATTGTGGGCGTTGTTGGCCCCACCGGGCTGCGGATCGCGGGACGGGTGGCTGTGTGTGGTGGTCGCCGACCCCAACTCGTAACGCTAGGAATGGTGTCGCTTCAGAAGTAAGCCCTCCTGAGTTCCCGTTTTAGGACTTACTTCCAGGTACGTATGCGGAGGTTTGGTTTGGAACCGGGGAAGAATCACGCGCAGGCAGACACGTGTGAAAAGGTATAAACAGAGGGCAGCCTCGCCTGTGTGGGGTTGGCTTTTTCCAACCCACTGAACTCCTAGGTCTCGGATCCCTTGGAGATGATAGGGGGAATAAAAATAATAATATAGAATTAGACTATCCTGACATTTCCTCTTGCCTTCCACTAAGGCTGTAATGTAACTCATTTGTAAGACGTCATCTAGGTGATTAAGCTGTCACTAATTTTAAATTTTGCAAAGTGACAAGCCTGGGAAGAGGACCCTCCTTGGGGGAGGGGAGGACGGCTTGAGAGCAGCCACAGAATAATTTGAGTTATGAAGCCATCAAGTCCGACCCTCTGCTCAAGGCAGGAATCCGAATCAAAGCAGATCTGACAGAGGGTTGTCCAATTCTCTCTTAAAAGCACTCACCATCTCCCAAAATAATTGGTTCCACTGTTGTACTGCTCTAACAGTTAAGAGGTTTTTCCCCTGACATTCATCTGGGGGAGGGAGGGAGAGAAACGTACAGACGTATTTTACTTACCCTTCCAGGAGCGACAAGGGCTTCGAGGGCTGGATGAATTGGTGTGTGTGTGTGTGGGGGGGGGCCTGCATCCGACCCCCGGGCCTTAGTGACCGGTTCCCTGAACCACATGATCGGCTCGTGGCCCAAAAAGTTTGGGCACCCTTGCCCTATTGAATCTTTCTCTAAATTTGCCACTTATTGTATCCAGGGTGTCACCAGTATTCTTGTGTTCATGTACCCATGTACTTATCACAATACGCTCTTCAAGTGTAAATGGGCTTAAATTGGCCATATTTCTCGTGGGGAGAAAAATTATAATAGATATGGACTGGTAGGGACTTAGGGACCACCTTGTAGAACCAGGTGGTGTTATCCACAGGGTTGGAGGAGGAATTTATTCCATTCTCATTTTAATACTGACTTGGTCTGATTTGCATGCAGTGAACCCAAATGTGAGCGATCTTTAACATCTGTCTGAATTTTACAGTGCAGTTCTTCAAGCACGAACCTCCTGCCAACTTGAACAATATTAATGTACTGTAGACACATTTATTGTTTTATGTGAAATTATTTATTTACAAAAGTGCATCTGCTAGGCAAATTAGGCATATTAGGAAAACTATTACCAAACGTGAATTTTCAAGCAAACTGTTAATAAAATAATTCTCAGACTGACACAAAGGGCAAAATCCACTTAAATACAGTACATGCCATCAGGTGGATTCTGACGTATGGCAATGCTTTCCAGCTATAGAGTACACAGAAGGTTTTGCCATTCCCTTCTTCTGGGACCATGTGGCTCAAGACCACACAGGCTGGCTCTCCTCCTACAAAACACAGAAGGGGTATCATACTCCCACTCCTTGCTTTCCACTTAGTTATCCAGCCAGCTGAGAATGTACTTAACTCAAAAAATTTAAATTATAATATTCATTCATTACTCCTTTGAAGTGCACAGTTATCATTATTACTTTTTTTAAAAAAAGATAAATATATTTATACAGGATTAGGAGCTGCTCATTTCCCTGCCTCATCTTCCTAATGCATTTAGCAGATGCAGTTGCTAATGGTTTAAATCAGGGGTTGCCAACTAACCTTTTTCAGTTAGGGGCTTGGTCATGCTTCCTCAGATAATTGAGGAAGCCAGACTGGTGGTTCCCTTGCTGTAAATGTGTCCATGGCTGTTGTAAATGCGTAAAAGCCATAAACAAGTCTGCAGCTGATTCAAGTTAAACGGAGGTGACTGGAGCGAGGGTGGGTGCTGGATAATTTGATGCCATGGGCCAGATCTGGTCCATGGGCTGTAGGTTGCCTACCCCTGGTTTAAATGTTAGTCTTCTCATTTAACATATCAGTTTAGTATCTGCCGTTGTAATTATTTTTTAAAGGAAAGGTGTTAGGGGTTTTTGTGTGAGAAGAAGCACAAAGAATCAACTTTTATTACCTTCCCAAACATCTGGTCTCTTCCAGATGTTTTAGACTATAGCGCCCATGTGGGCTGGAGCTAGTGGTTTATGTGGTATGAAACATCCAAGGAGCACCGGTTTAGCTGCCTGAGTGCTAAATAATACTTTGCAGTTTTAAAGTGTGTCTTATTATTTAAAGAAGACTTATTTAAAATCATTTTAAAAACTTTTCTGAGAAAAGGCAGAAGTGTGTGTGTGAGAGTGAGAGAGAGAGAGAGAGAGATGAACCCAGCAAACAAAGAATTTTTCTGGTTCAGTCCATCAGAGAATTGTAAGCTCAGTTTAACATGATTGATGCCTTTTCATAGTCGTTTTAGTCTTCACCCTCTTTTGCACTAAATCTTACTTCTGATGCAGTATTTGTAGGATTAGGTTGATACTTGGGATTTGCAGTTGATTGTAACCTTTATTTTAATATTTTGTTTCAGGGTAAATGGGTTTACATGACACTCTACGTGCATTAAGGCAGTTCCATGTCTTGTTTGGTAAGCATCTTACACCTTTAACTTCAACATTCAATCATACGAGGAGCAGGGTTTATATGGTTCCTATTTTATTTTATTTTTGCTTGTTTGAGGGGAAAAAATCTTCCAAAATTGCTCCTTTTGTTTTCTTTATATTTGACTAAAACTGCTAGGGTCTGGTGGTAAGATTCCACATTTGAGTCCCTATTTGCTATTGATCTACAGCTTCCCAGATCTATGTTTGTTGGTTATGTGGCTGAGTTTTCTGAGAGTTGAAGACCAACAACATCGGGAATTATGGTAGTGGGCTTATAGTTGGAGAACTTCAGTTACAGTGATGGCCTATACAAATAAAGTTGTACATAGTCTTAAGAAAGAAATATTTGCTATTTTCCTACAAATGACGTTACAGTATTTGTCTTTAGAAGTTCCTGTTCTCTTTCATCTAAATTAGAAGCTTTGTGGGATGGTCATTTCTTGTTACTTGGTGTTGAGATTCCAGTTCCTCATCATTACAGATGAGCAGGGGGTCCAATGTACATTGTATTTCTTTCTCTGGTGTTATATTTTGCTAGGACTGTTCCTGTATTCTGCGGACACAAGTTGAATCTATTGAAGCAGAAAAGCAATCTGATGGCAGCAGCTGTGAGGACCTGGTAAGAGAACATGTATACAGTAATACCTTGAATAGCGACTGCATCGTATAACACTAAAATCGGATAACGATCTGTTAGCGTTATCTGATGCAGTTGTTTGTAGCAGCAGGGTGGCTGGAAAGCTGAATGGGGTTCTCTATTCGGCTTCCCAGCCACCCTGCAGCTGCGGAGGCAGGAGCAGGTGGCTAGGGAAGCTGACAGGGAGTCCCTGTTGGCTTCCTCAGCCACCCCACAGCTGTTGATCGGGTCCCCCGAACCACCACCACCCAGCCAGCAGGGGGGTCAGAGAGCCCAAAATGGGCGAAAAAACACCTGATTTTTTTCCCACCCATTTCAGGCTCTCTGACCCCCCCCCCCCGGCTCTGGGGAGGTCAGGGCACCCATTCTGCGCTGTTTCTGGAGTTTCCCCCACCTCCCCAGCCAGTGCAGCAAACCAAAACGTTGGGATTCGAATCCCGACGTTTTGGCTTGCTGCAGCCTCCAGGGGAACACGGCTTTTTTTAACATTGTGCAATCAATGCATCGTACAACGTTAAAAACCGGATAACGATGAGACTTGTAGAACCAAGTCTCATCATTATCCGAAGTACTAGTGTATTACTTTGTAGTGTTGTTGCAATTGTGTTTTCAAACAGAGGGTGCAGTATTTATTTTCTGCTAAATTTCGATGGGTTTGTCCGAACTGAAATATGTACCACTTTCATTTGTACTAAGCAGTTTAATCTTAAATAAAATAGTGTCTTGCCAAGGCTAATATGAGTTTCTTTTGGATTCAAAGATGATCCATGGAGGGAAGTTACAGAACTTTCCTAAAGATACAGTTCTTTCGTGTCCTGTGTCACGTGTGAGAAAGATGAGCTGACAAAACCATTGTGGAAGATAGGCCTGATTATTGTTCAAAAATGTTAAAAGTATCCACAATCTTTCAGGAGTCTCTTTCTGTGTACCCCAAAGATAAAGTTAAGCAGAAGGCATAAGCCAGTGATGATGAACATATGGCACGCATGCCAAAGGTGGCACTCGGAGCCCTCTCTGTAGGCACCTGTCCAGTCACTCCAGCACAGAGTTCGCCCCACACCTCTGCCCTGCAGCCCAATAGAAGCACTTCCTTCCTCTCCCAGCACAGAGTTCACCTCTGCCCAGCAGCCCAATGGGAGCATTTCCTTTCTCCCTTTCTTCTTTTTGGGAGCCCCTGAAGAATAGTGACAGATAACCCCTGGCATCTAGCTGTGCTCTACCCTCTGGGATCTATATCTATACAAAGACTTGTTGAATGAAGGCATCTCAGCTCTTTATATCTTTTTTGACACCTTAGAGAAGGCACACCTGTTCATTCTATGTATCTAGATGTTGCCATCTTTCTTGATGTTTACATTTCACCAATTGGCAAAATGGTAACCGAGTATCTCAGTAGTGAATGAAGTGGTAACTGAACCAGACATCAAAGGGTAGTAGAACTAGACATCAAAGCATAAGCATTTGCTAAAACTAACCTGAATACTTCTTATCATCCTTGGACTTTTCACTTCAGAGTATCAAGATAAATAACTCATGCTTTCACAAGTGACCTCCAGTAACACAGCTAGAGGAGGCCAGATTCTGCCAGGTTTTAGTAGTTGATTCTTTCCTCAGGTAACTTCTAAGACCCTCTGGTGATTTTCATTTTTAGTAATAGTTTAGGCACTGGACATGGAAGAATTATTGATGCATGTCAACCTATCCCCTCTCACCATGACAAAAGTCTTCCACATGGAGTCACCAAATGGCCATGATAAAACCTCACCACATTTCACTGAATCCTTGTTAGTAAAGGTAAAGGTCTCCCTTGTTCGAAAGCCAGTCATATCCGACTCTAGGGTTCAGTGCTCATCTCTGTTTATAGCCAAAGAGTGTGCAGATGTTTCCATGGACATGTGGCAGGCATGGAACAAGTTTACCTTCAAAGCTGAAGAGCCAGCGCTGTCTGCTTCTGCATGACTAGGCACCGGAGCACATGGAATGCTGTTTACCTTCCCACCAAAGTGGTCCCTATTGATTTACTTGCAATTTCTTGCTTTCGAACTACTAGGTTGGCAGGAGCTGGGACAAAGATGGGAGCTCATTCTGTCCTGCAGTACTCGGGAATCAAACTGCCGACCTCCCGCCTTCCAGTCAGTGTCTTAGCCACTTGAGCCACTGTAATCCAAGAGTGAAAAGATAATAAAAAGGCTTTGCAGTTATGACAGATGCATAGGCTAGAGCAGTGGTGGTAGAGACCAAGTGCTCAAACAGAGGTGCAGGGCAAACTCTGAGCTAGGTGGAAGGAGGAAACACTCCCATTAGGCTGCTGGGCAGAGGGGCAGGGTGAACTCTGTGCTGGGGTGACGGTGCAAATGCCAACAGAAAGGGATGGAAGTGCCCTGCCTGGCACACGTGCTATAGTGTTTGCAGATCGATATGGTTTATTTTTGCAATTTATATACATTCGAAATTCTAAAATGTTCCTTTTTTTAATTCAGACAGATGAAACAGCAGTATGTTGGAGTCAGACAACTCAAATAGGAGATGAACAAATTTTGTGGTCCTCTGATGTGTCACACTATGATCTCCAGGTAGAAATAGGTACTGCCTGTGATCTGACATATTATCTGGTTAAGGGATCTTTAGCAAACTAAACATGGGGAAATATAAAATTGGTCACATCACCAATTCCATCCAAAAAAAAATCTGAAATATAGGCCTGTTTGTTCTGAGTGATCCTGGAATATTCTGTTTCGCACATGATCCTTCTTTTCCCACTTCTGCAAATGGGTGGGTGGGCAGGACTCTTAAGTGGAAAATCCTGTTGTGAATGGAATAATATGTGGCTTGTCAACCTCCAAAATCAAGAGGAGCACATGGGGCAATTATGTTCCGTGTTTGGCAAGAGGATACTGCTAATACAAATTAATTTTTGCTTATGTGTTGCCACTTGATCAAGTGGCAAGCAGCACGCTCCCGACTGCTGCTGCTGCTGCTGCTCTGGGAATAGAAACCTGTCTCAAATCTTGAAATGTTCCAGGGCAGAATGAAACCCATCCTTCTAACAGTGTTGTGTTCTGATGGCTCAAACTGAGTTACCAATTGACTGCTTTTCGGCATTTATTTTTATCTAGCATGTTTGGGTAAAGGTAAAGGCTGCCCTTGTTTGAAAGCCAGTTATATCTGACTCTAGGGTTCATTGCTCATCTCTGTTTATAGCCAAAGAGTGTGCAGATGTTTCCATGGACATGTGGCAGGCATGGAACATGTTTACCTTCCCACTGAAGTGGTCCCTGTTTATCTACTTGCAATTTCTTGCTTTCGAACTGCTAGATTGGCAGGACCTGGAACAGAGACAGGAGCTTATTCCGTTGTGCAGTATTCAGGAATCGAACTATATAGGAATCAAACTACAGTATATAAATGTGAATTATAAATATAAATAAATAAATAAATAAACTCCGACCTTCCAGTTGTCAAGTTCAACGTCTTAACCATCGCAGCCCCCACACTAGCATGTTTATGACTACTTAAATGTTAAATTACAGAACAATAGGTAAGAAAGCTCATGAAAGCTTTTTTTATTTCCATTTTGCTAACAGGAAAGGGAAGCAACAACTTAACTTCAGTCTACCTCGCACGTCATATCCCTACAGAAACTCTCGTGGCCGTCAAGATTACAGATCTGGAAAAATGTTCTGAGGAGCACTTGAATGCATTACAAGTAAAACAGATTTAAATATTTATGAAATTAATTTGGGTGGGTTTTGCAATTTTAAACTTCAGGCAACGTGAAAATCTGATATTACAGTAATTTATAAATCTTTATATCCGATTCAGAGACTGTCCAACTACATTGTTTTTATGGATAAAAGTACAAGGAGTGCATTTTGCCCTCTAGATTGTTAAAACATGTAACTCATTTCTTTAGAATGAAGTGATACAATCCCACTCCTTTCGACATCCCAATATCTTGACTCTTTGGACAATGTTCACTTCTGGAAGCTGGCTTTGGATCATCTCACCTTTCATGGCCTATAGTAAGTATTTTGTTTGCAAAAATGCTTAATGGTTAAATTATCTCTGCACAAACAAGTTGAGCTTTTAGCTTATATCAGTCCTGTGGCTTGAGCTATCATATTCAATGGACAGGTGGTTAGTTTCCCCATATTAAAAGTCTGGTTTGTTTTCCCCCCATCTAAACCATAGTACTGTACAGTCAAACCTTGCATAAAGAGCGCCTCACTTAAAGAGTAACTCGCTTAAAGAGCAGAATTTTCTCTGAATGTTCGCTTCGCTTAACAAACAAAACCAACCAAAAACTCGCTTAACAAATAAATCGGGGTTCGCAATCCCCACCACCACCACCAGAAGTCACAATTGGTCACTTACAATTGTGTTTCACTTATAGAGCAAACTCACTTAAAGAGCAATCCTGTAGAACACATTATGTTCTTTAAGCAAAGTACCATTGTAACTGAGGTTAGTTTCCTTCTTTAGTCCTTGCCTCATTTAATCTGTGATACCATCTAAACCAGTGTTTCCAAACTTTGGTTTTTGGACTTCAATTCCTAGCAATTTAAATCAGTTCCCCAAAGCACTGATCAGCCAATGTGCTGAGGTAGGCTTCTGGGAATTGAAGTCCCCTTGTGGGGCATGGGCCCCACATTCGGACTCACTGATCTAAACAGAAAGGAGAAAGTGATAGACACATACTGCTATGGTTTAATTTGAATCCATGACCTATTTTTATTGGTAGCAAAGGTCACCAGTAAAATACAGTAATACCCTGGATAACGTTTGCACCGGATAACGCTAAAACCGCATAACGACGAGAAATTTGGGGGGAAGATTTGCACCGGAGGATGTTCTTTCTAGCGTTATCCGATGAATCATAATAAGGAAGTAAAGGAGGCCAAAGCTCCTCTCCCCGCCACTTCCCTCCTTCCTCCCCCCCACCCCCAGCAATGGGGTGCCGTACTGCCGGGCTGGGAGCTGCTTGCTGGTGCTGGAGGACAAGCAGGCACTTCCTTAGCCCCGAACATATGGCCGGCCCAGGCAAGGGGAGGGTGAATGGCCGTCGCAGCCCTCTCAAGCTGGCCCTGCCCACTGGGAGTCCCGATACCCTTCCTTCACCACCATTTTGGGGACTCCCTACACCCACTGCACTGCCTGCTCGGCCACCGAGAGAATCCAGCCTAGTCCTGGCCCTGCTTACCTTCAAGCCACCACAGCTGCTGCTCCCACCAGGTTCCCCAGGCAGCCCAGGAGCTGCCTGCTGGTGAACAAGCAGGCACATCCTTTGCACTGGAACTTATGGCTGGCCCAGACAAGGGTAGCACGCACGGCCATCGTGGCCCTCTCAAGCCGGCCCCGCCCATGTGGAGTCAGTCTAGCTGCTCCTGCTGAGTTGCACGCTCCGACTGAGCCAGGCTTGACCAGCTGATTGCATAGCACAATGCTATGCCTCATGGCAGGCAGAGGCAGCCGAGTGCTGATGCAAGAGATCAGAAAATGGAGAGGAATGGTTGCCAAGGCAGCAAGAGACGCATGCATCGGATAAGGCTGAAAATCGCATAACAAGTCTTAACGATATCCGATGTATTACTGTAGTATAATTCAAGAAGTGTATGTCTTGTAATTTGATGGATCACCCTTTAATCATGCATAGGTGTAAGCCAGTGATGGCGAACCTTGGCATTCCAGATGTTCTTGAACTTCAATTCCCAAAAGCCCTGATCAGCAGGAGTGCTGACTTGGGCTTCTGGCAATTTAAGTCCAAGAACACCTGGAGTGCCAAGGTTCGCCATCACGAGCCTAGGCAATCCATGAATTCTTCCTGAATTTCTTCTGAGTTACAACAACTAAATAGATTTTAGGGTCACAACTCTAATTATGGGAAGTTGAAATCTTGGGCGGGGTCTAATTTTGTTGTAAAAATAAGGATCTTCTTTTTGTCTGCTAACAACTATCTTGCACCTTTTGTAGATTCAGCTAGTCATCTCTTGAGAACATATTTCCCTGAAGGTATGAGTGAAGCCTTGATTGGAAATATCCTGTTTGGAGCAATTAGAGGCTTAAGCTACATGCACCAACATGGTTACATCCACAGGTATCAGACCTTTATAGGAAAGTGGCAGAACCTCTAAAATTCAGCAATTGCTTTGCGTGCGCGCCCCTCCAATAACTCTGTCAATCTCTGATTATGTCAGGTATATCATTCATTTATTCAAAAATGTGTACCCAACACGTCAATCAAAAATTGTAGATACATTTTAAAAGGAGAGATGTAGACTATGTGAATTAATTTGTCCTCAGAGGTTAAATCGGAGGCAGAATTTTTCTCCTCTTTGCAAAATGGCAAGCTCTTTTCCTTAGTCTCAGAGGAGATTTGTGCACTTGAAGCTGATTTTCATGCAGTTACACAACACTTAAAATCATAATGTCTGCCTTGTTTTATTGATTTTAAAAGTGTCATTCTATTTTATGGATTGTTTGCATCTCTGTGCTGGTGGTATCTTTCTGTGTACTAGCTTTAGAAAGGGAAGAGCGCTAGGCACTATGTAAATTGACACCAAAACAAAGAAGCTTGATATCTTGGCCTTGTGATGGAAGCAAAAACATTTTCTTGGGGCTTGAGAGTCCTTGATAGGCTAACATAATCATAATGAGGCATGAGCAACATTTCTTCACGTTCCTGTTCAAAGCACAGAGAAATATCCTCTGTGTTGCAAACAAAACCTCGAGTTACGAATGCCTCAACTAATGAAAAACTTGAGATGAGAAAGGAAATCCTGAGAAAATGATGCCTGGACTTTCATTTTTCTTATGGGGTTTTCTCGACATACATACAGATTTCTGACCTGCGGAATGCACTTTTTTGGGGGGTTGCTCTGGGATCTGCGCTGCTCCCCACGGAAGCAGGACAGGGTTCTGAGTGAATGTGCTCCATTTTGGGGGTGTTTCAGGGTCTTTTCTCTTTTCACCCTGTTTTTTAACTTAAAAGTGGTGCCAGTGGGAACTTCCTGTAACTGGAGCTTCTGGCTTTGCATAGGCTTCTGGGAATTGAAGTTCACAGAAACCAAAAGTTCTGGCTTTGCATTGGCTTCTGGGAATTGAAGTTCACAGAAACCAAAAGTTCTGGCTTTGCATTAGCTTCTGGGAATTGAAGTTCACAGAAACCAGAGGTTCTCACCAGCACTGCTTTTAAGTTCAAAAAAATAGGGTGGAAAAAAGACCCCCCCATCCCCCAAATGGAAGCAGATTCACTCAGAACCCTGTCCTCTTGCCATGGAAAGCAGCACAAACCTCTGACCACCTGAAAAAAATGCACATCCTGGAGGTCTGAAAAAAGCTAATTTTTCAGGTGGGGTGGGGATCTTCTTCACCACTCTCCACCGCAGCAGGACAGGGTTTTGAGTGACTCCACTCCATTTGGGGGATTTTTCGGGGTATTAAAAGCGGAGTTTGGGCACTTTTGGTTTCTGTTGAACAGAAGCCAATGCAAAGCCAGAAGCTCCAGTTACAGGAAGATCCCACCGGCGCCACTTCTAAGTTCAAAAAATAGGGTGAAAAGACCCCCAAAAATAAATCCCCCAAATGGAGTGGATTCACTCACAACACTCTACTGGTGCCTTGGGAACTGCTGCAGACTCCAGACTACCCAGGGGGGAAATGACTTTTTTCAGACCTCCGGAATGAATTAATTGGTTTCTCGTGCATTCCTATGGAAACTGTGTTTCGAGATATGAAAATTTTAGGATACGAAGAACACTGAGGGACGTATTAATTTCATATCTCAATGTACCATTATATAAAATGTACCTGTGTGACATACTGCAGGTGACATTAGAGTTTAAATTTGTGGAATCCATTTCTTCTAAGTGCAATGTCGTTGTTTGTGTTTCAGAAGTGTTAAAGCTAGCCACGTATTGATTTCAGGGGATGGCCTGGTTTATCTGTCTGGCTTCAGTCACCTTTGCAGTTTAGTCAACAGTGACCAACAGTTAAAAGCTGTGTATGATTTTCCACAGTTCAGTACATCAATGCTTCCTTGGCTGAGTCCTGAGCTACTGAGACAGGTTAGTATGTACTGCTTTTTAACTGTGACCATGCTCTCTTTCTTTCTATACATATTGGGCCCAACTGCTTTAGAAAGAGCCATTGAAAGTTTCATTTGTATAGAGTAGTCAATTTTCACGCAGCATAGTGTGTAAATTCCTAAATCGAGGTGCCCAAACTACGGTCTATGGGCCTGATCTGGCACCAGATGCCAAATCATCAGACTCACGCCACCCTTTCCACTCCTGGAAGTGGAAGTATAAACACCCACACATGGGCGAAATGCTGCCGTAAACTTACCCACAGCTGTTGTAAACGGTGCATTTACGGCAGTGTTTTGCACATGCATTGGCACGTTTTACTTCTGCTTCCAGTGAGAAGAACCATGTGACCGGTCTGCAGCCCGAAAAGTTTATGCACCCTTGTCCTAAAAGCTAGATCTGAAAGGTAAACTCATTACTAAATGTGTAATGCCACCACGATTACTTTGCAGCTCTCTACTAGGCATTTACAGAAATACATCTGAATATCAATCAGGAATCTTCAGTCATTACCGAATGTAAAAAGCCACACCGATTTGCAACATTTTGAAATGGTAGCCATGTTAGTCAGTGTTTCAAGCATATCAGAAAGTAAACAAAACAAAAAGACAAAAAAAGTAGCATTTTAAAGACTAACTGCTGTATTTTAATATTGGCTTTCGTGGCTCAAGGTCTGACAAAGAGGACATGATCTACGCAAGCTAACATAAAAATTCAGCAATTAGTCTTTAAAGTGCCACAACATTTTTGTCATTTTTTGTTTACTCTGATTTGCAATGGTATCAGCTATACTAACCAGCCATTGTATATTTTTGTTTCTCCATCTGATCTTGGAGCCATGTATAAATTTAGTGCCATGGAGTCTCAGTCTTATGTCAGAAGAACTGGACTTGATCTACAAAAGTTAACATTAAAATACAGAAGTTAGTCTTTAAGGTGCCACAACATTTTTGTATTTTTTTTTGTTTTATTTACTATCTGATATGCTTCCACAGACGTACATGACTGCCACTTCAAAAATAATCTTAATAATGTAAAGTCTTTGTTCTTTTAAAAATCATTTTCTTGAGATTAACATCTCTTAATCTTGCACATATCATGCTACATGTATACCATGAACTGCTCAAATAATGCAAAATGCTTGCTCTGAATCAATATGAGACGTAACATCTGTTCTAATAGGCAACTGTTATTATCCAATTATTGTGTAAAATCAGTAGGTCTACATTCATACACGGTTGAATAGTCACTGGTTACCTTTCCATGTCTTCTCTTGCTTGTATTTTAAGTAACCGTTCTTTTCTTGTGTAACTTTTATTTCAGTGCTTTCCTTTGCTGTAATCGACAAGTTGCTAATTAAAAACAATAACTTACCTTTTGAAATTAAAGACACAACAACCTATAGCATAATTCAAAATCAAAATATATCTGTCTCTTGAGGCTACAAACAGTGATTATTCAAAAGTTTGAGACTGGATAAGCTCTGTAGACAGACGATGCTCTGAGGCTGTCTTCACAGGCGTGCAGCCCATTCTTTGGGGGCAGGTTGGTCTGCTCACATACACTACTTGATTGGATCAATCCAACTCAACCCCAATCTGCCCCATTTTGAGACCTGATCAGGGTTTTACCTAAAATTACCCCACTGAATTTTATCCCATCCCCAGCATAAGTGAACCCTGAGGATCGATAAATATAGAATGGAGCGATAGCAGCCCTTCCTCCCCATCAGCTGCACAGTGGTTTCAGTGGGGCTGATGGGACTTCCTGCAGCCCCAATGGAGGAGTCATTTACATAGCCACCGAAAAAAGAGTAATAAGAATAAAGAATGTAATCTCAGTTGGAATTGGGCAGAGATTTTGCCTGCACCAAAAGGCTGGAGCTCATGGTGACATCACTCCTGTGACATCACTAGATGACACTTGCTGACTGGCTCACGGGCTTTGCTCATGAAAACCAGCTTCCAGTGGTTTTCTCTGGTCGTGTTTGTTTTGTAAATCTGCAGTGATGATATGTCAATTGCACGGTAACAGTGCTGTCTGGTGCCTATTGGTGATGATACAATACAGGGGAAATTAGCATCTTCTGTAGATTCCCCCCCCCCCCATGTAAAAACTGTACAATAGCATGTTCTTCAGTGTCATTCCTTTGCATGTGTCTAAACTTTTTATACATTGGATTCATCAATGCAATGTTTTCTTTCATAGGATATGTATGGTTATAATGTGAAGTCTGACATCTATAGTGTGGGCATTACTGCCTGTGAACTAGCTAATGGACATGTCCCTTTTCAGGATATGCCTCGCACACAGGTAAAGCATGCAGCAGTTCTATGTGCATCAGTTCTGGGGAACGTAGAGTAAAATACGGTGACAAAAAAGATGGCTGTTCATAGGGAGTCACTGAACACTTAGCCAGTTTAATGCATTAATGCTTCATCTCCTGTGACATTTCTGTAACCTTACTATAAGGGCTGAGTTGAACTAAGAGAGAGGGAGATTTCTTAACATTTTTAGCCATGTCCAAATGTGTTCCCTTTTCCTTTTGGCTTTTAAAAAAGATAGATTTATAGTTTAATGCAAAAGTGTTCACCTGTTCAAAAAGTATTTCAAAATAGTGTTCTTTTTTGTTTACTTCGTAATGTCATGACATTCAAGACAGTGGCTTGCTCCTTAGCATAGTAAGTGGTACTAGAGAAGATACATAGAATCAGTAGAAATTTGATGAATAAACTCATATGTAAGTTCCATTGGGTCAAATGAGCCTACTACTCTTATGAGTTTAGCATAGTAAATCACAGTTAGTATTGGCCGGTGATGGCGAACTGTGGCACTCCAAATGTTCTTGGACTTCAATTCCCAGAAGCCCAAGCACCCTGTGAATCCACACGAATGGGTTTACTGCGATTCATCCAGCTTGCGCTGCCCTCGTCACTCCTGGAAGTGGAAGTAAAACGTGCCCGTACGGGCTTGGGCTTCTGGGAATTGAAGTCCACCCGTGTTCTGTGGAACATAGTTTGGGAAATGCTGCTATAGGAGGTGAATCGTTCTGAAGAGCAGTTGCACTTGTCATTGTGTTTCCTCCCAGGGAATGTCTCTCTCCAAAGTACTCCTATTGATCCAAAAAAATGCAAGCCCAACAGGCAAAGTCTTGTACAGTCTTAACCTATTGCTTGTCTTATGTAGGTATTCATTGGACATTTTGCATTGCCCTAACCTTTTTACCAGATGCTGTTGCAGAAGCTTAAAGGTCCGTCTTATTGTCCTTGGGCAACAACTACTTTTCCACGTGGTGAATCTGTGATAAAAAATTCCCGTTCAGGGATTGACTCTGGAATTGGTGAAAGCATGACACACACGATGACAAGCGAGAGGCTGCAGACCCCACCAAAGACTTTCTCTCCTGCTTTCCACAACTTGATAGAACTTTGTTTGCATCAAGACCCTGAAAAAAGGTAAGGCTTTTGCCACAATGTATGATCAGAATGTAGTGGTTTATAAGCTAAAACTACATTTGTTGTGAAAAATGTTGACTTCAAGAGGATATACTTGGGCTTTCATTTTTCAGAACTGCTTTGGGGAGATATTTGCTTCTCTAGGTGCACTAATTATTTTTTTCTAAAGGAAAATCCAAAGTTCCCTCAAAATTGGATGAGGTGCTAATCCCATGTTTTACAGAAGTGCAGTGTAATGTATGAGAAACATCAGTTTCTCAGACATATTAGAAACAAAGAAAAGTGCTCCACTCTTGGTTGAAAGGAAAGATTAGATATAAATAAGGCTGAATATAAGCTATTTTGAGGCTTGGCTTATTTGTAGTGGCTGTGCATAAACAATTCTAATAGAGTTTAAACCAGCCCCCCCCCCCCCAAATTATGACCCATGGGCCATATCTGGGCCCAACACCAATTCACCTGATCTGCACTGCCCTCGTCATATGGTTATGTTTTACTTCCACTTCCAGGAGCAATGAGGGTGGTGTGGGCTGGATGAATTGACATCAGGAACCGGATCTGGCCCACGGGCCGTAGTTTGGGTACCCCTGGTTTAAGCAGAGAAAATGGCAGATCTCGTCATGTTGCCAGACAGATTGCAAGGCACGTTTTATTTCCTCTTCTGGTAGAGGAAACATGTGACTGGCCCATGGCCTGAAAAGTTTGGGCACTTAATAGAATTGTTCCCTCACCCATTTCTAAATTCCTGCAAAGAGTAATGTATACAGTGTAATGAGATGCCTAGACAGTCTCCCCACATCTCTCTTCCCATTTCCTTTAAAGGAAAAGAATCTGGATAGTCTTCTCCTATCCCTTAAGTGTCTTCTTGACACCAGTAATATAGGCTGAAAGTCCAGAGAGGGAGCCTTGGATGAAGATATGGAAGGTCATGTGCAAGCTTTTCATTCCTCTGAATTCCCATTTTGCTGCCTGCATGTGTTACTCTGCAGCCATGGGGGCCCCGGGTGGGGTGGGGCTGACACAACACTTTCATTTCCTTCATAGGTGGGCGCTGTATCAGCAAGGGGGGGCAAGCCATGTGAATGTATCATGTTACAAATTTGGGCACAGTTGCAACTGAACCTTCAGTTGACAGACTGATGAGAATTAAGGTCACACTTGGTTTTATTTTAAAGTGACCTTCTAGCAATGGGAGGAAAATTAGAATTGAAAGACATTGCCACTCAAATGCCGTCACACTGAGGCTTTTTTTTCATCTGCATATGTCTTTCAGTTAATCACATCAGTCAATTAATAGGCAGGAATCTATTGCACTCTGTAGTTGCCTGGCAACCCTCATTTTGAAGCGACTCACACACGAGATGAGCCTGGGAAGTGCATGTTCTCCTTCGTGTTGTTTGGGGATGCACACTGATGGGTTCTGCGCCTGCGCTGAATCCGGAGCGGAGCTGGAAAGCTGATTGGATAAAGAGTTTTGAATGTGGGACCGCCCACCATGCCCAACCCCTTTAGGCGCCATTTCGCGCTCTCCCCTCAGTTTGCTTTTTTCCGCTGCGCAAGCAGGAGCCTGGAAAAAAAGCTGTGAGTACTTTACTGAGATTGTCTCAGAATCTTCCAATTTTTTCCTACCTTACAATTTTTCTCGGACTAGGGGAATTGTTCCCTTGGTCCTCGTGTGGCTGGGGCTCGCCCTCAGCCGCCGGTAACAAAAAAAAAAAAACCAACATCTCGTGTCGGGGCCTCCCGGCCGGGATAATTTTTTCTCTTCGGCCATCTACTTCGGTGGATGGCCTCAGCGGCAGCGTTCAAGCAGTGTCCGTCCTGCAAGAGAAAGTTCCCTAGCTCGGACGGGCACGTGCGTTGTCTTCGCTGCCTCGGGGAGAGTCACCAGGTCCAGACCTGCGAAGTCTGTCGCGGCTTCTCGAAGGCCGCCATCAAGAACCGCCAGTACCGCCTTCAAGCCTACCTCATGGAGGCCGCACTGGCACCACCGGCTCCCCCAGCTCCAGAGCAGGCCGCTTCCACGTCTGCTCCTTCAACCTCCGCTTCTTCTTCCAGGCCTTCGGCCTCTGAACTGTTCAGGCGGAAGAAGGAGCAGGAGAAGAGGAAGAAGGACAAAAAAGAAAAAAAGAAGCGCCGTAGCTCTTCGTCTTCTCTTCCTCCGACCCCGGCACCGGCTCACCCTTCGCCGCCACGCTCCCTAGCATCCGCCCCGGTCGCAGCTCCACCTACGCCGGGTAGGATGTCGACCGAGGCCCGGGACGCCACGCCGGAGAGGGCCCACAGCCCTCCACCGCCACCGGAGACTCCTCCACCTGTACCACCGCACAGGTCTTCCTCCCTCCGCAGCCCTTCCGTGGTTCCTGGTCCGGCTACCGAACCGCCGCCCCAGTTGAGCCTCATCGCCCCGTACATCGAGGCGATGGTGCGGAAACTGCACGCCGAGCTCCAGGGCCCGCAGACGACACCGTGGGAGCGCCCTCTGCCCTCACCACCAGCCACGGAGGCACCACCGCTCCGTGAGGAGGGCCCCGCACCGAAGCGGCAGAGGGTGGAACAGGCGCGGTCGGAGGCCTCTCTCCCTCCGTACCAGCTGCCTTTACCGGGGAGCGATCCGAGATCCGCCAGGCCGTACTGGTCGGACTCGGACCCCGAGGTCTACCTGCCACCGCCCAGCGTCTCGGAGCGGTCAGGAGACTCCGATTCGTCGGACCAGGAGGAGGAGCAGCATCAGCCACCGCCGGTTGCGGTCGACAAGTCCCCGGACGACAACATCGGCGCCGTCCACGGGTCCCAGCCGGAGGATCTGAAGACCTACACTGGACTGATCACCCGTCTCGGATCCACCCTTGGGATTCGGGCGGAGGCTCCCCTGGACGACTGTGAGGATGTCGTCTGCGGCTTGGCCGACCGCAAGGAGCTGGTCCCCGTCCGCCTCGGACTGCTCCCTAAGATTGCTAAAGCGGCCAAGGAGGTGTGGAAGAACCCGGTTTCTTCTCACTCGGTGTCCAACAGAGTGGACTCTATGTACAGACTGCTGGACGATTCCAACTTTCTGCACATTCACCCGGCACCGAACTCCCGAGTGGTCAAAGGCTCCCAACACCGGACGCCGATCAGCAGCACTCCCATCCCGTCGACCCAGGAAGGGAAGAAGCTGGACGCACTGGGCAGGAGGTTCTACGCCAATGCCTCCTTGTCCTTCCGTGCGTCCAACTACGCGACGGCCATGGGAGGCTACCAGTGTCGACTCTGGGAGCAAGCGGAGTCGTTCAAGTCACTGCTGCCACCTGATCGACAAGCGGACTTTGAAAAACTCTGCATGGAGGGCAACCACCTCGCCCTCCAGCAAATCCGCACCGGCCGCCACGTCACCGAGTCGGAGGCGAAGAACTTGGCCTCCGCCATCCAGCTCCGTCGCCACGCCTGGCTCCGTTCGGCTAACCTGCAGGACGATGTCAAGCGGCTCGTGGAGGAGCTTCCCTTCGATGGCGAGGGCCTCTTCGCCAAGGAGACCGACACCTCCTTGGGAGAGCTGAAAGGGGACTACGCCACGATAAAACAGCTCCGCCCTCCACACCGTGGGTCCGGCCGTTACCATCAGGACCAGCCGTCGACGTCTCAGGCGGGCCCATCCTATCAACCTCGCCCGCCACAGAGGCAAGGGGACTACTCCCGGTACCAGCCCTACCGGCAGCGCCAACAACCTAACCGTCCACGCTACCAGCAGCGGCCTCAGACTGGCAAGCGGACGGAACGGAAGGGCAAACAACGTGTTTGACTCTTCCGTGACCGAGACTCTACCCTACCGCCCCCTATCCGACTACCTCTCGGCGTGGTCTGCCATCACCACAGACCGATGGGTTTTAACCATCTTAGACTCTGGCTACGCGATCGAGTTCGAGAGATGCCCTACTGTCGGACGGATCCGCATCACCGATCCATCCCCACCGCTCCAGGAGGAACTAACAGCTCTCCTAGAGAAGGGCGCCATAGAGCCGGTCGCAGCGTCGGAGTCTCACGAAGGGTTCTTCTCCCGATACTTCCTTGTGGACAAAAAAGACGGGGGGGCACGTCCCATCCTGGACCTCCGTCTTCTCAACAGGCATATCGACGCGAGGAAGTTCCGGATGGTAACTCTTCACTCCATCCTCCCGCTGATCAACCACGGGGACTGGTTCACCGTCATCGACCTGAAGGACGCCTACTTTCACGTGTCCATCAGGAGGGAACATCGTCGTTTCCTCAGATTCCAGGTGGGCGGCAACATCTACCAGTACACATGCCTACCCTTCGGCCTCTCCACCGCTCCGAGGGTATTCACGAAGTGCATGGCACCGGTGGCTGCTCATCTGCGACTGCAAGGCGTCCAAGTGTTCCCGTACATAGACGACTGGTTGGTCTGCTCCCCAACCCAACAAAAAGCCAAGGACGACGTTGCACATTGCCTCGCCCTTATGCAGAGCCTCGGTCTGCGGGTCAACTTCAAGAAATCCCAGTTGACCCCCACTCAACGAATAGAATACATCGGAGCCGTTCTAGACTCTTTGGCTCTAAGAGCCTACGCTCCAACCAAACGTCTGCTCGACATCCGCACAGTGGTGGCACGGATCCAGGGCAGACGTCGGGTCCGTGCGAGGGACGCCCTCCGTTTGCTAGGACTCATGGCGTCGACCACGGCGGTGGTCTCGCACGCCAAACTCAAGATGCGCTCGCTCCAGTCGTGGTTCCTCTCCTCCTTCGACGGCACCCACGACAACCTCGGGAAGTGGCTCACACCGACTCCCGAACTCCGAGACCAGTTAAACTGGTGGACAATGGACCAGAATGTGACCGCGGGGAGACTCTTCACCCTTCCCGCACCGTCCATCCAAGTCACCACCGACGCGAGCACCCACGGATGGGGTGCGTGCTGCCGCGGACTACGGATTCACGGCATATGGACGTCCGAGGAAGCCGACCACCACATCAACTTCCTCGAGCTGCTAGCGGTGTGGAAGGCGATGAGGTCCTTCAGACCGTCGATCGCGGGCAGTGTGGTGCAGATCGCCTCGGACAACACCACGACACTAGCCTATCTCAACCGGCAAGGAGGGACCAAGTCTCTCTCCCTCCTCTACCTGACCGTCCAGATGTGGGAGTGGTGCCTGAAGGTACACGTGTTCCCCATAGGTGTCCACATCCAGGGCACCCTGAACTCCGATGCAGACTCCCTGAGCCGCAAAGGGACGGCGATGCACGAGTGGGAACTGGACGAATCGGTGTTCGACCGCCTGTGCCGACGGTGGGGCACACCGACCCTAGACGTCTTCGCGTCACAGGCCAACTCCAAGTGCCGCCGTTACTGCTCCCGAGCGGGGATCGGCCACGGATCGGAGGGCGATGCCTTCATGGTGCCGTGGCACCAGGAACTGCTGTACATGTTTCCACCGATCCCTCTCATCCAACGGGTCCTGATACGGATCCGTGCGGAGAACGCCTGGACGATCCTGATTGCCCCGTCCTGGCCGCGCCAGCCGTGGTTCCCACTACTCCAAACCCTGGCTTGCGATCGTCTCCGCCTACCCACCGATCCGAATCTCCTCCGCATGGAAGACGGTCGGATCCTTCACTCGGATCTGCCGAGCCTACACCTGACGGCCTGGCTTATCCGCCCAACATAACACGGATCCTTGATCTGTCCAGGAAACCTTCCACACGGAAGTCCTACGATGCCAAGTACCGTCGCTTCACTGACTTCCTAGCATCCAGCGACCGCACCGTGGACTCCGCATCCCTGCAGGACGTCATGTCTTACCTCCTGCACCTAGCCGAGTTGGGATCCGCACATTCATCATTGAAGGTCCACCTAGCTGCTGTGGTCGCCAAGGCCCCACCTTCTTCAGTATTGTCCTCCGCCTTCAGAGACAAAACTGTTAAAAGGTTCCTTCAAGGGCTACGCAACGCCTATCCTCCAGTGAAGATACCACCCCCTCAGTGGTCCCTCACTACAGTGCTCACCGCACTCACGAAGGCACCTTTTGAACCCATGGCTTCGGTGGACATTAAGTTTGTCTCTTACAAGACTGCCTTCCTTGTAGCTATCACTTCTGCCCGACGGGCAGGGGAGCTGGCAGCCCTTCGGTCTGACCCTCCTTTTCTCAAGTTCTACCCCGACAGGGCAGTGTTGCACCCAGATCTGACATTCCTGCCCAAGGTCCTGACTGAATTTCACCTGGCCCAAGCCATCACGCTTCCAGCATTCTTCCTGAATCCCTCGTCTCCACAAGAGAGAGTGTGGCACTCGTTGGATGTCAGGAGGGCCTTGCTGTTTTACACCCAGAGGACTGCGTCCTTCAGGAGAGCAAAACAACTGTTTGTGGCTTATGGTGGCAAGACTAAGGGACAGCCTCTGTCTGCCCAGAGACTATCTAAATGGATCTCAGGTACCATTTACCTGGCCTATCAGATGTCATCCCTGCCACCTCCGCCTCATGTCCGGGCTCACTCCACCAGGACACTGGCTTCCTCCACTGCATTCCTAGAGGGCATCCCGATGGAGGATATCTGCAAGGCTGCTACTTGGTCCAGGTCCTCCACCTTCATCACCCACTACCGGGTTGACACAAGGTCCGCCCCTGATGTCAGACGGGGCAGGTCCATCCTGACGGCTGGTCTCCGATCTTCTTCGTTGATGACCGCCCATCCATGATGACATTGCGCTCTCCTGCATCTCAGGACGCCGGCTGCCCACCATCCAAGTAAGTGAGCTTGTTAGTCACCCATCAGTGTGCATCCCCAAACAACACGAAGGAGAAGGACAGGTTTCACTTACCAGTAACTGTCGTTCTCCGAGTATGTTGTTTGGGGATTCACACAACCCAACCCTGCCTCCCCTCAGGGCTGCCGGCCTGAGATGGCCTTCTGCTTAGCGGGCAGCTTTAATATCAAACTGAGGGGAGAGCGCGAAATGGCGCCTAAAGGGGTTGGGCATGGTGGGCGGTCCCACATTCAAAACTCTTTATCCAATCAGCTTTCCAGCTCCGCTCCGGATTCAGCGCAGGCGCAGAACCCATCAGTGTGAATCCCCAAACAACATACTCGGAGAACGACAGTTACTGGTAAGTGAAACCTGTCCTTCTGCTGGGTGAATGGGAATTTGAAAATATGAGGCTCCTTATTCATGTGTGTGATTAAAATGAAAACCTTGAACTTAACTCCCCCCCCCCCCAAATTAACAGTGTAATGATATGGGCGTGTTTTACTTCTGCTTCTGGGAGTGACGAGGGTGGCGTGGGCCGGATGAATTGGTGTTGGGGCCCAGATCTGACCCCTGGACTGCAGTTTGGGCACCCCTGAACCATGTGACTGGCCATGGCCCAAAATGTTTGGGCACCTCTGATATAATGCACCGCACAGAGAGGGGAAATAATTGCTAGTTAACGCATGTTCAAAGGTTTAAACTCTAAACTTTGTTTTCTTCCTGGGATCTAGGCCATCAGCAAGAGGTCTACTTTCACATGCTTTTTTCAAACAGGTGAGTGTGTTATAAATTTCATTACTTGTGCTAACTGCAGCTAAAGATAATAATAATTTTGTGTCAGAAATTATTCTGGGTTGAAAGGATTTTTGCTGGAGAAACTCCACTCAGGCGAAGCCTGAATGAGGCTCCTTTCATGTCTCCAAGATCTTTCCTGACCATTTGTCTACTATTTATCTACTTGTAATTTCTTGCTTTCAAACTGCTGAGTTGGCAGGAGCTGGGACACAGACGGGCGCTCAATCCATCATGCGGTACCCGGGTCTCGAACTGCTGACTTGCCAGCCTTCCAGCTATAACAAGGCAAGCTTCTTATCCACTGAGCCACCACAGCCCCACAGCTAAAGATGATAACCAAGGCTTTGATCTAGAAAGCAAATTACAATTGGACAACAAGATGTTCATATCTGATAATCTTTAGGCTGTGCCTATAAAGCCAAATAGTTGGGGGAAATTATTTTAATTGAAGGATTGCCCCCCCCCCCCAGTAGTATCCGACTCTAAGGTTTGGTACTCATCTCTATAGCTAAAGAGCCAGCACATTCTGCGCCTGCAGATGTTTCCATGGATATGTGGCAGTCATGACTAGACACCAGAGTGCACAGGATGCTGTTTACCTTCCCACCAAAGTGGTACCTGTTTATCTACTTGCAATTTCTTGCTTTTGAACTGCTAGGCTGACAGGAGCTGAGACAGCGATGGGAGCTTACTCTGTCGCACAGCATTCAAGTCTCGAATGACTGACCTTCCGACCTTCCAGTCATTGAGTTCAGTTCCTATTCAGGCTACAATTAATTTTCCCCTTCACCTCTGGCCCCCTGTAGGGTTTCCTTCCTTCTTTTCTTCTTTAGCCTAACTGCTGCTGCCAGTCAGCTGTTAGGTGTCTGATTTCTAGTTGCCAAGTTCAGCATCTAAAACACTAAGCCACTGCATCCCCCCCTCCCCCAATTATGGCCTATCCATTATAATAAATAATATCTAATTTTGACCTTATTGTGACCAGTTTGCACATAGAAAGGGTAATTTGATATCATATAGAAGTTGTATGCATGCATATGCATGTCCAAAGTAACTATATTTTGAGATTTATAGGAATGCACTAAACTAAAGCAAAACATTCTAGTTAGAAAGAAACTTACAGGCTAATATATCAAGCTGAAATAATGGAGTATTCTGACATTTGCAGAGCTAATTTGCCAGGACTGCTGTAAGCAATATTTTGCACTGAAGCAGTATTATGCTTGTAGATGTGGCATAGATGCGTGATGGCAAACCTTGGCACTCCAGATGTTCTTGGAGTTCAGTTCCCAGAAGCCCAAACACCCTGTGAATCCACACAAATGGGTTTACTGCGATTCATGTGGCCCATGCTGCCCTCGTCGCTCCCGGAAGCGGAAGTAAACCGTACCCGTATGTTACTTCCACTTCTGGGAGCGACGAGGGCAGTGTGGGCCTGATGAATCGCAGGAACCCCATTCGTGTGGATTCACAGGGTGTTTGGGCTTCTGGGAATTGAAGTCCAAGAACATCTGGAGTGCCAAGGTTCACCATCACGGGCACAGATAATGGCCTTTCAAGAGAACAACATTTTATATATATATTCTGTTGTCCCTGTTACCTGTATGGGGAGAGTAGAGTTTGTTGGGGCCACTGCTTAGAGGGGAGAGGCTTCAACTTTGCCCTTTTCTCAGTGATCTCAATCCAGAACTCACTGTTTGCTCACTACTAAGAAACAGCCTTCTTGATCAGGGCTGATGGCAGGAAGTGGGGCAGACCTGAGTAATCCCATCCAGGTTGCAGTGCAGAAGGCAGGTAGCCAGGGGTATCTCAGAATATGGACTCTGTGGTATCACTAATTCCGTAAATTTAGTTACTCAGGATTAGAGGCAATTAACCTAAGCATGCCTTTGTGTGTTTTTTAATCAGGAAACCTAAGTGCATGAAACCAATTTTAGAATCTATACTAGGGGTTCCCAACCTACGCCTGTGGGCCAGTTCTGGCCCAATGCCAATTCATCCTGCCCATGCCACCCACATCGCTCCTGAAAGCGGAGGTAAAACGTGTCCACGCAGAATACTGCCGTACATGACCCACAGCTGTCATAAACATGTTTATGACAGCTGCAGGTCATTTACAGTAGCGGGCGTGTTTTACTTCTGCTTCCGGATGGGAGGAACCACACCTCTGGCCCGTACAGCTGTGAATCGGAGGCGGTCCGGCCCGTGGTGGGAAAAGGTTGGAAACCCCTGATCTCTACTGTCTACTAGCTGCGGGATGAGCACATCTGAATTTCTCTTAATCATTTCATTCCATTTGAGAGAAGAAATTAATATACAATAATACCCCGGTTAGCGTTTGCACGGCACAATGCTAAAAACTGGTAACGTTGGGGAATTTGAGGCAAACTTTTGCACTGCACAATGTTAAGATAGCGTTGTGTAATGCAAAAGTTTGCCTCAAATTCCCCAATGTTGATCTCTGCCCCAAAGCCCACAAGGCTGGAAACCAGCCCTGCAGATTTTGGGGTAGAGATCTCGGCTCAGAGCGGCGGTTTGGTTGAGGGTGAGGGTGTGCATGCCCTTTCTCCCCCCCCTCCAACCAAACCAGCAGTCTGAGCGTCTGCTCAGTGGTTGGGTTGGGGAAAGAACATGTGCGCGTGTCTCCCCAACCCAACCGGAGATCCCAGCATGCGATCGCCAGCTGGGTTGGGGAGAGAACATGTGCACGTTCTCTCCCCAACCCAGCCGGCAATTGCATGCTGGAATCTCTGGTTGGGTTGGGGAGACTCGCACGCACGTTCTTTCCCCAACCCAGCTGGCGCTTGGCTCGATACGCCTGCCTCTTTGGAAAGGGGAGCAGAGATTCCACGCATGGAATCCCCTCTTCCCTTTCCAAAGAGGCGGGCGGGTCGACTCCCTGTCCCCTTTCCTCTTTGGAAAGGGAACAGTGCTTTTTTTAAAAAATGTTGTGTGATCAATGCATCGCACAACGTTAACAACCGGATAACGTTAAGACTTGTGGAACCAAGTCTTAGCGTTCTCCAGGGTATTAGTGTAGCTGTTATTGTGTTTTCCTTTTCTAGGTAAAAGATCAAACCAAGGCTTCATTACTTTCTCTACTGCCTCCTCCCATTCCATATGCTGAGTCCTCAATGGCAGCAGGTGTCCCTTCAGCCTCTGTCTGGAGCAAGCCTGGAGGTACTTTGCCAAAGGAGAGAGAGACGTATTGGGAATTCTGAAGATGTGAAACCCTAACCTCTGACCTCTCTACATGGGGGGGAAATGTGATTTCTTTGCTGCTTTTATTTTTTGTCATTGTTAACATTCAAATTATCATGGTATACTTGAATTTTTTTAAAAAAAATTCTCTGTACAGATGATGCTTTTTAATGGGGAAGAAATACCTCCCAAAGCAATACTATGACACTAACTTCTACTTCTTGAATAACTGGAAATGTCAACTTATTTCAAGCATCTTTTTTCCCATTCTTGTAATTTTTATTGTAATGGTGCCTATTTTGCAATAAAATTCTTGCTTTTGTATGGGGCGCCTGTATGATTACCATGTTTGAAGTGTTAAATCTGAAAAACTATTCTGGTTTATTTGTTTTTTGCTATATTATTACTTTTCATATTAACAAATATGTAAGGGTTCTTTTTTTCTTTCTTTAAAAAAATAGTGCCTTACTTCAAAAAGTGGCAGCATGGAAATCTAAGACACCTTCTGCCACATCACCTCCTACAGCTATACCATAGCTGTGGTCTTTTAATGCAAAATACCTTTTTGCAAAACCTGAATGAGGAAAAATAATTTGCCTAATAACAAGACAAATAGGAGCCTGAAACTACTTGATTCTGCTCTTTATTAAGATACTGCCAACTCGTCCATGGCTGTAGTCGTTGAACTGTTGCTTATCAGTGCATATATTGAGCTAACCTTTAAAAAATACTATTTCAGTTAGGATAACTAATGTGGGAAGGAAAAAATACCCACAGTGCAGACAAATTACAAAGATTTTGCTGGGTCACGGTGATAGAAATATGACTGCAGTGACTTCAGCAGCATAGAAATATCAGTTGTTTATTGCCGCAAACATTTCTGAAAGTAGAGTAGTGGCTCTATAGTGTGTTAACCTTAACCTTTGCATTTTAACCTTTCTGATGTGCCTTTGTGAGGAATGGACACGCTGGTACAGAAAGGAGAAATCCTTGGGGCAGGGAGGGATAGAAAGGACAGGCTAACAAGAACCAGGCTTTTCGATCTTGTTACTCTAGTACTGTGAATGACTGAATAAAGGTGAAATTAACCAAAAAACTCTTGTTTTCTGTACAGAATAAGGTTGGAGGGAATTTTTTAATGTTGAGACATTTAGCATTTTATATTATACAAAGTGTATTTGATTGTGTACAATACATATTGCTTTAATGTTTTAAAATGTGTAGCCTCACAAATTTCTATCAGATGTGACAACGTTGGCATCACTTCTGACTAGGAAACTACTGAAGTAAGGTGATATGTTAGCCATCTTTGCGTTTCTGAATCTTCATAACTATAACTGGAATAAAATAGATTTATTTAATTAAAGCATTTCATCTTGTCATCTTTTGGGGGCATTTCATTCATATCAAGAATTACAGGGAAAACTGCAAACTTAAGCACATTTACTCAGAAGTGAGCTAGTGTGTTAAATTGGTGTGATCGTGAATAAGTGTGGATGTTGTTCTGTGCTGTTAAGTTGTTTCCGGCTTATGGTGACTCTAGGGCAGTGATGCCCAAACTAAGGGCCGGGTGCGGCCTCCGACGCCAGTTCATCCGGCCCGCGAAGCCCTTGTCACTCCTGGAAGCGGAAGTAAAACATGCCCGTACAGGCGCGTTTTTACTTCCGCTTCCAGGAGCGACGGGGGATTCATGGGCCAGATGAATTGGCGTCGGAGGCCGCACCCAGCCCCCGGGCCTTAGTGACCAGCTCCCTGAACCACATGATCGGCCCACGGCCCAAAAAGTTTGGGCACCCCTGCTCTAGAGCACTTCCCAGCCTTTTTTGGACCATGCCCCACCTAAGCATTGCTAAAATCCTAATCTCTTCCCCCATGACGTATAGTTCTTATTATTAAAAAAAAGTGGCCTCCCATTCATGTGGAGGAAGCCTAAAAGGCCATTAACCTGGTCTAAAGAAGCCTTCGAAGAACATGACATCCATGAAAGAAAAATAAAAGAATGAAAGGACAGCTGAAGTTAATAACTCATTCTCGAATTGGGGGGGGGGGGGGCTTAAAAATCAATTGTGAACCATGGCTTTAGAGCAGCCATGCCCAAACCATGGCCCATAGGCTGGATATGGCCCTTGAAGCCATTCCATCAGGCCCGCGATGCCCTCGCCAAACCAGGAAGTAAATAAAGACACTTCCGTGCATGTGCAAAAAGTGGCCATTTTGTGTCCTGGTTTGGCACAGGAAACAATGGCCGCTTTTGCACATGCGCAGAAGCGTCTGATGGGGCCCAGTCAATCAATCAATTAATATGTATGTAGGATTGCTTGTAACCACACGAATAACATTCCTTAGAAATATGGATGCTTTCTCTTATTCACCATGTGGGGGGTCATGTGACCACTTTTGCTCATAGATGAATTTTTTGGAATAGTAGCCATGTTAGTCTGTGTTTCAGGCATCTCAGAAAACAAAACAAACAAAATAAAATAAAAAACAGTAGCAAATATAGCAGTTAGTCTTTAAAGTGTTACTGTGTTTTTAACTTAATTTTATTTTGTTTTCTGGTTTGCTCATAGAGTATAACAGTTCTTTGTTCTCGGCCTCTGGAATGTGATGGGAGGGGGGAGAGCAGAAGGAGGAGGAAAGAATCCCAGCACATGAAGATTACACAGAGAATGAGTAGAGCAGGAGTGCCCAAACTACGGCCTGGGGTCCTGATCCTGCCCCCGACACCAATTTGGAGTGCCAGATTGGCTGGATATTTACTATGTACTGTTGTTTTAAGTCATGTCTTTGTAGTGTTGTAAGCCGCCCAGAGTTGGGTTTACCTAATTGGGGCGGGATAACAAATTGGACAAATAAATAAATACATAAATTCATCTGGCCCACAAAGCCCTCATCACTCTTGGAAGCGGACACAAAGTAATTTCAAAATTGATGCCATCAGCCCTCCCTCAATTGGCAGCGTCCTGGACCAGCAGAAATTCCTCTTCCATCCAGCTTCCCAATTTACTTCTTGGTCCATATGTGGACAAACTAAGGTGATGTTTAAGAGAGGTGGGCAAATTTGTGGGCCTCTGCATCACGTTAGGCTGCAGAAAGATACCAGGCGAAGGAGAAACCATCTAGTGTAGGGTTGGGGAACATGTAACCTTCCAAACCAGTAGGTGCAAAGAAACCAGGGCTCACAGAGTTGAAGCCCTGGGAGTTTTTCTCAATAGCAGAGACTATGATACCAACCTGACTCCCCAGGCTTCTCACTTTCCTCTCAGATTGACTGCAGTCTTCACAGTACAGTATTAGGAAGAGAAATGTCCCCCAAGAACAGGATGTTGTCCCCCTCATCCCTGTTGTCATGCAAAGTATTTGAGGGTGGTTTGGTCTTCAATGATAAGAGCCATTAATTTTATAAAAGTCCTGTCCCTCAGTTACTGATATGGATCGATCCAGCTGCCTGCATTTGGGGACTTGTTATGCAAGTAAAGAGCATTCCGTGCACCTCGGTGTCCGGTGTCTAGCGTGCCTGCCACATGTCCACAGAAACGTCTGCAAACACAGACAAGCGCTAGCTCTTTGGCTATAGAGATGAGCACTGAACCCTAGAGTCAGATACAACGGGCTTTCAAACAAGGGTGACTTTTACCTTTACCTATGCAAGTCAATCAACTAGAGCAGGAGTCCTAAAACTTGGCTCTCTAAGATGTTCTTGGACTTCAATTCCCAGAAGCCCTGATCAGCAGGAGTGCTGACTTGGGCTTCTGGTAATTGAAGTCCAAGAATATCTTAGACAGCCAAGTTTGAGGACCCTTGAGCCAGAGGGGTTGTGATGATAAGCATTTGTGCTTTCAAATCTATTACTGCTCCAGACTTCCTCCATATCAAGTCTTCAGGTCTGGAGGCTAGAGAGCTAATAGGAGCTGCAGCCTAATCCTATCTGAAAGGTGGAGAACTACACCTTCCCCGCCTGTGATGTAGAAGCTGACTGGAGTGGCTTCCAGCCCGGACAAGAGCTGGAGCATCAGCCATCAAAGTGGCAAGAGAAAGAAATGGCTGGCCACAGTCCTCTGGAGGGGTCGCGCCTGAGTGTGGGCCTCTGCTGCCAGGAGAGTGGAGACCTGGTCAGTTTTAAAGCAAGGCCTGAATGTCTTACAAACCTTCCAACCTCCACATAGGAGAGGACAGAAAGGAGGGCTAAGGAGATGGCATTTGCCCCCTTTGCACGCTTAAATGAGTTAAGCAGAAGGCAAAGGGGACACTGATTCTCAAGGGGGAAATGAAGATCTCTTGTGGGCTTGTCATCACCCACAGGATCATTGTGGGCCATCTCTGACTCTCTTCAATGCACTCAGAAGAAGGCATTGTGCTTTGATGTGGAGTCATTTTGTCACAAGTCATCCATCCTAGCAACAGCTTTTTCCATAAGACCAAGAACACCAGCCCAGCTGGTTCAAGTACATATCATGGACAACAAGAGAAGGAACAAAACATACATGTATTAATTGGAAATACAGTCCTTAGAAACATCTTCCTTCCCTTCTCATAGCAAGGTGAACCCTGGAAAAAGATCTGGAAGGGCAACCCCTTTTCAAGGTATAAGGCAGTGATGGGTTACCAGTTCAGACTGGTTCGCCCGAACCGGTAGCACCCATCATGAGGGGGTCGCCGGGGTGGTGGTAAACCCTCAGGTGACTGGTTCAGTCGCCTCTCCGGCCCCCCTCCGGAAATGTATTTCCGGGCAACCAAAATGGCTGCCCGGAACTGCGCGTGCATCAAACCTCGATTTGACGCATGCGCAGTTCCGGGCAGCCATTTTATTTTATTTTTGGCTCCACCCACATCATGACATCATGATGTTGGCTCCGCCCATGACATGACGTTGGCTCCACCCACGCCGTAATGATGTTACGACAGGGTAGCCAAAAAATTGACAGCCCGCCACTGGTGTAAGGTGGTTTCTCACACATGCTCCCTTCTTGAATTCTCAGATAAATCTCTAGAACAGCTGTTTTAGTATTTGAATTGTAATTTTTGTTCTCTAATGTGTAATCATATGGAGAGAAAAGGGTTTAAAAAAAAAAGGCCTGCTGAGCAAATCACATGAAGGACTTTTTGCATAGAATGTAACCATCTACAACCTACATGGGACAGTGGGCCAAAAAATTAGGAAGGCAGATAAGGGAAATCGCCATTCCTGGGGAATGGAACAGAATGGATCACTAGCATAACTAGAAGTTTATTATAAAGTAATTACACAACAGTACATCGCCTTTTGAAAATAAAGCATTAGTACAGGCAAATGGATGAAAAGGCACTGTACACCCATCCAGATATGACAATTTTTTCCAAAGATTAAAACAACCTGGAAAATTGTTGAGATTAATTTTTGCTGACCAGGGATTATTTTCCTTCTAGATTTTCTAGCAAACCAGATTTAGGGTTTTTGAGTCACACAGAGAGAGCTGGGGATCAGATTTGAAAATAGAGTGGTATTCTTAATACTTTGGTTTCCATTACAAACTGACATGTAGCATTTTGTGCCTAAGATACATTGATATCCAAACCATAATTATCTTAGATTACAGGCAGAATAGTCTTCAGTTTAAAATGAGTAACTGCACAGAAATTGTGGAGGGGCTTGTAATTAGACATTTTAGAAACCTGTCAATTAAGAAGGTAGATGGAAGAAGTAGGATTTATTGATATCCACAGGGATTTCCCCACCATCCCCGTCCTTTTGTAACTACTGTACTCTGTACTACTCTGTGAATTTTTGCCTGGATTTGTTTTCAACATTTGGTACTTGGCTCTCGTTCTAAAGCATTAGCCAGAAATTTATCCAAGGACATCATAGGATCAAAGTTCACCAGGTATAAATGGTTGGTTGAAAGCAAAAGCATATTTCACTCTTCATGTTGCAAATTTTCAAAATTAGCCTTATGAAAAACAGATAACGTACAGCATATAGTGCTGAACATTAACAGGATCACACAAAACTTGTGGAAGCAAGTTTTCATGAGCAGGTAAAGTTTGTGCAGACATGCTGTCAATGAGTATGTTGCAAGTGGGCAGGAGCAGAATATTACTTTGGGGACTTTTTAAAAAAGTATTTTAAAAAATAGCATTTCCAAACTCTAGGCAAGAGGGCTTGCATTTACATCTTAATGGGCAAGACAAGGTAGAAATTAAAGCAGTTAAACATAGAAAGAGCAATAGTCTTTATTGCAAACCCATGTACAGTGGTATTTTGCTTAAGGAGCATAATGCATTCCACAGGATTGCTCTTTAAGCGAGTTTGCTCTTTAAGTGAAACACCATTGTAAGTAACCAATTGTGACTTCTAGCAGGGGGGGGGATTGCGAACCCCAATGTATTTGTTAAGCGAGTTTTTGGTTGGTTTTAGTTGATAAGTGAGGCGACCATTCAGATAAAATTCTGCTCTTTAAGCGAGTTACTCTCTAAGCGAGGCACTCTTTATGCAAGGTTTTGCTGTACTCTAATTTATGTTTTTAAAAACGCCCACCCACACTTTATTAACTAAGAGACTTTGCCACCAAGCACCATTACCTCATGTTACGCTATTTGTGCTATTAAGAAAGAACAACATCCCTGATTAGATATCTCAGGATGACTCATTCCACTCTCCCCAAAAGAAATTCAGTCCTAATCCAGATGCCAGCAGATTTCTGACTGCTACCACCAAGCACAGCCAGTCTGCCTGCAGGTCCTCTTATAATTCACAAGGTGTCAAGTTTGACATTTCATGCCCACATATATAAGCTTAGTGCTCTCTTTTGTGCTCTTGAGGGTTGGGTTCCTGGGTTCCAGAATGTGTGGATGTTGGAGCATCGCAACCTCTTTTTGAACTTCTGTCAATTCTTGTGATTCACTTGGTACATAGATCCAACACATAGAAGACCTCAAGGTTGAGTCTTCAGCCCTTGAGGTTTATGGATCAATTAGGTCATTCTTTCAACTAGAGATCTGAGGCAGCTCAGAGGACTACATCAGTTCAAGGCAGTTCCTTCCATGCTCATCAGAGTACAAAATACACATACATACCCCTGCCAGTGCTCTGGGAGCCAAACACAAAAATCCAAAGTATCTTGTGTAGAAAGAGCCACAGGGTAAAACAGTCCCTGAATGCTCTCAATCAGCTGCCAAGCACAGCCTTTCTTAAATATATTGGTCCTCCTCTTGGCTGTTTGGGAGCAGTGACCAGTTGTCTGCTTCATTACTTAAAGAATCCCCCAATCTGTCTGAGGTCAAAGAGCAAAGAGATACTTGACTGACATCATCCCAAGCCCCTGATTTGTGAAGATCTCGTCGCCTATCGTCCATCCCAATGTGGACACTGACTTGGGAAGGAGTCAGTGGCTTCATGCATCCGTGAGCTTGTGCTTCATATTTTTCAATGTCCGGCTTTTTGTACCTGTGGCAAGCAGACAAAAACATAACATGCTTTCACAGGTTAGAACTTGGATTCTCAACCTGCAGCCCACAGTGCCATTTCATGTGCCACCCCCCACCCCCCGCCAGTGGTGGGCTCCAAAGAAATTTACTACCACACTGCGGGCGTGGTATGGTGGGCATGGCCAGGGGGAAGCCTTGCGTTGCACCTGAATTAGGACTACTTGGGGGCGTGGCTAAGGATGGCATAGGAGTGGTCGCCGTTGAGCTTAGCTCCGCCAGGACAACGTGAATTTCAATGAGAAATAAATGAGGTTTTGACACAATAAAACAAGGACGAAGTAAAAACAAGTAAGGTTGCTGGTGGGGAAGCCGACTGAGCTGCTCTCACTCCTCGCGGAAGGTCGGGGCTAGAGGGGACCGAGCTCCGGGCGGGGAAGCAGACTGGGGTTTCGTAAAGAGGCTCCGTCTCTGTGGATCTGTCCCGTGGAGCCAGCTCAGGAGCCGAAGATCGGGCGAGGAAATCCCGTAGCACTGAGTGGAGGACAAGCTGATAAGGTGCGGAGAAAACGGGGACAGACGAACGAAAGAACGGGTTGCGGTGAATGAGAGAGTTGTGAGCGGTGTGCGGTGAGAACGGCAAGCTGCCGGCAACAGAAAACACTGGGGAGGAAAGAGAGCTGTGATAAAGGAGGCAAGCGGAACTTTGTTTTTTGGGAGAAATAAGTTGGAGTTTGGAGTTTGGAGAGGAAAATAGGGACGTATTCTTGTTTTTTGTGCTTTTTATTTCCTTCTTTACTTTTTTTTCTTGGAGTGTCTATGCAGCAGTAAAGGACTGGGTTTAATGGCGGCGATAATATAAAAGAGAAATGAAACTTAAGGGGAAACGGAACTCAATGTGAGAAGAGGCGAATCGAAACCTAAGTTTTTGGCGCAACAAATATTGTTTTGTAGAAGACAAAGTAATCTTTTTTCTAGTTACTATTTTCACTTTTTATTTTTCATATTTTTTAAGAACAAAGGAGTGTTGGACCAAGTGGAATTGAGCTGCGTATTTTTTTTCTATTTTTTTCCCTTTCTCTCCCCCCCCCCCTTGCTCTTCTTCGGGGGGAAAGAGAGAGAGAATAGTGATTTTTTATTCTTATTTCTATCTTAATTCCTATTTTCTTTTTCTTTTTTCTCTCTTTTAAGTTTTCTTAAGTTACTGATCTTTTCTTTGCTTGCTTTTATTCTGATCTCGTCTTTCTTTTTTCTTGCTTGAGGTCTGTGTGTTACACACACACCCCTGAAATACACAAAAGAGTGTTCCCTCTTATTATATTGGCTCTTCCCTCTTATATATTTTTTTATTTTTTTTTCCATTCCCCTCCCTCCTAGCTAACTGTAAAAGGTAAACTTAAAACATTAAGAGTGCCACTAAATAAGATCATTGTAATTGTTGTAATATAAAGATATTTGGCTGAGATAATAGGTTAAAAATAGTTAAAGTAAGGCAAGGATTAATTTTTGTCACACACTCAAGTTAGTATTAATTTCGTATTATTTGTACATGTGAAAACTATTATTAGAAATTTATTGATTAGAAAGTGGTGGTATTAATTTGAATTTATATAACTTAAATTAATTGATATTTTTTCTCTTTTTTTATATTAACTGATTAGAAATTGAATGGTATTAACCTGGATTTAAATATTGAAAGTGATTGATTTTAATTAACTGAAATTGATTGATTTGGAATTTCTGGTTTACTGATTACTATTGATTACTATTGATCATTATTCATTGATTACTGAAGGTCTGATATAAATTATTGATAGTGAGCAAAATCAATTGAAAAAATAGTTGAATTGACTGGGATTTATAAAATTTATAAAAAAGGGGGGGGATTTGATTTGAATTCAAATTAAATTGACTGAAAATATACCAAGGGAAATAGAAACATACCACTAAAATAATTAAAAGAATTGATTTTGCATCTTGATTGAGTACAAGTCATGGAGGGGGGAAGGGCAGAGAGGAAGAGGAGATCGTCAAACCAAAGAGGCCTGATACGAGAAAGGAAAAAAAAAGAACAAAAAGAACAGAGGGAACAAAAAGAGCAAAGGGATGGACAAACACCACCACCGACGGCAGAGGTTCCAGCAGGGGAAAACGTGCACCTTTATGTTGAAATTGGGAAATTCATGAAAAAAGTTGAGCATATGGAGAAAATAATGACAGATAATATCCAGGAACTGAGGAAAGATATACAAACTAGTAATGAGGAAATGAAGAGAGATAGAGCAACAACTACTTCTAATTTTCAAAGTTTGGCTATAACTCTTAATGACTTATCAAGGGAGGTGAAAGACAACTCAAAGAGGATTGAGAATATGATGAAGAACACACGGAAGGATGTAAAGTCATTGCAAATTGATGTGAAAGAATTGGAGACTAAAACAAAGGAAATTGATTTTAAAGTGGGTACACAGGAGAAAAGATTGGATATGGTGGAAGAATGTATGAGAAAACAAAACATTGTAATCTGGAAAATGGTAGAATGAACGCCAGACAAGCTAAAGGAAAGAATAGTTGATTGGCTAAATTCTCTTAAAATGGGAAACGATTTTGTTGCAGAAGACATAGCAAGTGTTTTTAGAGTGGGGGGGGGAAAGAGGGAAGAACTTTCAAATAAACGTTTTGGTCGTGAACCCAATTTGCAAATTGGGGGGACAAGCTTAAGGTGATGGCTTTCATCAAGCAAGCTGGTGCTGGCGTTCTGAAAATGGAGGGGGTTGATGTGGAAATCTACAATGATATTGCTCCGGAGGAACGGGTTTGGAGATATAAAATGAAGCCGATGACAAAGATCTTGAGAGCTAGAGGATTTACATATAATTGGAGATTTCCACAGCAAATATGTTTTTATTATGATAGAAAGATGCATGTTGTTGATTCAGAGATGGATGTATTAGAATATATGTGTCAGATTGGATTGGTGAAGGTGGGAACACAGGAATGGGTGTCTTTAAGAAAAGAACTGCTGGAATCTGGAGCTATAAAAAGAGACAGACTTGGAGAAGAGGAAGAAGAGGGAGCAACGGGGGGTACTGATGACTCGGTGAGTGTGGTAGTAGTAGAGTGAGTAGGCACCACTTTTCTTAACTTCTATTATTTTCCTTTTTCTTACGTTCCTTGTTTTCTTTCTCCCTTTAAATAAATAATTTTTTTAAAAAAGCTGGTGGAGCCGGGCGGGCAAATACAGAGATAGCTATTAGATCATGCTATTCTTTTCATGTTCCCACCTCCCCTCTTTGGAAGACAAAGGTGAAACTCCGAAGAGAAGAGTGGGGAGGGTCAATGATTTTGGTGGGATAGGTAAGTTTTTCTTTCTGTTTATTTGTAGGTATGTAGGGTTTTTTTCGGTTTTTTAGTGTTGGGTTGCAGATTGCATGTCCAGGGAAGGTTTCTATAGAACAAAATAGATTAACTATAGATGATTAAAAATATTAAGGTAGTATCATGGAATGTAAACGGTACAGGCAATGTCTTGAAAAGAAAGAAATTACAATTAGCGCTTTAAAAAGATAGACCGGATGTTATTTTTCTACAGGAAACTCATCAAAAATCAGCGGAAGTAAATAAATTAGTTTTGAAAGGAATGCAAATTTATGAAATGGCACATGGTTCATCTAAGTCTAGAGGAGTTGCAATATTGATCTCTGATAAAACAGAATATGACACAAAGTATTTCAGATTCTGAAGGAAGGTACTTAATAACTAAAGGAAATATAGATGATGAGGAATTGACATTTGTCAATATTTATGCACCAAATGATAATCAGGAGGAATTTTTAAATAAAATGCAAAAAATTATCAATAAAGAAGGAACAACGAATATGATAATAGCGGGGGATTTTAACTTAATAAGATCAGAAATGGATAGTACGGGGGATAAAAGCAAAAGCAAAAAATATATACTGGATAATTGGATCAATACAATCGGTTTGAAAGATGTGTGGACAGAGATTAAGGGCAGGGAAAGAGCATATACTTATTTTTCCCCAAGTGCACAATATGTACTCCAGAATTGATTATATTTTTGTCACAGAAGGTCTGAATAGACTAGTGGAAGATATAGAGATAGGAACATTTAAAGAATCAGACCACGCAAAAATATTAATGGATATAAAATTAGAAGGTCCTGGAAGAAAAGGGTATAGCTGGAGATACAATACGAAAAATTTTAAGGAACAAACCACTAAGAATTACATCATGGAGAAATGGGAGGAAAGCTGGAAATGGAATGACAATAATGAGGTTAGCGACAGTACGGTCTGGGAGACCATGAAAGCAATTTTTAAAGGTGAATCTATAAAAATTACAAGCACAAGAAATAAACAAAATAAAAGTAGATATCAGGAATTGGAAAAACAATTGAAAAAATATCAATTGGAACATGCAAAGACTAAAGAACAAGCTATATTTGAAAAAATTTAAAAAATAAGAAAGGAACTAGATGGAAAAGATATAGAAAGAGTTAAGAAAGATCTAATTTTTTTAAAAAGGGAATATTTTGAATACAGTAATAAAAACTCAAAATTATTGGGAAGAGCAGCCAAAGAAAAGAAGGTTAAGAGTCAGATTGGTGTCCTAATAGATAAAAAGGGGAAAAGGTGCAACAAGAGTATAGAGAAAATCAAAATTATTGAAAGTTTTTATCAAGATCTATATTCAAAAAGGATATAACCATAGTAAAACTTAAAGAATATTTTGATAAACAACAAATAAATAAGATTTCAGAAGAACATAGAAATAAAATGGAGGAGAAAATTTCACAAAAAGAAATTAGGGAAGTTATAGGAAAATTAAAATTAGATAAGGCTTCAGGAGAAGATGGGTTACCAGCCGAATTCTACAAGGACTTTAAGGAATTACTAGTTCCAAAATTGCATAAATTATTTAATAAAATACTAGAAGGTGAATCAATCCCAAATTCATGGAATAGATAGATCATTACTTTAATTCCGAAACCAGGAAAGGATACAGAGAAAGTAGAATCGTATAGACCAATCTCATTAATCAATCAGGATGCAAAAATCTTTACAACAATATTGACTAATAGACTGAGTAGTTTTATAGCTGAATATATTAACAAAGATCAGGCAGGAGTTGTGAAAAATAGGTATATGTCAGACTTGGTAAGAAGAGTGTTGGATTTGATGGATATTGTAGAAAGGAAAAAAGAGAAAGTAGGATTTTTATCGCTTGACATATTTAAAGCATTTGACTCGTTACAATGGGCAACAATCCATGAAATGATTGGTTTATATGGAATTGGTAATAAATTTCAAGGAACAATTGCAAAATTATATCAACAAGGAACAGCTAGAGTCAAAGTTAATGATATATATACAGAGGACATAAAATTGGAAGCAGGCACCCGACAGGGGTGCCCTCTATCCCCAGTTTTGTTTATAATGGCAATGGAGTTTTTAGCTAACGCCATACGTTAAGATGAGGAAATAAGCGGAATAGAAGATAATAAAATAAATTTATATGCAGATGACACACATAATAATAGTAAAGCATCCGAGGAAGGCGTTAGAAAGAATACACTCACACCTAAAAATGTTTGAGGAAACAACAGGTTTGAGAGTAAATTGGGAAAAAACAGAAATGATATATTGCAATGGGAAAAAAGAGGAGCGAGAAAATATAAAAGAAAAATATAAGATACAAGTTAAATCTAATTTAAAATATTTGGGAGTAAGGATTTCAAGCAAAACTGGGGAGCTTAAACATTTAAATTATGTTAAGCAAAAGAAGGACATTGAAGGGAAAATAGCACAATATAACAAATTGAACTTATCTTGGTTTGGCCGGGTAGCCTTAAGCAAAATGATGCTGTTACCTAAATTAAATTTTTTATTTGATGTTTTACCAATAAAGCATAGTGATAGAGAACTGGAAGAATATCAAAAAACTATAAATAATTTTTGCAATGGAAAGTGAAGAGCAAGAATACCTTAAAAACTGTGGTATTTACCTCAAAAAGAAGGGGGATTGGGAATCCCAAGTATATATAATTATTATAGAGCTTTTCAGGTAAGAAATGTTGTAAAAATTCTAATTAGGGAAGAATCAATATGGGAAAAAATTGAAAAGAGAGACTTTTTGCAAGTGGGTAAAGCGTTGTTTTTAAGCGAAACTGTAGGTAAAAAGCATAAAGATATTCAGAATAAGATGATAAAAACAACTATAGAGGAATGGAATAAAGTAAAGGAAGATCTTATTCCAGGGATTTCACCAATTATAGAATTAGAAGACTTTAATAACTTCCCAATTAAAATAGATAGGGATATTAAGGTTATACTATCAGAAAACGGGGTTTCGCTGTTAAAAGACTGGGTTAAGATTTGCAGAGATCCGGAAAAAAGAAAAGCGCTTTTTTCACAATTGAAATTAAACTGGTTTAAGATTCTCCAGATAAATAATTGGAATAAGAGATTTCTATCTCACAATGGTTTAGAAAGGCAACTCACAATCTTTGAAGAACTTCTGGTCAAAATAAGAAAGGGAAATATAGGAATCAAAGGAATAGTCAGTAAGATTTATAAGATAATGAATAAACGAGGAAAAATACAGGAAGTTTTGAAGAACACTTGGGAACAAGATCTGAACATGATAATCTCGGAAGAAAGTTGGTATAAAAAATGGAAGAAAAGAATTATGCGAATTATGTCTGTAAGAGTAAAAGAACATAATTACAAGATGCTCTGGTGATGGTATCTGACCCCAATTAGACTGCATCAGATAAATAAGGAAATAAGCGACAAATTTTGGAGGTGTAAGCAATCAATGGGAACATATGTACATATGTGGTGGAGTTGCAATGAGGTGAGAGAATTCTGGGGCAAAGTTGAAAAAGAAATTAAAAATATAATGGATATGCGGATAGAGTTGGGACCAGATACTGCATTGCTTACAGAAATGGACAAATATAAAATGGGCAATGATTGTAAAGAGCTGATGGCTGTGATGTTATCCGTGGCAAGACAATGTATTGCAAAAAATTGGAAAAACAATGTGTTGTTGGATATACAAGATTGGTATAAGGAAATGTGGGAATTAGCTCTTAATGACAAGCTGACATGGGAAATAAACGTCAGGAAAGGCATAGTTCAAGCAAATAGATTCTGGGGAATCTGGAGGAAATTTGTGGAATACGTGATTGTTAAAAAGAAAGGTGTCAATCCTGTACCGGAACAAATTAATTTTTGGAAAGTATAAATCGATATAACCCCCCTGGACATTGTATATAGCACAGAGGTGAAAGAAGCAATGAAGAATATATGTAGAAGAGGTAATAGTTGTGTCAGAAGTATTGGTTGAAGAGTGGTGATATAAAAGCTGTATAATGTATTATTGTTCTTTTTTAAATATACTAAGTGTATCCTCTTGTGGAATTTTTTGTATTGTGTTTTCTTTTTTTCTGTTTTTTATTGGAAAATTTATAAATAAATAAAAAAAGAAGAATTAGGACTACTTTATTTCAAAATTTGGATGGGTGGTGCCAGCCAGAATTTCTGCTACCGGTTCTGGAGAACTGGTGCAAACCTGCTGGTGCCCACCACTGCCCCACTGCCTCCACCACACCAGGAAGTGCCATGTGGTGGAGGAAGGGCAAAATGGTCATCCAGCCCCCGAAGCTGTCTGAGGAAGCGTGACCTGGCCCCCTGCTTAAAAAGGTTGAGAACTCCTGGGTTAGAAGTTCAAACAGAAACAATGGGTGTGTTGCAGAAAGTTGCCTACTGGAGTGACTACCTGACACTTTATAAATCAAGACCAACACGCTCAAGTAGGGGCTGCTGGCAGACAACAAGCACACGGTCTGAATGTGGAGCTATACAGACTCCGGCTCATTTACTGGTCTGCCGATTGCTGCCAGAGACATGAACTGAGGAAGACTTGGGTTTGGGCAACGCCAAAGCGATGAAAGTGGCTTCATTTTGGCAGACCAGGATTTGATCGGGACATGAAAGAAGAAGACCTTAACAATGAGATTCCTGAATTGCAGAAATTAGGGGTGGTTTTATTTTATTTCTTCGATTACAAATCCCATAATTCTTCATTCTGGGGGTTCTACCTGACAGATAATCACCTAAATGTGGCTCACCTGGGGGAAAATGGCATTAATCTTGAAATGAGCACCATTAATAGATGTTTCTACTGGCACCTTCTCAAGCTTCAAGGACCTGCTCTTCGGAGAAACCTAAGTCACTTCAAATGTGATGCAAACAAGCCTAATCCTGTTTTATATCCACCATAACCAGCAGTGTCTTTTAAACATCAAACCACTTTTTCTTCAAGTGTGGAGAGAGAGGGCATATGTGCATGTGTTTGGACATGTGAAGACATTTAAATAACTACTTCAACAAAGCAATTACTGAACTCTACCAGTAATTTTGTAAAGTGAGCCAGCCATTAGGCACAGCATGATGGGGAAACATAGCCCTGATAACCTTCAAAAACAAAGGAGAAAGTAAAGAAATCCCTCTGTACAGAATACTGTATCTCCAAAATCATGGCAAGACGTACCACTTAAGCTGGAGGGAGGAGAGCAAAACAGATACGGAAGATGCTGCCATTGCTGCTGACCCCATCCATGGTTGTAGCACGATCCCAAGAGGCATAAATACACCTGATGCAAGAAGGCACACAGAAAACAATGACACGTAGCTCTTTGGTTTAAATTATTAAACAACTGGAAGATGGTTTAGGGCAGGGATTCTAAACCTGTGGCCCATTTCATGTGGGCCTCCCACCACCTCCACCACACCAGGAAATGCCATGTTGGTGGAGGAAGGGCAAAATGGCTGTCCGGGCCCCGAAGCTGTCTGAGGGAGCATGACCTGGCACCTGGCTTTAAAGGGTTGAGAACTCCTGGTGTAGGGTAAAAGTCACCCTCACTCGAAAGCCAGTCGTATCCGACTCTAAGGTTCAGTGCTCATCTCTGTTTATAGCCAAAGAGCCAGTGCTGTCTGTGTCTGCATACATTTGTGTCGACACGTGGCAAACATGACTAGACACTGGAGTGCACAGAACACTGTTTACCTTCCCACTGAAGTGGTACCTATGTATCTACTTGCAATTTCTTGCTTTCGAACTGCTGGAACAGACGGAAGCTCACTCCATTATGCAGCACTCAGGTCTTGAACTGCTGACCTTCTAGTCACCAAGTTCAGCATCTTAACCACTGAGCCACCAGAGTCCCTTAAAGATGGTTTAAGTTACTGTTAATTTAAAGTTGACTTTGCTCAAGCATTAAGTGAATCCCAATCCTAGCAGAGCTCTACCTTCCTGGCCCTCTGTGGAAATCAAACGTTAAGGCCCAGTTCAATAGGGGAAGCCATCGACCTGAGGTCCTGCCACCCCATTTCCCAGAAGCCTGTTGACTGCCTCCTTTTGGTGTGTGTTTTCTGCCCTAAGGATGTCAGGCTGCAACACTAAGAGGTAGAAGGCTAGTTATGGCTGAGGGACTAGACAAATAGAGAAGATTAACTAAAGAAAGAGATATTTTACCAAACAGTTCTCTTTCCCTTCCATCGCAAGAATCACATGGCAAAATGATCAAAAATATTACAATGCTGATTTTCTTCACTTGGAATCTTTAACTTTTACACGCCTATCCCACTTTTTCGCACAGCACAGCCCTACTTTCAAAATCATGAATCACATCTACCACAAGGTGACAAGATTCTCTTCCAACTCTTGAAGAACTTGGTAAAGTTAATCTTTTGGGTTATAACCAGTGATGGGATGTTACCGGTTCAGACCGGTTCGCCCAAACCGGTAGCACCCCAACAGGAGGGGTCGCTGGGGTGGTGGTAAAACCCTGGGCAACCAGTTCGGTTGCCTCTCTGGACCCCTCCAAAAATGTTTTTCCGGGCAGCCAAAATTGCTGTCCGGAACTGAGCATGCTTCAAACTTCAGTTTGACACATGCACAGTTCTATTTTTTAGTGTGCATGCATCAAATAGAGGTTTGACGCATGCACACTAAAAAAAAGAACTGTGCATGAGTCGAACGGAGGTTTGACGCATGCGCAGGCATTTTTTTTATTTTTTATTGCTGCGCCCACAACATCATGACATCAGCTACACCCACGATGTCGCTGACGTCACAGTGGGGTAGTGAAGATTTTGTCAACCCACCACGGGTTATAACCCTCTAGCCAGCCACTGGCTATGGTGGTTGGTGATTCTGAATGTTGTAATCTAAGAAGTAGCTTCTCCAAGATCAGGATGTTTTTTTCTGAAACAGCTAACCATTCTCCTCTAGTCTTCTTACCAACCCAGATGCTTAAGAACCATTTTAAACAATAATTTACCTGCTGCGATGGGTATGCCAAGGAGATTGTATATTAAGGCTAATATTAGGTTCATTCGTATTCTTTTTACTGTCTTCTTGGAGAGATGAATACTTGCAACCACATCAAGTAAATCATTCTGTAAGGGAGGAAAGCAGGAGAATTTATTTTTCACCTCAAAGGTCTACATGTACCTCCCAGTTTCTAAACAATTCCCAGGAAATCCTCCCCTCATTGTTTTACACGTTGTTTTGAGCTCACACGAATAAGCACAACATCCGCTGCTTCGATAGCAACATCTGTGCCAGTTCCAATGGCAATGCCAACGTCAGCCCTTGCCAAGGCAGGTGAATCGTTGACCCCGTCTCCAACCACAGCGACTCTCCTGCCTGCTCTCTGGAGTTCCTGGACTTTAGCTACTTTGTGAGATGGGAGAACCTCAGCGAATACTTTTCTGATCCCAACCTAAACAGAGGAAGATATCTTCTGTTAACTACTACTGTACTGAGAAAGAAGGCTGAGGTTTATGTTGAAATCATAAATTATATTAGGAAAAACAGCGTTGAAACTTGGGAGTAGGAAGGGAACATAACCCTGCTGGAAAAGATCAAAAGCCTAATTATTTTTTCTGCCAATGGTCAACTGGGTACCTTTGAGAACCCCACAGCGAGAGAGCAATAAGGCCAATGCTCTCTCTCTCTCTCTTTCAGATGTTTCCCGTACACTTGACAATAAGAAATATCTTATTGTCCTGGATGAAGCGGATTATCTGGACCCTTTTCAGTCAGGATTCAGGCCCGGATATGGTACGGAAACTGCACTAATCGCTTTGGTGGATGACCTCTGGAGAGAGCGGGATGGAGGTCACCCGTCCGTTCTAGCTCTTCTCGATCTCTCAGCGGCCTTCGATACCGTCGATCATGGTATCCTTCTGGGAAGGCTCCAAGGATTGGGGATCCAGGGCACTGTGTTGTCCTGGTTTTCCTCATTTCTGAGGGGCAGGACCCAGTCGGTGTGCTTGGAGAGGGAAGAGTCCAGTCCTAGGCCCCTTCAATATGGGGTGCCTCAGGGCTCGGTGCTCTCTCCTCTCCTATTCAACATCTACATGAAGCCGCTGGGTGAGATCATCCGTTCCCACGGGGTAAGGTATCATCAATATGCAGATGATACCCAGCTGTACATCTCGGCCCGTGGGGACCCAGGCGGTGCAGTGGAAGTCCTCTCCAGGTGCCTGGAGGCTGTGAGGGTCTGGATGGGGGACAACGGGCTACAACTGAATCCCGGCAAGACTGAGTGGCTATGGGTGAGGGGTCCTGTGTTATCACGGGAGCTACCAACTTTGGCTCTGGATGGGGCAGTTTTGCCCCAGAAGGACTCGGTGCGTAATCTGGGGGTCCTCCTGGACTCACGACTACTGTTCGAAGAACAGGTGGCAGCCGTGGCCAGGAGGGCTTTTGCACAACTTCGTGTAATACGCCAGTTACGCCCCCTCCTAGACCGGGACGCCTTGCTTATGGTCACGCATGCTTTGGTCACCTCCAGACTTGATTACTGTAATGCGCTCTACATGGGGCTGCCCTTGGTGACCATTCGGAGGCTTCAGCTGGTCCAGAATGCGGCAGCCCGGGTGGTGATGGGGTGCGGGCGTTATGCTCGGGCTTCACTACTGCTTCGGGAGCTGCACTGGTTGCCAGTTTGCCTCCGGGTGCAATTCAAGGTGCTGGTCATTACCTTTAAAGCCCTACATGGTAGTGGGCCAGGTTACCTAAGAGACCGCGTCACCCTAAGAACGTCTGCCCGTCCCACCAGGGCGGACCGGAGGGGCTCTCTTGTTACTCCATTGGCCAGGGAGGCTCGCCTCACGAGCACCAGGAAGAGAGCCTTTTCTGTGTTCGCCCCGGCCCTGTGGAACCTTCTCCCGACAGAGTTGCGCCTGCAGGCGGAGCTCCTCCCCTTTCGGAAGGGCTTGAAGACATGGCTGGCGGGCCAAGTGTGGGGACACAGCAATGTAGGTTCCCACCCAGGATGGCTAATTTAAGAGCAGCCATCCCCCCCCCTCCAATCTGATATTTGTATCAGTTATTATGTATTTATTTGCTTTTATTGTTGAATGTTTTAAATTTTTTATGAATTTTATGAATTTTTAAGGCTTTTATATTATGATTCAGGATGTAAGCCGCCCAGAGTCGGGTTTACCCGATTGGGGCGGGATATCAAGTATGAACAATAAATAAATAAATAAATAAATACCTTTTCTAACATTCAACTCCCATGTTAATTTATCATTTAGTGCCAAATTCCACATTTCCTTATACCATGGAATAGTCCATGAGAATAGATTTTGGAAAATCTGGCAGCAAGTTGTAGAACATTCAATTGTTAGAAATAAAAATATTATTCCTTTATCCGATCAAAAGAGTTTTTGGAAGGTATGAAAATTTATGTGACTTGTTATAACCTCCTGGACATTGTATATAGCACAGTGGTGATTTGTAACAGAATGAGGATTTTAAAATTTTGTAGAAATACAAAGAGAATATAGAAATATCTTATTTTTAAGTTAAGAGGATGCATACAGCATCTGTCCTCCACCATCCTCATTAACCCGCCCTGCTCTGTGCCCATTGCGTCTACAATACCCTCTAACCATCTCTTCTTTTGCCCTTGACCTTTCCCAGCATCAAGGCTTTCTCAAGTGAATCTTCTCTTCTCATTTGATGTCCAAAGTACTTTAGCTTCATCTTCACTATTTGACCTTCCCAAGAGCAATTGTTGGCCACTTTTAATTTTCTAATCCTGTCAAGTGTTCAAAACAAACCACACCTCATTTGCATACAACACGGTTGGGCAACAGTAGTCCTGTCCTCTAGATACCGTATATACTCAAGTATAAGCCAACCCGAATATAAGCTGAGGTACCTAATTTTGACCTGAAAACCCAGGAAAATAGATTGACTGGAGTATGAGCCAAGGTTGGGAAATGCAGCAGCTGCTAGTGAGTTTCAATAATCAAAATACATGAAAATATGGTAAAATTAATTACATTATGGGCACATCTCAATTTGGTACAGTCTTGAGACCCTCGTGGTCACTGACCCGAGTATAAGCCATCTCCCCTTTTGGGGGCTAAAAAACTTGGCTTATACTTCAGTATATACAGTGTTTCTGGCTGGCAGCTGTCATGGTCCCTAGCTGGCAGCAGCAATGTTGAGGGAATAAGACAGCTGGTGTTTCCTAAAACATCAGGTGGGCCAAAGTTGCCGAACTCTGGCATATAAAAGGCCAGAATGCTAGTTACACGTCTTTCTTACCATAAATGGGAAGGATGGTGAAGGTCAGCTTCTAAAAAACATTGCGATAGGACCTGCCATGACTCTCAGTTCTCCAAATTCTTCTTACAGATTTTTAAACTGACAGAGTCAACTTCTGACCTCTAGTAGCCAATTTTTATTTGTGGGGAAGGATATATGAAATGTTAGGGGCTCCCTAAGCAAGGCAGAATTGCCCTTCACAACTGACACAGAGGGCACACAGAGACTTTGAGCCCCTAAAAAGTTTATTTCAAAACCATTAAGCCAAACTAGGGTTTCTTAAGATACTGGAAGGCCACATTTTGATCCCTAGGGTAACACAACACATATAGCCAACCCCATCAGTAAAGACTGGAAATACCGGGCGGGGGACAGACGGATGGACGGAGGTAGAGTATATCTTTAAAACAAACAAATTCAAATCTGTGGAACTTGTTTCACTGTGCCACTAAGGGTCAACTCAATTTACTTTTAAAACAGAACCAAGCAGGAAAAAAATATATGCCAGTTTGGATTCTGTTTTGGGTGGTAGGTGTCATTTTGGGGTATCAGACTCTGTTCACTTTATCTGCTGAAAAGCTACTCATAGACAACCACCAACTAAATGAAAATTTAGCTCCATGGGTTCATTGGTTCCTCCTTTCCCAAATTCTCCATCTCACTGCTGCAGTTGAACAAAGACTGCTGATAAGAGGGTCAGGAGGTGGCAGCTTCACGTTCTTACACAGACACAAAGTTTACAGGATGACCCTTGAGCCGTTCGCCCTCTCTCATCCTAATCTACCTCACAGGATTGCTATGAAACATGAAGAGGCTGGGGACATGCCCATAATTTATATTTCTAATCTCTTTTTCAGGAATGATGGGATGCAGTATCATCATCATCATCTACCAATAAGTGCATCATGAATCTTCTTCATGCCATTTAGGTGACAGTCAGTGACACCATTACTGGATATTCTCCAAATCCTGGAAAAATGGGACCCCTCCACCATGTATAGTTTCGATTCTATCAGATACAAGTTACTTTGGGTACAATATTGACACTCCTGAAATAAGTGGTCAGCCACTACATTCAGCCAGCCCCTCTGGCGGGGGTGGATCACTTTATCGCGTCCTTCTCAGAACAGCAAATGTAACCTGAGTTGCAATGGCTTTGGCTGTCTTTCTGTTGTCTCCTGTGATAAGCACAACGTCCACTCCCATGTTCTGCAAAGTGTGCATAGCGAGAGCTGCCTCCGGTTTCACAGTGTCTGCGATTGCGATCATACTGCAAAGCACACCTGTCGAAGGAAATACATTACTTACTTACTTCCTTTACTTACTTATTTACTTTACTTTACTTACTTAACTTACATATTTAGTTACTTACTTACTTTACTTCCTTCCTTCCTTTACTTACTTATTTACTTACTTACTTTACTTCCTTACTTTACTTACTTATCCTACAACAAAGTTCACTGGGTGCTTCCTTATTGATTCATCAGCTCAGATCAAGCAACACAAAAGGTCACTCATTTTTCTTTCTTTTCTAAAAGAGCCTTACCGGTAGCTCTGGAACTAAATGTTTCATTAGGGAGTTTCCTCCAGCTGAGACCTGCTGAATGAAGTCCAGCTCTTCTAACCAGTGATGGGATGCAACAGGTTCGCACCAGTTCACCAGAACTGGTAGTAACTTTTCCCAGTGTCCTGAAGAACCGGTAGCAGTTTTTTGGGGGAACCACCTTCGGGGCTTACCTTTTCACTGGTTCCCCCACTGCGCATATGCACGGCCTCCTTGCTGTCCTCCCAAGCGAGGAGGAGGAAGAGAAGCTGCTAGCCTGAAGCTCCCTATAGCCTGCTCCCTAGGGTAAGTGACTCACCTTTGGATGTGGTGTGTCTGTGTGTATTTTAAGGTGTATTTAATACCTTTACCTATATTGATGTACTACCACAGTTCCTAAAAAGGCCTGGCAGCCGGCAGGCCTGACAACCTGGATTGGGGTTTTTAAGCAAAGTCTTGGAGTTACCTCATCAATAAGCTACACCTGTGCTGTTCCAATTGCTGTTCCAATTGGAGAACCCTTAAGGAGGGACAGCTGTTTTACATTTACATATTATCCTAGAGAACTGGTACGATGACTATATCCATCTTGCAACATGGTGCTGCCCAGGCACTTGTACAAACAGATAAGTGATGGGTTTGTGTTTGGGGTGGTGGGTGGGTTGATTTGTGTTTGGGATGGGTGGGTGGGTGTATTTTAATGTAATTTTTATTTTATTTATTTAATTTATTTACGTGTTTGTGTTGTGGGTGGGTGGGTGGGTGAGTTGAGGGTGTGTGTGTGTGTTTATTTTTATTGTATTTATTTTAAAATTTTCTTTCTTTGGCCCCACCCATGACATCATGACATTAGCTCCGCCCACACTGTGATGACATCACGGTGGGGTGGTAAAATTTTTGACATTCCACCACTTCTTCTAACCCACCATCTGGCATGTCGATCCCAGTTCCCTAAAAAAAATGCCTGAAGAGAGACTCAACAGAGTTGGCGTACCATCTATAGCCACCAATATAGCGGTGTGTCCTTTCATCTCATGGCCTGTCATTGCCTCGTGAACATCACTGGTTATATGCAAACCATTCCGTCTCATCCATTCCCGATTTCCTATCAACACTGAGTAAGTCTGAGAAACTTCTATATCTGTCAGACAGAGAAACAGAGTTGCATGAAAAGATGGATTGTCTAAATATTTCACACATTTACTGGGAAAGACTTGTGTGTAAACAGCCATCCAATACCACCTGCTTTGTGGCACTGGATGTGAAGTCCGGACTAAAGCGTTCCTGAATAGCTGCAGTAGAGAAAGGAAAAGAGGAATAATTCTGGACAAAAAGCTTGGCTGGTTGGGAATTTACAAGCCATTATAGTTTGCCTAAGAAGTCCAGCTGGATTAGTCATATTGGGACTACCATGGAGTCCCAACAAGAGGGGGTCTTTTATACTGCTTTATACTAAGATGCTGACTTTGTAGGTTGAATGCAAATGAGTAAACATTTTTGCTAAGCCTTCTACCTACATTTCTAATTAAATAAACATCACTACTGTATTTATAATTAAGACAAGCTACTAAATAAATTGTTTCTTTTGCAATTTAATCTTTGTCTGCGGTCTACTGCTTGCTGAGTCTGAAGCTACTGGACTATTCAGAAGAAATATACAGTACAGTACTATGTACAGATTTACATTATGACACCAAAAATACCTTAACTTTCTATAGTGACCAATGTGGTCAGAATAAGTATGTGATTATTAGTGCTATAGTTATCCATGTTGAGCCACGTCACTAACAAGAGAGGTCCCCAGGAGCCCATTTATATCCAAGGGCAATTTAAAACAAAAGAAAACAGAAAACTGCTTTTACTTGTGCCTTCAGTGAACCAGATGCAACAGTTTTAATTTCCACCAGGAAGATTTTTTAAAAAATATAAAAACCAATGGGTCTTCAAGATGCTTACTCAAGATGAAGCAACCCCAAAATAGTTTTCATTATACAGTAATACCTCGGATAATGTTTGCATCAGATAACGCTAAAATTGCGTAACATTAAGCAATGGGGGGGTGTTGCATCAAGTAACGTTAAGGTCCTACGGGATGCATCAGATAACAACCGCTAATGCCTGTGCGGTTACAACGTATCTCTATGGAGCTTTAACGTTATCCAATCCATCCCATAGGATTTTAACATGCATCGGATAACACTAAAAATCACATAACACCAAGACTTCTGGAACCAAGTGTTAGCATTATCCGGTGTTTTACTGTACATGGAAAATCCAAATAGGGTAGACCAGAAAGTCACAATGTGTTTACCCAGTGAATCCTGGGTCCAGATTCTTGTTCATTTCATGATGACACATTTGAGCACTTTTCTTCTTTGCTGCTATTTGTACTTACCTCCCAATTTTGAGATTAGGGGCTGGAAACTCGGGTCCGGTGTGCCTCTGTCAGCCTTACCAAGGTGAGGGCTGCAATTCTTAGTCAAGTGCTGTTCAGACTCACCCAGCACAGCTTCCGTGCTGCTAACGCTGCAGCTTATTCCACATCCAGGGACTGCCTGAAAATCTTTGCAGTACCCAAGGATCTCTGTGCCAAGCTCCTATCAAAATATTTTTAAAACAGTGGTTTAAATCAATCCTGGTTTCCTCAAAATGGAAGCATGCTAAAACTGGCTACTTGGTGTTCCATAACTCTGTTGAAAGCAGGGGTGAACAGACTACAGTCTTTCCAAGGCCCTGTTGGAGTACAGCTCCTCTTGGCCCAGAGGCTATAACTAGAGCCGTGATGGCGAACCTTGACACTCCAGATGTTCTTGGACTTCAATTCTCAGAAGCCCAAGCACCCTATGAATCCACATGAATGGGTTTACTGTGATTCATCTGGCCTGCGCTGCCCTCCTCGCTCCCGGAAGCGGAAGTAAAATGCGCCCATACAGAGGAAGGGTTAACCCAGAAGAGCCTTAACCATACAGGCATATTTTACATGTCAGGGCAAGCTTCAACACTGGGATTGTGTTGATTAAAAGGACCTCTACCTCCTTGCAGTATTTTGTGACAGCCATTCCCAGAGGGTGCTCACTGCTGGCTTCTGCTGTGCCAACCACAGCGAGAATCTTCTTCAGAGATAGCGTGACTCCAGCATCTCCCAACAAGAGAACTCTCATGACTCTTGGCACGCCGTAAGTGATGGTCCCTGTTTTATCAAACATCACAGTCTTTACCTGAAAACAAAGGGAACAGGCAGGTTGCGACTCTTTGTACAACTCTGAAACACTCGAATTGCTGCGCTCCTCAGTGCTAGACTGGACTACACAGTAGAATGAGGGAGAAGTGAATCTTGTAAAGAAAGAGCCAGAGCAGACTCCATCAATGTGTTTTCCCACCCCACTTGGGATCAGTCTCCTATCTTCATAGACTGCAGCAAAGATGTGAACACAAGGCTTGTGTCATGGAACATACACTTTTTTAAAAAGTGGAACCTTGAGTTACGAATGGTTTGAGTTACAAAATGTTCAAGTTATGAATGAAAATCCATAGAAAATAATCACTCAAATTATGAATTTTTTTCAGAATGGATTAATTGGTTTTCAATTCATTCCTATGGGAAACCATGTTTCGAGTGACAGATTTTGGTTTTCGATGCATTCCTATGGGAAATTCAAGTTACGAATTTTTGTAACACGAAATGTCCCGGGGAACGCATTAAATTCGTAACTCAAGATACCACTATATATCTGCAAATATACATATGTTTTATACACATTAAACACACCATTAAACATGTAGGCTGAAACAAACTCTGTGGCTTTTTGTTGTTGTTGTTGTTGTTGTTCAGTCGCACAGTCGATTCCGACCCTCTGCGACCCCATGGACCACTGTCCGCTAGGCACTCCTGTCCTCCACCATCCCCCTCAACTCGCTCAGCTCTGTGCCTATTGTCTCTACAATCCCATCTAGCCATCTCATCTTGGGCCGTCCCCTTCTTCTTTTGCCCTCGACCCTTCCAAGCATCAAAGCTTTCTCAAGTGAATCCTCTCTTCTCATTTGATGTCCAAAGTACTTTAGCCTCATCTTTATTATTTGACCTCCTAAGGAACAGTCAGGGATAATTTCTTCTAAGATTGACCTATTTGTTCTCCTCGCTGTCCATGGGACTCTCAAAACTCTCCTCCAACACCACATCTCAAAGGCGTCTATTATTCTGCGTTCAGCTTTCCTAATGGTCCAACTCTCACAACCATACATTGCCACAGGGAATACCATTGCTTTGACTACGCGAATTTTTGTTTTCAATGTGATGTCTCTACTTTTCACTATGCTCCCCAGGTTTCTCATCGCTTGCCTCCCAAGAATCAGTCGCCTTTTTATTTCATGGCTGCAATCACCATATGCAGTGAGCTTAGATCCTAAGAAAGTAAAATCTGTCACTGCCTCTACTTCTTCCCCATCTATTTTCCAGGGACTGATAGGGCCTGTTGCCATTATCTTGGTTTTCTTGATATTGAGTCTCAAGCCAGCTTTTTCACTTTCTTCTTTCAACCTAATCAGGAGCTTCTTTAGGTCCTCCTCACCTTCTGCCATTAGGGTGGTATCATCTGCATATCTCAAATTGTTGATGTTTCTTCCAGCAATTTTGATCCCAAATTGTGATTCCTCTATCCCTGCGTTGCGCATTATATGTTCTGTGTATAAATTGAATAAGCAGGGTGACAAAATGCAGCCTTGTCTTACTCCTTTTCCTATTCCAAACCACTCCGTCATTCCATTTTCTGTCCTAACTGTTGCCTCTTGATTCATGTACAGATTTCTCATGAGGCCTATAAGGTGTTCCGGTATTCCCATCTCTTTAATTACTTGCCACATTTTGTTGTGGTCGACACAGTCAAAAGCCTTCGTGTAATCAATGAAACAGAAGTAGACTTGTTTCTGATATTCCTTTGTTTTTTCCATGATCCATCTTATGTTGGCAATGTGATCTCTAGTCCCCCTGCCTCTTCTGAAACCCGCTTGCACTTCTGGTAATTCTCTCTCCACATACTGTTGCAGTCTATCCTGTATTATCTTGAGCATCATCTTGCTAGCATGAGGGATGAGCGCAATTGTTCGATAATTTGAACATTCTTTGGCATTACCCTTTTTGGGGAGTGGAACGTATACACATCTTTTCCAATCCTGTGGCCATTGTTTTGTTTTCCAAATCTGCTGGCATATAGAATGCAATAATTTGATTCCATCATCTTGTAGGGCTTTGAACAGTTCAACTTGGATACCATCAACTCCACTGGCTTTGTTGTTTGCAGTGTTTTTTAGGGCTTAGTGTGGTAAAATGCAACTAGAATAGGTCCACTGAATCAATGGAACTTACAATGGAGTTGACTCATCAAATCTTCAATTATTCTACTTTTGTTGCAACTCAATATGTTAAACATCAGGATTTTGGTTGTAGTATGCTATTTTCAAGTACAAAGATACCTAAATGTTCCAGGACAAAATGATAGCTCCAGTGCTTAACAGAGCAAAGGTATTTAGGAAAAAAGTTCTATTTGGATAATATAATTTCTTTCATGTAACATACCTGGTAATTTATTACTTCTAAAATCTTCAGTACCTTCTGTAATGATTCTATAATAGTATATGCTGCTGGGTTTGCCCCATCACACAAAAGAGAATTATTATATTGATCATTAGGAACTATCACATTTTCATATAATTTGCAAGATATATTTGCAATATTTTTCAACAATTTAAATGAATCAAATCACCCTCCTGCTGTTTCATTTAATGGTGTATAATATATACAGTACAACAAATCTGACTACATACAAAACATAAAATAGCACAGAGATCTGTATCCATCCATTCACATTTCCATTATCCAGACATTATCCAGACATATGTGCATCATAGATTGTGTTCATTCATGCACTACTGAGTCAGTGTGATATGATGGTTAGAGGATTGGGATCGGATGGAGAAAACCAAGGTTAATTCAGTATTGAAGGTACCGAGTGACTTTGAACCCATTATTATTTCTCAGCTTACTCTACTTTACAGGATTATTAAAAGGATAAAATGGAGACGGGGGAATTTTCAACAATTTAAATGAATCAAATCACCCTCCTGCTGTTTCATTTAATGGTGTATAATATATACAGTACAACAAATCTGACTACATACAAAACATAAAATAGCAGAGAAATCACGTTACAGTAAAACCTCGCGTAAAGAGCGCCTTGCTTGGAGACTAACTTGCTTAAAGAGCAGCATTTTCTCTGAATGGTTGCCTCGCTTAACAAATAAAACCAACAAAAAACTCACTTAACAACTAAATTGGGGTTCGCAATCCCCCCGCCAGAAGTCACAAGTGGTCACTTACAATGGTTTCACTTAAAGAGCAAACTCGCTTAACAAGCAATCCCGTGGAATGCATTATGCTCTTTAAGCGAGGTACCACTGTACTCTACCTTGCGTTCCTTGGAAGACAAATAGAAAACAAATGTAATAAATAAATAAAATAAAGAAGAGTCAGGTTTACCTGAGTAGGGCGGGGTATATATTTGAAATGAAATGAAATGAAATCCTTCTAAGATGCAATGAGAGATAAATATTTCTTTATATCATTCTTCTGCTAAAGCATTGAGGATAGGGAATTGAAAACCTATTCCCAGGGGCATCTGTTAAGATTCTCAGTTATTCTTAAAGGATTGCATCATTTGACAAACAGTTCTGAATCTTTTGGCAACAGCGACTCACAAATAGTTCACTGTATACTTTTTTTTTGTATTCTTTGGTAATACAGACTCTAAAAATATGGCAACTGAATACATCCACTTTATCTTCTGAGTTGTTCCTTTTTGAATAATCAATCATATTAAATCTATTTATTTATTATTCAAATATATAGAAATAAATAAATTTATATTTATAAATTTATATAAATGAATAAAGCTATACAGTTATAACAATTGGGCTTCTCCCTCAGCTCAGATCCCCTACAGTTAGAATGCCTGATAACCAAAGCAAAAGGAGAAATATTTAAGATAACTATTTATGGTTGGGCCATGACTTTTATATTTTTGTTGGGAATTCTGGGACTTTCCCCCCTGCCATCACTGTCTTCAGCCAGGGCAGAATGTTCCTACTATTAATTCTTGTTCCAAAAGACCACATGTATTAAATATGAAAAAATGTGAAATATGAAAAGCATGTGAAAAATATTTGCAGCCAAGAAGGGGCATTTTAAAGTAAGACAGAAGGAAGAATCAGATCTCTTTCTATTACCAAAGTCTAAAGAAGGCTCCACTTAACCTGAGATGTTTGAAGTGGTAGCCGTGTTAGTCTGTGCAAGCATATCTGAGAGTAAACCAAAGAGCAAAAAAAGACAAATAATGCTGTGGCACTTTAAAGACTAACTCTTGTATTTAAACATGAGTTTTTGTGGACCACGTCCACTTCATCAGACTTAGTCTGAGGTTACTTATCCTAGACAAAATTTGTCAACATGGGGCAAATAAAAAATTACAAGTACAAACTAGTATACCCACTGAATCAAATGAGATTTACTTAAGTGTTGACTTCCCATTCTGCAATTGATTCAGTGTGTATATTCTAACTGTGATGTAGGACTTTTTTTAACCTGCTGCTATTTCAGATATAAGATGTGTCTTCTAGATACCTGTGAAATATGTCTTCCTATAAATTACCAATTAAAGCAACAATACTACAGTCACCTACTAAGAGTGAGCCCCACTCAATTACATTGCATCACACACACAAAATTGTCTGCTACTTGGTCTAACCCACGTGTCCTATACTCAATCAAGTGTGCTGAATCCAAATCTGAAGTCTGATTCTACCTAGGATGTCAGGATCTTAAGTTAGCAAATCTCACCCTCTTGGTTAGGTTCTTGCATTGATCGTGTGGGGTATATTTGCCACAAATGTAGCAAAAATTGTCTGGTTTATTAATACAACTGCACCTATTCATCTTTAGCTGGAAACAGACTCACTATGGCCTAGCTGTACTATCCAATAAGATGGTTTCACACTAGAGACAAGTCCTTGGTTCATCTCACCTTATATAACTATTTCTGATGTCAGCTCACTCACTTGCTCAGACATGCCTAGCCGCTGCTGTAACATGCATGCCACTAGGGGACGTGATTCAGCTGAGGCGGCAGCAATCATAGTGGTAGTTGTAACTGTTATAATGTTCCCATGTAAAAATACATTACCCAATGACCGACCATTTGAACAGCTATAGCATGCCTTAAAATCTGTACGTGAGAGGCAAATTCTGAGTTCAGATTTGGAATCAGCACACTCGATATCATGTAAATCACATGTGTTATTCCCAGTAGCAAAATCGTTGTTGTACAGTGTTATCTGAGACTTATGTCTGGGTAGAAATGAATCAGATTGAACTATAACTATAATTAATTCCTGCGCAGGTCTGAACAGCAACAGAGGTGGAGGCATTGATGACAATATTAACCTTGTGAGCCATTTCCAGGGGTTTCCCACCTTTGATGAGAATACCATTTTGTGCAGCAACTCCAGTGCCCACCATGACAGCTGTTGGGGTGGCCAGACCCAAGGAACAAGGGCACGCAATGCACAAGACTGTGATGGAGGTCTGGAAGGCAAAGCGCACAACCACTTCTGCTTTTGAAATCTGCTTACTGTGATGCTATAAGAGAAAACAAGACATCTTTGCCCACAAGGGAAATAAATAATCAACACTAAAAACAAACATAGACCCACACATGGCCATTTGTACTATAAGCTTGGAGATGAACTACTGTGTTAATACTTGAAGATTTGCTCTCACTACTAATCAAGGCACCCAAATCTTGGGACATCTAAAATCTTAACTCTGTCCAGTACATTCACTCAAGGAATGATACCATATTGTGTGCCCTGGTGGTGCAGTGGTTAAACTGTTGTAGTGCAGTCAGAACATTGTGAGTTTGATCCTGGCAGGGATCAAGGTTGACTCAGCCTTACATTCTTCCTAGGTCAGTTAAATGAGTACCCAGCATGTTGGGGGCAAAATGCTAATTAACTTGTGAACTGCCTAGAGAGTTCACTAAGTGCTATCGGGCAGCATATAAGTGTGATCACTTTGCTTTTGTCATTGCTTTATAGCTCAGTTTATAGTCAGAAAGCATTCCTTGATCCTAATAGTCAGATTTGCTTATTCTGCTTTGATCCCAACTTCAAATATCCTGGTAAAACAGTTGTTTTATCTTTTCTGTATGGCATCCTTTTGGGTATTTGAAGATTGGGTTTCCCATAGTTTATTTATCATCATCCTGTCTGACCTTGTGCATTTATTAGGTATCCTGACATAGACTTTGGCTAGATGGCCAAATTGGAGCAGGCAGGATCCTTCTAACTAAGGCCATTTAAATTGCATAGAGGTGTGTGATCTAAGGGGCAGGTGGTTTCATATTAAGAAACTGCACGCCTTCTCAAGCAACCTATTAGTATTATCAAGATTTCCCCCTTTAAAAATCAATATTGATAAATGGGAAGTTTTCCTTTAAATCTTCCTCACCATTCACCTTTGGAGGGAAAGGTAGGGGAAATTTGCATTTCTTTTTAAATGACTGCTTACTGACACAGCAACCAGGATGTTCCAACAGGAGTTTTTTTAAAAAAGCCTTTCAAAACGTTGGTGATATGTTAGCTGAAAGAGCCTTCTTGAAGATTGTGGTAATTTTGAACCACAATCTGGCGTACCTGAGTAATTACAACCTTGTGTTGCTGGCTATTCTTTCTCACACTAGGTCAGGCGAAAGGAAATGCAGAATGAACCCACCCAAAGGTGCCTTCATTTTGGCAGTTTCATGCCCTGGCCTAGACGTGGAAGAAGAAAAAGAAGGTACAGTTTTTTAGAAATGCAGAATTTCTGCCCTGCCCTGCTCTTCAAAGGAGAACACCAAGCAGAATTTTTCCCAGAGTGGCAGCTAGTCAGTTGTTTTGGTTCCACCCCAGGGATCACACATGATGGAACACTGAGGCAAAGTGGAGTCATCCTCCACACACCAAAGAAACTACAGACCCAGAAAGGTGAAGGTAGCAACACTCTGGGGGCTGGGCTGGTTCATGCTGGAGCACTGACATCATGTGGTTTCCAGCTAAAGGGACAAACCAGCTCATCCCCAGAACAGCAGGACAAAGGCCTTAGGTCTTAACAGCATCTCTTCACTTTTTAATACCTAGTGGAATGGGCAGCACATTTTTAACTGATCAACACTGTAAGAAATCATTATTCCTGCACACTCCTTGCTCGCCTTCTCCACAGAGTGGCAGGGAAAGAAAATGGTAGCCCAAACCCAGCTGTTTATACCTACTGACATAGTTGGGGTAACCTTGGGAGCAATTTGCCACAAGTTAAGAAATTAGCATAGCCATTTGCTCACTGCATGCCAAGTTGTGCAACTTAGCACACAATAGTATACGCCAATTCTTAACTTGTGATAAACCACCACTGAGATGAATTCCAATTTGCATTATGTTGGCACAAAAACGCAATAGGATCTTAGCCAGTATCAGTATAAATGTGTATAACAAATAAAAAAATACTTACAGTAAAATATTTCAGCACAATATCAAAGTGTACAAATCCAATTACTATCCATGTGACCAGAGTTAGAGTTGAAATGATTACTATGAAAGGTACAAAATATCCACTAAATTTGTCAGCTAGCTGCTGAATGGGTGCCTAAAAATTGGGAAAAAAAATATAGATGTACACATCCGTAGATTCAGCTATTAAGCCAATTTATAAAGAGGTTTTACTAAGGATTGTTAAGAGAATGGTATTGTCATGAAATCATACAAGGAATGTGTTCATATTTTAGTTTTCCTTACATATACATTCATATAGTCATTAAGTGTTAAGGATTTAAGTATTATTTTCTCTGTAAGTTTGAGAATAGCTATACAGTTGTACCTCGCTTAAAGAGCATAATGGATTCCACAGGACTTGCTCTTTAAGCAAGTTTTCTCTTTAAGCGAAACACCATTGTAAATGACCAATGGGCATTATGCTCTTGTGTTAAGATTTGTACCTAATAGGATTTTGGCGATTGTTCCTGAGCTCTGAGGAATCTGCATGAAGTGGTCTTTCAGTCCTGAACTAAAAGCAGGAGAAAAGAGCTTGGCTGCCAGTGACTCAACATCAAGTGTCAGGTGGCAATTAACTAACCTGACCACCCTGAGAACTAATGGCAGTGGTGGGCATCAGCAGGTTTGCACCAGTTCGCCAGAACCGATAGCAGAAATTCCGGCTGGCTCCGCCCATCCAAGTTTTGAACTAAAGTAGTCCTAATTCAGGGGCAACACAGGGCTTCCCCCCTGCCATGCCCACCATACCACACCCACAGTGTGGTAGCGATTTATTTTTTTGAGCCTACCACTGACTAACAGTCTCGGGTGTCGAAGTCCACAGGGAAGGGTGAGGGTCCCCAAGTAGATTAAATCCCACTTGAATCCATCTTGATGGAAGGCAGCAGCTTTATCTATACTGGTGTGGGGCTGATGAGGACTTTATGTGCCAAAAGGGCTCAGGACCAGAAAGTGACTTGCAGAACTGGATCAGTGGTATGGGTGTCACGCTGCATTGCAGAAGGCAAATGGAAGGCCAATGTATTATATTCTCAAGACAGTTTTCATGGCTGATCACCATTATGATCACCTATATTCGGATTTGGATATGGCAGAAGAAGACGAACTCGCAGTAAAGTGGATGAGAGGCCAATATAAGGCCACTGGCCCAGTTGCAACAACTGTACCTCCATTTATTTTACAGTAAATGATTTCCTACTGTGGTTTTCCTGTCTGCCTTGAACTCGGGGCCTTGCTTTGGCATGTTCTCCCCTTAGTGGTACACATTCCCGCTGCCAGGGACCCATGGAGTCGCAGCAACAGAGTAATGGGACCAAGCAGTGATTTGATTGCATTCTCTGCAGAGTTTGGTTTCTTTTAGCGAGCTCACCGTCAGATACCAAGATGAACCCTGTGATTCAAGAGCTACAACCCAAACGAGGGCTGCATCTTACCTTTGACATCTGAGCTTCTTCTACCAGCTTCACAATTTGGGCAAGGGTGGTATCAGAGCCGACGTGAGTTGCTCTGACAAGGACGGAGCCATGTGCGTTTAGAGAGCCTGCGATAACCGTGCTGCCAGGCTTCTTAATGACAGGCATGGCTTCCCCTGTCAGGAAAATAATTGTACGAGTGAATTCATCAACACCTTTAAATAAAACCTCTTTCATATAGTAGTAGCCATCATCAAATATGAGGTATGCTAGGGTGTCCTTTATAGTATGAGAAAAATCAAAGCCTGGTTGTCAAGGAACAAAGGTGATGAACATCACAGCGAAAATGAAAGGCATTTCTGCTCTTTGATGAAATCCTAGTTAGGCCAACTCAAGACTCTCTTTGTTCTCCCTTCCCCCACCCCCTACTTATTTATTTCCACACAGCAAACTTGTACGCCTTCTCAGCACCTGTGCAAATAAAGCAATTAAATAATAGTCCTTTATCCACAGAGAGGTTTCACAGACTCTCATGTCACTCCCAAAGTGCCTCCTGTTAATGGTTTAATTTAGTGGGTTTATGATGATTAAACATCTGAATTCTTAGGGATTTCTTCAAACAAACCTTGGCTAGTATAGAGTAGAGTGATTGGGGGAGAGTTGGGAAAATAGACAAGTGGAAAAATTGTTTCTATATGATTTTGCTACTCAGATTAGTTTGAGATCAAAGTCTGTTTGATTTTGATCACTGTTACTATTATAGCATTGGTAGAGTCTATAGCAGCAAACATGGGATATGGCTGAGATACAGAGAGCCATCACTTTCCAACTGATTTGTGGTTAGGCTGCTGATAATTGCTGTTTTTGTGAAGAGGTCTGAGATCTTAAACATGAAACCTTTGGTGCAATTTCAGAAGTGATATCTCTTTTTCCAAGAGAAGCCTAAGTCCAGATCTAATAGAGCAAGCTTTTTCAGAAGAGAAAACAATTTAATTTAATTTAATTTAATACTCGTATTTAATACCCCGCTCCAATCGGGGAGGCCCGACTCTGAGCGGCTTACAAGTAAAAATATAATCATCTTAAAACTTAATGTTAAAACTTAAAAAAAAATACATAAAAACATTAAAATCATGCCAGAAATTGAACCGAAGGGTGGCTGTCACTAGATCAGCCACCCTGTATGAGATCCCCCATTCCTGTGTCCCCACACTTGCTTAGCCAGCCAGGTTTTTAAACCTTTTCGGAAGGGCAGGAGCCCTTTAAATTTGTGGCATCAACAAGACAAGGAATTGAGCGGCTCTTGGGTTCCATCTTGAATGCTCCTATTAACTTACCATACTTACTGTATTTCTATCCTACATTTCTTCCAACAAAGACTCAAGGCAGCTTACAAATGAATAGAAGGCACAAACAATTGTCATCAAAATAAATCACAGCATTTAAAATACAATTTAAATCTATGTATCCATTAAGAAACTGCTCATTACAAACCAGTCAAAATCCAGCTCAGAACACAACAATGACAGTACTGTATACTGCATCCACCCACTAGAATTCAATTCTCACAAAGGCATTTAGTTTCTAAAGGCAGCTTAAAAGTAGGGTGTTTGCTGGCTTGCAGAAGGACAATAGGGAAGGGGCCAACCTAGCCTTACTTTTCTCTTATTACAGCTTGTATCAAAGGCCATGAGGTACAAAGGAAAGTATTTTCTTCATAAAAACAGGTTATAGTTTTTACAGCCTCTTCTGTGAAAAACCCAGCAGGAAAACAAGTTGATATTCAACCTTGATATTGATGTTCTTTTGAATCAAAGGCCCAGTCTGCAATTTAAATGTAAAGACACATAGTCTGGTATTGAGTTATGTCCTATTTCTATAGAGCTGACTGCCCAGACCCCTCAGTAAAAAAATATGCAGTTTAGGCAGAGGTTTGTAGCATTTTAAGCTGCAAGGATTCACAGAAGCTAATCTGTGCGAACAGATAATATTCATGAGGCATGGAGGACGGGAAGGGAGAGAAAACTATTATTTTTGCAACCATATTTGAACTAGTATCAGATATAACTTGATCAAATCTAAAAGTATGAGAGGTTTGTTTTTATCATGTCAGAAGCACACAAAGGTGCTTTCTGGATTGAAAGGATTTTTGCTAGAGGAACTCTGCTCAGGGGATGCCTGCATTAATGGAACACAGCATAAGTCTCTTACAGACAGTGGAGTAGTGTGGGTTTCAGCTGCCCAGGGTGTAGGCTAAATTTAAGGCCTCCTGGGTGGGGCCCAGGACGGCAAAGTCCTATTTATTGTGATATTTTGCCACCTCCAAAAAGTGCCGCCCGGGGTGAGCTGTCCCCCACCGCCCTCTGCCCCCCACGCTACGCCACTGCTTACAGATGATGCCTTACTCTGTTTGGAGAACCACAGTTCAATGCTGCCAGACCAAAAGAAGGCCCTGCCACTTTTTCAGCAGCTCACAGGTCTTAAAATTCCAAAATGTTAGTTATGTTGTCTGAATATGACAACTTAGGAGGAATTGATCTTTGAAACAAAGGGGACACCCCAATTCCGTTTTCTAGTTTCAGATACTGTACCTTGATATTGTAGTGTGAAAAAGGGGAGAACGTTTAGAGGATCTAGTAAAGGTAGAGATTGCCCTAGCTCAAAAGCCTGTCGTATTCGACTCTAGAGTTCAGTGCTCATCTCTGTTTATAGCCAAAGAGCCAGCGCTGTCTGCGTCTGCAGACGTTTCTGTGGACGTGTGGTAGGCATGACTAGACACTGGAGTGAATGGAACACTGTTTACCTTCCCACTGAAGTGGTACCTATTTATCTACTTGCAATTTTTTGCTTTCGAACTGCTAGGTTGGCAGGAGCTGGGACAGACAATGGGAGCTCACTCCGTGATGCAGTTCTCAGGAATCGAACTCTGACCTTCCAGTCGTTGAGTTCTACAAACCTATAATTACACTGCTAATTTAAAAGCTTAACAAATAGAAGAATGCAAGCAACCTAACACAAGAAAGCATGTGTCTGCTGCCCTAAATCTATGTTCTTATTCTTGATATTACCTAGAATACGTAAATGGATGAAACAGCAGAAATTTTTGTGACACTTTAAGAAACAATCCCTGTTGTAGTAAAGTCTTGCTTCTGGCTCACACCTTTTCATTCAGCATTTTCAATTATAGATACAGAAATCTCAAAACTTCTAGAGCAGTGTTTCTCAACTTTTGGTTTTTGGACTTCAGTTCCCAGAAGTCTAAGTCAATTCCCCAAAGCACTGATCAGCCAATATACTGACTTAGGCTTCTTGGAATTGAAGTCCCCTTGTGGGGCATGGGCCCCACGTCGGGAACCACTGGTCTAGTAGAAGAATTCAATATTCCATCCCCATCAATCCCAGTTTCTCAATTACTCTACACTCATCAATGATAAAAATAACTAAAGGGGGAAATTGCCTTGGTTGGGATTGTTCCTGTAGTTACTATGGATGACTGGCAGTAAGGTACACTATGAAGTTAGAGATGAAGTTTCAAGCCGGCAAGAGAAGTCAGTGCCCAGCAGGCATAGATCTGACCACAATGGTCTTCATCAACTGGTTCCTCTGGCAAAGTCATCCTAGAAGCCTGGGAAGAGTAGGAGGTAGAGAAAGCCTGTTGTATAAAGGGGTGAGCTGGGCACCATGGGCGGGCGTTGGACAAGGGTGAGGGGCGGTGACCAAGAGATGGGCAAGAAGGCTGCCCCCAGGAACTGCTTGGTCACCGCCCCTCACTTGCTCCACCTGGCGCTAGGCACTTTAGAATAAACCATTGCTCCAAGCTGAAGGAGGGAGCTTGGAGCAATGGCTTAATCTAAAGTGCCGTACGCCAGGTGGATAAAACAATAAAATTATTATTTGTGCCCCAGAGCACCAGAGGCAACGGTGCACCGGGGTGAATTTATTTATTTGTTCAAATTTATATTGCTGCCCACTTACCGTGGCGACTCAGGGTGGCTTCCAACAATACAACAACAGTAACAAAATACGGTGAACAAACACAGACTATCTCCCCTCCAGCCGTTGGTTGGGACTCGAAGTGGGGGCAAGGCCTCCAGCTGCCCGTCAGTCCATGGTGACTCCTCCCTCCGGCCATTGACTCCAATATGAATCCTCCTGTCCCAGTGGCCCAGCCCATGCCTGGTTATATAGCATCTGATGCTGACCCAGGAAAAGGACGGAGGATGAAGTGCATTTTACAGAAATATGATTTAAATAGGAAACTACTGAGAGTTCACTTACAGACTCCATATAGAGTCTGTAAACGCAGACATTACCAGTGATGAGAGATTCATCTGCCATAGAGTTGCCTTCAATCACTTTCCCATCAACTGGGAATTTCCCACCAGGGACCACTTTGACGATATCGCCTCTCTGGACCAATTCAACAGGCACTTGTTCTTCCCTATTAAAGAAAAAAGCAGCTCATAGTTAAAGATGAATTACTTCATTTTGCCAGTATTGTTTAGGAAAAAAATGAGAAGGGTGATCAGTCAATAATTTGAAAGCATGCATGGAATCCAAAGGCAGTTGTGCTCACTGCATATATCCTACCTCATGGCAATAAAAGTACTCTCTGGGCAGTTTACAAAATAATTATGCCATCTGTAATTTGCCCCCAACGAACGGGAGAATTATTCATCGACTTGTTCATGCTTAGTGTGTGGCATGCAGTCATTTTGGTCAAGCCTCCCCAAGGAATATTATAATATTTTTTGATACTTGGGCAGGGTCATGGTTTCTGGATGCCTTACATGTCTGCTAGGCTGCCTAACTTATATATTATACATTATTAAGGATTTTAGACATTTCTACTCCCAAGTTTAGAGATCTATTAGACAAACAGGTTTTTAAGGTGGTTTTCTACACTGAATGAAGAGAGTTTTACACCAGTTGAAGTCAGAAATTTATTCTCTGTCTGATTCATTCCTCTAAGTACTATTAGCTAAAGCTGCTTGTTTTGGCTTTTATTGGCTTGAAAACCAACAATACCTAATTCATCATGTAAAATAATTTCCAGGCTTTTTTCACATACAAATGTGAAGTGTTTCCTCTTGCTTTGCTTTCCACCACTTACCAAAGAAGCTGTGTTTTTCCCAAGGTAGGAGACAATTGAGGCTAACAGGTGAATTTTAGTTTTTCAAAAATGGGAGGATCAGCCATTATGCATTCCTTGTTTCCCAACAGACCGATACAAAGTCCCAGGTGCAAACTGAAACTATCACATCATATGGCAGAGTCTAATTTTAAAGTTTGCAACTCTCTTCTTCTTAGTCAATCTGAGAGTGCATGTGCTCTTCCACCCAGATCCTCTAGTCAGACCATCTCACCCACTGAAGAGTCAAAAAATACAAGCCACTGGATTCAGGCATGTCAACATATAAGGAGGAGGACTTTTGTTAAGTCAACGGATCTTGGTTGCCTGTTCAAATGAAACCATTCTCAAATTTGTAGCATTAAAAGATGAAAAGTTTGCACTAATATACTGATCCGGGAAAAACTCATGATTCTCCCGGTTATTGTATGACTGTAGTAAGCTCAAAGGGATGTAGCAGATGATAGCATAGTCCCTACTACGAAGAAAATCAAAATCATGGTGCTTTGACTCTCCTACATGAGTGTTTGTGACTGGGGTGACAAGTCAGCCTTTCCTCTCTTTCTATTCTCATTTTACCCCAAACAATCGCATTGTGTTTGCTTGTTAGGTAAACACCTTGCTTGGCCTTGAGCTCTCAAAAACTTGCACACCATTCTGCGATCTATCAGTTGGCCTGAAGAAGATATTACTCTGGGATGGCTCTTTAATTAAAGAGCAATCACAAAGCAATCACACTTATATATACCACCCCATAGTACTTCGTGCACTCTCTGGGTGGTTCACAGGTTAATTAACATTTTGCCCCCAACATGCTGGGTCCTCATTTTACCAGCCTTGGAAGGATGGAAGGTTGAGTCAACCTTGAGCCCTGGTCAGGATCAAACTTGTAACCTTTTGGTTGCAGTACAGCAGTTGAACCACTAAACTACATTTTAGTAACTTCCCAGAAGCTAGCAACATTCAATCTAGGGGACATTTACTTCTGAAGTGATTTTATACATTCACCAAAAAAAAAAAAAAAAAAATACACTGTCGTACCTGATGATACAATTATCAGATCCAAGTGTCACTACAACAGCTTCTGTAGCTTGAAGGGAGATTAATTTAGCAAGTGCCTCTGATGTTTTACTCTGTGAAAAAGAGACAGATTAGAGCAGAGATTCTCAACCTGCAACCCGTCGGCCGGATGTGGCCCACAGCATTTAATGTGCCCCCAACCCACCACCTCCTCCACACCAGGAAGTGCCGTGTGGTGGAGGAAGGGCAAAATGGCCTTCCAGCCCCTGACGCTATCTGAGGGAGCATGACCCGGCTTCCGGCTTAAAAAGGGTTGAGAACTCCTGGAGTAGAGGTTGGCCATCATAATGCAAATACTCTTCTGCTTCTCATGTAGTCACTCACAGTCTAAAACAAAGGAGGGAAACTGTGAGCCTCTGAATGTTGTTGCCTAACAACTCTTGACAGTTGAGCCAATGGTGAAAAAATTATTGGAGTTGTAGTCCAGAAAACCACTCAAGGGTCACAACTACCTTGCTGCCGAAATCTCAAATATCTCCCCCTGCCTCTTGTGTTAAGATTACATGGACTTTTGTTGTTTCCCACACTCTTCTCTTTGACATACCACTTCTTCTCCTGTGTCTAGGCCAGATTTAAACACAGTAAATATAAACTCTCAGGAAATAAAGCAAGTGTCTTACTTGTCTTTTGCTGCCTTTGAGTGTCTTACCTTTATTGTACACTGGTAAGCATTCATAACTTACTGTTTTAACTGTTCATAGTTTGTGATTTTAAAAGTCTGTTTTTATGTAGATTATAAACTGCCCCAGACTTCCATTATAAAGGGTGGGATATAAAGCAAGATGGATAAACAAACAGATGGACATACTGACCTTGGCTATGTGTTCCAGCCATCGCCCAAGAGCTATGAACACAAACAGCATTGGAGGAGTGTCAAAAAAGGTGACAGGACTTTGCTCTGCCTTTTCACCAATGGCGACCATCAAAATAGCACACGAGTAGACGTAAGCTATAGACGTGGCCAGCACGATAAGGACATCCATATTGGCCATCTTGTGCTTCAGTGACTTGTAGGCTTGGACATAGAAGTACCATCCACCAAGGACCTGTTAGAAAAGAGTACTTACATTCCCTGTTATTCTCCCTAGTTGGCTCAACCAAGCCTTTTATATTCAGCTAAGTCATGTGAAAATAAAATACAATACTGGCAAATGGTACCTGAACCAAAGTGCAAAGGATTAAGAAGAGAAGGTTGAGAATAGATAATCCAGGAATAAGATTCTTCTCCAGGACCATTGATCCATGTTGGTCACCAGGGGGTATTAACATGTAAATCATTAAGATCAAAACAGGGATACCAAATACTAGGCTCCATAAAAACGATTTCCTCCATCTGAAAAGAAAAGAGTCAACAGTGGTCAAGGATAAGCCTTGTCTGGCAAATTAACAAATAATAATAATAATAATAAATCATGCCATGTCTACTTGTGCTGATTTTAGTGTAAACTAAATAGTCACTAAATCCTGAATATGGGCCTTTGTTTTCATGCTTCATTATACACATATGTAAACCCTTCTGTGCATCCAAATATTAAAGAGATGGAGTCAAAACCTCGCTGATGTCCATGAATGTGAAATAAAAGGCTCTGTTTTCAATTACACTGATAAGCCAGAGACAAGTTCTAGTGACTGGGCAATATCTTGTTTTACACAAGCCAACTCCAAATGCACACGGCAAGACTTTTCTTCTACTCCTCTGCCCTGTCCCCAGAATTCCCCTTGTCCTGGAGAAATGATTTTGAAGCCTTACCAGTGACAACAGGAGAGAGTAGGAAATATCCAATGGAACTTCTTCTACTGGCAGGAGGGAGGCGGTTTAGCTGGTTACAAATCCTATGGTTTGCATAATTCTGCTATAGTACTCTATGGTTTCTCAACAATGGCTCTCCAGGTATTCTTGGACTTCAGTTGCCAGAAGCCCAAGTCAGTACATCTGTTGATCAGGGCTTCTGGGAATTGGTTGCCACCGCCCCGTTCCCCCGCCCCCAATCATAGGCAGCTGTACTTACTGTCGGATCTCCTGCTTATGATCCAGGTTATGATCCTTTGGATCTCTTTTAGCCAAAGATGCCTGAAAGCCAATTCCCTTTAAAACAAAAAGAAGGGGAAGTAAAAGAAAACATCAATCTGTCTAAGTTTAAAGGAAACTAAACTAGTAAAATTAGGTGTTAACCGATAACATTCCATTAATAAGCTGTTTTGTGATTTAGGAAATTCCCATCAGTTGGACTATAGAATTGCTTCAACATATAAAGCCATGGTTTTTATGAATACTGCAAGCCTTCCATAAATTCAGGAATAGCCGTTTTTATGAAACACATTGTGTTATGATAGCTTTTTAAAAAAACAAAAACAACAAATAGCCCCATAATTGTTTTCAGCAGCAAAGACAATTCAGTACTAACTCATGTTTATATTTTTTCATTCCCCCCTTAAATCTTTATTTTAATTTCATAGTGTTTTACTGTAATCAGAAGCCATATTTCATATACAGTAAAACACTGGATAATGATTGGATTGGATAACGCTAAAATCGCATAACGTTGGGGAATTTGAGGCAAACATTTGGATCAGATAACATTATGTTAACCATTATGTTAACGTTATCTGATCCATCAGATAACCTTTCCCTCAAATTCCCTGAGGTGTGGCTGTGACTCACCAGTTTCTCTTGGGAGAAAGGGAGGGGCTGCCTGCTCTCAAGCTTGCCATATTTGAATAACAAAGGCTTGCAAAAACCAGTCTGACTAGTTTAGCAAAGCAAAGGCTTAGGACCCTTTCTCCAGTGTAACCCAGAACACTTTGCAGAAAAATAATTGCAAAGAGACAATTTGACCCAGTTACCTTTATGAAGTTTCCCCTTTAAATTCTAAACAGCCTGAACCCAAGATTGTAGCTCCGCAAGCCTCATGCATTGTCAATGGAAAACAAGCAGACTGAAACCTTTCACCTACAAAGCAATTAAGCTTTTCACAACCTGCAAAGCCCTGAGGGAACTTCCTTTATTACAGCAATGGTAGGGGGGCTGATTCTAAATGAAAACATTTTCCTAGCTTCTGTTCAGATCTTTTAAAACAGCACCTTATAAAATTTTCAAAAATTTAAAAATGCTGTATGGCTTTGTTCCCCTAAAGTCAGGGTGGTCTGGCATGTTTTTGTAATGTATTTACCCTTTAGACAATTATTTCTTAAAGTTCTTTAAGTTTCCAGCATGTTTCCTTTACTTAACATTATCTGGTGCGTGCATCGGATAAGGCTAAAAATCGGATAACGTTAAGACTTGTGGAACCAAGTCTTAACGTTATCCGAGGTATTACTGTATTTGTTATTTTGTATAATTTGGGGAAGCCAGAATAAATGGAAAATTCAATATACTCTTTAAAACCATCATGGTTCTCTAACTGCTTCATTTATTGCTTGCTTACAGTTTCTGATGCTCTTTGTTTTCCACACAACAGTTGTACAAATGGGTTGATAATTCTAACCTTTTACCTTGCAGACTTGCTGTGACTAGCCAATTTAATAGCAACCAATTTTTCCATCTTTAATACTATTTTGCATGTTATACATGCATTCATTCCATGTTTTCATTATAGTAAATCCCAATGTGCTACAAGACAAGATATTCACAGCTCAAAACTTTTGCAAAATGGCCTTCTATCAGTCTTGCTTTACAGGAATGGAATAAATATTCTTGTTTGTGCCTAAGACAATTATAATGTTTTCCTGCTGCCAGCCACTCATAAAATCTGGTATCGATTTAAAACTTCCAAAAGCACAAGGGAATGGCTGAAGTTCACCCAAGTGGAAAACTCACCACTAAGAGGATCCAAGTTTGACTAGCTCACTAAACGCTCACCTTACTGATAACTAAAGTTTGCATCCAAATTCTAGCCACTCCAGCATGCCCTGCACAGCGGATTTTAAGTTTTGTTTTAAGAACTTACCTCAATAATTTTGACAATGTCTCGAGGACCAACAATTTCAGGGTCAAAGCGGACATGGGCCTTGGATGTTGCCAGCACTACAGATGCATGAAGAATGCCAGGTGTTTGTGTAAGCTTGGATTCAATGTTATAAACACACGAAGCACATGTCATTCCTAAGACCTAAACAGAACAGCAAATCAGTGACAACAGAGAAAGACGCCTCATACTATTGGATCATTTCCACTCAACCATGCTCTGTCTGACTAGCAGTGAATTTCCAGGACACTATGAAAGGAGATCCTTGAAATGAGAGAGGGTGCGACTAGACAAGACAAATTGGATCAGGCCAGTGGTGGGATTCAAAAAGTTTTACTACCTACTCTATGGGTGTGGTATGGTGGGCATGGCCAGGGGGAAAGCCCTGCGTTTCACCCGAATTAGGACTACAGTGGTACCTCAGATAACGTTTGCATCAGATAATGCTAAAATCGGATAACATTGGGGAATTTGAGGCAAACATTTGCATCACACAATGTTACGATAATGTTGTGTGATGCAAATGTTTGCCTCAAATTCCCCAATCTTGAGATCGCTTGCTGTTAGGTTTGTGTTTCTCCAGCCAAAGCCAAAGGCCAACAGCAAGGGATTCATCCTGCAGGGGAGGCAAGACGAATCTGCCTTTAGGTTGGGGGTTGAACAGGCGCCCATGTTCTACCCCCAACCCAAAGGCAAAAGGCAGAGAGATCAGCCCTGCCTCCTCGCTGTTAGCCTTTGCCTTTTGCCTTTGGGTTGGGGGTAGAACATGAGAACCTGTTCTACCCACAACCCAAAGGCAAAAGGCAAAGACTAATAGCGAGGAGGCAGGGCTGATCTCTCTGCCTTTTGCCTATGGGTTGGGGGGTTGAACTGACTTTTTTTAACATTGTGGGATCAATGCATCACACAAGGTTAAAAACTGGATAACATTAAGACTTGTGGAACCAAGTCTGAATGTTATCTGAGGCATTAGTGTACTTTATTTCAAAACTTGGGTGGGCAGAGGGGCCAGCCTGAATTTCTGCTTCCGGTTCTGGTGAACTGGTGCGAACCTGCTGATGCCAAATCAAGATAAATTGAGTTGCTCTGAGGTGCATCGTGCCATTTGAAGCCATTCCTCCATCCACATGCAAGGATTGGGTGGTTTCATGACTGGAAATCACACCACCTCTCAAATGACCCAATTTAGTTGTTTCTCTGTTTAGAAGAAAAGGAGAGAAATTACAAAAATATCAACAACAAAAAAGATCCCTATCCCCATGAGGGAGTAGGAGAAATCTGTATTTTAAAAATTATTCTTTCTGTGTGATCTAGTATTGTACTGGCTGCTGGTCAACCAATTCAGCATTGGATGTGATGAGTTAAAAAACCAACTTCCCTGCATTCTCTTCTGGCTGCTCTTCCAAGAGGGAAAAGGAGGAAGCCTTGCATTCCCTAAGGACTAGTTAAATCATGAAGTGGCTTAAGCAAAACGACAGCCAACTATCCATTTTGGTTTTATCTTGGCAGTCATATACACTGGAACCAAACTCAAATAGAACAATCCTTCTCTGGTGGCTCAGTAGTTAAGATGCTGAACTTGATGACTGGAAGATTAGCAGGTCAGCAGTTTGAAACCGCAGTGCTGTGTGAGGGAGTGAATGCCTGTCATCCATCCAACTCTTGCCAACATAGTAGTTCAAAAGCAAGAAATTTCAAGTAGATAAATAGGGACCACTTTGGCTGGGAAAATAACAGCATTCTATGCACTCTGGGGTCTAGTTGTGCTTGCCACATGCCCACAGAAATGTCTGCAGACACAGACAGTGCTGGGTCTTTGGCTGTAAATGGAGATGAGCACCATACCCTAGAGTCAGACACAACTGGCTTTTGACCAGGCAACCTTTACCTTTACCTACTCTTTTAAAAAGTTAATCCTGACAGGGACCCAAAAAGGTTCTAGTAGGCATGGAAAAGTAACATCACGTGGTCACTGAAAAAAGTAATGAAGCTGCCTTTTCTCCCAGAGCACACAAAAGCATGGGACAAAACCCCATCTGATCACATTCGAAGGACACACAGCCTTTCTCTACCTCTGGATATGTTGGGCCATTATTTCTGGCTGAAGCCTTCTAGGAAATGAAGCCCACCACATCTGGAAAACTCTAGGTTGGAAGATGACTGGACAAAAATGTTACACAAATTCACAGCAGATAATTGCTCAGATGTTATGTGCATGTTACACATCTCCCTGCTGGCTACAGATTAATCAGCCTACTTCTCTAGGATCTGTACAGTAAAAAAACCCTAGAGATAAATTCTGTAGTTGGAAATAGTGAGTGTATTGTAAGACTGAAAACATTCTTAATTATCCTTCCTATCCCACCCTTCAGGGCAATTCAAGCTCTCATACATGCCATTAATAAATAATAGGTGTGTACTGTCAAGTCCACTCTGATTTATGGCAACCCTTTCCAGGGTTTTCTAGGTAGAGAGTACTCAGAAGTGGTTTCCCATTCCCTTCTTCTAGGGGCACCCTGGGACTGTGCAGCTTGGTTCTTCTCTCTGGAGGCAGAGTGAGGAATCAAACTCCCAACCTTTGGCACCAAAGCCAGATACCTAAACTGCTGAGCTATCCTGCCAAGCTTATTTCATGAATACTTTGAACAAAAATAGATCCCTGTTTAGGATTTAACATCTGACCAATCTATTTGAGATCAAAATGTATCCAGCCGGAAAGAAAACGCATGACATGTGTTTTATTTCCAATGAAATTAAACTAAACATTCACAGTCGCATGCATTTTTTGTTGTTGTTCAGTCACACAGTTGATTCCAACCCTTTGCGACCCCATGGACCACTGTCCGCCAGGCACTTCTGTCCTCCACCATCCTCCTCAACTCGCTCAGCTCTGTGCCCATTGTGTCTACAATACCATCTAGGCATCTCATTTTGGGCCGCCCCCTTCTTCTTTTGCCCTCCACCCTTCCCAGCATCAAGGCTTCCTCAATTGAATCATCTCTTCTCATTTGATGTCCAATGTACTTGGTATCATTGATATTTGAAATTGTTATTCACGGTTCCACAACATTAAACATTTGCTTCTAGTACCAACAATTTGCTGCTGGTACATAAATACAGTACAGGATTTCAAAATGCAGATGACTCTGAAAATCAAATAATGGCTGAAATCCTGTTGTGCATCAGGTATTATGTCATCATCCAACAGCCAGCTGACTAAAGGTAAATTGTTGCCAATTAAAAGCCATTTTCGAATGCACATGATTTGTATATAATGCACTGAAGCCTTGTATAGTCTAAATTTACCAAAGGAAGCTTTTAATCAACAATTATCTGGTGCCACTGTTGACATCATTGACATTGTGTATGTGCAGCTGTGCGACAGGATTTCAGCCAATATATAGTTCAACTATACTGGATTGTTTCAGTGGGCAGCTGTCTAGCTGTTTGATGTGAGCCAAAAATAATGTCTTCATCAAGCAAACAAACATTGATGGAAATGCCTGTATTTGTAGTTCCTGTGTTACTCACTATAAGATCGATACTGCCATCTGCACCTGGATAATCTTCTATGACTGAAGCTCCAAAACCCAAGTCCTCAATCAACTGGACAATTTCAAGAGGCTGAATTCTGTCTGGTTTATATTTTATCTCCACTTTCCCAGCCATCAAAGCAACCAGCACAGACACTATTCCTGCAAGAATACAGCTGTGTTAGACACAAAATTATGCAGTATATTACTCAACAATTTGCCTGTGAGGACAATATTAAATCCAGCCTTACTTTTAAGGTTTAGGATTTTATGTTTATTTGTACCTAATTCAGGCTACTGTTTAAAGTAGCCTGAAGTAGAAGTAAATCTGAAATTGGTTACATTCACTTCCAAGGTGTTGTAGAAGCAACCTATACTCCATTCACTCTTAAGTACAGTACTTCACAAATGAAGCTATATTTGCTCTACCAGTAGTTAAGTATAGCCTCCATTTTTCTGCAGTACTCTAAGAAATGTTGCCTCATTTATACAGTCTTCTAAATAAATGCAGTTTCATTTATTCTAATAAATACAGGCTTGGTCCATTATGTAATTAGAAAGACTCAAGAACTGTTTGGACACCAAGAAGGGCATTTGCAAGTACAGTTAGCAAAACATCATCTTGACAACACAACACAGTTTGGAATACACACAGATTTGCTGGCGTCCCTAAAAATATAGCCTAATTTATACAGTACTCCAATAAATATTTAGTCATTTACACTGTCCTTCAGTTAAATATAGCTTCCTTATGCAGTACTTGTGCTGGCACTCAACTTCTCAGTCACAGCACATAGTCCATATCAACGCTGAGTAATGGGATCAGTGGGGCTGCAATGATTCCAACAGAATTAGACCTTTCAGTTGAACAAAAAGTTACAAGCCTACCTCCTATATCTTACAACAAAAAGAAGCCATCAAAAGTAGTCAACAATCTTACATGCTTGCATTTCTAACATTGGGGATAAGTGGATGGTGCGTTTAGGACCTAGAGCAGTGATGGTGAACCTTTTAGAGACCGAGTGCCCAAAATGCAAACCAAGACTCACTTATTTATCGCTAAGCACCAACACAGCAAAAGGGGAGGAAGGAAACACTCCCATTGGGCTACTGGGCAAAGGGGTGGGATGAACTCTGTGCTGGGGGAGGGAGGAAGCGCTCCCATTGGGCTGTTGGGCAGAGGGGCAGGGCAAACTCTGTGCTGGGATGACTGCATGAGTGCCAACAGAGTGGGCTCCGAGTGCCACCTCTGACACGCGTGCCATAGGTTCGCCATCACTGACCTAAAGGGATTCTCCCTTCCCACAATTATGAGGTAAACCATGCCTCCCATTCTAATTTGCTCTATTTTGCTTCACTCCCTTGTTTTAGTCTCTTTGCCTACTTTTGCCTGCACCTGCAACTGCTAACCTGTAGCATGTAGCATTAACATGAAAAGTCTCTCTACATGAGTAGATTTTGATTGCCCCACCCTTTTTTAAAAATTCCGTGTAACTGTTAGTATTGATTGCAAGTAAATTATTTTTAACTTAAGCTGCTCCTAGAGTGCTTTTGTTGTATTAAATCCTAGTCACAGTATAAGGGAATAAAGTAGTATGGAGAATTTGTGTAACTCCTCTTGCATTTTTCTCTGCACAGGTGCTGCTTATTGCTTTATACTCTGCTAACTAAAAGGGAATACAGTATTCAAATTCTAACCTATATACCCCAGCTTTAGGGACTAAAACGATGTGTAGGAAAACAAGTTATTTTACCGTCTTCTTTTTGCAGACGCTTCTCTATGCTCGATACACATGATGCACATGTCATGCCTGTGACTAATATGAAACATTTGTCAGTTGTTTCTGCACTGGGTGTTTTTGGAAAGTCATGATGGGTGTTGTTTTTCTCTGAGAAGACTCCTCCATGCAACAGTTCTGGGGCGGCTCTGCTTGCCAAGGAAGAAGAGGTTGGTACACTGGGCTCTGCATCTTCATTAGTTGATCTCTCCGTGGTGGTGGTGGTGTCTGCAATAAAATGAACATAGTAAAGGTAAAGGTTTCCCTTGCTCGAAAGCCAGTCGTATCCGACTCTAGGAGTCAGTGCTCATCTCTGTTTCTAAACCGAAGAGCCAGTGCTGTCTGCTTCTGCAGACATTTCCATGATCATGTGGCAGGCATGACTAGACACTGGAGCACATGGAACACTGTTACCTTCCCACCGAAGTGGTCCCTATTTATCTACTTGCAATTTCTTGCTTTCGAACTGCTAGGTTGGCAGGAGCTGGGACAGAGACGGGAGCTCATTCCGTTCTGCAGTACTCGGGAATTGAACTGCTGACCTTCCGCCTCCCAGTCAGCGTCTTAGTGACTTGAGCCATATACAAAAACTCTGACTAAAAGTTATCCCAAAGTTTATTTACAATTTCCTTTGAAAATGCTATTATTGTGTTCATATTACATTTTTTTTTAAAAAAACTAAAAATAATCTAAGAAAGTTTTTGGGGAATAAACATTTAGAAAGCAAATCCCATAAGGAAAGACTGGGTGCTTAGCTGGAAAATAAGGAAAGAGTCCTATCAGTATGCAATTACTGTACTGTACTTAAAACATTGTCACAAGGTTATGCCATCCAAAGATGATAGTTCAAACTACAAATGCTTTATGTCAGGGGTGCCCAAACTTTTCCAGCTGTGGGCCGGTCATGTGGTTCAGGGGGCTGGTCACTACGACCCGGGGGCCAGATACAGCCCCCGATGCCATTTCATCTGCCCCCCGAAGCCCTCGTTGCTCCTGGAAGTGGAAGTAAAACGCCGCCATATGGGCATGTTTTACGTCTGCTTCTGGAAGCGATGGGGGCTTCAGGGGCCAGATGAATTGGTGTCGGGGCCGCATCCAGCACCTGGGCCATAGTTTGGGCAACCCTGCTTTATGTTATAGGAAGGCTGAGAAGAAATGCTCCTCTCGAACTGTTGCACTCCAGTTCCTATCAGCTTCAAGCAGTTTGGCCAATGCTGAGGGATAATGGAAGTTTTAGTTTGGCAGTATTCAGAGGGCCACAGGTTAACAATAGCAATTACACTTATATACCCACCGAATAGCACTTAGAGCACACTCTAGATCAGGGTTTGCCAACCTATGGCCCATGGGCTGAACCCGGCTTGCAGCACCATTTCATGTGGCCCACCACCATCGCACCTGGAAGTGAGCATGTTTACAACAGCTGTAAAACACACCTGCGCATGCATAAGCATGGTTGCATCAGTCGTAAATGCACCTACATCTGTTGTAAACACGGAAGTAGGTGCATTACTTCTGCTTCCAGGGGCGTGGTTCCAGCCCGTTCAGCTATCCAGGGGGCATGGTCAGGCCCACGGCATAAAAAGGTTGGGAACCCCTTCTCTAGGTCCTTCACAGGTACCTCTTTTATTTATGCACACCATAAACTCTTCAACTAGCAGGTGAAGACAGTATTATTCTGGTTTCCTCGAGTCAGTGAAGGCCAGCAATTTGCTGGTACAGTAGAACCTCACATAACGAAAAAGCTCCGTTCCACGGAGCTCTTTGCTATGCAATTTTTTCTGTTATGTCCGCATATGTCCGCATAATGAAAAGAAAATGTTATATGAGGTTTACGTTAACCAAGGTATACCCTGCTTAGCGAAAACCCCGTGTAACCGGGGGAGGGATTTGTTATGTGGGGTATCTCAATTGCGTAACAAACACTTCATTATACAAAATTTCCGTTATACGAAGCATTCGTTATGCAGGGTTTTACTGTATAAGCAATCTCTGTGGGCAAAGTACAGTATTATCTTTTGCTAATACAGTAGTTCCCTTACGCTGGGGTCTAAACAAAAGGAACAATGGTAACAGCAGGAAGAGCAGACATTGGGCAGAATCTGCTCATTCATAAGGCTAACCCTGTTCCCCATTGGTTTAACACTGAACCTAAGAAAAGGAGATGGTGTAAAATACTATCCCAGGCCCATTCAAATCCATAGTGTGTCTTAGATTATTGCTCACTCTCTTTGTCACTACTTACAGCCACAAGAGATGACAGAAATACTGTAGGCAACAGGGATCACTGTTTGGTTTAATTGGTGGTGGTTCTTCCATTTTTCAAGGTCTCTGAACCACTTTGGGGATACATATAAGATTGAATAGCAGTATATAAAGTATTTTATACAACCAAATCAATATATATGATTTAAAGTCATTTCCCCTCTATGCTCAGAGAATTAGGGGCACCACAGTTTGGGAGCTCTTAACCATTATGGTAATATCCAGAATGTTGAGTACTGTGGGCACTTTCGTGCAATGGTTGTCATGTGGAGGGAGGCTTGTACTCTCATAAAACATCTGCCATAATAAGTCATGGCCAGTCATAAAACAAGGCCAACAAGTTGGACCAAAGAAAATCAAGTTGGCCAAGAACAAGAGCTATGCGAAATCTCAGTGAATTTACCAGTACACTTTAGGGCAGGGGTCGGCAACCTAGGCCTGCAGCATCAAATCATCTGGGGCTCTGCCTTCGCTCCCGCCACTGCCAACGCCACCAGAAGCAGCAGAAATAGCTGTAAATGCATCCACAGCTGTCATTTAGAACAGCCATGGACAGACACATTTATGGCAGCCTTTATGGCATGCCCACTCAGCATGGTTCGGCCTGCTGCATAAAAACATTGAGAACCCCTGATAATTACACAGGCAGGACTTCCTTCTGTGCTCTGCTCCATATACAGTATTCTAATTGGGATATGAACAAGATTGAAACCAACATATCAAGCAATCAGCTCTGAGGATTAGACAAATGTTTCTGAGAAATTCTGCTGGCCCCTGCAAACTACTTTGTGTATGTTTGAACAAATTAGCATTTAATTATACAAAAGTTTGGGATATAATCTTTTGAAAAGACTTTGGTTCCTCTTCTGGTTTTAAGCCCTCACATATTTGCCTTATTTTAACAATGTAATATTTTAGTTTTTCAATATTTAAAGGTAACTTTAAAAAAATGTTTTACCAGTATGTTACAAGAAACATACAAGTTGGACTCCAAGGCCACAGATATCCTGTACTTATGAAGTTAATTAAAATACAGCTTTACCACAAAAAGGAATTAAAGTTATATCTTATTATGTTACAAGCCTAGTATGAAGAACAACAAAACAATATGTGTCTAAGGAAGTAGTTTGTAATCCATGGAAGTTCCCACAAAATAAATGTGTTGGTTACTACAGTATTTTTGAAAATTCCCTAATAGAGCTTTGTTATCCCCTATGTATCATACAGTACCTATAAAAATTAACTAAAGGACACAAATGAAAAGTCATCTCTTATTGCAGTATGGTTTCATTATTTCAAAAGGCAATTATTTACAACTACAGTTGTACTTGCTCTTTAAGCGAATTTGCTAAGCGAAACACCATTGTAAGTGACCAATTGTGGGGGGGACTGTGAACCCGGATTTATTTGTTAAGCAAGTTTTTGGTTGGTTTTATTTGTTAAGCGAAGCAAACATTCAGAGAAAATTCTGCTCTTTAAGCGAGTTACTCTTTAAGCGGGTTGCTCTTTATGAGAGATTTGACTGTACCTGTACTACAACACTTGATTGTAAACAGGTTGCTTTGAAGCCCTGAGTGTACAAGTCTGCTTTTCCATTTTCAGAATCTAAAGGTGAACTAGATCCTTCCCAACCATAGGACTCCTTTACAGATTAGCTTGTCATACCTGTTAGGACAGAAGCATCAAATCCCATGTCTTCTATAGCAGCTCGGAGATCCTCAGCATTGGTTACAGTAGAACTGTAAGATATGGTTGCAGTCCCTTCGGCTAAAGACACAGAAATATGCACCACACCTTTCCTTTGGGATATGGTATTTTCTATGGATTTCACACAAGAACTGCAGGTCATTCCATCCACCTTAACTACAGTTGTGCTGGATTCACTCAGCATTTCTACTTGGGGAGGGCCACTAGAGATACAAGGCAAAGAGGACGTTGTGTATGGGACAGTTACTCCGTTATGGCTCTCTACTCCAACAGACAAGGATACTTTAAAGTTACCAGGAGGAAGAGCTTGAATAGCTTGTTGCAACGAAGATGGAGTAATCAAGTTCTTATCAAACCACACAACTGCATTTTTTCGTTCCAATGACACTTTGATGCATTGTACCCCTGGCATGTCCAAGGCTGAACCTTCAATGAGCTTGACACAGGATTGGCAGTGCATTCCTTCCACGCCCAGCACTACAAAACAAGCACCAGGTGTGCTATCTTCCATTATCTCTCGGCCACTGTCCAAATGATCTGAGGTCCTTACCTTTACCTGCCCCAACCGTTCTGTGTCAATCAACCCAAGTTTCAAGGGAACTTGCTTGTGCTTGATAGTGCTTTCATATCCCAGGCTGTCTATATTATCCTTTAGTTCGGCAGGCCTAATTATACCAGGATGAAAAGCAACCATGGCTTCCTGGTTGTTGAGGGAGACTTTGATTTTCTTCACACCGTGTAGTTTCCTGATCTTTTCTTCAATAGTGTTGACACAAGACTGACAGGTCATGCCTTCTATGTGGATCTTAACAAAAGCTTCTCCAGTTCCATGTCCTGAAGGAGGCCTTGTATCAACAATACTGGCATTAAACCCCATGTCTTTTATTTCCTGGCAGATCTGATGGAGATTTATTTCTGCTTCCAAGTATTTTATCACAGCATTACTTTCCTCCAGAGACACCTTGGCACTCTCAATTCCTTTCACCTTGGAAATCTGGTCCTCAATAGACCGGAGAGAGGCCTGGCAAGTGACACCGGTGAGACTTACAGTAACAGTGTTCACTTGGGAATGGAGAAAAGGTGAAGAGTCCAAGTCATCTTCAAAGCTAATATTGTCGAAAGCAAGCTTCTGCTTCATTGTCGGTGCTGATATGGAGGCAGGGGAAGCATGCCCAGACACCGCCTGTTGTATGCAGAGAAAAAGAAAGCAAATATATATGTCTTACTTTTATTTTTTGTTCCAGTATTGCATATAGCTAGAAACAATTCAAAAGTAGCAGTAGCAGTAGTAGTATTTATTGACTTATGTGCCACCCCACTCACAAAGTGCGACTCTGAGCAGCTCACAAACATATCCTCAACAATATACATCAACACAATGAAATACCATAAGATACAATTTACACAATAAAACACAATTTAACACTAAAATAGCAAATAGCAAATAAATAACAAAAAGTCCTTTGCTGCTCAGCGTCCTCAATGAGGCCCAGGGCTCAACGTCCTCAACAGAGCCCGGGGCTCAACGTTCTTGGCAACTTCGGTGGCTTTTAAACCCCTCCAACTCCGGGCAGTGATGAGGGAATCTGATGTCCGGTCTTCGGCTGCCCAGGCTCTGGTGGCTATTAAAGCCTTCCAACTCCAGCCCGTGACGAGGGCTCGGAGGAGGGCGTCTAAGGTGCTAATCATCATAAGCACTCTAACTACCAAGTGAAATGCTAGTTGGGGTTGTACCTGATTATTTCACTCCCTCCACCATGGATTATTCTGCTCAGCCGTGTTAGGCTGCCGAGAACAACTTTACAACGGAATAAAATAATTACTTCCAAGGGATGGAATGATGATCCTCAGGAAACTGGATCTTTTAAATAAGAAAAGGGTGTTTGCCCGTCAACAGCTGGATTGACATTCTAGCACAGCAGTAAGCCACCTGGATAGGTTTCAGCAATGCACTCACAAATACAAACTGTGTACAAGAGGATTAACAATGAGCTCAATCAGCAGGAAATGCTGCTTGTTCTGGTTTGGAGGAAAGCAAGAGGTTATTAACTGCCATCAAGTCAAAACCAATTTATAGAGACCCTAACAGAATTTTAAAGGTAAATCAGGTATTTAAGGAGTGGCTTTACTAGTTCCACAATCCCAGTGAACCTCCACGGCTAATAAAAGATTTGAACATTGGTCCAGAGTTCTAGCCTGACACTCTATCCCACTACACTACGTTGGGTATCCCAAGCAAGAGACATCAAAAACTATATTCTTCCTCTTTTTACATTTATTTCTTGATTTTTTATTAGAACCATTTCCAAATGCCTAAAGCTCAATGAGCTATGTATTATGACTGTGAAAATTAGCAGCAACAGCAATACTACTGTAACAGTGATTACGTTGTAGCGTTAAATATACCTTTCACAAATTTTCCTAACACTGAACCATTTTCAAGATCGTAAATTCTTATGTCAGCTCTGAACTAGACATGGGGAATGTCTGACCCTCAAGATATTGTTGGATTACAATTCCTCTAATCCAGGGGTCCTCAACGTTTTCATGCCACAGGTTGGACCACGCCCCCTCAGACAGCTGAGCGGGCCGGACTGGTGGTTACCCCACTGTAAATGCTGCCATAAAACATGTCCATGGCTGTCATAAACATGCTTACAACAGCCATGGGGACATTTACGATGCATTTACAGCAGCCACAGGCACATTTATGGTGCATTTACAATAGCCGCTGGCACATATATGGCTGTCGTAAACTTGTCTGCATCTGCTTCCATTTCCGATAGTGGCAGTAGTGGTGGGCCACATGAAATGTTGGTTGTGAACCTCTGCCCTAATCTCTAGCCAGCCCAATTAATGGATAGGGATGATGCAGTCCAGTATGTCTCCAGCCACCCATTTCTATAATTCAGAATTCCTCTACCACATTTCATCCCAAATCAGTGATAGACTTCTGTATCTGGCAGCCATGATGACTCAGTATTTATTGCTGGGCACTGAGTTTCATCTGGCCTGAAACTGATGCCTGTAAAATTTAACATCTGAAAGTCTGATTTTTAAGGTTACAGTCCAAAGCACACTCACTAGGATTCAGTTTCACTTAATTTACTGGGATTGTAAGACTCCCTTCTGTTCTGAGTAAATACAGTACAGTACTCTTTATTGGCAGTACAATTTAAGTTACAAATTTTAAATCAGAAAATTCCTATTTACAGCTATGACAGGAACTAAACCAAGCAGAGTAAACAATGCAAATTTTGGAAAGATATGGATGTTGTTTAACAAATTGAAATAAAGCCCTTGTAAATATTTTTATGAAACATAAGTTTATTCACAATGCTCATTTGCCCAAAAATTTAAAGCTAGGTACATTTCCTTCTGCCTTAGAGAAGACAAATAGCAACTTTTTTAAAAAAGCAAAACCCTCCTAGTGGACATTCATCAACAGTCCTGTCTCTTAGTGAGAAAGGGAGGAGGGAGATGACCCTGGATTCTAGCCAGGTCAATATAGGGACAAGACATAGATTTCCTTGCCATGTTGGGTCTTGGAAGAACATTACTGAATCTTGTGGTGGAAGCTTAAAGAAAGGTTGACATGAGTTTTTATAGTTTGTAGTCTGCTTCTTCAGATGCAGATTCAGAAATGCTCTGGAGTTCCCTAAACCTTATGTCAACGAAACCTTTCAGCTCTTTCAGGTGTGACAAAACTTTGTTGTCTTTGGATCAACAGATTTACAGTGCTGCCCCTCTGGAAACTGTTACTAACATTATTGTCCTCTCTATTCATAGCTTTTACTCCACCCTTGAATTCTGAGTTATTTTCCCCCCATGACAAGGATGGCAGACTAAGTTAAGACACACAGATTTGTATAAATTTGATTTCTGTGAAGTCTCTAACAGAGACCTTATTAAGCAGCTTTATTTCAGGGGGAAAACCAGAAGTACAGTACAGTACAGTAATACCTCATATAACATTAGTATCGAATAACACTAAAATCGCATAACATTAAGGAATCTGGGGGGAAGAATTGCATCAGATAACATTAAGATCCTATGGGATGCTTCAGATAACAACCGCTAAAGCCTGTGTGGTTACAATGTATCTCTATGGATCCCATAGAGGATCAGATAACACTAAAAATCATATAACACCAAGACTTGTGGAACCAGGTTTTAGTGTTATATGAGGTTTTACTGTACTTATATATCAAATACTGTACTGTACTGTATGGAAAAGCACATTTGGAGTATGTATCTTACATTGCATAGCTTGGGGAATAGCACAAAAGGCTAAATTTCCACAATCTTAGTACAGTTGTTTAGTATGTGAACAAACAGCACAATATTATGTGAATGTACAGTACAGTATTTGAAATTAATCCCCACTGTGCTCAATAAGGCTTAATTTTAAATATGTTTAAGATACGGTATGGTCGCAATCAGTAGCATCTTATCAGTCACATAACAAAGTAAATATTTATGACATGACAAAATATTTAGGCCTCCCCCCCCCCCCAAGAGTGGTACAGGAGCATTTAGTACAGTAAACCAACTTAAACTGTTTCTCCAAATTATATATATATATTTAACTGCTACTAGATCGTAGAGGAAATACCTATAAAGTATGCAAATACGAGGGGGAAAGAGAAAGACTCTTCTACCATAATTGACTCAAAACAATAAATTGCTGATTCCTTAGCCTGGTGTGTTTACCTATAGAAGGGAAGTTAGTGGTTAACTCTTGCAGCGTATTCTATCGCTAAGCACTATTGTTAATGTTTATTTCCAATAAAGAGCTTATATATAATGATAACTCCTTCCTTTTCTAAGCAATTATTTGGGGGCAGAGAGAGATATGAACAAATCTCATGTGAATTGGTTTTAATAAATACTTCTAAATCTATACGCGAAAGGCATTTTTGCATTATTTTCATGTGAAGTTATCTCAGCTGCTCCGCTAATAGGGCAATCCAATATATTTTTAAAGACTTGCTTCTAAGTAAGACATTTACATTTCACACAATCCACTGACCCAAGCAAGAAGCCAAGCAGAACCATCCCCCTAGAATTGTATACCTCCATTCCATCTGAACTGACCAGTCTGTCACCGTAGTGTAGCACTTCGGGCAGGGTGGTGCAGGAAGCATCCTCCTCTATCCGAGGTGGACCACTAGCTTTAATAAGACCTCCTGCTCTGCTGTATTCACCATCTTCCAGCCTAGAAAACTTCTCTTTGCAGAAATGCAACAGAGTAATGTTTTTGTGGCTTAGAGTTGCAAGAGGTGACTTTGCTTTTTGCTTTTCCATCCTCTTGGGAAGTTTATGACATGGCAAATGCAAATGAACCTGTTCAGACTATTGCTCACTGCTTCTGTACCAGTCCGGGGTGTGACTAGGAGGTTGTATGAACTCCTCCCTGTCTCCTTGCATGCCTAGCAAGGGGCAGTGCTTGGCTGTCTAACTTTACAAACAGGTTTCAATATTTCCCACCGTGGGCCATGTACTCAATGAGAAAGAGCGTCCAATTCTATTAATTTTTGCACACGACTCTCTGGTGTCATCAGTCAAGGCTGCCTTTCACAAGCTTGTCAAATATGGCCTACGTGAGGCAACCCAGGTGTATAATTAACTCAATCAGCCAAGCTTTCATCCTCTTTCAATCACCTGCATGTCCAAAACATGGGAGATCTATTTATTTGCAGATTCACATTACTTAAACATGAGGAGAGTGCAGTGTACTCTGTGATCTTGCTATTTGACAAAACAGGAGCCCTGCACTGAGGAAAACAAGCCAAAGCCAGGAGGAATTAAATGAAGTATTAAAATGCTAAGGCAATATATATACTGTATTATCAACATCACAGTATATTCAAAACCATTTCTGAGTACGTACATTTTGCTAGTTTAGGTGCCTCCTTCCACTTCTCATTCCCACAAGCAGCCCTTGCACCAAGAGCCCCAAATCTTGAATTCTGGGGCTCTTCCTTCCATCCATCATATTCCTTCCTAAAACAGTTGTTCTGTTTATCATGTGAACCTGGGTTTGCTGATCTTCAAAAATACCTCAGTTGGTTTTCATCAAACTCTTTTGAATTTTAATAATGCTAATGGGGTCAATAATGGTACAGTACTAAACACCAAGTTCACCAAACTATCAGAGAAAGTTGCCTTTTTGCTGTAACTGGGCAGTGAGGCTTTCATTGCAGGTAGTGACTGAGCTTTTACTGAGCTTTCTCAGTCTGGCCTTTCTGAATATTCCATCCAATTCCAAATCCCATCACTTGTACATAGATACATGCTGGTATATCAGGCAATTGGGCTTTGTCCTGCCCCGTCCTTGCCTTTGGTGCCCTGGGGTGCCAATAGCAATGTATGGGATTTGCCCCCACCACTCCCAAATAGGCGCCCCCACCACTCCCTGTTCAGTGCCTTCCCATGGTGCCCTGCACACCCCTGCTTGTACAACACATTTATACCTAGTAATAATACACTGAATAGTAAGAAGTCACCTGGGATACAGTGTTTACCCATACTAGTTTCTTTTGGAGACTGTTTCAGATTTGCTGGCATTTTATAACATTTGAGTTTATTTACAACCAGCCTAAAACATACAGTTTAACACTCTAATAGCTGGCCAAATCCAATGCTTCCCACACCAGATCTCTAGCAGGACCACAAGCACAGTTGCCTCACAAAAATGCAAACTCATGGGTTGAGTTCTTCTTAAAGTGCTTCCAACTGCAGGCTTTCTTCTCTCGTATACAATATGTGGATAACAACTTTCTGCTCTGAGGGACATGGTCAGGCCAGGGTTATCCTGCTATGGTAATAATAGACCATCCTTCCAGCGACTCAACGCCTATCATCAGGCGGTGGTTAACTAATCTGACAACCCTGAGGACTAACAGCCTTGGTTGGCAAAGTCCACAGAGAAGAGTGAGGGTCCCCAAGTGGATTAAACCCCACTTGAATCCTTCTTGATGGAGGGCAGCAGCTTCATCAATACTGGCCTGGGGCTAAGGAGGACTTTGTGTGCCAAAACAGCTCAGAACCAGAAAGGGAGTCGTGGAACTGGATCAGTGGTATGGGTGTCCCGCAAATGGAAAGCCACTGCATTATATTGTCCACAGGTCAATCTTCATCACTGATTGTCATAATGTTAGCCAATATTCGGAATCAGATACGGCACAAGAAGAAGATTAAGATGATGATGATGAAGAAGAAGCTGCCTTGGTGGAGGGAGAAGTGCCCCTTCTGCAATGATTCTCCCTCTTTCATACAAAAGGGACCTGTGTGATCTCTGTTTCATAAACATTATTCACCAATAATTTCATATCAAGCAGCAGTGGGATTCTTTATTTAGTTTCCCATGGCAACATATCACCTCTACTTAGCTATTTTTCCTAACAAAGGATATATCTGGCCAAGATTATCCAGCATTTTGTGCCCCCTATCCAGCTCACAAATTTGTGACATAAGCGTCCTTTCATCCAAGCCAAAGAAACGCTGGAGTATTTTGCATGACTTAATTTTATCACTGTTGCCAGAATCCCGCTGGTGTTTATTTAAAGTTTGTGTACCTTGCTGCAGCTAATTGACAGGTACTGGGACACCACCTCATTTAAGTGTCTGGTCACACACCTGGGGGCAGAATTAACGAAGATGTACCCTGGACTTTCATCACATGACATTATAAACAACACATGAAAATACAGCCTCATGCTACATAAAAACTAATTCTTCATGATGAATATTCTTTGGACTATAATGCATCTTAAAGAAATGTTTTCTCAAAAAGCATTTTATTTTTTAAAATACCTTCCAATTTAAATTTTAAAAATCCAATTTAAATTTAAACTCTGATTTAAATGTACAGTATTTATTTATTTTAATCATTTTTTCACCTTGCTCTGAACACAACTCTACTCTGAAATCTCTTCCATGAAATAAGAAAGGTGGATCTATTCAAGAAATTCAGGTTTAGTTTTCAACCCTTTGATAGGTTTTGATATATGGATAGGAGGGAAAGAGACAGCAGCACAACTGTGCCATTCTGCCATCTCTGACACTCGGGTGCCATGTTAGCATAAGACTATTGGCAGTGGACAAGGATTCAAAAGTATATCAAGCTCTTGATGGTAGGCCATGCTTACTCCATCCAACCATGCCAGTAAAGAGATGTGGCTTACATTACTGTGGCAAGCAATGTCGAAGTAGAAGCCTACTGCCTCCTTCATTCCAGTTGGGGCCATGAGAACAGTACTGGATATAGCAAGCCTGCCTCCCTAAAATCAGTCAGTTTTTCTCAACCTTGGGTCTCCAGCTGTTCTTGGACTTCAGTTCCCAGGAGCCCCGATCAACAGGTGTGCTGACTTAGGCTTCTGGGAATTGAAGTCCAAGAATGCCTGGTAACCCAAGATTGAGAAACATAGTACAGTACAGTACAGTATTATAATTCCTCTCCGTTATATAAGAGGAACAAACAATAAAGGAGTACTTACAATATATCCTCCATTACTGCTCCAGCTTTCCAGGGCAAATGAAGCTTCTCTTCATACACTTATTCTCCATCAGCTTTGCCCAGCCTCAAAAGAAAATGGCAACATGCTGCACTGCTAGGAGGTACCCCTAAACTTCCTTTTCCTTTCTCATAATAACCTAGTGATACAGGCAAGACGGAAATACTGAGGTTGGCCCCAAGTTGTCCAATGAAAATGTCAATTGGTTCTCCTTAATCCACATTAACCATTCAGCCATAATCCTACAATGACTTCAATGTCAAAACAAAGGGGGTGGGGGTGGGGAGAAAATGATATGGAAATCAGCAATACCCTACACCTTTCCACAGACCAGGAAGAAAAATGCTTCCAACAGAACTGTAGGCAAAAACCATGATTGTTCTCTTAGAACAACTTGCTAACTTGACCCTAGTCCGGTGATTCCCAATGTGTGGCCCATGTTCCACAGGGCGACTTCAGTTCCCAGAAGCCTAAGTCAGTACATTGGCTGATCAGTGCTTCGCGGAATTGACTTAGGCTTCTGGGAATTGAAGTCCAAAAAGCAAAGATTGGGAAACATTGGCCTAGTTGAACAAACAAGGCTTTCTATAGACACATATCTAATCTCTTGGATATTCTCCCAACAGAAACCTATTCCAAAAAAAATCCTCAACAATGAAGCTGCAATCTGAACCTCACGGTGAGGAACATAATGGATATAGAGAGGAGAGGATTAGTTAAAACCAGGGGTTCTCAACCTACAGCCCGTGGACCAGACTTGGCCCACAGCACCATTTCATGTGGCCTGAGCTGCCACCACCACCAGAAGTGGACATGTTTATGACAACCGCAAATGAACCCATGGCCATCGTAAACATGTTTACAACAACTGTGGGCTGTTTTATGTCAGCATTTACAGCAGGGGGGAGCACTGTTTGAGGGGGGGTGGTACGGCCCGCTGCTTGAAAAGATTGAGAACCTCTGCTTAAAAAGGCAACACAAAGGAGTCAGGTGTCAGCTATGCCTATGTCTTATAGGAGGCTACAGAGGAAGAGGAGAAATCTTTCTTCTGGGAATTTACTTACTCTCTCTTGCCTGAGAACACTTGCCAGGCTGAGTTGCAAGCTTGGCAGGATTTTTTTTAGTATTATGATCCCTGTTTTTGCAGAGAAAAGTCATGCTTAGTTTAAAATAAAGCATTTTGTTGCATATATGGGGTTTATTGTCTGGCCGGACATCCCACTATGGTAATGGAGTAAACTGTACAGCCAGCAACTCAACACTGAGTGTTGGGTGGCAGTTAATAGCCTGACTCCCTAACGGGGCCAATGGTTATGGGCAGATGAGCCCATTTGGGTGGGGTGATGGCCTCAGTGGAGGAAATGCCACTGGAAACAATCATATTGGGCCCAGCGGCAAAATGAGAGGAGGAGGAACCACTTCTGATTCCCAATGGTCATGGAGGCAGAAGAGGCCATGCCAGATGGACTGGCTATGAAGGTCCACCTTGTTAATATCCTCAAGGCTGCAGCAGTTCTTTGCAGTCCCAGTGTCAAATCCTGCATGTCTCATTTCATACATGCCACAGGAGATGGATCTGTGATCATAGTGTGTGGGTCACTTCATGGCAAGCTGGGATCCACCTTAAACAAATTCACGCCAATGGCATTTTTCCCGAAAATGATTTCCAGGAAAAAATGTATACTCGGACATGAGTAGCAGCTAACAATGACGACAACAATTGGTGACAAGATATGAGTGCTGTCAAGGAAGATACCGTGCAGGTTGCAGAGCTGGCCATTATAGAGGAAAGTGAGAAAAATATTTAACATCTATCCTGCTTTCCAGTCTCCAACTCTTTCCCCAGAGACACAGTGATCCCCATAACCAAGGTTCTTCCAATCTTTTTGTGATATTGGTAAATGCCAGGTTGGTAATGAATAAATGCCGGTCACAATGGGGATTGATGGTCAGGCACATGACCAAGATGTGCCCCAGCACCTCACCCATTATCTGCAGTGTGACACAAATCTTTCATGCAAACCAATAGGATTTGACAAAAAAAATTTACTGTAGACTTATACAGTATGTGCAAAAGTTGGAATCAAAATTCCGAACAGCAAACAAGCTTCTCACTGCACACAGATGCATTGACCCAAAAATGGGGCATCATGATCAGCACATAGTACAAATGTTTTAAAGACCTAGAAGAAGGGACGGTTAAAATATTCTTACAAAGAGGCCATGAACAGGAGGAGTACCTCCTACCCATGAAGTTGAAGCTAATCCAAGTAGACAGTTTGGCATATAATCTATCCCCTTGCTCTTCAATTAGGCCAATATATGAGTGATTACGTCTTCATTTCCTGCTTAGACCAAAAGTTTAGTTCAGCAAATGGCTTTAATTCATGTGAATCAAATGAAGTTACAGGCATAATATGATTGCTTCTACATCAAAAAGCTTACTTGTTTGTATACGTCATCAAATGATCCGTATATTCTTGCTTTTTAGACTTACTAATGATGAAGAAGCAAGGGTTAGTCCCAAACTATTTTGGAAAAGAAGAAAAAACATTGGCTAAAATCCTTTTATGTCTAGCTATGCAATTATAATACAAATGGCATAACTTTTAAAGGCAAACAGCCTTAAGTTACACAATCAGCATAGACATTATCAGTTGCTTTTCGTCCCAAACCCATTGGTGGAACTAATCCCATTGATAGAACAAAGTCAAAAGGAATCCCTAGGACAGTGATAGGGAACCTTTTAGAGACCGAGTGCCCAAACTGCAACCCAAAACCCACTTACTTATCGCAAAATGCCAACACAACAACAGGAGAGGAAAGAAACACTCCCATTGGGCTGTCCTTAAGTTAAATATAGCTTCCTTATGCAGTACTTGTGCTGGCACTCAACTTCTCAGTCACAGCACATAGTCCATATCAACGCTGAGTAATGGGATCAGTGGGGCTGCAATGATTCCAACAGAATTAGACCTTTCAGTTGAACAAAAAGTTACAAGCCTACCTCCTATATCTTACAACAAAAAGAAGCCATCAAAAGTAGTCAACAATCTTACATGCTTGCATTTCTAACATTGGGGATAAGTGGATGGTGCGTTTAGGACCTAGAGCAGTGATGGTGAACCTTTTAGAGACCGAGTGCCCAAAATGCAAACCAAGACTCACTTATTTATCGCTAAGCACCAACACAGCAAAAGGGGAGGAAGGAAACACTCCCATTGGGCTGCTGGGCAATGGGATGGGGTGAATTCTGTGTTGGGAGGAGGAAGGAAGCGCTCCCATTGGGCTGCTGGGCAGAGGGGCAGGACAAACTGTTGGCATGACTGCACGGGTGCCCAGAAAGAGGGCTCTGAGTGTCACCTCTGCCACGCGTGCCATAGGTTCACCACCACTCCCCTAGGGAGTATTGAAACCTGGTGGGGCGGGGTTTAAATGAAATTGAAGAATAACGTTGTTATTCTTGCACTATCTGCACTTATAACACATAGTTCTGCTAATAGGATTTTAATCAGTATCAGCTCAAAATGTATCTTTCTAAATGTGTTTACAGTACAACCTCACATAAAGAGTGCCTAGCTTAGAGACTAATTCGCTTAAAGAGCAGAATTTTCTCAGAATGGTCACCCTTGCTTAGCAACAAAAAACAACAAAAAATTAGCATAACAACTAAATCAGTGTTCACAATCCCCTCCACCAGAAGTCACAATCGGTCACTTACAATGGCAGCGAACGCGCTTTTTCCAAGTGTTTCACTTAAAGAGCAATCCCGTGGGATGCATTATGCTCTTTGAACAAGGTACCACTGTATTTCTATTTTGAAATATTTATTTAAAATGCAGATTTTTCATGTTGAATTTAAACACTTATATTTATAGAAAGGGAACAGAATGCACACATGCATAAAAACAATTGCAAAATGCCAACTTCTCCCTCCAAATCTTGGCTCTCCTGCCTTAATTCATTACATTCCTTTTGCAGTCACTTGTGCCTGCGCATTTGCCAAAGGAGAAACAGCATATCATACACCTCAAGCAGTCATTTTACCAATACCCACTATTATAAACCTGTCAGCATTCTAAAACACATTGCAGAAATAGGATGGTATATTAGCAGCAAGAATGTTTCATTAGGGAAATCAGAGTGAAAATCTCCACTCACTCAACATGTTGAAGCTTAAGAAGCTACGCGGGAACATTTAGGACCACATACCGCATAATCCACTTCACCATTTATAATGAAGATAGAAAAGCTTGCTATTCCCATCCACACTGACTGAACATTTAAAGAAAGGAAGAATATAAATGTGGTCCAACAAGATAAATGTAAGCCACCCAGCCTCACTCGTTTGCCAAAGAGAGTAGAATGCCGGTCTGTTAGAGTTAAATTACTGACACAGTATTATGAAACCTGTTTTGCTGGCTTGTCAGTTGTCTTGTTGTTTACCAGTACAATCACTAGAGCTACATTCCTCAAACCATTCTTCTCCATAACCTTGAAAGGTCCCCATTGTCTTAAACAAGATGGCAACCCAATCTTGTGTGTACTGCTCACAAATCCTGTGCACATTTACTTAGAAATCTGCCCCATTCACTCAATGAGATTTACTGTAACTGAGTCATCTCGACCATTTGAAAAATGATTGCAACATTTCTGATTCTACAGGTCATTGTAGACTAGGAAACATACACTCAACAACCCCAAAATCTAACTAGCACAATCAACAAATACAGTATTTAGACTTACCGTGTATGTCAACAGTCTAAAGTTCATTTTGTCCAATACAATTCGGTGCATTCTGGAAGCTAAGCATTCACCTTTCTACAGTTCCAATGCTATAATGCTACAAGATATAGCATAAGAAAAGCCAAAAGCCAATGACCATTCAACCAGGAATTAAATGCCACATGATAGTCATATGAAAGTGCTTGCATCTAATTAATCTAATTTGTTACTCACCAAGAGTTTATTGCATGAAACTGCTTGCATATGTTTTATCCAGGAACCATGTGAGTGGTTAAACACACATTTTCCTGTGTGTTTCTGTGTATAGTCCCACTCTTTTGTCTGAGGAAGTGAACTTGATCCACAAAAGGGCACGTTAAAACACAGCAGTTAGTCTTTAAGGTGCCACAAAAGATTTGTCTTTTATCATTTTAAAATATTGCTTTCTTTTGTTTCTTGTCTCTCTGCGCAGGCTAACACATCGACTACCTCAAAAACACATTTTCCTGTGCAGGCTCTTAATTCTTCACAAGTAGCCGCCCTTGAGCTCTTCCTATGTACAAAAATGTCCCTTGACTTTCTAAAAGCAAAAGTTTTCTCTTGCAAGCAGAGAGAAACAGCAGTTGCCTGGTCAATGTTATTGCTGTTCAAAGACCTGCTGTTCTCCTTTCCGCTTGAATACAGAATTCACCCAAGAGGGTGAACTCTTTGAACTTTTTCTCTATTTTGAAGGATTAAGTAGAAGGATGGCTGAAAAACTAGCAAAATATTGACTGATGTGCACTGTGTGACTAATGAATACAAGTGTGATAACTCATTTGATATACTTACATAATTTATACCCAGCCTTTTCTCCAAAAAAGACAATCAAGGCAGCTTTTCTCTAGTAGTTAAGACAGAGTTCATGAGTGACTGTGGAGCATCTGAGCATTCCCAGCCAAGGGTCACATTCATAGAAAGCAATGAACAAAACCTCTGGAGCATCTTGGCTTATTGTGTGAACATGCTGTATGTATATTGATGGATACCACCTCTCCTCTTCTGCTTTGCTCTTTTCTGCTAGTACAACTGCTGAACAAGCCAGGAAATTTGTTTAGCATGTTGTCCAAACCTGAGATCCTAGTTTCTGAAATCTCTTAAAAGCCAGTGTGAGTAATCAGAATTTGCTATTGATTTACAACTCCTAGTTTGATGGGGAGGGTTGGGGGGGTGAATGGGGGGGAGAGATGATGCAACAAGCCAGAATCTCTGATCAGATGCTACTCAGAAAATTTTAGAATTCTTCCTAATAACAGAAGAGCTAAAGCAGAAGTGTGACAGACTGGTTCTTCTGCACATTAAACAATGCAAGGAAGGGCACCTACCTAGTGAATACCTAATCTGTACCTAGCAAAGAGGCATGAGCTTCAATAAAGTGACAGAGAGGCTAAAATTTATAGCTGGGATTTCTTACGGCAATAAAGGATTATCAAAGTTCTCCTAATGTCATTGTTCTTGACACCAGCAACATATTACCTGAGATAATCACATGTGAATATCTGACATTGCTCCCTACTCTTTAACAACTGGGAGATAAAGGAACCTAAAACTTTTATTATATAATATGTTGGGCCATTTTGCTCTTTCCCTTCTCCCTCCTCAACATAACTGAGAAAGAGGTGGTAACTCCAAACACTTGTATACAATTTTGTGCCTTTTCAAAAGAAGTTGGCCTAATAAAGATAACATCTTGATATGGAACTTAGATTATGGACTTTATTTACTGATCAATATGGGTGCTTCTACATTCAAGATTTTCTAAAAAGTGTGTGCATCTGTGAGGTAGGGGAGCTTGGATCTGTCACAAGCAGAAAAAGTGCTGTCCCACACCATTGTGGTTTATCATTCTGTGCAAACTGTGCAAACCACAGCTATTTAGTTAAAAAATTACAATATTTTAACTAGAATGAAACTCTGTAGTAAAACTAAAGTACAGTTGTTGTTCAGTCACACAGTCGATTCCGACCCTTTGCAACCCCATGGACCACTGTCCGCCAGGCACTCCTGTCCTCCACCATCCCCCTCAACTCGCTCAGCTCTGTGCCCATTGTGTCCACAATACCATCTATCCATCTCATTTTTGGCCGCCTCCTTTTTCTTTTGCCCTCAACCCTTCCAAGCATCAAGGCTTTCCCAAGGCTTTCTCAAGCGAGTCCTCTCTTCTCATTTGATGTCCAAAGTACCTTAGCTTCATCTTTACTATTTGCCCTTCAAAGGAGCAGTCAGGGTTGATTTCTTCCAAGATCGACCTATTTGTTCTCCTTGCTGTCCAGGGGACTCTCAAAACTCTCCTCCAACACCACATCTCAAAGTATCAGTTAAAAATAGGCATGCCACTTGCAGGTAATTTCAAGCGATCACTTCACTTTGTATGAAATTCAGTTTGGGTAATAGTAAAATTCAAACTAAGTAACCAAACACTTCAACTTATTAACTTGGAGTACACATTTAATGCTAAACCATCAGATATTGATAGCAACAATCATTTTCAGGTTTGCTTAAATCCCTAAACACTTCTCTTTTTCAGAAACAAGAGCATGATTTATTTTACAAGCAACTAGACAGAGCAGGATTGAAACTTGTTGTGATTGTTGTGAAACCAAAAGGCCAAATAAAATAAAGTTCTCTAAGTTTCCTAGCCAAAATCCCAGGTGTTGGCTGTTTGGTGGAACCCTTGATCTCCTTCCTTGCACAAAAAGAAGGGCAAGAAGGCATGCAAGGCAGACACTTCTTGCTAGAAAAAACTTTGGCTTGCACATATCTGTTGGGTACAAAGGATAAACTTGCAACACTGGAGCTTTGCCAATACTCTTCCAGTTATACTCAACGGCAGAATCCCAATACACTTTCTATAAAACATGTAGCCATTATAAAAAACTAATGTCAATTTAGACATAAACTACTATCAGGAGTTTTAATTTTTAAAACAAATAGCCTTCTAAAAGGGAATAGCTAGAATCCTGCTGGCGTTTGTGTAAAGCAAGGATGCCCAAACTATGGCCCACAGGCTGGATCCAGCCTCTGACACATTCATCTGGCCCATGCTGCCAGCCAGGGCGGTGTGGGCTGGATGAATCTGTATTGGAGGTCAGATCTGGCCCATGGGCCGAAGTTTGAGCACCCCTGGTTTAAGCAGAGAAAATGGCAGCCTAAAAATCTATCCCACCCTGTTGCAAAACAGATTGTAAAGCATATTTTACTTCTGCTTCTGGTGGGAGTAACCATATGACCGGCCCGCTCAACCACATGACCGGCTCGCGGCTTGAAAAGTTTCGGCAACCCTGGTGTAAAGTCTAACTAAATTGCTGCAGCTAATTGAAACTCATCGAGGATGGGCCTTGGCACATCCTGGTTGTGCAATCAGCCACATGACCACACATGCTATGAAGATGCATCTTATCAATTAGCTGCAATTAGCTACAGTACATTAGGCAAACCTTACACAAACAACAATGACTGAATTCAATGTCAATGATTTGCACTTCCCAGCAAGGCTGCAAATGAACAACACCTAGAAAGTCACGAGTTCCCTCTCCTGTCCTTTGAGATGGAATGCAGGTGAATTACTGTTTGATATGCTCTGCCAACCCTCTTACAGTCATGCCTTCTGCTATTCTTGTATTTGATCTGTCATGAGCAGTGATTTGCTTCTGTCAACACAAATAATCAGTCACAGAATGAAACTTGGCTATGACACAATAGCTATAATTTCACTCCCCTTCACTTAGAAACTCAGATTTGACAGCATGATTCAAAGTCTAGATGTTGCTCGCTCTAATAATTACAATTTAGTAACTATTTGTTCTTAAAACTAAAAAAACAACAGGAGATCCTGAAATCTTCTAAGACAGCTAACAAAAATACACTGGTACCTATCCTGGAAATAACCAGACAGTATAAAGCAAGAGTGACCTATGGTCTGAACATATTGACTTTGCAATGGTATGTTGAGGCTCAGCTTCCCCATGAACTCTCAGTAGCTTGTCTAGTAAAGGCTGCCAAGAGATTACCACTTGACTGACTTTCAGTCCTTTCAGCAGCAGTTTTTACCAGTGGCAGAGACGAAAAGAAGGTTTTAAAAACACACAGGTACTAAGATATGTAGTTCCCAATCTTGGGTGCTCGTCTTCATGGACTACAAATCCCTGAGTTTCTGACCATTTGCTTGGCAGGTTTGAGATACTAGGAATTGAATTCCATGACTGTCTCAGAATCCAAATCTGAAAACCACCTATTCTGATGAATAAATATGAAATTCTTATACTGTGGACTTAAAAAAAATTCTTCTGGGAGGCTTCCGATGGCAGAGGCGGGCAAGTTGGGGCCCACTGGCTGTTGTTAGACATCAGCTTCCCTTAATTCTCACGGCTGCCTAAGTGCAAGGGCTGTCGGGATTTGCAGTCAAGCAACATCTAGAGGGCTACCAGTTGCCCATCTTTGCTTCATGGAACACCTACAAATATTAACGTCCAGGGAAAGGGGTTTAAGACGAGAAATAGGAATATATTTGTTAAAACCCATGATGGTGTCTAAAAACAGTACTGGGAGGGGAGTGGAAAATGCTAAAGAAGGCAAAAATAAAGAGGAAATGTTTTTTTTAAAAAAACTATTATAACAACTCACAGAAATGGTACAAAATGATTTGGCAAGCTGGTCACATTAACAGAAAAGTTGGATGGCACAGGAAAAAATAGCACATGAAGCCCTAGGAGTGAGCATTGCTCAGGAAAGGAAGTTCACAAAGCTTCAGGATATAACAAAAGTTAAGCAAGATCAATTCAATGATGGGGAAAACAGGGTCACATACATAAGGTCTTCCAGAAAGACAAACAAATGTGACATTGGGGGGGGGGGGAGAGAATGTAACTTTCCTGGATGGGTATGACAGAGGATGGCAAGATGTTTGGTGAATAGGAACCCTGATGGGCCCACACAAAGCTCAGACTTCCAAAATGGTTATGAACAGAAACAGGCAGGAAATACTGTCTAAGATGCTTATTGTTTCCTACTTATGGTTTTCCACTCAGGACATAACTGGGTCTTTTCTGGTCTTTCATTACCTGTGGACAACACTGCCATGCTGTTAAAACATTACCTTTGACCGGCGTCCCATGCAGTTGTTTGGAAATAAAGGTTGTTATTCACAGGGGGAGGGGGTACAGTTATGCTGGAAATTATGACTACTGTAAGAATTCATTCGGCAAAATCCTGTTCATGCAGGTGAAACTTAAAAGTTATACAGTACCTGCATGCATGTGCCAGTTACTACCCTTGCAATAAATGTGCAATTCGTTGTGTGGTTCTCATTACAACTGCTGAGCATTGTGGATAGCACTTCTACCTTATCATTATTGTAGCTACAATGTGTGTAATCTTGGGTGACAAAGTAAACAAAGTACTGGTAAGATGATTTCACCAATTGTGCAATCAACAGGCACCTTTGTTTCCTATTCACAACATGGAATATTTGAGTAGCTATACAACCTTTTGAACAGAGGTGCCCAAACCTTTCAGGCCACGGGCCTGACCACACACCCTGGATAGCTGATCAGGCGGTCATGTGGTTCCTCCCACGGGATGCATTACATATCTGCACATGTGCAGAACACTGCCATAAATGATCGGCAGCTGTCGTAAATGCATTTTTTACAACCATAAAAAATTTACGGCAGCGTTCTATGCATGCATGTGTGCGTAACACAATGGTGCATGCGTGTTTTAAAATGCGTGTTTTTAAATCTGACATTCTAAAAAACTGAAAAACATCTAGCTAAACAACACTGCCATTACTAATTTCTCTTTTTTATTGAACTTTATATTAGGAAATGCCTTCCAGAATACCATTACATAATTACCTCTCTTGTTTTCCTATGCTCCCTTCAATCTTCCATAACAGCAAAAACCTTATATGAAATTGAAACAATTACAAATTCTTCACCTATATCTTCTAGTTCCATGTTTTTTTAGATTATAATTCCTAAGGCATAGGTCTTTGTCAACTGTTAACATACTTCAATCACAGTATAGAAGTAATGAGATAATTCAGGTACAGTTGTACCTTGCTTAAAGAGCATAATGCATTCCACAGGATTGCTATTTAAGCGAGTTTACTCTTTAAGCGAAACACCATTGTAAGTGACCAATTGTGGGGGGGAACCCCAATTTATTTGTTAAGCGAGTTTTTGATTGGTTTTATTTGTTAAGCGAAGCGAACATTCAGAGAAAATTCTGCTCTTTAAGTGAGTTACTCTTTAAGCGAAATGCTCTTTATGCGAGGTTTGACTGTATTTAATTTGCAACTTCTGAACAATACAAAATAAAATACTCATGCACAACAAATCTTAGCAATTAGACCCAATTCCTCTTTGAATTCATAATCAAAAGGCAAATTTAGGAATCATGTGTTATGCCATTGCTTAATCATCTAAGACCAAGACCATAGCCTGTAGTCAGCAATAGGCATCTCCAATGTCTGCCTTGTTCCACTGATACATAACAAAATGAACGTACAGTACAGTATCACATTTTTCAGTTACTCCTCCATTTTTATGTGCAGTAGAACCCAGTATTTTTCCACGATTTCCTGAAAGCCTTTTCCTCTTCTTTCCTATATAACTACAGAACCTCAGAAAACCTAAAGTAAACATAGCCAGCTTGCAGCTGATACATTTTACAATGTGGAAAGACGGATTACCATAAAATGTATTCTCCTTCTTCTTCTTTTGCGACCACATCAAGCTTTGGACATTTTTCTGGTAGTAATCGGTAGAACAGTAAATAAAATTTATTCAGTATCATAAAGTATATTTTGTAACCTAATATACTACACTCCACCTAGGTTTTCAGAAGGCACTGAACAGATTTCATTAATAAATATTTTACTCCAAAAGAAACACTTACATTACACTACATTTCAAAAAAAGTACTTATATTTACATGGAATTATTGAGGTTTTTCTAGTTAACAAATGATGTACTGTACTCTTAAAAATACAGCAGTTAATAGTGCCACAAATAGTATCCCCCATACTCCCTTGTATTGTAATAATTTCAATTCCTTAGGAAAAAATGGGAGGTGATGACCATACCACTGAAAACATTTTTAAGAAATAAAAAAATAAAATAAACGATAGTACAAAATACTAATTTCTACAATGTCTTGCCAAGTCCTTGATTCCAATAAGTCTCCTAATACAACCTATTGTGTCAGTTTTACAAATTACTGATACATTTTCTCCATGGTTCCTTTTCAAAGAAAGTAAACTCTACCTCTATACAGCCTTATTTTAAGATTCAACACTGTCTCATTAAACCCAAACTTCATTTTCAACCTGATTATGAATAAACAAAGCATGTAGCTTTGAGAGGTGGGAGGGAACAGTTTAACCAAAACAATCATCTTATCTACCCTGATACAAACCATTTCCCACTACAGTATTTTGAAAGCGTTGTTGACATAAGATTCGCACCACTAAATGACGCAAGAAAAACATTTTCACATCTTTTCCATAAACTAACTTTTAAATTTTAGAAATGTTTGAAGTGGTAGCCAAGTTAGTCTGTGAAAGCATATCAGAGTAAAAGAAACAGCAAAAAAAGACAATTGTTGTGGCACCTTCAAGACTAACTCCTGTATTTAAGGCATATCAGAAAACAAAAACGTAATACAGTAAAACAAAAATAATGTAGCACTTTAAAAACTGCTATATTTTTATTGTTAGCTTTTGTGGATCAAGTCCACTAACAATAACAAATATATCAGGTAGTCTTTAAAGTGCTGTAGTATTTTTATTACTTTTTTTTCTGATATGCCTGAACCACAGACTAACACTATTCCAAAACAAATTCATGTATTTAAATGTGAGCTTTCGTGGACCAAGTCCACTTCATCAGACATAAGACTAGTCAATACATGTGGAGTGTCTGATGAAGTGGACTTGATGCACAAAAAGGCCACATTAAAATATAAGTTAGTCTTCAAAGTGCTACAAACCAAAGCAAAACAATCAGAGTTATATACCTCCCCATAGGGCTTAGTGCGCTCTCTGAGCGGTTCACAAGTTATTTAACATTTTTGCCCCCAACGTTTTTGTTTTTATTCTGATATATGCTGAAGATTGTGGTATTTTGGAAACACAGTCGGATGTACCCTGGCCAATGGCCACCCTTGCAGTGCCGGCTAACCTTTCTCACACTAGGTCAGGCGAAAGGCACTGCGGAATGAATTCACCCAAAGAAAGGTGGCTTCGTTTGGTCAGATTAAATTCTGGCCTAGACACGGAAGAAGATGCCCAGCACGTATTATTATGTCAGTTTACGGATGGAGGCGAGCGCCTCAGTTTCCCAGAGGAAAGCTGGCTCTTCCCGCCTCGCAGCAATATTCGGTTTAGTGTGGAAAGGGAGAGAATCGCCCAGTAACAAAGGCCGCCTCCGTTCGCGTTTCCATGACAACCCAGAAGACCAAAGGCGGCCTGTGATTGGGCGATAGTCTGGTGGCAACGACTTCCGGGGGGAAGCGACAATTACTTCCGGTACAGAAAAGGGCTGGTGGCTTCGGTGTTTGGCGCTTCCGCGATGGCGCCTTTCTCGGTTGAGCCCCTCTTCAGGTAAGGGGAAAGGTCTCCCTTGCTCGAAAGCCAGTTGTATCCGACTCTAGGGCTCAGTGCTCATCTCTGTTTCAAAGCCGAAGAGCGGGAATACCATTTCCTTGACTAGGCGAATTTTAGTTTGCAAGACTGGGTAGAAGACTAGGATGGTATACATAGTTTAGCTGTTGGGGGTGGGTGGGTAGTAAAAGCTATCACTTGCTTTATTTCTGTATAGTGTTACAGAGTTACAGAGGTGTTAGGAAGCAGAATAGGAAGTTTCATTATGACCAGGCATATCAGAAAACAAAATAAAATAAAAAAACACTGCAGTACTTTAAAGACTAACTGCTATATAGTTATTGTTAGCTTTCGTGGATCAAGTCTACATCTTTGATCCACGAAAGCTAACAATAAAAATATAGCAGTTAGTCTTTAAAGTGCTACAGTGTTTTTATTTTATTTTTGTTTTGTTTGTTTTGTTTTGTTTTCTGATATGCCTGAACCACAGACTAACACGGCTACTATTCCAAAAAATGCATTACGACAAAACATTGATAAAAACAGAGACATCACCTTGCAAACAAAAATTCACATAGTCAAAGCAATGGTATTACCAGTGGCAATGTATGGCTGTGAGAGCAGGACCATTAGGAAAGCTGAGCGCAGAAGAATAGATGCCTTTGAGATGTGATGTTGGAGGAGAGTTTTGAGAGTCCCCTGGACAGCAAGGAGAACAAATAGGCCAATCTTAGAAGAAATCAACCCTGACTGCTCTTTGGAGGGGCAAATAGTAAAGATGAAGCTAAAGTACTTTGGACCTCAAATGAGAAGACTCACTTGAGAAAGCCTTGATGCTGGGAAAGGTTGACGGCAAAAGAAGAAGGGGCCGGCCAAAGATGAGATGGCTAGATGGTATTGTGGACACAATGGGCACAGAGCTGAGCGAGTTGAGGGGGACGGTGGAGGACAGGAGTGCCTGGCAGACAGTGGTCCATGGGGTCACAGAGGGTCGGAATCGAGAGTTTTGAGAGTCCCCTGGACAGCAAGGAGAACAAATAGGTCAATCTTAGAAGAAATCAACCCTGACTGCTCCTTAGAAGGTCAGATAGGAAAGCTGAAGTACTTTGAACATCAAATGAGAAGAGAGGACTCACTTGAGAAAGCCTTGATGCTGGGAAAGGTGGAGGGCAAAAGAGGAAGGGGGCAGCCAAGAATTGAGATGGCTAGATGGTATTGTAGATGCAGTAGGCACAAAGCTGGATGGGTTGAGGAGAATGGTGGAGGACAGAGGTGCCTGGATGGCGGTGGTCCATGGGGTCACGAAGGGTCAGAATCAACTGTGCGACTGAACAACAACAAAGCTTTGATATAAAGTGATATTTCTATCTCTTGAATATTGGTTACTATGGAAGACAGTACAGTAATCAAAATGCATTTGACATATTAAAGTAATGTGAGACTACTTTAACCAAGTAATATGATAATGTTTGAAGCACTAGCTGTGTTAGTTTGTGCATACATATCTGAGAGTAAACAAAACAAAACTGCAAAAAAAAAAAAAAAAGACAAAAATGTTGAGGTACCTTAAAGGTGAACTCTTGTGGACCAAATACAAAAGCTCACATTTAAATACAAGAGTTAGTCTTTAAGATGCCAGAACATTTTTGTCTTTTTGTTTACTCTTTAATATGATTAGACTTGAATTTTTATTCATATTAATAATTTGGTACGTTTGGCCTAGTTGGCAGTCTTGGTAGCATTCTTTGGAACACTGTCTTACTGGAGTTGAGCAGTGTAATACAGTACCTGGTCATTTGCTTCCTTTGGTTTTCTCCTACAAACATTGGTTATTTTGTTGCATTTTAAAATAGCTTCTAGGCTTCAGAATTGTTGCTGTATTTACATTCCCTTCTTGTTACAGATTGCTGTATTCCTTGGCAATCCCTGCATTGATATTAAGTGGGATTTTATCCTTCTGTCTATTGCTGCTGCTGTATAGTTTACGGCTGTGGCTCCAACAAAGGAAAAAGCAACTAATTTTACCAAGACAAGATGGGAAAAGGCCATTTGTAGTTGCATTTTTTCATCCATACTGCAATGCAGGTGGTGGAGGGGAGCGAGTATTATGGTGCTCTCTAAGAGCACTTCAAAAAAAGTAAGTACTGCATGTATAAATTTCTTATATTTACCTGCTTACAAATGACAGACTAGTTTAAGATGATACCTTCACCTCAAACCCCTTGTTGTCATCTTTCAGTTTCAATTTCTTATTTATATATTGCAAGTTATGCTCACTGATCTTAAGAGGAGTGGTAAAAATACTTGTCCACAAGTCAGTTACAGTTCTGTTAGGCCATATCAAACAATCTCATTTTGAATTCTGATTTAATAATAAAACAAAGTATAAAATGTGTAGATAGAATTTGTCCTGTATGGTGTCCTGAAATCAGAGATTCACTTCCAGGAAAATGTTTAGAAGTAATTCTTATCCATTCTTGCTTCCTAATACACTTACTGCTGTAAATGAAATTCTAACAGTGGGATATTATGTGTGTTAAATAAGTAAATGTGTGAGGGAGCAGCCTGAGACTGAAATCCTGAAAGGCATTTATTTAAAGAGAAGCCAACAGTAGGTTCAGTAGGTTTTATTTCTGAATAAATATGCTCAAGATACTATAACAATCAGACTAAGATCATTAGGGAGTTAGTTACTTATATAGTTCTATACCTCAAGTTAAAGTACAGTAATTTTCTTGAAAATGTTCTGATGCCATTAATAGATTAGGATCAGATTTGTGAAGCTGACTATAAAATAATGTTATATACCATATAATTATGCCAGTTTTCAAGAAGCGAGACATGTACAGTCAAACCTCACATAGAGTGCCTCGCTTAAAGAGTGCCTCGCTTAAAGAGCAGGATTTTCTTTGAATGTTTGCTTCGCTTAACAAATAAAACCTACCAAAAACTCACTTAACAAATAAATCGGGGTTTGCAGTCTCTCCCCCCCCCCCCCAGAAGTCACAATTGGTCACTTTCAATAGTGTTTCGCTTAAAGAGCAAACTCGCTTAAAGAGCAATCCTGTGGGACACATTATGCTCTTTAAGCGAGGTACAATTGTAAATGGAAATTCCTGATGGGGAGTGGAGCTAAACTACAATGATTTTGATACGATTACAATTCATATTTATGTATGAGAAGTGGACAGTAAAGTTACCCATTTTAATGAGATGTGTATAGTGATGCTTAATTCTTTGGTTTTGAATTATTGTGTAAATCTCAGAAGTGACGGTGAAAGCATTTCCAGTAGAAGATAAGTCTGGTCTTCTGTAATGTAATGTACACAGTCACAGGCCCAAATTTTGCAGCTATTTTAAATTGACCATAAATATTGAAAGGGAAATGTGGTGGTTGCATGTAAATACACTACTTTTTATAAGTAGAAGCTTGAAAAACAAATGGCATTTTTATTCTTTTAGGTACAAAGATATCTGCTATGTTATTTATACTGGTGACACAGATGCCACAGCCGAGAATATTCTTGAAGGTGCTTCTAGACGCTTCAACATCAGATTAAGCCAAGCTGTGAAATTTGTGTACTTGCGCAGGCGTTACCTAGTAGAAGCATCCCTTTATCCTCATTTCACCCTGCTGGGTCAGAGCTTAGGATCTGTGTTTCTTGGCTGGGAAGCTCTTATGCGGTGTATTCCTGATGTTTATATTGACTCCATGGGCTATGCTTTCACACTTCCTCTCTTTAAATATCTGGGAGGCTGTCAAGTAGGCTCTTACGTTCACTATCCTACAATCAGCACTGATATGCTTTCCGTAGTGAGGAACCAGAATGCTCGATTTAACAACGCAGCGGTCATTACCGCAAACCCCCTGTTAAGCAAACTGAAACTTGCCTATTATTACATTTTTGCTTCCATATATGGACTCGTTGGTTCTTGCAGTGATGTTGTCATGGTTAATTCTTCATGGACTCTCAACCACATTCTTTCCCTTTGGCGGTGCAGTGACCGCACAAGCATTGTCTATCCACCTTGTGATGTTCAGGCCTTCTTGGATATTCCGCTACATGAGGAAGAGAGCAGCATTAGAGAGCCCAGCATTGTCTCTGTTAGCCAATTTCGGCCAGAAAAAGACCATCCTCTGCAGATCAGAGCCTTTGCCAAACTGTTGGAGAAGAGCACAGGACAACAGCTACAGCCCAAACTCATTCTGATCGGGGGCTGCCGTAACTATGCAGACGAACAGCGTGTAAATGGACTGAAAAGGCTCTGTCAAGAATTGGGTGTTGAAAAAAGGGTAGAGTTTAAAGTTAACATTTCATTTGAAGAACTAAAGCAGCACCTGGCAGATGCAGCCATTGGGCTTCACACCATGTGGAATGAACACTTTGGGATAGGTAAGTACGTTCTACGCGTGGCCTATGAAAGTCTCTTCTTTGGCATTGCAACTGATGGGTCTCTTCCCTGCAATGGTTTGCAAAGAGTTACGCTGGTGTTTTCATCAATACTTCCTTTATAACTTATATTATTTAGACAAATTCAGTGCCAAAATGCCCTGGCTGTTTTGCATCAAAAGTTTTGTAGAAACATTCTCCAAAGCTTTTCCCCCCATTGTTGAACATACCTATTATGCTCAGCCTGCCATAAAGAACAGATTAGTGGAGAGCAGCCAAGTAAGCATCTCACAATACATACACTCACTGCTGTCCTCTGCGCACGTAGAGAGGCCAGGTGACTTGAATGTCTTCCTTTCCTTGTTGTTTTTCAAACCGTAGAGGGGGCACAGTCCCAGAGAACTACTGCTCTGGTGGCACTGCTTTGGCAAGACTTTTCAGAGTGAGAAGCATTCATGTAAAAGAAGAGGGGTGGAATAAACAAGAGAGGAGGAACCAGCTCAAGCCAATATCCTTTGGCAGAAACAACTGAACATTAGTGGCCAGTGATCTCTGTGGGCACAGCTAAGTTTAACCACTTTACTTGGGTAATTTAACAAAGAGTGTTTGATGGAGGCAAGTGGCTTGTGTCTCCACACGCACCCCTGTAATTGGACTTCCCTCCCATCATCCTTAGCTAGCTATAAGGAATAGGAGGGTTGCCAACCATTTGAAGACCTACAGGTGTGGAGAACTGTGGTTGCAATTCCTGAACAATTCCAGGAATAGCAGTCCTAAAAGATGACATAGAACACCCTGTATTCCTCTTTGCCCTGAAAATACACTTTGCTCTGTAGTCAAGAATGGCGCTTTCAGAACTGGACTGTCGTCCCTCATGGAAACCTGAGAGCCAAATCAGTTGCATTTGCAGTTTTTAAAATTAAAATCAAAAGGGAGTGTGGCAACTGCAAATAACTGTAATTTATTTCATGTCTCTTACAGGAATTGTTGAGTGTATGGCAGCTGGCACAATTATCCTTGCTCACAATTCTGGAGGCCCCAAACTGGACATTGTGGTGCCCTATGAGGGAGATATTACTGGCTTTCTAGCAGAAAATGAAGATGATTATGCAGACATGATGGCTCATATCTTAACACTGTCCTCTGCAAAAAAGCTAGAGATTAGACAAAATGCTCGGCAGTCTGTGAAAAGATTTGCTGATCGGGAATTTGAGGAAGCATTCCTATCATCTGTGGAACCATTATTTAAATAAAGTATCTTTATAGAAGATATGTGGACATATTTAAATCACTATAGTGATCTTCTATATTCTTCTAATTTACTTGATATACAGTAAAGAGTATATTATTCTGAGACACTACTGTGTGAGAGTCAAGATATGTTTTCTTCCCAACTCTGCAATTTCTTTTTATTTTACAAGATTGTACAGGAAATAGTTACAGACTAAGCTGTCTTAAGGTCAAAATATACTACAGCTCAGCTTGCTCTTGTGTGAAGTTAGGTGTTTAAATTGCAGGTGTGAATCAGTAGGTGATCATGATTCTACCATTCTGGAATCTGACCTTTTATAAAGAGGTCATTTCGGTGGGAAACTAGGTTATACACTTCTTTGGCAGCTTGTTTTATGTACAAGGGTTTTGTTTTTGCACATCAGGTATTCAGTTCTCCACCTGCAATATGACACTTGTCACTTTAATTATAATTAGGCTTGCTGTGCTGCTGATGTCCGTTAAGATCAGCATTAGAATAGACAACAAGCAAAGAGAGTATGCTGGACACATTGCCCATACAATTTGGGAGTATGGACTCAAAAGCATTTTGTCCATATTGCTTATTCACCAGAAACTTCTTTGGAGGGAAGTAGGTAACTACAGATTACTTGAACAAGAAATTACTTCTATGGAATATTACCAATAGGTATAGTGGCAGATCTCTAATCAATTACAGAAGAGTAATGAGAACAACAAAGATGGAGTATTTATTTCTAAGTAAGATGCAATCCCCCTTGTTGTGTGTTTCTTGTTTGTAAGGTTTTACAAAGACTACTTGAAAACACTTAAATAATACTGTAGTGAAAAGCAACATGAAATCTATTAAACAAGAAGAATGAAGAACTAATATTTTCATGTAAATATACATTGGGATTAAAGAGAGATTAATAGTTTGAGTCAGGATTTACTCATGCACTTAAGTCTCTTTCATTATTAGACCATGTTTTTTCAACTACTGAGAATCCCATTTCAGTTATGTGTTTCAGAAGAAGCACATGTTTCCTACAAGGTGACCCTTAATACAGATGCAAATAATTGCTGCTGTTTCTTAATAGCCACAATTGTGTTAACTGATTGCTCCTTCCTGTTTATCTTCAGCCAGCTTGTTATCATTTTCCAAAATATCATTAGCTTTGTTATATTCATTCTTTGCATTTTCTTTTTTCGGTTCATCTGTATCTGCTAACTCAACTGCAGTTTTCAAAGTCTCCTCTTCTTGAGAAGTAATAACTTTTTCCAGAGATTCTACCAGCTCATCCCTCAGTTCATCTTCAGATTCTTCAAAGTTTCTGTATAGTTGATGAGAGAAAATAGGTATTTGATTTACGGTCTTTAGTCAGCTTATCAAAATGTTGAATTTTCAAACTGAGTAAGATGTTTATTACAATTACAGTCAAACCTCGCATAAAGAGCGCCTCGCTTAAAGAGCAGAATTTTCTCTGAATGTTCGATTCACTTAACAAATAAAACCAACCAAAAACTCGTTTAACAAATAAATTGGGGTTCGCATTCCCCCCCTCCCCCTTTGGTCACTTCCAATGGTGTTTCGCTTAAAGAGCAAACTCGCTTAAAGAGCAATCCTGTGGAACGCATTATGCTCTTTAAGCGAGGTACAACTGTATTTGCAAATCTGAAGGTCTTGGTCATGTATTTGACAGCCTGATGTAATTTTCATGCAAGGGTGCAGAGTTCTGACTAGATTCATAGCTTGGGCATGATACATGAAAGCATAGTTTAAATCAAAAGACTATAAAGGATTGTAGAGTTTCTAAAGCAGGGGTCAGCAACCTACATTCCCAGCGCCAAATAACCCAGCCCCCGCCCTCGCTCCAACTGCCACTGCCAGAAGTGGCTGCAGACATGTTTACGGTGGGGGGCCATCAGTCTAGCCCCCTCAGCTGAGGGAGCGTGACCCACCCCCACTTAAAAAGGTTGGAGACCCATTCTAAAGGATCAAAAAATTTATTACAGAGAAGTTGGATGTAGATCTCAAACTCTGATATGTTAGTATTTTAGGGCAGAATCCTATTGACTTGGTGCCCGCACAAAAATGACATGATTAATTAGGCTCTTGGACAAGGAAGTATTCGTATCTTGTGACACAAGAAGTCCCTTTTACTGGAACAGAACAATCTCAGGTTTTCACAAGCCAGAGATAATGCAGAGCAGTGTGGGTGGAGCATAACACTAACTGTGCTCGAAACTAGCACAAGAATCTTTTCCGTAACAAACTAATATAGCTGTCCCTTTCAAAGCCTTATGATTACAGGAGCTGCCTCAATTCTTGTTAAGGCATTTCTAAAGTTTCTTGAGGCAGTGTTGAAATAGAAGTGACCTCAATATGGAGCTGTTTATTCACAACTTAAACTTGTAGGCACTTGGAGCAGACCATGAATTGAGTAGACATGTGGTCTCCAGGAGGACTTGTGGGAGGCAGCTGCATACAGTACTTGAAAACAGCTAAGATCTGTAGTTTATGTTTAAATGCCCAAACCAAGATTAAAGATACTTATTTAATAGCTGCCTTCCACTACAATAGTGCTCAAGTAAATATCTGAAAAGTTCTCTATATTGCAATAATGTTGGTTAATAGCTTCACATAGCATTTATCACCTGTATTATCAGTTAACTCTCTTAACATACATTAGTATGGTATATTAAACATGAATTGAACCATATGTTGGTCAAGCAACATTATGGCTTTGTTGTCTCATGTAAAATGAATTCCATTCCAATTTCTTCCCCTAGGTAACAATATTAAACTGGTGTGGTTGCTAAGTCTTTGTGGACTTGCCACAAATCTTAAGATTTGAAATACAGTAAAACACTGGATAACGATTAGATCGGATAACGCTAAAATAGCATAACATTAAGTAATCTGGGGAGGAGAATTGGATCGAATAACGTTAAGGTCCTATGGGAGGGATTGGATAACAACCGCTAACGCCTGTGCAGTTACAATGTATCTCTATGGAGCTTTAATGTTATCCGATCCATCCCATAGGATTTTAACATGGATCGGATAACACTAAAAATCGGATAACACCAAGGCTTGAGGAACCAAGTTTTAGTGTTATCCGATGTTTTACTGTATCTCAAAAAGACTTACTGAGCAAGAATCTTTATGCTAACCTTACACAAAAGAAAGAATTTGAAGATGCATTCATGGCCACGACTTACGTGTCGTCATCATCAGATCTTGGTTCAAATCTGTCTTCATCCACTTCAATTGCTGGATTCATTTCTGCATCAATTTCATCATTTTTAGGAGTCTGCAGACTTACTGTCTCCTCTAGATAGAAAAATATTTCAGTTAATTGACTTTATTGTGATTTTCATCTAGCAAGCCACTTTAATTGAAGAGCAAAGAGCAACATGAATTTTTTAAGAATCCAAAATAAATTTCTCTACATTTTTTCACAGTAAGGTGGCCTATCGATATATTTGGCATCTAAGGCAACTATTTAGAAGAGTCAGGAGAGGTTTGTCTAAAACAAAAATGCCACTACCATCATCAGGGATTATATTATGCAATTGCAATAAATATGAATCTCAGAAGTGACTATCAAACAGGAAACTAAACTTATTGAGCTCTTCACCTTGGCACATTGTGTCACCACAGCATTCTGCTTCTGCTAACATGTTCATTAGTGTCCCAGGTGATTCTTGGCTCCATTTTCTCCTGATTTCAGGGAATCCTGATGGCAGCATGATTACCTGGCCCGCTGAGAAAAAGGATACATTTACTCCCTGTAAACTATAATATCCATGTAGACTTGTTGGTACTACTGCAATTCAACTCCAAGCATCAGAAACTTCCTTTCCCTCTGCTTTCCTTCTGTTTTCTTGCTCCTATGTCTCCAGACGGAGTTGCTGCCCTTTAGGAATAATCTAGAAACATGGCTGGCGGGGCTGGTCTGGGGTCTGGGTTGCTCAATGACCCCAGCTCGCTGGCTGATTTAAGCCCCCTCTCACCCTTAACATTTTAATCAGTAAGATGTAGTATTTTTTTTAAATTAATATTTTAAAATTTTAATCCTTCAGTTTTTAAATTGAGGTTTTTAGGGAATGTTTGTATGTCTTCGTTGCTGTGTTTTCTATGATGTGTAAACTGCCCTGAGCTACCTCGGAGAGGAGGGTGGTGGATAAATATGAATGAATGAATAAATAAATGATTTGCCTTTCTAAATACAAGTCACTCTGTTGTTTCTTCCTCTAAGTAGTAGCTAGAAAAGAATACACTTTCTGAAGACAGATTCTCCCACTGAAGTGGGATCATACATTTTGAAAGGAAACACAAGACTATAGAATAGTCTATTTGGCTTTGGAAGTACTGTATAAAGTTTTCCTGTGGTGGTGATGGGTATTCAGAGTAGGCTACCTCCATTCAGTATCATTACAGGTCTATGCAAATTAGACACATCTGGAGGTCTCCCCCATCTTCAGCTCCTGTTTAGGCCGTGTCTGCTGTTCAGATAGCAAACTATTCAAAACTTCATATTCCAGGATACTGATTCCCAATCTTTGACCTCCAGATGTTATTGGACATCACCTATCAGAAACTCAAGCCAACATGGACAAGGCAACAGCAGCGAAAGGATCCAAGGATAGAAATCACTGCTTTAGGTCTTTATTCATAATTTATAAGCTGGATAGTTTCTTCATTCCAAGCATTTAGTTAGACAAGGCAGGAAGATATACCAGGCCTCTTTTCTCTAGCTAACATCTGTCCATCATCTAGGTCTCTCAATGGATTGTGAACAAGCCAACAGGCCAGATACTGAGTTTCAGCACAGGTTTGGGGGCATTTCAAACAGGATTGGGGGGGGGGGAGAGAGAGACAATCTATAGGATAATCCCTTATTGTGGTGAGAATCTTATCACAGGAAGTAATAAAAAAGACCTTCCATTGGCTAAAGCTGAGAATTTTGGTTCTCCTTCGTGTTGTTTGGGGATGCACACTGATGGGTTCTGCGCCTGCGCTGAATCCGGAGCGGAGCTGGAAAGCTGATTGGATAAAGAGTTTTGAATGTGGGACCGCCCACCATGCCCAACCCCTTTAGGCGCCATTTCGCGCTCTCCCCTCAGTTTGCTTTTTTCCGCTGCGCAAGCAGGAGCCTGGAAAAAAAGCTGTGAGTACTTTGCTGAGATTGTCTCAGAATCTTCCAAATTTTCCTACTTTACAATTTTTCTCGGACTAGGGGACTTGTTCCCTTGGTCCTCGTGTGGCTGGGGCTCGCCCTCAGCCGCCGTTTAAAAAAAAAAAAAAAAAAAAAGACCAACATCTCGTGTCGGGGCCTCCCGGCCGGGATAATTTTTTCTCTTCGGCCATCTACTTCGGTGGATGGCCTCAGCGGCAGCGTTCAAGCAGTGTCCGTCCTGCAAGAGAAAGTTCCCTAGCTCGGACGGGCACGTGCGTTGTCTTCGCTGCCTCGGGGAGAGTCACCAGGTCCAGACCTGCGAAGTCTGTCGCGGCTTCTCGAAGGCCGCCATCAAGAACCGCCAGTACCGCCTTCAAGCCTACCTCATGGAGGCCGCACTGGCACCACCGGCTCCCCCAGCTCCAGAGCAGGCCGCTTCCACGTCTGCTCCTTCAACCTCCGCTTCTTCTTCCAGGCCCTCGGCCTCTGAACTGTTCAGGCGGAAGAAGGAGCAGGAGAAGAAGAAGAAAGACAAAAAAGAGAAAAAGAAGCGCCGTAGCTCTTCGTCTTCTCTTCCTCCGACCCCGGCACCGGCTCAACTTTCGCCGCCACGCTCCCTAGCATCCGCCCCGGTCGCAGCTCCACCTACGCCAGGAAGGATGTCGACCGAGGCCCGGGACGCCACGCCGGAGAGGGCCCACAGCCCTCCACCGCCGCCGGAGACTCCTCCACCTGTACCACCGCACAGGTCTTCCTCCCTCCGCAGTCCTTCCGTGGTTCCTGGTCCGGCTACCGAACCGCCGCCCCAGTTGAGCCTCATCGCCCCGTACATCGAGGCGATGGTGCGGAAACTGCACACCGAGCTCTACGGCCCGCAGACGACACCGTGGGAGCGCCCTCTGCTCTCACCACCAGCCACGGAAGCACCACCGCTCCGTGAGGAGGGCCCCGCACCGAAGCGGCAGAGGGTGGAACAGGCGCGGTCGGAGGCCTCTCTCCCTCCGTACCAGCTGCCTTTGCCGGGGAGCGATCCGAGATCCGCCAGGCCGTACTGGTCGGACTCGGACCCCGAGGTCTACCTGCCACCGCCCAGCGTCTCGGCGCGGTCAGGAGACTCCGACTCGTCGGATCAGGAGGAGGAGCAGCATCAGCCACCGCCGGTTGCGGTCGACAAGTCCCCGGACGACAACATCGGCGCCGTCCACGGATCCCAGCCGGAGGATTTGAAGACCTACACCGGACTGATCACTCGCCTCGGATCCACCCTTGGGATTCGGGCGGAGGCTCCCCCGGACGACTGTGAGGATGTCGTCTGCGGCTTGGCCGACCGCAAGGAGTTGGTCCCCGTCCGCCTCGGACTGCTCCCTAAGATTGCGAAAGCGGCCAAGGAGGTGTGGAAGAAGCCGGTTTCTTCGCACTCCGTATCCAACAGAGTGGACTCTATGTACAGACTGCTGGACGATTCCAACTTTCTGCACATTCACCCGGCACCGAACTCCCGAGTGGTCAAGGGCTCCCAACACCGGACGCCGATCAGCAGCACTCCCATCCCGTCGACCCAAGAGGGGAAGAAGCTGGACGCACTGGGCAGGAGGGTCTACGCCAATGCCTCCTTGTCCTTCCGTGCGTCCAACTACGCGACGGCCATGGGAGGCTACCAGTGTCGACTCTGGGAGCAAGCGGAGTCGTTCAAGTCCCTACTGCCACCTGATCGACAAGCGGACTTTGAAAAACTCTGCATGGAGGGCAACCACCTCTCCCTCCAGCAAATCCGCACCGGCCGCCATGTCACCGAGTCGGAGGCAAAAAACTTGGCCTCCGCCATCCAGCTCCGTCGCCACGCCTGGCTCCGTTCGGCTAACCTGCAGGACGATGTCAAGCGGCTCGTGGAGGAGCTCCCCTTCGATGGCGAGGGCCTCTTCGCCAAGGAGACCGACACCTCCTTGGGAGAGCTGAAAGGGGACTACGCCACAATAAAACAGCTCCGCCCTCCACACCGTGGGTCCGGCCGTTACCATCAGGACCAGCCGTCGACGTCTCAGGCGGGCCCATCCTATCAACCTCGCCCGCCACAGAGACAAGGGGACTACTCCCGGTTCCAGCCCTACCGGCAGCGCCAACAACCCAACCGTCCACGCTACCAGCAACGGCCTCAGACTGGCAAGCGTACGGAACGGAAGGGCAAACAACGTGTTTGACTCTTCCGTGACCGAGACTCTACCCTACCGCCCCCTTTCCGACTACCTATCGGCGTGGTCTGCCATCACCACAGACCGATGGGTTTTAACCATCTTAGACTCTGGCTACGCGATCGAGTTCGAGAGATGCCCTACTGTCGGACGGATCCGCATCACCGATCCATCCCCACCGCTCCAGGAGGAACTAACAGCTCTCCTAGAGAAGGGCGCCATAGAGCCGGTCGCAGCGTCGGAGTCTCACGAAGGGTTCTTCTCCCGATACTTCCTTGTGGACAAAAAAGACGGGGGGGCACGTCCCATCCTGGACCTCCGTCTTCTCAACAACCATATCGACGCGAGGAAGTTCCGGATGGTAACCCTTCACTCCATCCTCCCGCTGATCAACCACGGGGACTGGTTCACCGTCATCGACCTGAAGGACGCCTACTTTCACGTGTCCATCAGGAGGGAACATCGTCGTTTCCTCCGATTCCAGGTGGGCGGCAACATCTACCAGTACACATGCCTACCCTTCGGCCTCTCCACCGCTCCGAGGGTATTCACGAAGTGCATGGCACCGGTGGCTGCTCATCTGCGACTGCAAGGCGTCCAGGTGTTCCCGTACATAGACGATTGGTTGATCTGCTCCCCGACCCAACAAAAAGCCAAGGACGACGTTGCACATTGCCTCGCCCTTATGCAGAGCCTCGGTCTGCGGGTCAACTTCAAGAAATCCCAGTTGACCCCCACTCAACGAATAGAATACATCGGAGCCGTTCTAGACTCTCTGGCTCTAAGAGCCTACGCCCCAACCAAACGTCTGCTCGACATCCGCACAGTGGTGGCACGGATCCAGGGCAGACGCGGGTCCGTGCGAGGGACGCCCTCCGTTTGCTAGGACTCATGGCGTCGACCACGGCGGTGGTCTCGCACGCCAAACTCAAGATGCGCTCCCTCCAGTCGTGGTTCCTCTCCTCCTTCAACGGCACCCACGACAACCTCGGGAAGTGGCTCACACCGACTCCCGAACTCCGAGACCAGTTAAACTGGTGGACAATGGACCAGAATGTGACCGCGGGGAGACTCTTCACCCTTCCCGCACCGTCCATCCAAGTCACCACCGACGCGAGCACCCACGGATGGGGTGCGTGCTGCCGCGGACTACGGATTCACGGCATATGGACACCCGAGGAAGCCGACCACCATATCAACTTCCTCGAGCTGCTAGCGGTGTGGAAGGCGATGAGGTCCTTCAGACCGTCGATCGCGGGCAGTGTGGTGCAGATCGCCTCGGACAACACCACGACACTAGCCTATCTCAACCGGCAAGGAGGGACCAAGTCTCTCTCCCTCCTCTACCTGACCGTCCAGATGTGGGAGTGGTGCCTGAAGGTACATGTGTTCCCCATAGGTGTCCACATCCAGGGCACCCTGAACTCCGATGCAGACTCCCTGAGCCGCAAAGGGACGGCGATGCACGAGTGGGAACTGGACGAATCGGTGTTCGACCGCCTGTGCCGACGGTGGGGCACACCGACCCTAGACGTTTTCGCGTCACAGACCAACTCCAAGTGCCGCCGTTACTGCTCCCGAGCAGGGATCGGCCACGGATCGGAGGGCGATGCCTTCATGGTGCCGTGGCACCAGGAACTGCTGTACATGTTTCCACCGATCCCTCTCATCCAACGGGTCCTGATACGGATCCGTGCGGAGAACGCCTGGACGATCCTGGTTGCCCCGTCCTGGCCGCGCCAGCCGTGGTTCCCACTACTCCAAACCCTGGCTTGCGATCGTCTCCGCCTACCCACCGATCCGAATCTCCTCCGCATGGAAGACGGTCGGATCCTTCACTCCGATCTGCCGAGCCTACACCTGACGGCCTGGCTTATCCGCCCAACATAGCACGGATCCTTGATCTGTCAAGGAAACCTTCCACACGGAAGTCCTACGATGCCAAGTACCGTCGCTTCACTGACTTCCTAGCATCCAGCGACCGCACCGTGGACTCCGCATCCCTGCAGGATGTCATGTCCTACCTCCTGCACCTCGCCGAGTTGGGATCCGCACATTCATCATTAAAGGTCCACCTAGCTGCTGTGGTCGCCAAGGCCCCACCTTCTTCAGTATTGTCCTCCGCCTTCAGAGACAAAACTGTTAAAAGGTTCCTTCAAGGGCTACGCAACGCCTATCCTCCAGTGAAGATACCACCCCCTCAGTGGTCCCTCACTACAGTGCTCACCGCACTCACGAAGGCACCCTTTGAACCCATGGCTTCGGTGGACATTAAATTTGTTTCCTACAAGACTGCTTTCCTTGTAGCTATCACTTCTGCCCGACGGGCAGGGGAGCTGGCAGCCCTTCGGTCTGACCCTCCTTTTCTCAAGTTCTACCCTGACAGGGCAGTATTGCACCCAGATCTGACATTCCTGCCCAAGGTCCTGACTGAATTTCACCTGGCCCAAGCCATCACGCTTCCAGCATTCTTCCTGAATCCCTCGTCTCCACAAGAGAGAGTGTGGCACTCGTTGGATGTCAGGAGGGCTTTGCTGTTTTACACCCAGAGGACTGCGTCCTTCAGGAGAGCAAAACAACTGTTTGTGGCTTATGGTGGCAAGACTAAGGGACAGCCTCTGTCTGCCCAGAGACTATCTAAATGGATCTCAGGTACCATTTACCTGGCCTATCAGATGTCATCCCTGCCACCTCCGCCTCATGTCCGGGCTCACTCCACCAGGACACTGGCTTCCTCCACTGCATTCCTAGAGGGCATCCCGATGGAGGATATCTGCAAGGCTGCCACTTGGTCCAGGTCCTCCACCTTCATCACCCACTACCGGGTTGATACAAGGTCCGCCCCTGATGTCAGACGGGGCAGGTCCATCCTGACGGCTGGTCTCCGATCCTCTTCGCTGATGACCGCCCATCCATGATGCCATCGCGCTCTCCTACATCTCAGGACGCCGGCTGCCCACCATCCAAGTAAGTGAGCTTGTTAGTCACCCATCAGTGTGCATCCCCAAACAACACGAAGGAGAAGGACAGGTTTCACTTACCAGTAACTGTCGTTCTCCGAGTATGTTGTTTGGGGATTCACACAACCCAACCCTGCCTCCCCTCAGGGCTGCCGGCCTGAGATGGCCTTAGGCTTAGCGGGCAGCTTTAATATCAAACTGAGGGGAGAGCGCGAAATGGCGCCTAAAGGGGTTGGGCATGGTGGGCGGTCCCACATTCAAAACTCTTTATCCAATCAGCTTTCCAGCTCCGCTCCGGATTCAGCGCAGGCGCAGAACCCATCAGTGTGAATCCCCAAACAACATACTCGGAGAACGACAGTTACTGGTAAGTGAAACCTGTCCTTATGTTGTGGTTAATAAACCTTTTTCAAAGCAACTCAAAATACTTGTAATTTGTCTCTGTTAAGGAGTTCTGTGGACAAAATACAATTACTGTATCTTTGTTTCTGATACACACACACACACACACACACACACACACACACACACACACACACACACACACACACACACACACACACACACACACACACACACACACACACACACACACACACACACACACACACACACACACACCTGAGAAGCAGGATAAAACAAAACAAATATGGTTATTTAATGGGTTCTGATATTTGTATAAATAGATTTGAACAAGATAGCAAAATTGAACTGGAAGAGTCTTCTTGTCTACCTGAACATATTTTTTTAGTGATGCCATCCTCACATTCTGAAAATCACTGAAATACTACATTGAGCCACATTAGAGAGCTTTACTGAAATACCCACTAAATTTCACACCTATAATATGTTGCTATACAGTTGTACCTCATACAATGATTTTAATCTGTTCCACAGGACTCATTATAGGAAACAATTGCTATACAATGCATGCATCGTACAGTATAGCGATTTTCCCTATGGGATGCATCATACAACGATTTTTATTTTGCTAAGTGGTTTTTCCCATTGAAAATTTGTTGTACGATTTTTTTCCTTATGGAAAATTGTTATGCAGGACGCCATCCCCCCCCCCCCCTCTAATTGTTATGCAATTTCGTTGCTATACAGGGCGACTGTTGTATGAGGTTCCACTGTATGTGCAGAAGCATGCACAGATATCAACATATGTGCATGCTTGTGCTATCAAGTCACAACTGACTTACAGTGACCTTAAAGGACTCTCCAGGTAACTGATTCTTTGAGTAGTCATCTATGGAGCCACACATTTGGCTTTGTACCTGTGCAGAACCAGTTCTTAGAACTTGCTAGAGATGAGCTCCCCCGTCCTCTCTTTTAGTGGGAGATGAAGAAATGTTTTACCTCACAAGGTAAACCTACATCCTCTGAGTATAGTATCCATTATCCTACATTGCCTGGTGGGCAGCGGTCCATGGGGTTGAAAGGGTCAGAATCAACTGCGACTGAACAACAAAACCCTACTACAGCACACTAGGTATCACACTGGATACACGGTTACTTTCTTCAATCAAGACAACAATTGAAAAGGTTTTACAAAGGTCACCTTCTTCCACAATAGGGCACTCAGAGGTGAGATCTGCCTTCTCTAGAAGACTGAGCAGAGTCTGTGGAGCTAAAGCTTTCCAATGTTTTCTGTTTCCTGTGGTATCATCTTCCCTGTCAAGAGCTAAATGGAAAGAGGATATTTTAACATGTTTAATTTTTTAAAATGTGTGCTGGTTATGATACATCAAGGGCCAGTTTTTACAGCAACAATAACAACACCCCATTCAGTACATGATTTTTCAGCAGAGTTCTTGCACTAATGTATCAGCTCAACATGTTGAGCAGATGCATGGTAGGAAATATTTTCTGGCCAAAATTAAAAAACAACAGTTGTGTAAATAACTACTGAGCAATACAGATGTATCTAATATAATTCACAGGCTGAACATATAGGAGTGCAAGTAGCAGTTATGATGAAAGACAGCTCATAAACAAGCCTAGTGAAATCAAGAAACATACCTAATTTCCAACTGCATACTTTTTCCAAGGCTTTGTCTATGGAATTGCCATCGTTGTCTCTCAGTTTTTTCTGAAGGTTGTCCCCATCTTCAAAAGTCAAGGTGTCAATGAGTTTATTATGGTCCTGAAATCCATTTAAAAAAAACCTCATACTGAGAATTTCTTTAACCCAATCATACTACTTAACTTTCTAAAAGATGTTTCATTCAGGAAAAATAAGCAAAATAAAGGTATTGCAGTAACCCAATTGATGGACGCAAGTGCAATCATTAATTGCGGATCATGTCAAATCCTTGACATGCATTCCTTTCAATGACAGTCGCATCTAAACAGCACATGGAATTTCTTTCTGAATTGTTGAGCCTTTCCAAACCTTTCTTTTAGGAGGAAACAACTACAGAATAATACAGATTATTTTATAGCTACAGTTTTGAAAACTGATTTTAGAAATATTGCCTTACAAGCTAATTCATGGATCCTGATGTGCAATAAAACACATCATCTCTGCATTTCAGGCTGCCTCAAAGTCCAAATGAGGGAGACATACAGACTGTTTTTCTTTCCTGAAAGATTGGTTGGTTTTCACAAACTGACAATTTATCTCTCTGTTTCAAGCAGGCAGAATAATTCTGTGCCCAAAATGATATCCATGCAATTGCAACCAGTCACTAAGTTATATGTAACAGACCAAAGTTATACCTCTTCCTCTTCCTGGACACTGTTCATATCTGGAATATCAGCTTTAAAATCAAGCTGAAACTTTATACCTCCCTAGGGGAAAAGAAAAAGAAAGATTATCGTTTCTGGGTTCTATTCAACTTTGTTACCTTCAATGGTGAAAAGTTATTTAATCCATCAGAAGTGTCCATGTGCAGAAAGGGGCAACAAAATCATTTTCATGGATTCTGCTTTCCCACTGGACCAAATCTACATTCTACAAACACAGGACCCAAATGTTCTGTTAAGACTGACTGGCAGAGACTCTCCAGGATTTCAGGTAAGCACCTCTAATCTATCTGGAGGCATCATTCACTGAACCTTAGACAAGCAGAACAGATTGTCTATAACTGATCTTAGTGCTTCCCTAGGGTTGGAGAACATTTTGGAATAACAAGAAGCATACAAGGTTGCTGAAGAAAGAGTGCAAAATTCACCTGATTTCCTTGAAGACTACTGGATCAAAAAAACTTTTTATCACAATAGAGGTACAATTAGATACAAATATCAGCATTTTAATAAACTGCAAACATAAGTAAGAACAGTCACAGATGTATTTTAAAAAACACTATGCCACCCTACTTCTTGTTACAGGTTTGAAAAGTGCTAACAGCTATAGAGTTACCTGGAATCCCATTTTTAGAGCTGCCAAGGAAAAAATACAGGCTAGACTGAAATAATGTAGTATCTGTTAATATAAACTGCAAATAAATTATATAAATATTGAACCTTTGCTTTGCGTTTTATTTCAAAAACATTTCTCTCCTGCAAGTTATTCAGTCCAGTCCAGTCCACGCACTGTTCCACATCCTAAAAGAGAAAATAATGTTTTGACATACAGATGCACTTCCAACCAGGAATGTGGTATATTTATGTTGCATTTTTATAAATGGATAGGGAAACAAGCCAACAACTTTAGTACATGGAGTCTTTTACAGAATTTAGATTAAACAAATAACAGATTTTATAAAATTGTAGAAAGCTGAATTCCATCAACTGACACACACAGGAGTCAGTTTGTATAATGGGGTTTCTGGCTCCATTCCTCCCCACTCTAGCCTCCCAAACTTCCACAGCAGATCTGCAGGTACATGGGTAAGGGGAGGAAATCTATTCAACCAGCAATATCCATTTAACTCATAATTAAATACAGTCCACAACCCCATGTCTGCTAACATTAGGTACAACAGCAAGATCCTTGCTATGATCTTTTCAAATAATTTGAAATCATATATTTTCCACCGTAAATATGGACACTTCAGCTACTCCACTAAAATTCTGCATTGTCTAATACGCACTGATACCTCAAATTGTTCATTTTTCCCTCCAGGATCATCATCAATATGAGCTGTATGGTCTTCAGTCTTCCTTGGTTTCACGATATATGTTTTATCTTTTATCTTTTTATTTTTCTGTAAGATAGCAATGGTTTTAAAGCTTAATTAAATATACATTCCCAGCTCAGGAAATGGAGGCAGAGTTATCTGCATTTTATACATTATAGAGTTTGCAGGATTTAGAATTTTATAATAAAATGGAAATATTAGCGAAATAATGAAAATGAGATACAGAGTCTCTCCACATACACAGAGAACTAAACCAGGGGTTCCCAACCTATGGCCCATGGTGCCAAATAATCTGGGCCCCGCCACAGGCGGAATCGGCCACAAACTCATTTATGGTTGTTGTAAATGCATTTACAACAGCTGTAAATGAGTCTGCAGTAGTTGTAAATGCTTTTACGACAGCCATAAGTGGCAGGGGGACAACCAGTCTAGCTCCCTCAACTGTTTGAGGGAGCGTGACTTGGCCCCCAACTTGAAAAGGTTGAGAACCCCTGAACTAAACCATTAAAAGTTTTGGTCCAATTCTGGCATAATTTCTTTCTTCCCTCTAATTCTGGTTAAGGTTCACTCAATTTAGATACATTGTAGGAAAATCGATGTCAAAATATTAGGCTTGCAAATATAACTCATATAACATCAATCGTTTGCAAACTGCAACCTCCTCTTATAAATATGTTTGGAGGAGGACCAAAGTGTTACAGACAGATCTTTAATGGTTGGATCTAGCAAAATTGTCCAGAACAGAAATCGTCTTTCTGTCAATTGTTTATAAGGAAAAAGGCATGTTAAGGCTTTGCAAAGGCAGCAAAGAGTCTTAATGCATCTCTAAGACTAATGGGTTTTGTCTAGCATGAGCTTTCATAAGTTTCTTCCTGAGATGTATGAAGCACATTTTCCAAGCCATATCAACAGTGCACATGAAAAAGGAGTGATGGCTATGGGTAGTTTTTGAACTACCACAGGTTCTCTATTGGATGGGTAGGGTAAGGGGGTATTTGCTAAATCTTCCTTATCTGTGTCTCTTGAAAATCTAATTGGGAGGGACGAGTAGAAAAGCAGATTTTTCAATTGCTTCTAATAAACACTGATAAATCACTAGCTATAGTTAGAAAAGGAATCTGCACTGCCTTTGTTGAATTGCTTGTACATAAAATAGCAGCTCTGGTCTCTATTTGCTATTTGCCCCAAATATTATATCATTTCCAATTCTTTCCACTGACTTTTGAAATTAAAATGGCAGGATGGAGTCTTAACTGCTTAGATGCTCTTTCAATCTGGACATTCTTAAAAGATTCAACTATAACTGCACTACATGATTCATGTTCATGTTTCCCTCATCTTCCTCATATGTGTCTTTTCCCCCCATCTTCCACACTGAAAATATTTAAGCCTTTACTGACATGAGGTCCATTAATAAAAGTGTACAAAAAAGAACTAATATATTTTCACACACCCACACCCAAAAAAAAAATTAACCAACTTAAATGTATCCAGTTCTTCTGGCACCAACATATTTCTTCTTTTTATTCTTCATTCCTTACTGTTCATATTACAGTACTGTACTTCTTTACTTCCTGGCCTTCACTTCTAATTTAGGGAGATGTTATAAAAACTTTTTTTCCCTCTCACTTGCTCTCTTTCCCTCTCTTTTTGTCTGCTTGATTTATTTCTGTTCTTGTCACTAAATGTGAAAGTGGGGTCTTATTTCAAGAAGATTTTATTTATCTATATATAGATAGATATACAAATGGGAAAAAGGGGATCATTAAAAGATTAAGTCTTTCTTTATGCTATAAATTACTCTGTCTTCCAAATTCAGTTGTATTGTAATGATAAAACTGGCATCTTTTAAAAAAATACTATAATTGGCACAAAAATGTAAATTACTTCACATTCACATCTTATAGACTATAGTTCATGAAAGCTCATACTGAAATAAGTGTTATTGCTTTTGTTTTTATTTCTGATAAGACTGCACAATCCAAAGACCTGGTGCAGGGGTATCTTCAACTAAGCAGGAATCCTATTTAATAGTGAACATAGTAACAGCTATCCTGTAAGCTCTTTTTCAATCTCTTTTAATGTTTAGGTAAAGGTAAAGGTAAAGGTAACCCTTGCTCAAAGGTCAGTCGTACTGTAAGCGATGGTGCTCATCTCTGTTTACAGGAAAAGAGCCAGCTCTGTCTGCATCTGCAGATGTTTCTGTGGACATGTGGCAGGCATGACTAGAGATGAAACACTGTTTACCTTCCCACCACAGTGGTACCTATTTATCTACTTGCATTTTCTTGTTTTCAAACTGGTAGGTTGTCAGGAGCTGGGACAGAGACAGGAGCTCACTCTGTCATACAGCACTCGGGTCTCAAACTGCTGAACTTCCAGTCAAGTTCAGCATCTTAACCACTAAACCACTGCAGTCCCTCTTTTAATGTTTAATTACCATTTTATCAATATTTGATTATATTACATTAACAAAGTGTATATTAAAAGAAGTACAGTAAAACCTCAGATAACACTAAAACCTGGTTCCACAAGTCTTGGTGTTATCCGATTTTTAGTGTTATCTGATGCATGTTAAAATCCTATGGGATCCATAGAGATACATTGTAACCACACAGGCTTTAGCGGTTGTTATCCGATGCATCCCATAGGATCTTAATGTTATCCGATGCAATTCTTCCCCCCAGATTGCTTAATGTTATGCGATTTTAGTGTTATTCGATACTAATCTTATCTGAAGTATTACTGTACTGTAAACTTTTTCACTTATCACATTATAAGTTCTTCACATTCTAGAAATGAAAGTTGAAAAGTTATGGTACTCTTTCGGTGCAGGGGAATTTACCTCCAGTGCTTCTGCTTTAAGTTTAATCTCATGCATTTCACTGTGGTACTGCTGGCGAATTTTCTTTAGCTGTTCCAGGTATTCCTATTGAATGTTGTTAAATTAAAAAAAAATATATGCACACAGGTACAGTATAATCAGAAAGAACACATGAAATATAGCAACATACAGACTAAGGCCATTTTCTACACATGTCTAATCAGAATCCCACTGAATTCAAGGCAGGTGAATGAATAAAATGGAGGTCTAAATATTTAAGTGTACATATAAAAAAGCAGCTACTCCTTTACTAGCTATTTCCCACATCATAATTTATTAACAAGTCTGTATCTTATTAGGTTTCAGGAACTTGGGAGACTTTGAAAGCATGATGTAGAGTAGGGTTTCTCAACCATTTTGTGTCACAAGCTGGACAACTCCCCCCTCCTCCGAGACAGCTGAGCGGGCCAAAACACATGATTTTCCCCTGCCGCAAATCATGGTGAGCACATTTGTGCATGTGTGGGCACATTTATGGCTGTCATAAACACGTCTGCTTCTGGGGTCATCGCTGTGGGCCAGATGGAATGGTGTTGGGGGCTGGGGCTGTTAGTTGCAAACCCCTGATGTAGAATGTTCATTATCGATGAAGATTTTTTAAAATGTGCCTTTAAAATAAGCCACCTGGGAGTTGTTAAGTGGCTGGTCAGCTAGCTGAAAAAGTAAATGTTGAAACCCTTGATCTTATCTATAATAACTTTGTGTAGCCTAGTCTTAGTTAAGAATAGACATATTATTTATGAACAACCCAGAATTATATCAACAGGATGGATGGCTCCAGAACTTGCAAAAATACTTTTAGTCAAATGAAAAGTATACCCATCTTTTGAAAAACATCATCATCTGTAATCTCTCCTCACTGCAAGACAAACACAGGGTAAAGACTTTGCTATAGCTTTGTTACCTGGATCTATGTGAACCCTGTATCCTGGTGGCTGATGAGTGTGTGAAATAAGCAGGCTGATTATTTTACACACTTCTCTTAACTCACAACCAAATGAAGCACTGCTAGTCGTGTTCAGAATAAATAATCCAGACCAGTCATTTTTCTTACCTGCTCCTTCATGTCATTTCTTTGAGCAACAGCTCTTTGATAGGCTTTGATCTGCTGCCCCTCCTTTATCTCTGGATTTTGCCTCTGATCATAATGAGGATCAGCAGAAGACGGACGCAACCCCTATTAAAATATGAAACAACTGATACATAACAGAATCGACATCTGAAGGGGCTCCTTTTCTGAACTTATTCTACTCAACAGTGAAGTCAAATGTATGGCATATTAGAATTTTTTTAATGTTAGCAAATGCTCCTATGGGATTACTTCAATAACTAACTATGAGCTTTCATTTTTTATATATTCCAATATATTACACTGGTCAACACAATTTTTCTTGCATGAGGTACTTTAACGATTCTAAGGTAATTTTGAGGTGCTGATTCTGAATTTGGCATCCATTTTTTCCTAGCACATCAGGTTTTTGAGATCTCAAATATTGCAAAATACCTACAAACAGCAAATTTATCATACACAGCTATACAAAAAAATTTTTTTCCTGGCATGAGCTTTTGCAGTTGTTTTATACTAATTTCAGGCTGCTGATTACAAATATGATCTCAGATTTGCTCTATCACACCACATTTTTATGCTACTGGCCAACCCATTTGTCATTCCTGACTGCATGTTGGTACGAGTCAGTTATAGAATTATAGTGATAAAATTAGTGACTGGTCAACACAATTTTTCTGACTTGGAAACTCAAGAGCACTTGGATGTAGAATGAGCATCAAGATTCACTATTTACATAGTCACTTGGCCAACTTTCCAGAGAACTTGGGTAACATGAGCGAAGAACACGGTGAACGTTTTCATCAAGACATTAAAGTAGTAGAAGAACGTTACCAAGGCCGATGGAACACCAACATGATGGTAGATTACTGTTGGTCCTTGATGAGAGACATTACACACGCTGAACATCGCAGAGCGTCCAAGAAAAGGTTGTTCATGGCGATGTAAGGTCAATATTGTCAATTTACTTTTTGTACATATTTTCATATCTTACATGTTAATATGCTTTCACTCTCAACTTTGTGCTTCAGTTCATAATTCTGTATGTTTGTTCAATAAAGTATTGCATATTGGATGTTATTTTATTAGGTCCGTATGTCTGTTTAGCTCGAAGAACATGATGATAAATTTGCTGTTCGTAGGTATATTGCAATATTTGAGATCTCAAAAACCTGACGTGCTAGAAAAAAACGGATGCCAGATTCAGAATCAGCACCTCAAAATTACCTTAGAATCGTTCATGCCAGAAAATGTGTTGACCAGTCACTAATTTTATCACTATAATTCTGTAACTGACTCATACCAACATGCAATCAGGAATGACAATTGGGTTGGCCAATAGCATAAAAATGTGGTGTGATAGAGCAAATCTGAGATCATATTTGTAATCAGCAGCCTGAAATTAGTATAAAACAACTGCAGAAACTCATGCCAGGAAATTTTTTTTTATAGCTGTGTTATTTAATTTTATATTTAAACATGCTTACAAGTTGCTTTTCTACTTTTAACTTGTACTGCTGGGCATTGTATCGCCTTTGAAGATATTCTGCAGGCCTGAGAGAAAAACAGACAATTGAGAAAAACTCAAACAGTAACGTAGTATTTCAAATTTCACTATTGATTTCCCACAGTAAATTTTACTAACACAAACACTAGGTAAAGGCTGGCATCCTATAAGCAATTACAGGGAAATAAGTCTGAATGAGAACAAGGGCGCTCACTTCTGAACAGATGTGAATATGATTACAGTATATCACACAGTATTAAATTGCAAGTACTGTATAACTTTTTCATGCTTAATATCTCTTTCAAGTTATGAACAACTGACATGGCTTACAAAAACAAAAAAATGAATGATTCGGTTTTTAGCAGACATTTAGCAACCTACACTGAAGACTAATTGGGTTATATTTAATCTCACTGTGGAGTAAGCTTTGAACCAAAATACTCTAAATTCAATGTTTGTTTGTTTTTTGCATGCCTAACTCTGTGTAGAAAAATAATATGAATACTGTTCTGGACTGAAGAAAAAGAATCTCACAAATACTTAATATAGTTCAGGAATTCCTATGTCAGAATTCATAAACATATTAAAAACCAAGAAGAAATTGTCAATACCAGTGGGGTGGAGGCGGTGGTAGTTCTTGTCCTTTTTGCTTATAGTATTCTTCCATTCTTTGGCCAATATGAGAATCAATGTCTTCCTGAATCAATGGTCTCTCCTGCAAGTTTGCAAGTTTCACATAATAATGGTCATAGTGGCCACACAGTCTGCCATCTTCTGGTTTCCCATAAATCTTAAACTTAGGACTCCTGTACTGAAAGCATATTGTATATATGACAATTATGAAGAGAATAAATCCAGTACACTCAATTCAAATTGTTACAAATTTTGCTAGTCATATTGTCAAAGCATGTCCCTTCCCAGGCCCAGTGACTAGCATGTTACATCATTTCAGAAATCAAGCACATGCAGACCTTATTAATGCTTGCAAAGACATTCACCAAGATTCTTATTTAGGGTGTTCTACCGACCCTTTTGAGAAACAGTGAATGTAGCAATCAAAAGACTATGGTATTGTCCTATTATCTATGGTCTAGCCCTGTTTATATAGCACTACACTAACCATTCAATTACACATGCCTCTTATCAAGCCATAATTTTCCTTTTGGTTGAGGTGAGATCATCAGCCACACTAGTCTCCGAAATGCTGAAACAACTTACACCACCACATTTGGTAATCCTCATCATTACTTATTTAGTTTATACTCCACTATTTCCCATTGGAATTAAGGGCTGGTAACAATCTATATTAACTAGTTAAAATCATTACTTCCATATATCTAATACAAGCGTAAATGTCTGCTAAAATACAGCTGAAGCAATACAAACACACAGCAGTATAAGGCAAATGAGACACTTGCTTATTCTGGAACAATTGTTGTACAGTACATAGGTTTTCAACTGGTGCCTAAAACAAGCATATGATGGATGACCAGATCTCTAACAGAAGGGAATTTCATCACCAATGTGCTACCACTGAGAAAAACTTTCCATGTAAGCTAATTCTGCAGGACCCATGACTTAGGTCAGGGGTGCCTAAACTTTTTGGGTCATGGGCCAGTCATGTGGTTCAGCGGGCTGGTCATGTGGTTCCTCCCACTGGAAGCAGAAGTAAAACACACCTGCGCTTGCACAGAACACTGCCATAAATGAACCCGCAGCTGTCATAAATGTGTTCTGTGCATTTGCGGGTACATTTTACTTCCACATCCAGGAGCAGAGAGGGTGGTGTAGGCCAGATGAATGGGCATCAGGGGCCATAGTTTGGGCACCCCTGACTTAGATTCACCAGAAATACTCTTTCCCACTCATTCTCAACACATCCACATTTCTTCTCGATCTGACTTTTATGTGAAAGGGGAGTAATTTGAAACATAATTTTTATGTTAATTGTGTGAGTTGGATTTAAAGCAATATAATATAGTAAAGTTTGAGGCATTGGGTCTTTTGCAAAGGCACAGATTTAACAGCAAACACACTTGCACATCCCCTCCCTTTAACAGACCTCTCTTTGTTTAAAAAAATGACAAACAGCTAAAAGAGGTCCTAATCCAGTCTGAGGACCACATATCTACTGTCATTTTAAAAAGAAAGGCCAAGAGAACTCCACATTAGCATTCAAAAGCAGTTCAAACTTTATATAAGGTTTGACCCTTACTTAGTAAGCATCATTAAATTGTGCCACCTACTGCTGCATTATAGAAGCATATTTCAATGAAATACAAAAACAAGTATCCATTAATACAAGGAGAAGAAATATATTTCTTTTCATTACCTGGCTAATGGGATCATGGATTCTTGAAGGAGATTTCCATTCTTGCTTATGCAATAACTTTTGTTTTATGGGAAGCACCGCCATCTTGATTTTTGGAGATGGATGATCATGGAGTCTTGGTTTCTGAACTTTAAGAGCTTGTTTAATAATGCAGTAAAATGTTTTGTTCAAAATGTATACTATTATAGATTCCAATAATACAGTATTTGGATTGCACTGTGTAACTATCATGTGAGAGAGTAACATACCCATCTTTTACTCCAATTATGTCAGGCATTTCTCTACTACAAATCACCACAAAGAAGAAAATGAATACTGGTTTGGGAATCCTATGCTTTCCATCAAACATGCAATTCTGCTTGAACTGATAAGAATTACTTATTTAGTGAAGTATTTAACACACTCTTCCTATTTAGCTAAAATATCCTGGGATACAACTTGATAGCTAATATCAGGAATGGCAATCAGCTACCTCAACCTCTTCCATCAATGGTAACTAAGGTGTGTGTGTGTGTGTGTGTGTGTGTGTGTGTGTGTGTGTGTGTGTGTGTGTGTGTGTGTGTGTGTGTGTGTGTGTGTGTGTGTGTGTGTGTGACTTGATAGCTAATACAGTATCAGGAATGGCAATAGCTACCTCAACCTCTTCCATCAATGGTAACTAAGGTGTGTGTGTGTGTGTGTGTGTGTGTGTGTGTGTGTGTGTGTGTGTGTGTGTGTGTGTGTGTGTGTGTGTGTGTGTGTGTGTGTGTGTACAGAGTATATATATATACCACTTTCTGTGTGTGTGTGTGTGTGTGTGTGTGTGTGTGTGTGTGTGTGTGTGTGTGTGTGTGTGTGTGTGTGTGTGTGTGTGTGTGTGTGTGTGTGTGTACAGAGTATATATATATACCACTTTCTGATACCCAGCCCATCATGTATACAGAATGTATATAGCAGCTCCTCAACTACAAGGTCCCAGTTGTGAATGTATTTAAATTGGTGAAGTTGGGAACGACTGATTTAGATTCAGCATGGCTTCAACTATTTTAGTATCAACTCAGCCATCCTGATTAGTTAGGAGCACACTCTGAGCCTTTAGCTGGCAGCAGAAACACATCATCCTAAGATCCAATTTAGTTCCAGTGGAAGGGTCACTCTGCATGGTGGTTGCAGGAATGCAAAAGACCCTTCTCAAAGGACATACTGGTTTACCAGGGCAACCTACTCAAAGTTTGTACTTTTACGTTTTTTTTTTTTGAAATTGACTAATTTATCCCATGACATTTTAGTTTAAAGTAAAATTCCTCCACGCACAGAGTCAACATTATCATGCTTCTCTTTTTAGAAAAGTAATATTGGACGACGTTACCTGAAGACAATGAAGGTACTGGTCTTCTGTGAAGGACAGTATGGCTGAATTCTTCCTCCATGATCTAAAAGCAAATATAACAGAAAGTTATTTGGGCTACAAGTCTGTGGAACAGTGATTCGTGAGAGTCATCAGTGGTGGGCACCAGCAGGTTCTCACCAGTTCACCAGAACCGGTAGCAGAAATTCTGGCTGGCCCCACCCATCCAAGTAGTCCTAATTTGGGTGCAACGCAGGGCTTTTCCCCTGGCCACACCCACCATGCCACACCCACAGTGTGGTAGTAAATCTTTTTGGAGCCCACCACTGAGTGACATGATCAGTGCTATAGTCAAGCCATTAACTCATTCTTGCAACTCAAGGCAAAACAGAATAAACACCTTGCCTTTGCTGTCTTCCTAGGAAAGGCGTTAGCAAATTTTATAAAGGAAAGATGACATGAAATTATATATTATTTAAATGCAATATACGAGGCATTGCTTGCAGTTTGTATAGCTACATTTGTAATCTAAGGTTAGAAAAATGCTGTTTAATAAGGTAGTTAGAAAAAAAGGAATTGGATAAAGCGGGGGGGGGGGGAGACAGCCCAAGCCGGCTAGGGATAGCTGGGCCAGTGGAGACTTTGCTGAGCTTAGGTGGGCTAGCCACTGTTAAGTGATTTAAAATAGTGATTTACTTCATCCTCCAAAATATAAATTTGGGGTTTTTCATGGTTTAGTAGCACAGGCTACTAGCCTCGCTGGAAGACATCAAACAGGTTGTCAGGAAGCTTTGCCAGAGAGATAAACAAAGCCTCAGAGGGTAACTATAAATATGCTTGCTAGCAATTTGTTATGATTTTATGTTCCTAAGAAAAGAGATAAGCATATTTCACTGGGAACAAAGACAGTTTAAAAATTTTTTCCTGATTATTCTATAGCTTATTTCTCTTTTTATACTTTACAGTGTCAACACATTTTATTCTAGTTAAAATGAGTTAAAATGCCTTTTTATAGTTAAGTGCTCAATGATTTAAGTGCTAAGTGATTTATGTCTTAGTGAGAGAAATGGGATGCTTTTGCTTTCTTAGCAGAAGACACTACTGTGCCTTATTTTATTGTGTTTGATGCCTTTTGACTCCATCTTAGTTAATTTTGCAATTGAAAGCTTTTTTTAATACAATACATTGGAGATATTATGATAAAAGACAGATTCACTTGGTTACTCTACTACCGTACTTTATATTTTACCAGTACACTAGTACCTCGGATAACGATGAGACTTGGTTCCACAAGTCTCGTCGTTATCCGGTTTTTAACGCTGTGCGATGCATTGATTGCACAACATTAAAAAAAGCCCTGTTTCCCTGGAGGTTGCAGCAAGCCAGAACGTCGGGATTTGAATCCTGATGTTTTGGCTTGCTGCAGCCTCCAGGGAGGTGGGGGAACTTTGGAAACAGTTTGGATCGGGTCTTCTGACCTCCCTGGAGCCAGCAGGGGGGCCAGAAGCCCAAAATGGGTAAAAAATGGGCTTTTTAACCCATTTCAGGCTCTCTGACCCCCCCTGCTGGCTCCAGGGAGATTGGGAGACCCGATCCACAGCTTCAGGGTGGCTGGGGAACCCATCAGGGACTCCCCGTCGGCTTCCCTAGCCACCCGCCCATGCCTCCGCAGCTGTGGGGTGCCTGGGGAAGCTGATGGGGGAGCCCCCCGTCAGCTTTCCAGCCACCCCACCCCTGCCTCCGCAGCTGCAGGGTGTCTGGGAAGCTGAATGGAGAACCCCGTTCAGCTTTCCAGCCACCGTGCTGCTACGAAACGACTGCATCGGATAACACTGACAGATCATTGTCCGATGCAAAATTTCTTTAGAAATTTTGCATCGTTATCCGATGTTAGCGTTATCTGATGCAGTCATTATCTGAGGTATTACTGTATTCTGATTATACGTATGTTAAGCAATTCTGTTTCACTTATACTGTATAAGCAATTTTGTTTTACATATATGAACCTAGTAGTTACCTGATACACTGTTATGTTATTAAGTAGTTTCCTTTGAAACTACTAAATCTTATTAAGTAGTTTCCTTTGACATTTCTTTTTATATTTCATACTTACATTGTTCATTCTGCTATTTCTCTTCTTGTCACCAACACATGAAATAAATTCTTTCAAATAATTTTGTTTGTGGTTTTTTATAAAGTCTTGTTTAGGTATTTTCCTCTTGTAAACTTGGTTGCCTCTTAATAACTATGAAAGGAGTATATATCCATAAATGCTTTTCGCAAAGACACTGGGAGCCCAAATCGTAGGATTTAAAATTTCTTTGGGCCATTTATCAAAAGGACCTAGTTTCTGAGAGTGGAGAATAGCATCTCCCATGGAGAATGGAGGAAGAGGAAAGAAGTCTAATAACCACAGGAAGGAGCAGAAACTTATGCTCTTTAAGCCTTCTTGCCACCATGGATACTCACCTCAGGGGGCAAATATTTCCTTATTTGCTTCTCCAGGAAGGGCTTTCTTAAAATGGAGTTGATAGAAGGACGATCTCTTGGAGATGTTTTAAACAACTGGGATATTAAAGTTCTTAGCTCGGATGAATACTTCACAGACACTGGCACGAAATGGCCTCTACAAATTTTCAGCACGAGCTGGGGCAAATTGTTGCCTTCAAACTGTCGTATTAAAATCAAGTTACAAACTGCAAACTGACAGTGTGATCAAAAAAATTCAAACGCACTAAAAGAAAGTAAATGTAGTAGTAGGAGAAAGAACCGTCCTGTCCTTATCTTAGCACCATTTCCCAGTTGATGTGACCAGCTCAAGTCTGGTGTTCCCTTCTCTTGATGTCCTATCCATTCTTTATCCTAGACACAACCAACAAGATGTGGATGTCTCACCACACATTTTTATCATAAATTGGAAAACTTTAGCAAATTTGCTGCTTGAGAATTTCAGTTTTCCAAAATTCTGAAGCCCTGTTGTATTTCTTAAATCTAAAGCATTAATACGCCACTATTACTGCACTACTATTCTACAAACCATGGCTTGAAATGTAATGTACAATGAAATTAAAACGTAAGTACTGTAAAATCAAAATAAACATTCTTTGAAAACAGATTAAATTCAAAAGTTAAAAGCATGACAAAAATAACATCATTTTGACAGAATATCAGAATCTAAATAAAATTGTTGTTACTCTGAGGAGGATGGTGGAGGGCAGAAGTGCCTGGCGGACAGTGGTCCATGGGGTTGCAGAGGGTCGGAATCGACTGTGCGACTGAACAACAAAAACTGACTTCCCTTCAAAAGAAGTTTTATAACTGGGGTGCCACTACAGGGGAAAAACTGTTTTACAGAAAAAGTACTTATAGTTATGGATTCTAACAGTTCTCATGGAACAATTCAAGTGTTCAAATTGCATAATCTGTATTGTTGATAATATTTATCAATGGAATAATATCTCAGCTGATAATATACTTACAGGATGTCTTAAAGTACAGAGCTCATATAACACACAGCCAAGAGACCATAAATCACTATAAAAGAAAACACAGTATGAATAAAAGCTAAACAAAATCTAGTAAGAAGGAAAGTATTCATCCTAGCTTTGTAGGAAGTGAAGTACAGTAATACCTCATATAACATTAGTATCGAATAACACGAAAATCGCATAACATGAAGGAATCTGGGGGGAAGAATTGCATCAGATAACATTAAGATCCTATGGGATGCTTCAGATAACAACCGCGAAAGCCTGTGTGGTTACAATGTATCTCTATGGATCCCATAGAGGATCAGATAACACGAAAAATCATATAACACGAAGACTTGTGGAACCAGGTTTTAGTGTTATATGAGGTTTTACTGTAATTGATAGCTATATATTACTTAATGTATGTAATTCTAATGAGAAAAACAAAAGTGAAGTATAGTACCAAACTATCACAAATGAATCTTTCAAGGAATGACATAAATTTTTGTATAACCATTTAAAAACCTATAATTTTATAACCATATAAAATCATTAAACATAAAAGATTTTATGCACTCATTTTCTATTATATGGAGTAAATATATCAGCTAGGACTGTTTTGAAACTTACGTTTTATTATTGTATGGTCTGTTCTCACAGATTTCAGGTGACAGGTAATATGGCGTTCCTACACACGTCTGGGCAAGTTCCAAGGTACTAATGGAACCAGTAATAAAAAATAATATTTGTTAACAACAAAAATCATGAACTTAGAACATGTGGCATGAAAAAAGATACTATATATAACTAGAAAAAAAAAATCACATCTCAGAATAAGTTAAGAGAAGTTACATATTTGAAAAAGACTGAATCCATTTTTTTTTTTGAAACTAAAGAACATACAGTTGAGCATTCAGTTTAAAATGTTTGTATTATACACCCTCATTAAAAACAGCAGAACCTGATCCAACAGATAAAACTTCTAATAAAATAGAAAATTCTCAAGTAAAACAAAATCTGGTTTAAAAGTTTTAAACTGAACGAAATTCAGTTCAGTACTAGTCCATGATAACCTCTAGGTCTATGCTAATTTAAAAAATAAAAATGAGTCTTTATGATACAGCATACTTTTAAAAAATGCAAATAATAGTTGCTAGTGGATACAGCTATAATTAGAACCTCAAGAGGCAAGAAGTAGAGTCTAGTGATTTAATCACTGCGGTGATTCTGATTAAAATTGTTCATATGAAGAATATGCACTGGGAGGCAGTCTTCCATTGGTGCTAATAGCGGATTCCATCTAAAGGAGAATAATATTCTAAAGAATTATCATTATTAAGACTCCAAACAGTTGGGGAGAAAGGTTGATACACACCGCTCACCTGTTGAGGGCCTGATAAATTAAGCAAAAGATTTTAATCCTTTTTCTTCATGCATTACATAGGAAACATAGTAGCTCAAAGCTCTTGCAGCTTGCTTTTGTTAGACCAATTTCAGAATTCAGCCAATCTGTTCTTGTTCTCTAGACTTTTCACCTAATAAACCAAGCCTGGAATAAATCCATCTTTTTCAGAGCTAGCACTGAACCAATTAATATGCAGATTCTACTTTGTAGAGACCGTAATTATGCTTACTTGTTCAGCGTTCTTGCAATCCCAAAGTCTCCAAGTTTGGCTGTCATTCCATTATTGCTGAGAAAAATGTTCTGTGATCAAAGAAAACGATATGCAAGGTTCAAAGAAAAGAAGAAAGATGACGAATGAAAAAGTTAAAATTCAATAATGAAAATCTATCTCCAAGTATTACCTGTGCTTTTACATCTCTGTGAAGAATCTTCCTATCGTGTAGATGCTTTAGGCCTAATGAGATTTGCACAAACCAACACAGGATCTATAGACAAAGATAAAATGCAAATGTAATGTAATGCACAAGCATTCTTATTTCAATAGGGACTGAAGAAAAATATAAATTTTTCTTGAAAAGAAATTAGAATACAGTACTGCATTTCTTAAAGATTAGAAACCAATAAAATGTAGACTGCATCTCCTAATTTACTTCAAAAGTAAGAGTTGTGAGTTCAAGCGCTACTTTTCAAACCTGTTACCCCAATCTGTCCAAAAAGTGATGGAAACACTACTCTTAAAGCACTCAAGTAAAAATCAGGCATTACCAAGCTGAGAAAAGGTAAGTTTTGTAATATGATTTCTACATTCTCCCTGCCAGCACACTGGCCATGATGTCTGAGATTGTTGGGATGTTAATCCTAAGTGACTTTTCCAAGTACAGTCAAACCTCGCATAACGAGCGTTTCGCTTAGCGAAAAACTCGCATAACGAGCAAGATTTTTGCTAAGCAGTCTGACTCGCATAACGAATTTTTCGTTATGCGAGTTTTTCCCATAGAAACACTCATTATGTGAGTTTTTCCATAGGGAAAAGTCAGACTCGCATAGAGAAAAATTCGTTATGCGAGTCAGACTCGCATAACGAATTTTTCACATAGTGAGCAACCTTGCAGAACGAATTAAATTTGTTATGTGAGGTATGACTACAGCTTCAATTTTCTGTAGTCTTCAAAAGCCCCAGCCTATGACAGGCCTATCTGTCTAATATAGCCTCCTCAAATACTCCCCAAAAAGTTTTCACCTAAGCCCTCTGTTTCAGGCTTGAAAACTCTTTTGAAAGCTTGGCCTAAATTCTAAAATATATGACTGAATGAATGCATATACTTAACCAATGTTAATAATGTATTACATTCATTCTAAAGTTACACTGATGGAAGAGGAAATTGGTCTTAAAATAACAGAGATGTAGGGATGGAAGATATCTCAAGATTCATTTAGTTCAACCCCTGGTAATACAGATCTGTTTCCCAATATTTCACCCTCCAGATGTGATCGACTACCATGTATTTCATCCCTAACTAGCATGCTTGGCTTATGCTGATTAGGGATGTCCAGCATTTCTGGAAGGCACAATGGTGGGGCAGACTGAATCAAAAGAATTATCTGTAGATGTTTATATAATTAAATGTAATAAATAGTGTAGTAATACTTTAGTTATATGCTAACATTGTTATAAAGGCAAACAGGGCATAGTTCCACAAGAATAAATTAAACAAAATGGAAGCTGTAATGCAGATGTCCTTTTTATATTTCTGTGTGAAAAACAAGTGAGTGTGTACAAGTAATGGAAGAAGCCTTTCAAAAGGCAAACCTACCTCGTCTTCATTAAACAGCACTCCACGTTGCATATGTATCTTCTTCATTAGGTCACCGCCATCACAATATTCCATAATTATATATAATTTATTTTTCTCTATGACAAAGTACATTGGGTTTTGATGAGAATGATTTATATATCCAACTATGAACTTCTTCCACAGCAACAGAAACAGCAATGACTGAAACAATCTGGTATATTATTTTTTAAATTTACTAAAATTCTCAAAATAAGTATCTTCTACAGTTTAACATTTATACACAAGAATCCTTTGACAATAATGCAGCCAAGAAGTCTATTTTGGAATGGCAATGTCAGCAGCAAATCCTCATGAAGTATTTTCTCCCCAGGGTATTTAGGTATGGAAAAGGATACTCACTATGTAAGATGGGTGGTAAACAATCTGTCCTGAAATGACCAGGAAAATGGATACAGTGCCTTCAAAGCCTTCTTCCAGTGATGGGATGTCCCCGGTTCCAGACGGTTCCCTGGAACCGGTAGGAACAATCCCGGAGGGTTCTCCGGGAGGGGAGTCTACTTTTGAGGCATCCGGTTCCGGACGCCTCACCGAAAGAAATTTTTTTTAAAAATCGGAGCCAAAATGGCTTCGATTTACTGCGCATGCGCAGAAACTCAATCTGCCGCATTGTGCATGCGTCAGATTGAGTTTCTGCGCATGCGCAATAAAATTGGAGCAATTTTATCTCCAATTTTACTGCGCATGCGCAGAAACTCAATCTGACGCATGCGCAATGCGGCAGATTGAGTTTCTGCGCATGCGCAGTAAGTCGGAGCCATTTTAGCTCCAAGTTTTTTTAAAAAAGACCAGCAGCAATAGTGGCGGCGGCGGCAAGACCGGCAGCGATAGCGACGGCGGCGGCAATGAAGGCAGCGGCGATTACGGCGGCGGCGATTACGGCGGCAGCAACGGTGGCGACGGCGACAGTGGAAATGACGGCGGTGATGGCGATAATGGCGACAGCGTGGGCAGGCGGCACCAGCCCTTAGAGGAGGGCACCGAGCCCTCCACAGGCAAGTTGAGGCCTGGCCTGCCCTGGCCGTCCGCCCCTGCCGAGCCCTCCCAGGGGTAAATGAGGGGTTTGTGTTTGGGGTTGTATTTTTATTTAATTTTAATTTAATTTATTTATTTATTTGATTTATTTACGGGTTTGTGTGGTGGGTGGGTGGGTTGGGTTGAGGGTGTGTGTATTTATTTTATTTTATTTTATTTTTAAGGCCCGCCCACAATGTCATGACGTCAGCTCCGCCCATGACGTCATGACGTCATGACATTGGCCACACCCATGACGTCGTTACGTCATGGAGTGGTGGTAAAAAATTTGTCATCCCATCACTGCCTTCTTCATTGAACAACAAAGAACAATGGCCTATACCAGTGATAGTGAACCTTGGCACTCTGGTTGTTCTTGGACTTCAACTACCAGAAGCCCAAATCAACACTCCTGCTGATCAGGGCTTCTGGTAATTGAAGTTCAAGAACAGCTGGTTCACCAGCACTGGTCTATACTTTTGGCTTCATACCTTCAACACCAAAGATATTCACTCTGTGGCTAACAGATTAAGTGCTTGCTATCTCCAATAAACTACAGCCTTCAGAGAGTACTTTTCTCTTGACTTTTACCTAAGATAGTCAATTTGTAGGTTGGGGGCATCTTTCCTCTTCTATACAACTATTCATAGTGAAGGGATCTTGTCCTTCTTTAGCACATGACCACCTTAACATCAATCCCTCTTCTCAATATAGAAAGCTTTGGACCTAAATAAAAGCAAAGAAATGGGATGGGGAACAGAGCTTCTCTGCTTTTCAACGCTGCAGCAGAAGTCATAGTTTCACAAAGTAACTTCTTCAAAATCCTGCAGGGAAAGTTACACCAGTTTTTCCTTCTACCCAATGGCTGAAATCAAGTAATGGAACTCAACTAGAATAGGCCCATTGAATCAGAGGCGATTTTGTGAGTCAACTCTTCCATCTCCTTCCATGTCTAGGCCAGACATGAAACTGCCAAAATGAAGCCACCTTTGGTGAGTTCATTCTGCAGTTCCTTTTGCCTGACCTAGTGTGAGAAAGATTAGCTGGCAACACAAGGTTGCTTTTACCAGGGTACGCCCAACTGTTGTTCAAAAATAGCACAATCTTTGAGGAGGCTCTTTCTGTGTACCCCGATTCTTCCATAAGTTCCTCTGAGTCAATAGACCTACACTAGCTGTGACCAACTACTGCATTTCAGCCAAGGATTAGTATGAGAGATAAGAGTTCACTAATAGTTTGTCTGTGTTCTGTGCAGTCAATACAGAAACAACTTACAGCTTTTCAGGGGTTTAAAGCCGAGACATTTAAGGAGTGGTTTTAGTAGTTCAACCCTCCTTCTCCTCAACTGAGTTTCCATTACGATGTGGAGAGTTGAACCCAGCTCTCCTGAGTCTGGATTTATTGTCCTATTAACAACAACACACCAGATATCCATATCCCATTTTTAAAATCTAGAATCCATAAAAGAATGAACATCCATTATTTCTAGGTACTTTAACTTCTCACTGGTTGTGGGAAATGAATTCATCATTTATATAAGCAATTAGCCACAGATAAAATGAGACCTTGAAAGGATGTATAGAAGTTTACTATATTAGGATGCTTCAATCTTGCCAGAAGAGTAACTTCTCTCTGAGATGATTCTTTTTCCTTCCTTGGCAACTAAATACATATAGGGGGGAAACAGTTGAGAAAATATTTTATAACTCTGCTGACATATTAAATGGAATAACAAAAGGGCCATTTCTGTCATTTAAAGCACCATATATAATGAATTCAAATATAAAATCTGGCAGTAGATTTTAAAACTATCTTGTATGCCATCTTAAACTCTTTACTTATTAATTAAATGTATAATTAACACTCTGTCTACCAAGTGGCTAAGGTGATATTCAATGAAACTATCATAAAATTAAGAAAAGTAGGGAGTAAAAACAATAGTATACAAAAAAGTCTATGACAGTGCTTCAGACTAACTACATTGAAGACCAGAAAAAAACTGTGGAGCAACCAATAACCTGATTTATACAAGCAGAATTACATTTAATGCAAATATATTTTGTATAGCATGATATAATACAGTAATGTCTGGTCTCAATTTATTACAGTATTTTATTTAATTGACTCTTATTTTAAATATATACATCATTTGTTCACAACTGAACATTCTTCATTTAGCTTTAACAAACAATAAGGGCTTGTTTTGGAATTTTCTAAGATTAAAATTCATGTAAACAATTTTTAGTAAAAATTTCTGGTTTTAGAAGCTTTACACTTGTGTTAGGCTTTATTTTTACTCAATATTTAGATAGCTATGTTGTTATTATTGCTTGTATCTGTCATATAGTTGATATCTGCAGGTGTACCCTGGTCTACACCATATCTGATCCCCTAAAATGTCACAGTACAGACACTTAGAAGCTACCCAAATACCATTTTGCTACATGAATAAAGCTATGAATGATAAAGAATGATAGTTCACCTTTGCAAAACTGATCTCCTTGATAACACATTGCTGATTATCCTCCTTTCTTTTTGCTAAAAATACTTTGCCAAAGGATCCTTCCCCAATCATTTTAATTATTTCATATTGCTCCATGGTGTTTGTTTTAAAGAAAATTTCTGCAAGACAATGAGATTATATTGATGGATACTTATACAAAAACTTGTGAACAAGGTACAAACATCAATTTGTCAGTTACAGATGAAGGGGGAAGGGCTTTTATCAATGACATATATCTGCTCCAGAAAGATATTGTCACAATATTCGCAAGTAGTTAAGAACTATGCCCTGGTTACAGTTGAAGGAGTATGGAGAATTGTCATTATTTCAGATTAATTATCATTAACTTGATCATTGGTTCTTCATACCCTAGTCAAGATAGCTGATGATGAGGGAAGATAGGAGATGCAGTGCAAAATCATTATGATGTGAATATACGCCCCCCCCCCCCTAATATATAGGAAAAGGAGCCTTCTTGTTATATGTCATGAATTTTTTCAAGAGTCCTTTTCAGTCGTCTTCAAAGCCAATATTAGGAAGAGGTTTTCTTCCTTCCCATCCTTTCAAACATTTGCTTCTAAACCAAGGAGGTATTTGTGGACATTCTAGCCCAGGTCTACATGCTTCCCCATCCCAGCTCACTTAAATTAGTACATTTAGTTCCAGCCTTTTCCCCCTCATGAAATCTAGGGTGGAGGACATACAAGGGATTACCAAACCCTTTCTCATCCAAGCACTAAGCAGAGAAACCTACTCCTTTCAAAAGCTGGCTGCATCACATGTCTTTAAACCAGGGGTGCCCAAACTTTTCAGGCCACGGGCCAGTCACGTGGTACAGGTACGTTTTATTTCTGCTTCCAGGAGCAACAAGGGCTTTGTGGGCCAGATGAATTGGTATCGGGGGCCGCCTCCGGGTCGTAGTTTGGGCACCCCTGCTTTAAACCTTTTGTTCCACACTCCACATACTGTATGTCTGTTGGCTTTACTTTTAATAATAATTGTGTGCCATCAATTCTGACTTATGGCAATCCTTTCCATGTTTTTCTTAGTACAGAATACTCAGTAGTAGTTTATTATTCTCTTCCTTATGTGGGTTTCCTGGAATTGTGCAGCTTGACCAAGGCCACAATGGTGGAACTTCTCCTAGGAGGCACAACAGAGAATTGAACTCCCAATCTCTGTTTCAGTAGCCAGCCCTTTACTTTAGTTTTATGAACTACGCAAGGGGTGTCCAAACTATGGCTCGGGGCCCAGATCCGGCCCAACACCAAATCATCTGGCCCACAAAGCCCTTGATGCTCCTTGAGGCAGAAGTAAAACGCCTCCCTTCGTGGGCCAGATGGATTGGCATTGAAGGCTGGATCTGGCCCCCGGCCCATAGTGACAGCACCCTGAACCACAACCGGCCCACAGCCCGAAAAGTTTGGACACCCCGAACCACGCCATCTTTTTGCCTATCAAAGGGTCTTTCTCTTTCCCCCTATCACATACACTGTATGTAGGGGTTAGGAAGTACAATATATTTACAACTGTGCAATTACTGTACAACCATGTTTGTTTATTTACAATATATATAATGAATCTGAGGGCCGGATGAATTGGTGTTGTGCCAGATCCGGCCCCCGGGTCGTAGTTTGGGCACTCCTGCTTTAAAGTGCCACAATGTTTTTAGTTCTCTTTACTGTTTGATAGGCTGCGCAGGTGCAGCTGCTCAGGGGAACCCGTGTGCAAGGCATGCTCCTGCGGGATAAATAAAGAGCAAGCCCTGAGGTTTCCTTCCTAAGAAGCACGTCGTAGAGAGGCTTATACTGCAAGGTGGGCAAAACCCAGGCAAGGCCGTCGACCCGTCTCCTAGCGCCCCACCACCCACCCCCTCACGCGCCCGCCATGCCGGCGCGCTTCCTCCTCAGCTCCTCCCGCCCCTCCGTTGCCAAGGAGATGCAAGACGCGCCAGCGCTGGAGCATGCATTTGATCCACACACACCCACTTCAGCTGCCCAACCGCCTTCTCCTTACTCAGTCAGGACGTGGAGGGAGGGGGGCAAGAAGGGAGGGTCGCACGAGCGGGAACGTTTCCTCAAGCGGCTCAAACCAAAGTACAGATATAGGCAATTTTGCAACTCCCTCCCCCACCCCTCCAAAGGGGTGTTTCTTCTTCACGCTCCACCTCCCTTCATGCTTACCCACCACTCGAGTTACACGATCTACGGGGCTCTCCAGGTGTTCTTGGACTTCAATTCCCAGAAGCCCAAGTCAGCACACCTGCTGGCATGGGCTTCTGGGAATTGGAAGTCCAAGAACACCTGGGAGCCCAAGGTGGAGAAACACTTACACTTAGTATTTTTGGCAATAGCCAAATCTACCTGGCACACAGGTTAACCACCTTGGCTTGGCCCTATTAGTTAGTATTTTGAAAATCCCATTTCTGTACTAACACTGACCACTTCGACTGTCATCAGTACTCTCACATGAATGTGAGTCTCACCAGCATGTAGTAGAACAGTGATGGTGAACCTTGGCACTCCAGGTGCTCTGGAACTTCAAATCCCAGAAGCCCTGATCAGCAGGAGTGTTAACTTGGGCTTCTGGGAATTAAAGTCCAACAACACCTGGAGTGCTAAGGTCTGCCATCAATGTAGTAGAAGATAATAAATGGGAACATGCATTTCTATCTGAAGAACTGGCTTCTGGTCCACCCAAGCTCATTCTGAACTAAATGTGTCAGTCTTTAAAGTGCCACATTTTTCTGTCCCTTCTCAGTTTCTCCCCTCCATCTTTATTTTTGCTAACTTGATTGAGACAGATTAATGGATAGGGGACACTTCTTTGGATACAGCCTGCAAGAAAATCCCTTATGGGAAGTGACAGATAACATTCAACACAGTTAATTAATACCAAGATAAACCAACAAAAGGTTTATCACACATACGTTATTTCCTCTTAAGCTTGACTGTAGCACCAGTAACCTGCTCTGAATTAACTATGAAACCTTCCCTAGCAGTAGGACTAAAAGGGTAGGTTTCACCCGATTAATTTTGCTCTTCCCCGCCTGCTGGAATACATAGTGGCCAAAATCCTGTTGCTTAGTATAGAAAAGTTGTAGTTGGAGGAGTTCAAAATGAATCAATGGAACTGTGAGAAGAGTTGAGTTTCCAAATCTCCATTGATCCAGTGGGCCTGCTCTAGTGTGTGCAACAATATTTGGGCCAGCATTGAGGTCAAAGGAAAACTTGTTGATAATTTATCACCCTTTGTAATCCACAGCTTTTAAGATTTTTTTCAAAAAACCCATTTCTACACATGACAGGGATTTTATAGTCAAGCCAGAATTACATTTTAAAGCCAAGTGTCATAATCTTACAGTATCTACTCAGATGCAAACCTTATTTATGTTGGATTTTACTCCCTGGTAAATATATCAGGATAAAAGTTGTCTTTTTTTAGGGCTGCAGTGGCTTAGTGGTTTAGACACTGAATTTGATGACCAGAAGATTGGTAGGTCAGCATTTTGAGACCCGAGTGAGCACCTGTCGGTTGTCCCAGCTCCTGCCAACCTAGCAGTTTGAATGCAAGAAATTGCAAGTAGATAAATAGGGACCACTTCGGTGGGAAAGTAAAGTGTTCCGTGAGCTCCAGTGTCTAGTCATGCCTGCCACATGACCACGGAAATGTCTGCAGAAGCAGACAACACTGGCTCTTCGGGCTTTGAAACAGAGATAAGCACTGAACCCTAGAGTAGGATGTAACTGGCTTTCGAGAAAGGGAAATCTTTACCTTTAAATAAGTACCGCTTCAGTAGGAAAGGTAAGTGTTCCGTGCACTCTGGCATCCAGTCATGCCTGTCACGCAGAAACGTCTGCAGAGATAAGCACTGGCCCCCTAGAGTCAGATACAACTGGGTTCGAGCAAGGGAGACCTTTACCTAAAATTAGCTTTAGTCTTCCATTAGTTTTGTTCTTAATCAAATGCATGATCAATGGTTTCACACATTGCAAACACTCAAGTGACCTTTCAGATCAGACATCTTTGTCCAGGTCAGAAACTCCACAGAATGAATAAATACTGTACAGTAAAACCTCATATAACACTAAAACCTGGTTCCACAAGTCTTGGTGTTATATGATTTTTAGTGTTATCTGATCCTCTATGGGATCCATAGAGATACATTGTAACCACACAGGCTTTCGCGGTTGTTATCTGAAGCATCCCATAGGATCTTAATGTTATCTGATGCAATTCTTCCCCCCAGATTCCTTGATGTTATGCGATTTTAGTGTTATTCGATACTAATGTTATATGAGGTATTACTGTATATGTATCAGACAATTTTCACCCAATGATAGGCAACATATTCAGGGCAGCTAGTATAAAGTTATCCATGAAACATGTTGTGGGGCACAGAGTAAACTGGCAAAAGTTAAACGTTATTTGTTCTCTGGAGTCACAAAGGGCTTAAAAGATGACACTTTTTGACACTTTAAAAATAAAAGAGAAATATGCCTAGAAGGATAAAATGGCATTTATGATCTCCTGTTTTCAGTCAAACAAAATTCTTATTTGAGTGTTTATCATCTGCATATTCTTGTAAATTTTAAAGCAGTATACAACAATAATACTGCATACACTATATATAAAGGATAATGTTCTTAAAACAGATAGCAAGCTTGAGTACACCAAAAAAGAATGTAAAAGTAGAGAAGTTTTCAACAGGAACAACTGTGTTTGAAAAATTGTATAACCAGGGTTACAAATGGAAATAGATTGTGTATTTTTATTGAAGCAGTGTAATGAGGGAACTTATCACTGGTGGGGGGGGAGGTAAAAGAATTTTGCTTTTAATATTATTTTATTTTAGATTTCTATTGACATGCTCAACATATTACACAAAAGAACTGCAACAATTCAGTACAAAATCATTGGAAACGTAGAAATTATAATACCAAATATTTTTCCAGATCCAAAATGCAAGAATTATATTTTGGACCAACTAAAAGTCTTTAGGTGACAGTAGTAGTGAAAGGAAGATTCTGTTTTGTTGTAAACCATGACTATGTTTCTGTTTTCTAAACCAGTATGTAGGTATTTTAAAAATAAAGATTTTAATTTATTATAAAACCAGGTGTCTCCATCTTTACTGGTACTACTTTTTCATGCTGTATTATATTGCCAATGGTATAAAAGAATGACTTACACTATATATAAGAAATGCACATAAATACTTTTAGAGAAAATGTTCAATAAGAATGTTGATAAATGTCTTTAAAATGCTCTGCTTTATGCTTAAAGAAGCAGCTCTACACTTCTACCAGCAGCTAAAGAAACATTTAAAATCAATTCTGACAACACATGTCTATTTTTATTCTGAAGAACTTTTGTCTGGAGTCAGCATATGTGCATTTGTACGATTATACTGGATGTTTAAATAGTTCACTAATATTTGGCAACAACAATGGATTATCTGATAGTATTACTTTTTAAAATCACACTGTTCATATGTTTAATCAATCATTCATGTTGGTTATCCTTTTCAGTTCAGAAATCCAGTCTGGGTCATGTTCTTCTTCAAAATCCCTACAAAAAAATAAGGAGGATTCATTATAATGAAAATCTTTTTTAAAAAGGAAAGATTTGGGACAATAGAAATGGCTCTAGTTTCTCATAATAAGCTCAAGTATTTTAACCATAGACATTCAATTAGTCTGGTAGATTCTACAAATGATTCAATAGGTCAGTCTACTCTAATGCAGTTTACTATAAAAAGCAGCAGGATTTTGGCCAATGTTCCACTATTTCTTCTCCAGTTCTCAGTTAATACGTATGTAGAAAAAGAATGTGGGGGTGGAAAATGTTCCCAATCGCATGTTCCCACCGCAAGCAAAGCAGTGGGTGCCTGGTTCTTTTCCCCACCCAGTCGGCCATTGCATGCTGTGATGGGCGCTTGGATTGGGGGAAAGAACCGGGGGGTGCGCACCCAACCCAAGCGCCGATCGCAGCAGCGGCACGTTTGGGAAGCTGAATGGGGGCTCCACAGTCAGCTTCCCAAACGTGGCACCGCTACCGAGGGTGTAGCGGTGGCATGGCTGGGAAGCCGACCAGGGAGCCCCCATTCAGCTTCCAGCCATGCCGCTACTGCAAGCTTCAGAGTGCCGATTTGGTTGGGGGATGATCGGGTGTGCATGCCCGATCTCTCCCCAACTAAACTGGCGATGTTTGCCTTGGTAGATCTCTGCCCCAAAGCCCATAGGGCTGGAGGCTTTGGGGCAGAGATCAACATCAGGGAATTTGAGGCAAACATTTGTATCACACATTATGTTAACGTTGTGTGATTCAAATGTTTGCCTCAAATTCCCCGACATTATCTGATTATAGCATTATCCGAGGCAAACGTTATCTGAGGTATTTCTGAATAGATATGTATGTATAGATAGATTTTATATATATAGTGAGATTATTTTATATATATCTAATGAGGTGGAAAATGCTTGATGAAAAGGGTAAGTTTTTAGTTGTTTCCAAAAGGCAATTAAAGATGGGGCTGATCTTATTTCTTATGATAAACTATTCCATAATGTGGGGGCTACAGCAGAAAATGCTCTTCTGTTAGTCACAGTTTTCTTTACTTCTTTAGGAGTGACTACTATTATCTGGAAGAAACATTTGTGAGAAAGTCGTCCTAGTAGCTTTCCATAGAAACTTTCTTGAACTGCACAGCTGAATTTGTCTATACATGTCGGTGATGTGATATGTACACTTAATAAACATTATACAACAAAATGGTGATAGTTCATTCATGTGTCCAGTTTAAAGTGTGTGACACTAAAGAACTTTATAAAAATCTATATCACAAATATAAAAAGATATTTTAAATCTTAACACTGTAAAGACAAGTACTGTATCCTATATTGCAGAGTGTTCTGCCTATAAAACAACATGGGATCGCACCATTTTTGCAAGCATTGGTATTGTGGCTATGTTGATGTCCATGAAGAAACCCAGGCTCTGCTCACACAAGTGGTGTAATCCTGTATTACTATGCTATCAGTCCTTCAATTCAACAGAAGCTCACAAAGATATTGGCCAAAAAGTTTTACATAATAATATATTCTCTTTTTATAAACAATATTTTATATAAAAATACAAAACTAAGTTGACTCTGCTTATCAGTCTCTAGTGAAAGGTACAATTATAAGAGAGAAATGAAACCATCCCCATACAGAGAGGTTCCTTTGCATGATACCCCTCAAATATTGCATCAGCTTCAAAAGTAGACCATGTTAGAAAATGGCATGAAATTAAATGCAGTTGGGTTTGGTAGAAACAAAGTTTTATTTGAAGCAGTAGTTTCAAACCAAAAAAGTATTTCAGAGAGTAATGTTTTCAGCTGTATTTGAACATACGTGTCTTCCTCATCTGATCTAGGTTCAAGACTCTCTGGATCCTCCACAATAATGTCCCCATCTGGCTCATCAGATGATTTGGTATCTTCAGTAAGTGGTCCTCTCAGTGGGTTCCCTGAGGTTTTAATATTTAAAAAACAGAAAGAAAAACATTCAGGGTCCCCCATCTCCAAAATCAGAGAACTAAACTTTTGGGTTGTCATGGTAGAGCCTACCATGGGCTCACAAGTTACACCAAATGTAATTGAAAGTCCATATGTTAGGCCAGGGGTGCCCAAACTAAGGCCCGGGGGCCAGATGTGGCCCCCGACACCAATTCATCCAGCCTACGAAGCCCTCGTCACTCCTGGAAGCAGAAGTAAAACACGCCCCGTACAGGTGCATTTTACTTCCGCTTCCAGGAGCGATGAGGGCTTTGTTGTCCGGATGAATTGGCGCTGGGGGCCGCATCCAGCCCCTGGGCCTTAGTGACTAGCTCCCTGAACCACGTGGTCGGCCCATGGCCCAAAAAGTTTGGGCACCCCTGTGTTAGGCTTTGTTATCTCTCTAACACCCTGTTGCTGGGCAGAATACATGAAGGATACAGGGAGGTACCTGATCGGCTCATGTAAAGGAGATAAGACAGGAGGGGGATGGTTAGGTATAAAAAGGCAGAGAGAGGGTGTTTCAAGAGAGAGAGAGCAGAAAAAGGAAAACCAGAGAAAGTCAGGGAGAGAACTGGCTTACAGAAAGTTTTCAGAGAGGAAAACTTTCTGAGGTAAATTCTCAGATTGAAGCTGAGGAAAACCTTTTGAGGTGAATCTAACATGATTCTAAAGTAAATTCTCAGAGTGAAGCTGAGGGAAACATTCTGAGGTAAATCTAAAGTGATTCCGAGGTAAATCTAAGGAGATTGAGAAGACAATCAGAAGAATTATAAAGGAAGGAAAACCTGCTCTCTCAGAAGATTTAGAATAAGTTAGAGAGTGAGATTATTTTATGCAGCTGAAGCTTCTTCCTAATCTTTGATGTCAGCACCTTTTCCACCCACTGCTGCCTTTAATATACTTGTGAATCTGCACCACCACATCTATGGACTCATTTGTCATAGACTCCTCTTCACCAATTTAAATATATTCACAGATTTTTAAAAACCTATTAGACTAAGGCTGGCTGAGGCTCAGTTCAGATGACAACTGATCTTGAAACCATGGTTTGGAGATTAGGAATGTGTCCCTCTTTTCCATCCTTTCATCCAACTGCTTCACACCTTCTCTGGTTTGTTGGAACTACAGTTTGTCATTAGGTCCCAAACTTGCAAACTACAGCCTGCATGGAAGCAATCAAAGAGGAAACTATGGAGACTATAAAAAAAGAAGTTGAGAAAGATGAGGGAGTGTGTAAGCCCACAAGAAACTTGTTATTAGGAAATGCCATCTTTGAAAAAAAATATGTTTTTAGCAAATAAGATTTCTGAACTGAGCATCTGAGACCAAAGAAATGTGGGTACATACAATGGAAAAGTAGTGTTACTCTCATATCCTTAAAAATGACTCCAGTCTTAACAGGGATACAGTAGAACCCCACATAACGAAAAAACACCGTTCCACGGAACTCTTTGCTATGCAGATTTTTCATTATGCAAAGCACTATTGGAGGTACCTCACATAATGGGGAAAAAGTTTGTTAACCAGGGATCCCATTGAGTGGGTATACCCTGACTACCAAAACCCCCGCATAATGAGCGTTTTTTTTCCCATTATGTGGGGTGTCACCCTTGCATAAAGAACGCTTTGTTATGCTGATTTTTTGCTATGCGAAGTGTTTGTTATGCGAGGTATTACTGTATGTATTTATAGGATAAGGCAAATTCAGTGTTTGTTAAATCAAATGATTGGCTAAAATTCTGTTAGCACAATTCAATGTGTACAAGGCTGATGATGTCATCAACTGCAGCCTTTAATCTTTAATTTAAAAGTTTCCTACCACCACCACCACTACCACCCAAGGGAAATATTTGGGATCTTCAAGAAGAACCAAAACCTTTAATGTTGGAAAATCTATACCACGCCAGAATCTGAATCAGCAGCAATGATTTTCAGACATTAAAGCCTCTCCCACATTCCAAGGACCTCCAAAGGATACTTTAACGGGCAATGAAGTATATATATTTTGCTTTGATAGAGGAAGTGTTGCATTGGATATCTCTTCCAATCACCCTTATTACTAGTTTAACCTCTGAAAAAATATGAGAGACAGAACAGGGTTCTCAGGTGGCTCAACAAGTATCTTATCACCAGATAAGAGAATTAACATGGTGTAGCACTAATAAAGAGTCAGACTAGGAGCCAGGAGACCTCGGTTCAAATCCACACTCAGCCATGCAAGTTCACAGGTGGTTCGTGTGGTAACAGTAAACCGCTCTTGTTATCCCATTTACCCTGAAAAACCTACTAGGGTCACCATAACACTGAAGTAATTTGATGACACATAACTCCTCAATTCACCTTTAATGGGTTTATTTCAATGGGGGTGTCATGGAAGACGCCTTTCACTAATGTGTGCAAGATGAAGTAGGCCTGGTTTGCGAGAGCTCTCAGGGATATTGGTTGTGAGGAGAACAGTGAGGGTGTCTGATTAGTTGTATGCAGATTGGCTGGTGAGGAGAGATCCCTTTTGGGAATAAAAGGGACATCGCAGGGATCTGAGGTTTTTTTTCGGAGGGGGAGTTCTGAGGTAAAGGGAGCTGGGTGAAAAAAAGTGAGTTCTGAGGGAACAGTTCTGAGGTAAAAGATTAGAGAATCTTCAAGAAGAAGAAGGGAATCTTGACAGAACTAAAGGACTACTTAAATGTTTTCTCTGTTGGAATTACTCTATGTTTTCCCCCCCATGTTTGTTGTTGTTGTTGTTCAGTCGCACAGTCGATTCCGACCCTCTGCGACCCCATGGACCACTGTCTGCCAGGCACTCCTGTCCTCTACCATCCCCCTCAACTCGCTCAGCTCTGTGCCCATTGTTATGAAACAATAAATCAACGTTGTTGTTTTTTAAAGTCTCTTTATTGGGTAAGAGTTAAAGTGCATACAAGCCTCTGAATACGCTACCTATTAAACCTCCTGACAGAATAAAAGCAGCTAAGGGCTGTATAGCTGCATTGCCGGCCAGCTCGCCCTCTGGGAGCTTTGGTTAAAGGAGGTCCAGAGCAGAGGGGGCCAGCTGGTTTAGTGACAGGGGGAAAGGCAAATTAATCTGTTCTTGCCAAAAAGTAACAATTTGGGCTGCCAAATCATCAGCCCTTTCAGCTTTATAGGCTATATCAGGGATGTCCAAATGTTTCGGGTCATGGGCTGGTCACATGGTTCAGGGAACTGGTCACTATGGCCTGGGGGCCAGATGTGGCCCCCAACACTAATTCATCCGGCCCGTGAAGCCCTTGTCGCTCCTGGAAGTGGAAGTAAAACACACCCGTACAGGTGCATTTTAATTCCGCTTCCAGGAGCAATGAGGGCTTTGTGGGCCAGATGAATTGGTGTCAGGAGCCACATCTGACCCCCGGGCCGTAGTTTGGGCACCCATGGGCTATATTATAGGCCATATTATAGCTATATTGCATGTAGTAACATTCATACACTCCTCTGCTGTATTCAAGGATTTATGGACAAGGAACCATATCTAATATGTAGTGTGAAACTACCAATACGTTGTGCCTTACTTGCTTTGTAGACTGTATATGTATTAAATGCTAAGCTTATATCAGCATTGTGAAGAATATTCATTAGAGTTTCAGGAGGTTCCTTTGTCCACTGCTTACGCAGGACTTTTTCATCAGGTTTCCTCATAGAAGCACCTAGTTAAAAGAAGAATAAATGTTTAAGGGCTGAACACGTACCCATATAAATTCACCATATATTTTTTTAAAAAAATACTGAAATAAAGCTGTGTTTGTATCAGAAAACAAGAAAAATGATTTGATGTCTGTCACATAAACTTTTATTATGTGTTTAATACAGGTAGACATTTCAATTTAGTCAGTAGTGTTTTTGTAATATTTTCCTCAACTTAAAATATTTCATAGGACAATACTAATAGAAATTGATGTTCATTACATTAATTTGAATAAGAGTTTGTAATTTTGCTGGCACTGCTTGACAGACATCTGGAAAGCTGTTTTTCCAAAGATGATCCTGTTGCCTATGGTGCCATTTCATTCAAGCCCACGGCTTGAAAAGTTTGAGAACCCCTGCTCTTTACAGTTATTTTAGTATACTTTGTCTCAAAAATAGTTACCATGATACATCTCTTTTGTTGTTCAAGCCACCCAAGTCTGCCTGCCTTACCAATGGCTACTAAAACTTGCAGCCCTGCCAAAGAAGAAGTTGGCATACAGATGGAGCCTCCCAGATTTTTGCGTTTCTTTTATACTCTAATTTGGACTGACTCTTTGTTCAAGCATACATCTCGAATAGTATTTTAACAGGAATGTCATGCTTAAATGTCACAATGACTTTTAATGGTAAACCATCCAATATTGTTTTTTCTCTTACTTGTATCCTCCATGGTTCTAGAAGCAAATAAAGATGCATTTTCCAGGATGTTCATCACAGTATTAGATCTTCTTTTTTCCCATTGACGTCTTTGAGGGGGTAGGAAATCAGCTGCTACAGATAATTCATAAAGAAATATTTTATAAGAATTCACTCCTGTCTCTGGATCCAAGAAACAGCACAATCTTAAGCATGTCTAATCACAAATTAATTGAATTGTATTTTATGAGGCTTCTCAAAATTAATTTATATAGGATTGCAACTTCATAGAAGTGATTCATTGATGATGTCCACTAATGTAAGCCACAGAAAGACTTAATCAGAATCTTAGCTGACAGATGACTTTATAATGCCACATACAGTATATAGTTACCTTTTATATCCAGACACGTTTTCTCCAATCCCCTTTGGCAGGAATAGCTGGGGGTAGCCTCTGCTCCTGAACAACTATCCTTGTTTCTTTCACATCTTCCTTCCTCCTTTAAACGTTTAAGAATCAGGTTACTAATATCTGACTGAACAACATCTATAAAGGCTCTTTTTGTTTCCTTGTGAGCACATTTTAAAAGACACCTGCTGACATTAACTGCTTTGCAATTGTATTTCAGGCATGAGGAAGGGGACCTTGATTCCTGACACTCAGCCCAACACCCATCATGCAATTCATCTGAAAAAGGGGAGTATCGAAATACAAATACAAATACAAATACAAAATGCAATGGCCAAAGCCTGTGGAAGTTTCTGCAATTGACTGAGGAGATCCTAGTCCTATGTTTGGTCATGTGCCATGGCGACTTCTACGATTCCTTGGGCACCTCCATAAATAACCAAATGGATTTTGGCCACTGTTACAATATATCATCATCATCACATGGTACCAAGTCAATTCTAATTTATGGCGACCCTTTTCAGGGTCTTCCAGATAGGGATTACTCAGAAGTTGTTTACCCTTCCCTTCTTCTGGAAGGTTGGGCACCCTAAGATTTGTCTATCTTGCCCAAGGCTATATAGGTTGGCTCTTCTTCCAGGAAACACAGTAGCAAATTGAACTCCCAATAACAATAACAAGGGAAATTATAATTATGTGTGTAATTATAATTATTGCTGTGTAATTATAATTATTGTCCAGAGGGAAGTGATTGTCTGTAACTGTTTTATGATATATACGCATAACATTGATGTATTTGCTGTTATTTCCTTGTTTTGTTGTATTATACTGTATTCTCTATTAGGTTTAATTTCAAATGTATTGTGATATGTTGTGATTATGTAATATATTGTTGATTTTGTGAATTATTTTGAGCCGACTGCACCGAGTAGGGCGGCATATAAATTGAACTAACTAACTAACTAACTAACTAACTAGCTAAATAAATAAAAATAAATAATGATACAATCTCCCTTTTCATTTGGAAGGTGCCGCTCAAAAACATTTATTGGTTATTGTCATTCACCAGTGTAAAAACATCCACTGGAAATTAAAATAAGTGGGCATTGAAAAGATTCTTGTACTGAGCCAGATATCCCTCAGTTTGGTATATGTGTGTGTGAGGAATCCAAAGTTTATATGAGAATCTCAAAACCTTGAAACCTTCAGGGAAAATTAATTAAAAGCTTAAAGAAGAAATAGGATCACTGTCTTTTCCCTGTTTTTAATGTTTAATCCCTGTCAATGTTTTGGAGGGTGACCTGATTTTTTTTATGCCTAAACTTTAAAAATTCACAATAAGTTTTGCCAAAACAGTATACATATTGGAAGAACTTCTATATAAATTCTATTCAATCTCTTTTTAAATGTTTGCACATACCCCAATTTTTTGGGGGGGCTGCTAAATAAGACAAAGGCAAAGAGTCGTTCAGGAAGGGAAGTGAGACATTTGTCCATCTGAAGCTGCAGCAGTGGTTAAGAGGCTGAATTTGGAGACTGGAAGAATGGGTTTCGATACCTGAGAGCTGCACTTGGGGACATGAAAGGAACCTTATTCGGGCATCCCCTGAGCAGAGTCTCTCCAGCAAAAATCCTTTCGAACCAGAGTAATCTCTGACACTAAATTATTATTATCTGAAGCTGGATAGAGTCATACTACCGATTTTTAATTATTATAGATACTACAGATATGTCAACACTGAATAGCAGTATCACTTCTTTTAAAAATACTTGTGTTCTCAAGTTTAATCCACAGTCTAGGGTTGCTCCATTTTTTTTTACAATACGAAACTTAATTGTCATAAAACTAAAATACAAAATTATGCTAATACCTTTGTCAAAGAAAATCTTCTGATACGCTTTGCCAGGCACTTCCTTGTCAGAATTGTGCTAGCTGATGGACGGTTTTTGGGATTCTTCTTCAACATTTGTTTTATCAAATAATGAACTTCGTAAGAGAATTGAGATGGAAGTGGACTGTAGTATCCTTTACATATCTTAAGTATAAGATGTTTCCAGCTATTAGCCTGAAACTAAAGTGAACCAAAAAAAGAGAGGGGGGAGCAGATAGTTTAAAACTATCAGATTTTAATTGTATACAATGTCTTAAAGCCCTGCTTGCTGTTCAAAACCTGTATAACAATAACACAAATACTCAGGAATGTCAAGTAACTTCATGGGGACATTTTGGATACCATTGTATTCTTAGCAGTTGGAGCATATTGGACTTTGCAAGAACATTAAATACTTTTCAAAAAAGAGGCAGGCACACGATAAAGAAAGGCAAGTTGCTTACCTGTAACTGATGTTCTTCGAGTGGTCACCTGTGAAGCCACACTAATGGGTTTAGTTCGCACATGCGCAGTTCAGTCCGGAAATCTTCCATAGCTTTGTAGGAGTCTCAGACTCTGCCCTTCATGCCAATCAGGAGCGAACCCGCCCCCAATCCCCAGTTCAAATGTTGCCGCCGCAGAAAAAAGTCTGACAGCTGGCAGTGACAATAGCGGGGAGGATGGGCAGGAGCGTGTGGCTTCACAGGTGACCACTCGAAGAACATCAGTTACAGGTAAGCAACTTGCCTTTCTTCTTCATGGTCCCTGTGAAGCCACACTAATGGGTGATTAAAAAGCTTACTACCAGGCTGGCGGGTTGTCACTGCAGTGGCGCAGCTAACACCCCTACACTACACAAGAGCTGATATCTTATCTAGCATGGACACGGTAGTGCCAAACAAATCTCGACAGGTAGTAGGCTGACTCAGAGATAGAATTTGCACAGGTAAAGTAAATGCAGATAATAAAAAGGAGCCACATTGAACATGTGGAGCTCACTGGTCAGCAAGTTAGCAAGATACTATAATAGTTCCCACTATCCAGTGAAAATATTAGCTGATGGGAATGAGTACCAAGAATCTCCTCAGCTGGCTAATGTCCTGACAACAGGTTAATTGCTATCCAGAATGTAGAGGATGGTGCATCATCTCATGTGTGACAGTCATGCGTTATAATATATATACACACTATATATGGATAAGAAATGATACAGAGATTGGTTGGTTTCAATGGTAGAAAGGGGATATGGTGACCCCTCAAGAAAAAAAGGGGGGTCCGTACACAGTATTACCCCTTCGCATGATACAATATACAATATTACCCTTTGGAGTAAAAAGTGAATATAAAAGGTCTAACTTCTAGATCGAAAGTACAGTAAGTCATTAGAGTGACACGTAAGCCACCTGGGAGGTAGGACGTGTGTCATGGCACATATTATGGGAGAGGAGACCACTGTTCATTATTCTGCAGGTGTGTTACATATGGACCAAAATGAGGAATGGTTGGGAGCAGTTATGGCCTGACTGTAGTTGCTGTGATTCAGAAATGAAGTACTGGATTAGCAAGGAGGTAGTCAATATGGACATCTGTACCTCTGAGGTGGAACAGACATAGAGATATGTGATACCAGGTTGACGCATGGAGTGGATGGGGGAGTCCTTATCCCATTTTCTAGTTGCAAAAAATAAATCCATATAATAAGTAGACCTCAGTAATGGCGTACTAGATAACAAACTGTTAAGATAGATAGTAAAGGTTATCATAGTCAAGGTTCTAGAAAGGACGGTGAAAATGTATTTGTGGTGCCTTGTGATAAGATTCGTTGGAGGGAGAATGTAATCCTGTAGCATGTTAACAATATGCAGAGGACATACTGGTGTAGATTATAGGGAAGAATAGACAATACTGATACAACAGAGAAATTAATTGTCCTGGTAATAAATTGAAGATGAAGACATAGAGACATAGAGAAGGAACATGTTTGCTAGGTTGGGGCATAATTCTGCTCTGGTAGATAATATATATGTCTCCTTTATCCTGGATATGCAAATCAAGCAATTTAAGGTCAATCTCATCGCTTCACCCACTGCCTGTATCTAGCCTCATTGACATATCCTGTGAGCTTGATTCATCTAGTCTACTATAGCATTGTTCTGTCATGAGGTAGGTCACGAATATGTAGAAAATCAGTGGTTCAAAGTCTTCCTGGGTAGTATCACCAAAAATTAAAGATTAATTTTATACAGATGATGTCTGTGTAGAGAGACCGATGAACTATGCCAAAATTGCATTTATGGCTGTCCAGGGGCAAGCGGTTCTTGTCCAGGCCAAATATACATGCATGTCGAGCCACCATCAATGAAAGAGGGTTAGACACTGAAGTACATATGAATAGAAATCTGTTTTCCCGATGAGTAAAGCGACTTGTAGAACAAATGGGAAGTGGCGTCTTGCATAATCCACTTAGATAGATTCAGTGTCCTAGTAACTTAAAGACCACTTGAGTGCTAATGGATCACGTATGTATTTTTTCTTTTTAAGAAGAACCTTATAAACTATGTACACAAAATGGATCAGGATATCAGCTTGACCAAAAAAAAAAAGTATGCAATACATTAACTAAGAATGTAAAATCTCATTAATTAATCTGAAGATTGCCAATCCAAATATTACTAACTATAATGAAAATAGCATTTGGAAAATAAATAAGATAAAGATCTTACTAGAGATTATTGAGGAAATATAAAGACCCTTAAGGGGTAAGCAATTTGAACAAATAGAATTGAAATATTAAGCAAGAACTATAAAATCGCTAAATCGCTCTCAGTAAAAAAAGGAGGGAAAAACCGTTGGGCTTGGCACGAAGGGAGCTACAGAAGACGCGACTGACTCTTGCGGCGGCAAAGAAAGAACTGGGGATTGGGGGCGGGTTCGCTCCTGATTGGCATGAAGGGCGGAGTCTGAGACTCCTACAAAGCTATGGAAGATTTCCGGACTGAACTGTGCATGCGCGAACTAAACCCATTAGTGTGGCTTCACAGGGACCACGAAGAAGAATAGAAATTCTTAGGCCATTCAGCGCAGCACATTACAGTAAAACCTCAAGATATGGAATTAATTAATTCCTTGAGGCTTTTCGTATCTTGAAAAATTCATAACTCAAAACGTGGTTTCCTATAGGAATGCATTGAAAAGCACCAAGGTTGGCCATCCCTTCTACCCTGAATGTCCCCCTTTCCAATTACATATACCAGCTTTATTCCTATAAGTCTCTGCTTGTAGTATATTATGAATACTCCTTACGCTATTAATTACAAATTAATGTGCATGGAATTCCTGTATAAATATTTGACTGTATGTGCAAAACCCTAAGGCTAAAATCCTGGTGCACAGATCCATGTACACAACAGGACTGACATCAGCAGGGGCAAATCAATCCAGATTAAAGCCTTCCTTCTGTGATTTTGGGTAGACAGCCCAACAAAATTGCATGCGCCTTGAAATCACCAAAGCCTGTGTCCAGCACAAATTTGCTACCCTTGCTGATACTACTTCTGGTACATGAGTGGAGCTGTGCAACAAGATTTCAGCCTATGAATCACATATTTTAGCCATGGCTTCGTCACATCACGATTGACAGAAATGTCCATAGCAATGGCTGCACTGGTTTTATATTTTGAAAGGTGTTAGGAAGGAAGCCAAGAGTGGCCCTTTGGATATGAAAGTAACCTGGCCATCAGCCCTGGCTTGGTTCTGGGAAGGAATTAAAAAAAGAAAGAAAAGAAAAGGTACTCACTGGATGTTTCAGAGTGCACAGCTCATATAAAATGCATCCCAAAGACCAAATATCGCTGGAAAGATAGGTTTGAACACTGTGTTAGGTTATGTTATAGTTGAGTCTCAAATTTATAGTGAAGGCACTAAATTAAAATACAATATTCAAATGAAATCATAAAAATGTTAGTGTGAAGGCACTGCAGAGGGTTAGAATAAGCAGCATATTCAACAGGATGCTGCAAATCTGTATTCAAGATAACTGCATAAAATCATGTTTTTGTTGTTGTTCAGTCGCACAGTCGATTCCGACCCTCTGCGACCCCATGGACCATTGCCCGCCAGGCACTCCTGTCCTCCACCATCCCCCTCAACTCACTCAGTTCTGTGCCCATTGTCTCCACAATACAGTACCATCCAACCATCTCATTTTTGGCCGCCCCCTTTTTCTTTTGCCCTCCACCTTTCCCAGCATCAAGGCTTTCTCAAGCGAATCCTCTCTTCTCATTTGGTGTCCAAAGTACCTTAGCTTCATCTTTACAATTTGACTTTCTAAGGAGCATTCTGGGTTAATTTCTTCTAAGATTGACCTATTTGTTCTCCTTGCTGTCCAGGGAACTCTCAAAACTCTCCTCCAACACCACATCTCAAAGGCATCTATTCTTCTGCGCTCAGCTTTCCTAATAGTCCAGCTCTCACAACCATACATTGCCACAGGGAATACCATTGCTTTGCCAATACGAATTTTTGTTTTCAATATGATGTCTCTACTTTTCATTATGCTCCCCAGGTTTCTCATTGCTTGCCTCCCAAGAATCAATCGCCTTTTTATTTCATGGCTGCAATCCCCATCTGCAGTGAGTTTTGATCCCAAGAAAGTAAAATCTGTCACTGCTTCTACTTCTTCCCCATCTATTTTCCAGGGACTGATAGGGCCTGTTGCCATTATCTTGGTTTTCTTGATATTGAGTCTCAAGCCAGCTTTTGCACTTTCTTCTTTCAACCTAATCAGGAGCTTCTTTAGGTCCTCCTCACTTTCAGCCATTAGGGTGGTATCATCTGCATATCTCAAATTGTTGATGTTTCTCCCAGCAATTTTGACCCCAAATTGTGATTCCTCCATCCCTGCATTGCCCATTATGTGCTCTGTGTACAAGTTGAATAAGCAGGGTGACAAAATGCAGCCTTGTCTTACTCCTTTTCCTATTCCAAACCACTCTGTCATTCCGTATTCTGTCCTAACTGTTGCTTCTTGCTTCATGTACAAATTTCTCATGAGACATATAAGGTGTTCTGGGATTCCCATCTCTTTAATTACTTGCCACATTTTGTTGTGGTCTACACAATCAAAGGCCTTAGTGTAGTCAATGAAACAGAAGTATACTTGTTTCTGATATTCCTTTGTTTTTTCCATGATCCATCTTATGTTGGCGATGTGGTCTCTGGTCCCCCTGCCTCTTCTGAACCCCGCCTGCACTTCTGGTAATTCTCTCTCCACATGCTGTTGCAGTCTATCCTGTATTATCTTAAGCATCACCTTGCTAGCGTGTGGGATGAGCGAAATTGTTCGATAATTTGAACAGTCCTTGGCATTTCAGGTATAATACTGTAATTTGATGATTTCTGGCCTCAGTCCCTCTCACAGTCTGGTGAGAAGAGCCGCAAATATCACAGAGTAGAGGATAACACAACACATTGTAAAAAGAAAGAGGCTGTAGCAACATATACACCTTTAGTGCTCATTTCATCTTCTTCATTTGCTAATCTGCTAATGTCTAATCAGCTTTCATAGCACCTATGAGAAATTGCTGTTCCTTGTAAAGCAAACCAACCTGATGCTTCATGAAGCATTTTGGCCATGATGGTCACAAGGCCTAACCTCAATATTTATGACTGTCTTTAAAGGCAGTGGATTGTAGTGCTTTAAACTTCAATTCACTGCAACAAAGAAAGGAAAGCAGAGTCAAATGCTCTCACATTCACATTTTCTCACCCGAAATAGAATCATAGAATCACTGAGTTGGAAGGGACCTTTTAGGCCAGGGGGAAGGCAACCTACAGCTCATGGGCTAGATCTGGCCCATGGCAACAAATATTCCGGACCCTACCCTCACTCCAGCTGGCGTTAGCCATGGACTCATTTACGGCTGGTGTAAATGCATTTATGACAGCCATAAACCGGGGTGGGGGTGGGGCGAGCCCGGCTACCTCAACTGTTTGAGTTAGCATGACTGTGCCCCTGACTCAAAAAGTTGGCAACCCCCGTTTTAGGCCATCGAGTACAACCCCCTTCTCAATCAATAGATTTTGTTCTTACTGGGATTTTGTTTTCTATTTCTGGCATGGTTATTCCCAGTTGTCACCAGGAAAATGTGACTTTAAAATCGCAATTTGGAATGAAAAAGCAGGGAGGTTCTGCTTCCTACAGCCTACCCTCTCTTTTAAACACCACTGCCAAAATTGCATAAGATTTGGTTCAAAATCAGTTCTGTGCATAGGCTTGTCACAGTCATACCTAGTCAGGCCCTCAACGTAGTTTTAAAAGCAGTTTGTACAGACTTGCTAAAACTTCCCCTGCTCTATGTTCTTAGTAACTCTTTATGTCGACAAAATCAAAGATTTATGGCAACCCAATAACTTTTCTGTTATTCGTTCATTCATACTGGCTTTCACATGCTTTCCACCACCTCTTTATGTTATTATGCCACTAAAAGTTGCAAAAATCAATACAATACTAGATCCTAAATCAAATTGGCAAACTGAACAACTTTGTCCTGATATGAATGACTTTTTGTATAATATTAAAACAAATGCTATTCTGGGTCCGATTACCTTTTATTGTTGTAAGGCAGGTTCTCCCATATTTCTGGAGGCACATAATAAGGGGTTCCCACATATGAACAAGCATATGCTGTTGGGCTTATCCAGAAACAAACAAAAGCAATGTTAGGCATAATAGACTAACATTTCTGCTATAATTAGAAACAGGTTTTGTAAAAATATAGCAAGGAAGAGATCTGGTGCCATTTTAATCTTACTTGCCTATTGAGAAGAAGTGCAGATCCAAAGTCTCCCAGTTTTATATTCCCTTGTTGAGTAAGAAAAATGTTCTGTAGCAAAAAGGGAAGTTCATACACATGTATGAAAAAAGTTAACCAAAATCTATGACTCTATATGTGATAGAACTACTGTACATCAGCTTGATATGACTGAAACCCTGTTTATGTAAATAGGACTACATAAGGCTGATGATGTCAACAAAATATGGCCCAGTAAAAACAGATCTCTGTATGCCATATGTCATGGGAAGACCCCTTTCACTAATGTGTGCAAGATGAAGTAGGCCTATAACTTTCCTAGTCCAGATTGCTAGAAGGAAAGAGGGGCTTTGCCCTCCTCCCAGTGATCTTGATCAAGAGTCTGACTCTAGGGTACAGTGCTTATCTCCGTTTATAGCACTTGCAGACATTTCTGTGATCATGTGGCAGGCATGACTAGATGCCATAGCGAACAGAACACTGTTACCTTCCCACTTAAGCGGTACCTATTTATTTACTTGCAATTTCTTGCTTTTGAACTGCTAGGCTGACAGGAGCTAGGACAGATGAGGGGCACTCCATCATGCAGCACTTGTGTTTCAAACTGTCCCTAGGTAGATGAGATACACATGAGTAGAACTGCTGGGTTTTACATGATCATATTGGCACTGACATTGAATTCACATCATCTGGCTATTACCTTAAAAGGAAAGATTGAGTACCACCCATCTGACAGCAAACTCACTGAACAGATTACCTATTTCATAAAGAACAAAATTATACAAATATTTCAACTGGAAATACAGTATAAAATTATAGAACTCTGAACACAAGCTGGTTTCATGTTTCTCATTCTTCTAATGGTAACAGTTTGGGCATAAATGCCATTAAACAGATTTCATTTACCTTGGATTTGAGGTCTCTGTGCAATACACGTTTGTCATGAATATATTTTACTCCCAGGCATATCTGTACAAACCAATGAAGTATCTGCATCAAAGAGAAAAGATATGGCACATAGGATTATATATTGTCCTGACACAATTGGAATTAAATAAAGCAAAACAGAAGCCAGCTGTTTCTAAAAAAGTAGCTGTGTTTTAAAAAACCACAAAATATTCTAGACCTAGAGAGTGACCATTTTATTCAACATGAGCTTTTGTGGATCAAACTGTACTTCCTCTGACACTGAAATATAAACACATGATCAGTATATTATTCATATCCTTCTGACCAGATAAAGATAAATAATAGACCGTGACAACGAGTGTGTTAATACAAGAATGGGATAAGAACCCTGGTGGTGCAGTGGTTAAACTGCTCTACTGCAGCCAAGACATTGTGAGTTCAATCCTGATTGGGCTCAAGGTTGACTCAGCTTTCCATGCTTCCAAGGTCAGTAAAATTAGTACCCGGCATGCCAGAGGCAAAATGCTTTTACACTGTGAACCTCCTAGAGAGGATACTAAGAACTATGGGGCGGTAGATAAGTGTAATTGCTATTATCAAGTTGTAAACCAAGTCGTGAGCAAAACAAGAGTTGTGGGTGGAGCGGATGGCTGTCACAGGACTTCTAACAAAGGTCTGCTGGAAGGGAGCCAGAGGCCCTGCGGGCGCTTCCCTTTGCTGCATGAGTCAGGGCAGTGGTCCTTGTTACCTACCTAGCTTGCTTGGGGAATAGTGGTAGCTTGTGGAGAGAGCTGTGGAGTGACTTGGTGAGAGCTAAAGAGGGCAGAAGTATATGGTGGGCCCAGAACAGCCAGAAAGTATATGGAAAAGGGGATGAAAGGGTTCCAAAGAGGTCTGAAGGCAGTGGAGACAACAACAAGGAGAGTGAGCTATGTGGGAGAGGTACAGTATTAGCGGCAGTGGTATCACTTATGGGTTCAGGTGAAGATGGCATATGATAGGCTTCAGGCAAGGCATCAGCGCTCACAGGTGCAGCAAATAGGCCTTGAAAATAATGATTCAAAAGGTACCAATTGCAATAGGATACCGGGTTCTTACCATATCTTCTGGGAAAGACTTCCCCCTTTGCTGTCTAATCTTCTCCATGAGATCACCATCATCACAATGTTCCATTACTATGTACAGATGTCCATCAGCTAACATACAGAGAAATTCAGATTCATTAGTAGTAATATATTCAGTAGTAGTAGTAGCAGTAGCAGCAGCAGCAATATATTCATTAGATTCATTAGTAGTAATATATGACTACAACCCTGACTGCTCCTTGGAAGGTCAAATAGTAAAGATGAAGCTAAAGTACTTTGGACATCAAATGAGAAGAGAGGATTCACTTGAGAAAGCCCTGATACTGGGGAAGGTGGAGGGCAAAAGAAGAAGGGGTGACCAAAAATGAGATGGCTAGATGGTATTGTTGATGCAATGGACAGAGAGCTGGGCGGGTTGAGGAGGATGGTGGAAGACAGAAGTGCCTGGCAGATAATGGTCCATAGGGTCACAAAGGGTCGAAAGTGACTGTGCAGCTGAACAACACCACAATGTTTTTTAGATAGCATGGACAGTGTTTTAAAAAGAGGAGAATTCAAAGAATGAGTTCTGTAAATCAAGCACCACAATCACAACAGATTTTTACATCTGGATTTACCTGCAAACGATTCTGCAAAGGCGACAATGTTGGGATGTTTCATTTTAGCCAAAAGAACAGATTCATTCCAAGAGTTCTCTGTATCAAGGGCAGACTGAAAGCAGGTGGCTAGTAAGTAGAATACAGTGCTACCACAAAAGTGAAAATACGATTCAGAATATTTAGACAATTGTTGATGCTGACTAGTTCAGGTGGAAAAAGCATTGGTTTCAGTAGCGTCGGGAGCCATGTGTTTTCCATCTGCTTCTCTCATCCAAATAGAACCAACCCTTCAGATTTTAATGTGTGGATGGTCAGATGGAATGAAATTAGTTATTTTGCATCTGCGGAACACTGGGGAACTTCAATTCCCAGAAGCCTAAGTCAGCACATTGGCTGATCAGTGCTTGACTTAGGCTTCTGAGAATTGAAATCCAAAAACAGTGGGAAACACTGTGCTAGATCATCACTGATTTGCTGCATCACTACTGTTAATTTTTTAAAAAAAAATATTTGCCTCTGTATTGCCAAATGAGAAACTGTAATAAAATTCACCATCAATTTTAGTTCAATCATCCAAAAAACATTTTTTAAAAATGCTTTGCTAATCTTGGAAAATAAGCTTTAGAAATTATAAATTTCTGAAGTTTTCTCTTTGACCAATGGTCCTAATCCAACTAAAGTTTGATACAACTACAACAGTAAGAAGGAGGCAGTGGAGTCTTAAATGTTTGAAAAACACTTCTATATGATGATCTCACGATGGTCATCCCAATGGCTAGATTTGAAAAAACTCAAGATAATAAATATACCTTGGGGAGTCTTATTTCTTTCATCGCATATTTCTGATTCCTCTCTTTGTGATGGACCAAAAGAACACGCCCAAACGACCCTTCTCCAAGTATCTTTAGCACATTATATTTCTCCATGTTTATCTTACTTTCTGAGGTCTCTTCAAAACTCAGTAGTTTGGGTTTTCTCGTGCCTGGCACACCTTATCTGCAAAATGTGGAAATAACAAAAACATTACATTTGATTGCATATGGGGCTTCCCAGTTCATCTTGGTGAAGAATTCCACACACACCCCACCTTACCCCTTAACTTCCACGCCAAAAGGCGTTTTTTTCTCTGATTTATCTGTCCTTACAACCTGCTTAATGAAAAGTAGTGTTGCATGGAGTTTAAAATCCCTCAACATCTAATATGACTTCCTAGAAAACATTCAAAAAGTCAAGTGGTTTTTAAAAATAAAAATAGCAAATACAAAATTATCAAGCAACATTTTTTTTAAAAAATGCATACAAATAATGAGTAAATAAATAAATAAATAATGGGTAGGATATAAATGTAATAAATAAATAAATAGATGCTCTATCATATTCTTGGTTATAATTTAGTGACATATAAATGTTAAGTAAGTTGGCAGCATCTAGATACGCTTAGTGAACAAGTGCATCTGTTGCTGATGTGTGAAAAAGTATATACACTCCACTCTTAAACATCACAAGTTTGAACTCTGTGGATCTATTTATACATGGATCTCCCCCCTGAAGTTCCTAGATGGTTGCTATTGCAATCTGGTGATCATCTCTAGGAACTTAAGAGGGAGGATTTAAAGATTTCTCCTTACTGTAGCTCTAAGGCTGCCAACAGCGGTTTGAAGAACTCTGGTTGACCACTGGAGTTCCCATTGCTAGAGGCAGCTGGGCTCCTCCATTGCAATCACAGCAACGGCAGGAGCAACATGACTATGACTACCACCACCACCACCACCCAGCACCACAAACTGAAGGAAGACCGCATCACTAGGTAATAATTTTGATTGACTTTAAATGATTGCAATTGGCATGCCTACTACTGTATGTATACCAAATTGAAGCCTTGCCCCCTGCTTGGAAGCACATGGGATCTGTATTCCTTTGTCTGGCCCCAAAAGGAAGCTATTTATGCTTCAGAGAGGGTCACACGGACAGGGAGCAAATGCCCAGCTTCCTGTTGGAGTGGCACCCTAACTCCATGAAATATTTTGCTGTTCTTAAGAAGAGAGCCTGGCAGACCAACAGCCATGAACATTTTATTTATTTATTTATTTATTTATTTATTTATTCTTATTTGCTATCCCGTCCCAATTGGGCAAGCCTGACTCTGGGCGGCTTACAATATTAATTAAAAATCACTAGGATACACATGTACAAAGAATACTTAAAACTAATGTTTAAAACTCTAAAACAGATGTTTAAAACTTAAAACTAATGCTTAAAACAGAGCAAGAGATAAAACTGAGAAGAGATAAAACCGGAAAGGGTGGCTGTCCGCTAGATCAGCCACCCTACATAGGATCCCGCATTCCCGGCTCCCCACACTTGCCCCGCCAGCCAGGTTTTTAAGCCTCTCCGAAAGGGCAGGAGCTCTGTCTGAAGGCGCAGCTCAGTTGGGAGGAGGTTCCAAAGGGCCGGGGCGAACACGAAAAAGGCCCTCCTCCTAGTGCTAGAGAGGTGAGCCTCTCTAGCCGATGGAACAACAAGAGAGCCCCTCTGATCCGCCCTGGTGGGACGGGCAGATGTTCTTAGGGTGACGCAGTCTCTTAGGTATCCTGGCCCACTACCATATAGGGCTTTAAAGGTAATGACCAGCACCTTGAATTGCACCCGGAGACATACTGGCAACCAGTGCAGCTCCTGAAGCAGCGGTGAGGCACGAGCATAACGCCCGCACCCCATCACTACCCAGGCCGCCGCATTGTGGACCAGCTGCAGTCTCCGAATGGTCACCAAGGGCAGCCCCATGTAGAGCGCATTACAGTAATCAAGTCTGGAGGTGACCAAAGCATGTGTGACCATGAGCAAGGTGTCCCGGTCTAGGAGCGGGCGTAACTGGTATATTACACGGAGTTGTGCAAAAGCCCTCCTGGCCACGACTGCCACCTGCTCTTTGAACAGTAGTCGTGAGTCCAGGAGGACCCCCAGATTACGCACCGGGTCCGTTTGGGGCAGAACTGCCCCATTCAGTGCCAAAGCTGGTAGCTCCCGTGATTTTAATACATGCCTAAAGAAGTGGTCTTGAACCACGAAAGCTCATGCAACATTTTTTTCTTAGTGATCCAATAAAGGTGTCACCTGCCTCCTGCATCTTTTGCTATCCTTCAAGAGCTCCCAAGCAAGTAAAAGAAGCATTTGAGTTCTCTACTCTTTGAAATGTGGTGTTGGAGGAGAGTTTTGAGAGTCCCCTGGACAGCGAGGAGAACAAATAGGTCAATCTTAGAAGAAATCAACTCTGACTGCTCCTTAGAAGGTCAAATAATAAAGATGAAGCTAAAGTACTTTGGACATCAAATGAGAAGAGAGGATTCACTTGAGAAAGCCTTGATGCTTGGAAAGGTTGAGGGCAAAAGAAGAAGGGGATGGCCCAAGATGAGATGGCTAGATGGTATTGTAGAGACAATGGGCACAGAGCTGAGCGAGTTGAGGAGGATGGTGGAGGACAGGAGTGCCTGGCGGACAGTGGTCCATGGGGTCGCAAAGGGTCGGAATCGACTGTGCGACTGAACAACAACAAAAGATAAGGTAGAGGTGGTGTCATGCTACAACACAAGAGACTGGCACTCAAGTTCCCACTCAACCATGGAAATTCACTGATGAGTAGCAATGGTAAACCAATCCTTGAACATCACAAATATTTATTACATATCTACCGCCCATCTGGGTCCCTTCCTCCTCCCACTCTGGGTGGTATGCCAAGAATCCTATTGGTGTTTCTGGCTGGGAGTTTCAATTCCGGGCTTTTCTACTTAAACCCAAACCCCTCGCGATTAACTTCACCCACATTTGTGAATCCTTAAACACATGGAGCTCCACAGATGGGGTGAAATAAAGGGTGTGTGTCTTATGTGAGATTCCTGAAACAGAAAGAAAAATACTATAGGGGAGATGGAAGAAAACCTGGGAAAGTTTCTCTGCTGGTGGTAAAATCATGAATACATTACAGTACTGCACATCCTATTATTATTATTATTATTATTCCTTTTGCTGCTAAAGAGAAGCCCTGGTGATGCAGCGGTTAAACTGCTGTACTGCAGCCATAACGTTGTGAGTTCGATCCTAATGGGAGACCAGGTTGACGCAGCCTTCCATCCTTCCGTGGTCGGTAAAATGAGGACCCAGAATGTTGGAGGCAAAATGTTAAATAACTTGTGAGCTGCCCAAAGAGTGCACTAAACGTTTTGGGGCGGTTTAAATGTGTAATGGCTATTGCTAAAGAACAGAGGGGGGGATGAGAGATATTTAATACACACTAACACTTACTCTTTAAGCACTGGGAGGAGAGTTATGGGTTGAGGGAACAAAAGAGGGGGGGGAGGGAGCCCGGAGGTGAAAGCCCCCCAATCAAAGATCAACAAAGGAAGTTCCCTTGTTGGGTCCCCCAGAGAGGCAGAGCCTAATTCGAAGTCACTCCTTAAGGATGTATCTCCGCTGGCTTGGCTCTCTGAGTACCGCCGGCTAGCTCACACTAGGGCTTCTTCTTGTGCCAGAGGCGCCCGCCATGTCGCTACCTACCGAGGCTCCGCCGGCCAAAGCTCGAATCCACGCCTCTTCCCAAGCTCTCCCTGGCACCACCAGCACCGCCAGCAAAGAAGGGGCGGGAGCCGCCTCCACACACAACCCCGTTTGACGGGCGTGCCTTCAGGAGCCCTAAGGCCGAAGGGAGCAAGGCTGGGTCACACAGTTCGCCCTGGAGGAGAGGGAGAACTCCTTTGCTGGAGGGTTTTTTTGGTCCCGTTGCCGGAGAGTGGAAGAAGGGACCCCCTCCAGGGGAAATGAATTCCCAGTGCCAAAGGGACAGTTTCTGGTAGCCAAGATGAGTTCCCTCCTTCTGTTGTGCTGATGTGCAGAAATAGGCGGGGGACCAGGATCACCCTTCGATGGTGACGCCGTGAACGAGAGAGTTTCAAAATGGGTCTTTCCTCAAAAGCCTTGCTCAACTCCTGCAAGTTATAGCTTGTGGCTTCCTAGGGAGTCAATCCATCTCGCATTTGGCCTTCCTCTTTTTTTCTGATGCCTCCTGCTTTTCCCAACATTATTGTCTTTCCCAAAGTAGGACAGCCTGAATTTCATTGTTTTTGCCTCCTGAGACAGTTCAGGTTTGACATGTTCTACCACGCACTTGTTTGTCTTTCTGGCAGTCCTGGCTATCTCTTAAGCCAGGGGTTCCCAACCTAAGGCCCACAGGCCGGATCCAGCCCACCACCCCTCCAAGAGTATTCGAGAAAGAAAATAGCCATCCGCTTGAAGCTGTTGAGACATAATGGTCACCCCATTGTGCAGGCAGAGCAAAATGGCTGTCCGGCCCTTGAAGCTGACTGAGAGAGCGTGACCTGGCCTCTGGGCTAAGAAGGTTGGGAACCCCTGCATTAAGCTCTCCGTCAGCATCATAGTTCAAATTTTTTTTCTCAGATCAAATCTTTATTATGGTCCAAGACCAGCATAAAAAAAGCAAAGGGAACAGAAGTTAAAATGGTGGTACAGTACTTAAAATATATCAAGGGACAAAAGTTAAAATGAGGGAGCTTTATTGTCCAGCTTTCACATTCATATATAATGGTTAGGAATACAAGAGTGAATGATCTTGGTCTCCAATGACAACCTTATACTTGATGGTCTTTCCTTATTCTTTCTTTGCTGCCCTCCCAAGTCTGTCTTCTTTTGATTCTTTGGCTGCACTCTTCATTTGGATTGATGACTGAACTAAGTTATACAATTTTAAAAAAACTATTTCAGTTACTAATTGTTAACATTAAAGTTGTGTAGTTTTTATGTTGTCATGATTTTTATTATTTTAATGTTTAACTGTAGTCCTTTGGCACCTTTCTCTTTCGCTAAATCAGGAGTTCCCAACCTACGGCCTGCGAGCACCATTCCAATTGGCCCGTCGCCATTCCAATTGGCCCATTCCAACCAGCCCCCGCCCGCAATGCCATTCCAACTGGCCCGTCACCGTCTCCTCCGCACCCGGAAGTAGAAGTGTGTGCATTTATGTCAGCCATAAAATGTGCCTGCGCATGTGGAAATGTACCCACGGCTGACATAAATGCAGAAGTAGGTGCATTTACGTCAGCCACAAATCCTTCCGTTTCTGGGTGTGCTTTCCACCCTGCTCAGCTGTTCCAGGCGTATGGTCATGTCCACAGCACAAAAAGGTTAGCCACCCTCGGACTCATTTTCAACTCATTGCTGCTTTCTGGAAGCAAGATAGTGTCATCTGCATATCTTATATGAGTGATGTTTCTTCATTCTCATGCCTCCTTCATTTGAATCTAATCCAGCATTCCGTATGATGCATTCTGCTTGCAGATCGAACAGATAAGGCATGGGTTCTCAATCTTTTCAAGCTGCAGGCCGGACAAAGCACCCTGCCGTAAATGCTGTTGTAAACGCATCCGGTGGCAGTGGCACAGGCCACATGAAATTGTGCTGCAGGCCGGGTCCAGCCTGCGGGCCGTAGGTTGAGAACCCCTGAGATGAGGGGATAAACGAAATGGTTTTCCTTCTCATCTAAATCTCAAAAAGGAGGGTCGGTAACTTTAAAAAAAGATGAATTCTCTGCTCAGCCACATGACATACACAATCCACTTAATCGCATGTAATCTAATTCTGAAATGACCAAATTGCTATTGTGCAGTTATACAAATGGTATGACTGAGTGGCAAATTGCCATGACTTAAATGTCTGTATGCATGATCTGTTGCATATGGAGTTACAGTGTGGTAGATGCCTAGAGATTTCTTATGGCAATTATATGCCCTTTATGTAGTTCTGCAACAGGATATCAGCCAGTGGCAATTGCTATTGAGCTGCAATAGTCCACAATATCAGATCCGGGTACACATCTCGTTTACTTGGGATGGTATGTTTAGAGGGGAGGACCATGTTGGGAATATCAATTACACTTATATAAACCCCATAGTGCTTACTCTCTTGGTGCTTCACAATGTAATTAGCATTTTTGCCCCCAACATGCAGGGTATAAGTGTAATTGCTACTCATTTTACTGACTTCAGGATGGAAGGCAGTCAACCATGAGATCAAACTCACAGCAGCAGTTTTGACTGCAGTAGTAACTATTGTAGGACAGCTCCTTCCGAATTTGTTGGGGAATGAGTTTCAAGATTCTGTTTTTTTGGAGGTGTGTACAGCTACAGTGCCTTTAAAATGGAAGTTCTTTAGGCGATCAATGACTGGGGTGCATCTCGTTTACTTGGAGGGGGGCTACAGTGCAAGAAACGTCCATCAATGTACTCATTTGGGGGGGCTTAGCTCTAACCATAGCTTCAAGCTTTAAATGATCTTTTCCCCCTGTGGAGACTAGTCCTACTATTTTAAATGCAGAAATATGTCATTGTTGATGGGGGTGGAACGTTTTTGAAAAAAAGCTTCTAGGCAGTAGCAGTGCTGGAAAATGACATGCAAGCTAACCAATGCTAATACTGGGCAGCAGACACCAATGGTAAACTACTTTCCAATATTTTAAAACTTGAAAATTATACTCAAAACAATGCAAAAGGAAAGTATGGAAATACAGTCAAACCTCACATAACAAAAACATTTCGTTTTGCAAGGCTGCTTGCTATGTGAGTTTTTTTTGCATAGCGAAAATTCCTATGGAAAAACTTGCATAACAATTTTTTTTCATTATGTGAGTTTTTTCCATAGAAATGTTCATTGTTTTTCCATAGGGAATGTCGGTTTCACATAATGAAAATTTTCGTTATGTGAGTTGGAAAGGTTTGTGGAATGCCCACACGTTATGTGAGTTTTTTTGGTATGCGAGGCATTAGTTGACTGTACATATATTTTGAATGTGGAATGTAAAAAGTATGAAATAAAGCAAGCTTGCAATATCCAAATGAGAATGTGTAAATGTGATACCTGAACTGAACAAAGGTACAGTAGACTGGAACTGATTATTTTCCATTATATAATTAAAAAGTGTTTTGTTTATGACATGACAAACTCAGATGATGTGGTGTGGCATTAATAGTGAAGTAGAATGTAGCACAAGCAGATAGGTGCTATATTGCAAAGTGTGACTATTAATCAGACTCCACAAAAGGGCTACCAGCATAACCATTATTCAAGTCTATGCTCCAACTGCAGACGTTGAAGAAAATGGATACCTCCAATGTTCTGGATAATAATTATGGGTGACTAAAATGCAAAAGTAGGAAACAAAGCAGAAGAGCAAATCATAGAATTCTGTGGACCCAACAGTTTATTTTTTTTATTTAGATTTATATTGCCGCCCACTCGCTGAGGCGACTCAGGGCGGCTTACAGTCCAAACAACAACAGTACAATAAAAATTATAAAATGCAACCACATAAAACAACCAAACCAGTTTATTGTCAACGTTTCAGGCAACTGAACAGATGAGACATATATAGAAATGCCAAACTGTATTAGTAGAAGATGGAGATCTAAAAGCACTGGGAGAAAGACTCACATACTGGTAAATGAAATCCATACCCAACTTCTTCCATCATCTTTCACCACTTGCAGTACTATCCCAGGAACTTGTAGTAGTTGCTCATTTCTTCGGTTCATTACAGGACAACCACATGAGCCTCTGAGTGACCTTGAATTGTTGGCTGCCTCATTCAGGCAGGATTACCAGGTGGCTTGAAATGTGAACAGCACTCTCTCATCCAGCCACACCACCACCACTTCTTGTTATTCTTCGTAAGAAGGCAAGGCTGATGGCCGTATGGGGAAAAGGTACAGGTTAAAGTCCTCATGAGTGTCAGTTTGCTCACATTAAAAAAATATGGTGTCGTGTCAGTCTTTACCCCATCTCCTTTTTCCCAATTAAGAGACGGGGAAATCCAAAATTGTTACATGTCTTTATTTTCAGCTGAAGAAAAGAGCAAATGAGAACCACCTGTCTGATAAGGCAGGACAGCCTACACCTGGGCAAAGGGTGTAATTTCCTTAAAAAGAAAATTCATGCACAGTACATTTATTAGCCTCCTGCACAGACCACCATTACCTATCTATCTTGCATTATTCCTTAGGAATCTGCGGGGAGGCCATAGAGAAGTAGAAATATGTCATTGTTTGACCTGTACTGTCTTATCTATTTTTCTAGCCCAGGGTTGCCCAACTTTTTAGGCCGGTCACGTGGTTCAATCACCATGACCCATGGGCCAGATTGGCCCCTGATGCCAATTCATCTGGCCTGCAAAGCCCTCATCGCTCCCGGAAGTAAAATGTGCCTGTATGGGCGTATTTTACTTCCACTTCCAGGAGCGACGAGGGCTTTGTGGGCCACATGAACTGGTGTTGGGAGTTGGATCCAGTCCCCGGGCCGTAGTTTGGGTACTTCTGTTCTAGACAAAACCATTTCTCACAGAATCAAAATAGCAAAGCAGTCAAAGCTGATTAGTGCTACAGAACCAAAGTTTAACACACCAGGTGAACAAAAGCAGAATGGCACAGGTTATATTTAAGCTATGTCTCTTAAGTACCTATTTTTTGGAATAGTAGCCGTGTTAGTCTGCTAGACTGATGAAGTGGACTTGATCCACGAAAGCTAACAATAAAAATATAGCAGTTAGTCTTTAAAGTGCTACTGTGTTTTTTTTTTATTTTGTTTATTTTGTTTTGTGATATGTCTTATATTAAGGTTGAGCCTGGGGGAAAACAAAAGTCCACTACAATGGAACCAAGATTATAAGAAAACAGATCTTTCTAAAGTCCAGAGCATGACTGGAATCATTGCATATTTGTTCAGGAGAAGGTGATGGAGTTCCTGCCCAACCAAATGCTAAAATTTTAAGAATAGTCAAACCTCGCATAACGAAATTAATTTGATCTGCGTGGCTGCTCACTATGCGAGTTTTTTGCTATGAGAATTTTTTTCCACATAGCAAAAATTCCTATAGAAAAACTCACATAACGAAAATTTCTATGGAAAAGCTTGCATAGCGAAAATTTTTCGTTAATGCGAGTTTTTCCCCTTAGAAATGCTCATTATGCAAGTTTTTCCATAGGAAAAGTCTGACTTGCATAGCAAAAATTTTCGTTATGCAAGTCGGATTGCTTTTTGAAAAATCCACTTGTTATGTGAGTTTGTTGCTAAATGAGTCGCTCATTAAGCGAGGTTTGACTGTAGAGTAATTCTTGTAGGAATAGGTTCTACTTTTTATTAGCACACTTGTTATCCCCTATATCTATAGTTTAATTTAATATTTAAGAGAACTCTTTTACCATAAAGTTGAAGATACCAATTTTATTATAAGAGATATTTCTCAATAATTCTACTTTTCACTAATACAAAGTATTAATATAGTTAATAATTTTTTTAAAAGATTAAAAAAACAGACTTACAAGTTTGCCATACCCAATTATTTAAACTGCACTGAATACAGAATCTTGATCCAAACAACATTTTACAACATTCTGTACTGCCATTTTCTTAGTTTACTTTGATTGGACAGTTCATTTTTGCAGAGCACTGTTTTGTCTGTAGATGAAACCAGTACCATCATCTCCCAGTTCTCCAAGCTGTTCAAGCGAAGAAACACACGGGCTGTGGTCTTTCAACATATCAGGCAATTTGAACACCTTATCTTGTATACGGCGAGAGCGTCTAACAGGAGTGAGAAATTTCAGGTCCTTAACTGCAGAGTCACTTGTTTCACCCTGAAGTTTTTTCTTTGTGCTTGAGGATCAAGAAAAGGAGAAGCCACAGGATTAGAGATGTGGTTTGTATTGAATATTACTTCAGTACATTATTGCAAAGAAAACTCTCTCATTTCAACACATCATTCATTCAGAGTATGGTACCGTATATATTCGAGTATAAGTCGTCCCGAATATAAATCCAGGCACCTAATTTGGACCTCTAACGTTAAAGCTCCATAGAGATACATTGTAACCACACAGGCTTTAGCGGTTGTTATCTGATCCATCCCATAGGACCTTAACGTTCTCCTCCCCAGATTACTTAACGTTATGCAATTTTAGCGTTATCCGAGGTAAACGTTATCCAAGGTATAGCTGTATAATGAAAGCAGAGCAAGATTCAGGATACAGTCCAGCAAAAGCTCAGAAAGCATTTCAAAGCAAGGAAATAAAGCAAACAAGTTCTAAGGGGTAGCCCATGCCCCCCCTTCTCAAGCCTCTACATTTTTGCAGTTTAAAAACATAGTATCCAAGAGAGTGTCTCAGTGTGTATGTTGTCTGGGTTATTTCCCTAGGGTCCACTTTTGGCCCTCTCCCTTAGGGATTCCAACCAATGATCTTACAGCATATCATGTCAATCACACATTAAGTTTCAGTTCTACCATGAGGCCCATAGTTTACATACCAGACCTGGTGTGAAGGGTGTCATGGAAAGACCCCACTTTCTTAAACGTTCTCCAAAAATATGAAGGAAACCTGGTTGTATTCTTACTAGGCCTCCAAAATCATTTCTCTTCTGTGTCACAAGACTGCTTGTTTTCCAGTTCAGTGTAACCACTCCTTATCTTTAGCTAACTAGCAGAGGCCTTGTTACTTGTGGCTATCCCGATGGAAGTCTCTGCACGTGTGTAAACACTTTTCATGTTATGGGAAAGAGCAGGAGCCCTTTCATTGGGTCAGAAGGCACCACATGGGTCAACGATCGCCATTTTGGGGAGGAAAAGTTTCAGTTCGTTTTGGGATGCCTTTGGATTAACTAGTTTGGGAATATTTCCCTTTTGTTTTAACCATGATTACATAGGCCTTTTTTCTGCTGTTCTGCTTTTGGGCTGATTTATGTTACTGAACGTTTTTTCTCTATGGACTATCCTTTAAGAAACCTAATCAATAAATCTACGTTTGCTTCTACACAGTCTTTTTATTGGGCTACGGGTAAGAGAAGCATGCATTCACATACAAGCCTCTGAATACGCTACCTGATTAAACCTCCTTGTATAAGAGAAGCAGCTAAAGATTTTTAGCTGGATTGCCGCCCAGTTCGCCCTCTGGGGGCTTTGGTTTAGGAGGGCCAGAGCAGAGGGGGCCAGTTGATTCGCGTGACAAAGGGACTCCTAAACATGAAATTCCCCATCTTGGATGAAGGTAAAGCAAAGGGTATACCTCATTCCATGACAGGGCTAAAAACAACAACTTATACTCGAGTGTATATGGTATACTGTATGTCTCTGTGCCCCAACCACAAATGACTTGCAGAAACATAGTTTAGTCTAGTCAGAAAGCATTGAAATAGCTTTCGCTAACATAGCTTAACAGAAACACTTTAAGGTGGGGGGGACATGCCAAGATTTTGAGATTTAAAGGATCAAGATCTTTATTTTTAATTGGGTTTCTGCCACTAGTTAAAATTATCCATTTGATAAAAGAATGTCAATTTCACTTCAAAGAAGTGAACTAGGGCTCACAAAATGCATTAGTTAATTCAGACCTTGCCTTTGCCACTAGTTTTCTAGTGGTAATACCGTAATAATAAACATTTCATGTCAGAAATTATTCTGGGCTGACAGGATTTTTGCTGGAGAAACTTCCGCTCTGGAACACCCAAATGAGGCTCCTATTATGTCCCCAACATCATGCAGTCCCCGGGTCTTGAACTGCCAACTTGCCAGCCTTCCAGTTAACAAGGTGAGCTTCTTAACCACCAAGCCACCACAGCCCCATTTTGCTAGTGGTAAGAATGTTAGATGCAGAAAGGCAGCTTATAGTGATAAGTTTAATGAGAATTATACCCATGTAAATGTTTATTGAGGACTACAGCCAATGTATCATCTAAGAAAATGGGGTAGGAAAAGAACTGGTTCATTAATATGGAAGACACCATATTCTATGTGTGATGCCCTCCTTCAGTTTTGTGACTGTAGTAGGGTTTGGAGGTCTTAGGAGTTATTTGGCAACAGTCAATAAAGTCAAACCTCGATTAAAGAATAACTCGCTTAAAGAGCAGAAATTTCTCTGAATGTTCACTTCGCTTAACAAATAAATCGGAGTTCGCAACCTCCTCCTCCACCACCAGAAGTCACAATTGGTCACTTACAATGGTGTTTTGCTTAAAGAACAAACTTGTTTAAAGAGCAATCCTGTGGAACGCATTATGCTCTTTAAGGGAGGTACAACTATATTCCTAACTACAGGTATTTATTGGAGTTTTTCTTGACATTAGTTTAACACCCAATCATTTTATTCTATTTTCACATTTTGGGGTCAATTTGTTGCAAATTAAAAGTTTAAAATAGAAACCGTATCTTTGTATAAGACCACAAATCAGTATCTTGAATGTGAAGTCAAGACTGGAAGGATTTCAACGGCAGTTCCTCTCATTGTGCATATATTAGTCTTTCAAAACCAAGGCAAATTTCTCTTAGAATGAGAGCCAGTAACATTCAGGTTTGTGAAACACAGGAAGTAGGACTGAAACAGTGCAGCAGAGACTATCCCCAAAATAATAGCACCATTATTACCCCAAGGACAAGGATAATTTTTGAACTGCATACAATTGGCAAGTAATCGCATTAACAGCCAACATCCACACAGACTTTACAAAGTTGCACATTTGCAAGTAAGGAGCCATTAAAACTTAGAATTAGTTGATCCCTCTATTACTCTCAGCATAGAACAAACATGTAGTGGCTAATGCAGCATTGAGATATTAGATGGAAGGCTGCAAAACTGTTTAGCCTTACAGCCAGGCCTGGAATCATTGGAGAAAAGCGAGCAAGTTCTCCAACTCTCTCAAAGAGTCTTGTGATTGCACAAAGTCCAATTTATTCTCCAGAAACAAAACCTGAGCAGGTTTCTTAGAATGATACCATCAGCCATAGATAGGAAGAGCAAGAGGTTGATTCTTCCCTCATCCCACTAGGTTACCTACTGTTCCAAATAAGGTGGGGCTAAGAGAAATAGAAATAACGAAGAACCACTTATCAGCAGAAAACCTATGGTGGATCAGAAGCCCATCTCCCTGCATAAGAGATTTTACATCAACCTGTTATACTGAATACATTTGCAACTCTATCTTTACCCTGCTTACTATATGGACTCCCTCCCAATTAAATTCAAACAAGTTCCCATTAAAGATCTTTAGGGAATTAACTTATCTTAACCTTGTGATTGCTCCTCTGGGATAAACGTTCCTCCCAATCCCAATTTTTAACTTTGAAATTCTTTGAAAATGCATTAAACCCACACATAGTTCAACCTTACTAATGAAGGATTTCCATCTCCAAATACTTATGATCACTCTGCTGAAAGTCTGAGAAGGACCAGCAATTTGTAAAAGATTAAGCATAATAATTATCTCCCCATGGTGCTATGGAAGAACATTGACATATGAAATTAGGAATTCAGGCTTACCTTTCCAAGTGAGGAGTAGTTGACAAATTATACTTAATTAAGTATGAGGAGGCCATTTTGTCATTTTCAGGAGATTTTAATTCCAGGATTTCATCTTCCTCTGCACACCCAGCACTCTGATCTTCTTTTTGAAGAACTGCAGACTTCCTTTGTTCATTTCTCGGTCTTTTTTCAATACAAAATCCCTCTTGTTCAACTTTCACAAAAGCTTCTGTTGTTTTTTGAGAGGTTTCTTCATTATTAGAGTCAACATTTTTATCAAAGGAGATTTCATTGAAAGCCTTTTCTATCTTTTCTTCATCTTTATTAATTTCTGCCTCATCATTTTGAGTGATGTTTTTCTTCAAACATTCCTCTAGGGAGGAAAAATACAAACACTGTATAGTCATAACTCAAATGTGGGTGAGAACTTCTGTGAGAACGACATTCAAAGATCAGATAAAGATGAAGCTCATCTCTTTAGAATTAGTCTATAAAAGTAAATGGTCAAAATTCTGCATGCATAAGAGCTAGCGTAACCTGGATCCACATGTCAGAAATCAGCTTAAGTGAACTGAAAGCAAGCCTTTGGAAACCTTGAACAGTGGGGGTTAAGACTTTTAACAGTCAAAAATCACTGTCAAAGATCACAGCCACTGTGAATATGATCACTGGCAGCAAATCAGCAACAGTTTGACTGTTAAAGGCTCCCCTGCCGTTGGATTTATTTAAATTGATTATTTCTGGTGCTTGGATCTAATTTATGCCAGCATAACTATGTAAACAGAATTTTGTGCATTAAATAATAAATCCAATATGTAGCACATGTTCATTGAAGCTGTTTCCCAGCTATATCTGCCATTATGTAGTTTGGTACAAATACAGTGCAAAGTGATACAATATGTATTTCCAAATGGCAGACGTTGTCATCAAAATAAGATGCCTTAAACAAAACCTGTTTAAGACCAGTCCCTCCAGAAATGTCACTGTAAACATAATAAACAAATCCAGTTCATTATGGACTGAAAATATCTTCAGCCTTGGAAGTTGTTAGCAAATAGGAGAGCTTTTCCTTACTAAGATTCTAAAATTACTGTAGCCAGATGACTTTTATTTTCCTGCTTTTTAATCCATATTAAAATGGTATTTTGTATGTATTAACAAAAGACAAAAAAGGATAAGGTCTCTTGTTGTATTACATCCAATTGCTTATTTATCTTTGATGTATTTCCTTGTTTTTAACTGTTTGTAAGCCACTAAGAATAGTCTTTTTACCAGAAGGCTGGGATATAAATGTGATTAAACAAACTAACTAACAAGGGAAAAGTTACAGAGAAGCATAGTACATTACACCAATTATGAAGACATAGGGCTCTTACTTTTTCTTTAGCCCATCATATTTTCTCACTAGCCATAGGATATAATACATATCATCATACAGACCATATATTTCCACTACAGTACCTGATTAAGTGGATTTTGATCCACAAAAACTCACACTGAAATAAAACTCCCAATCTTTAAAATGCTGTAGCATTTTGTGCTTCTTTTCTTTGCCAACAAATGTTGTGTCCGTGTACATGTAAGCACATATACTCATACAATTATATACTGTAATACCTCATATAACATTAGTATCGAATAACATGAAAATCGCATAACATCAAGGAATCTGGGGGGAAGAATTGCATCGGATAACATTAAGATCCTATGGGATGCTTCAGATAACAACCGCTAAAGCCTGTGTGGTTACAATGTATCTCTATGGATCCCATAGAGGATCAGATAACACGAAAAATCATATAACACGAAGACTTGTGGAACCAGGTTTTAGCGTTATATGAGGTTTTACTGTAATAAATAATACTAAGCTTTGGTGACCAAGGGCATGCTCTGTGGAAAAAGTTGCTGATCTGTAAAGTCTACTCAGATTATGGTGGAAATAATTAATCTTACCATCAGGTTTTGGTATATTTCTTGTAGCCTTCATAACATCTGCTAATGCATGACGTAACTCATTTTTTGGCTGAAAGAAACATGATATGTTAGTTCAGGTCAGTTGTGGTTAGGAAGTGTGTTGTCAGTTAGAATGTTGCACTATGACTTGGTAAATTAAGGTCCAAATTGTCATAATGTTCTTTGAATGGTTCAGGATCAGTCATCAGGGATTCTCAGCCCGTGGCCCGGATGTGGCCTGTGGCACCATTTTATGTGGCTCACCACCACCTCCACACCAGGAAGTGCCATGTGGTGGAGGAAGGAACAATGACTGTCCGGCCTCCACAGCTGTCTGAGGGAGCATGACTCAGCCCCCTGCTTCAAAAGGTTGAGAACTCCAATATTAAACCTTTGCAATAATAAAAGCAATGTCAAAAACCTGTATAAACCACTTTGAGCTGCTGAGGCAAAAACCAATATAATTAAGAAATACAGTTGTTCCAGGTTTGGTCACTGAAAAAATACTATGATTGAGTCTCCCAATAGAACTTGCACCTTATTTGATAAATGCCTATGTTATCTTAGAATTAATATAAATGCCATGGAAACATACCCTATTAGAAACTTTATAGGTTATAGGAGCTCTTACCTGTGCCCCTGCCAGAATGGCATTTTCATAGATACTAAGGACCTTTTCGGTAGAACGACACTGTTCAAGGAGCATTTGACATACCCAATATTTGGCAAGTTTTTTTACATCTGGAACTTTTAGTATTAGTTTTTCCAAAATCGAGTGTACTGTATCATTAGGATAATCCTTAAGAGAGAGAAAAATCGCAAACATTTTAGTTATCATAAGAGAAGTAGGAGTTACACAGCTTCTTAAAATCTGCAGTTGATATGAATTGTATAGTAACGGTGTCTCTATTACAATGACTTTGCATGTCCAAATTGTCAAAGTCCAAGGTAGTTAGAAAAGGCTCAATTCCTTCCCTTGTGGTTAGAAAAGGAGTTGGGGAAAGGACAGCATCTCCTCTGTTGTAACCTAAGCAAAGATATTTCAGTTCTTTGCAGTACTGCGAGATTTTATACTTAAGGAGGGGGATCCACCAAAATTAAAGACATGGTTATCAATGATTGGTTTGTAGTCCACTGCTAAGAGCATTTTCTCACCTAAAGTGTTTGTCTGCTAAGCAAATGAAAAGAGGCAATACAGTAGATAGAATTTTGCCTCAGCTATGGCTTGTTGTTGTTGTTGTTGTTGTTGTTGTTGTTCAGTCGCACAGTCGATTCCGACCCTCTGCGACCCCATGGACCACTGTCCGCCAGGCACTCCTGTCATCCACCATCCCCCTCAACTCGCCCAGCTCTGTGCCCATTGTCTCTACAATACCATCTAGCCATTTCATCTTGGGCCGTCCCCTTCTTCTTTTGCCCTCGACCCTTCCAAGCATCAAGGCTTTCTCAAGTGAATCCTCTCTTCTCATTTGATGTCCAAAGTACTTTAGCTTCATCTTTATTATTTGACCTTCTAAGGAGCAGTTAGGGATGATTTCTTCTAAGATTGACCTATTTGTTCTCCTCGCTGTCCAGGGGACTCTCAAAACTCTCCTCCAACACCACATCTCAAAGGCGTCTATTCTTCTGCGCTCAGCTTTCCTAATGGTCCAGCTCTCACAACCATACATTGCCACAGGGAATACCATTGCTTTGACTGCGAATTTTTGTTTGCAATGTGATGTCTCTACTTTTCACTATGTTCCCCAGGTTTCTCATCGCTTGCCTCCCAAGAATCAGTCGCCTTTTTATTTCATGGCTGCAATCACCATCTGCAGTGAGCTTTGATCCTAAGAAAGTAAAATCTGTCACTGCTTCTACTTCTTCCCCATTTATTTTCCAGGGAGTGATAGGGCCTATTGCCATTATCTTGGTTTTCTTGATATTGAGTCTCAAGCCAGCTTTTGCACTTTCTTCTTTCAACCTAATCAGGAGCTTCTTTAGGTCCTCCTCACTTTCTGCCATTAGGGTGGTATCATCTGCATATCTCAAATTGTTGATGTTTCTTCCAGCAATTTTGATCCCAAATTGTGATTCCTCCATCCCTGCATTTCGCATTATGTGTTCTGTGTATAAATTGAATAAGCATGGTGACAAAATGCAGCCTTGTCTTACTCCTTTTCCTATACCAAACCACTCCGTCATTCCATTTTCTGTCCTAACTGTTGCCTCTTGATTCATGTACAGATTTCTCATGAGGCCTATAAGGTGTTCCGGTATTCCCATCTCTTTAATTACTTGCCACATTTTGTTGTGGTCGACACAATCAAAAGCCTTCGTGTAATCAATGAAACAGAAGTAGACTTGTTTCTGATATTCCTTTGTTTTTTCCATGATCCATCTTATGTTGGCGATGTGATCTCTAGTCCCTCTGCCTCTTCTGAAACCCGCTTGCACTTCTGGTAATTCTCTCTCCACATACTGTTGCAGTCTATCCTTTATTATCTTGAGCATCATCTTGCTAGTGTGAGGGATGAGCGCAATTGTTCGATAATTTGAACATTCTTTGGCATTACCCTTTTTGGGGAGTGGAACGTATACAGATCTTTTCCAATCCTGTGGCCATTGTTGTGTTTTTCAAATCTGTTGGCATATAGAATGCAATAATTTGATTCCATCATCTTGTAGGGCTTTGAAAAGTTCAACTTGGATACCATCAACTCCACTGGCTTTGTTGTTTACAGTGAAATGCTACATTACTCAAATATAAAAATGCATCCTTTTTGTTCAAGATAATTTTGTTCATTCTTCTCACTTCTTTCCTACCAGAAGTGAGATATCATGATGGCTGTTCTGACTTTAGAATAACCATCTATCCAATCTCTCCAGTCTTTAAGATTTTATTCTTAAATCATTTTATCAACTTTTTAACATTTCATTCACTGAAAACCAAGCTGTCCTGAAAATGTGCTATCTTATTGTTTCACATGCTCTTATTAAATAAAAAATAATGTGACTGTGGTTGGAATCCAGTTAGCGTAGCACTGCACACATAAAGCTGAGCTCACCAGTCATGGACTCTACTCTTTAAAAAAAAAAGAGTTTTGTCCCCCTTCAAAGTTCCAAGGATCTCTATGGATCCCTTTCCATCTAAAGAATTCTACAGGATCCTTGGGACAAGGTGAGGAAGCCAGTAATGTTTGAAAAATGCAGCACTGGCATTAAAGGCTTATCTCAGTCAGGAGGATTTCCTAGGAAGCATTGGAATCTGAAGTGAAAAAACAGCAAATTTTAAATTAAAGATTAAAGTGAAAAAAACTGCATGAACAGGATTCCAACCTCTATGTATCAAATACAGTAGTTATTTCATCATGACTGCAAGAGACATCTTACCTTTTCAATTAAGGACAGGCACTGTGCAAGAGTCTTATTAACTTCATCACTGACTAGACCCTGCTCCTCTTCTTCTACTATAGCATCCCAGAAAGATTTCACTTGTTCATTTGCATTTTGGTGAACTGTTTCAGCCTGAATATCCAAAGCTGCAGGAACAGGTGGCTTCTTAATCCCTTTTAATGCTTGCCATTCAGCTAGTGAAGTTCTACAAATAAGTCAGTGTATTCATAATGTTATCAACACTTCATTTTTCTTCACAGTGTAACAAGGAATAGAGAAATAATATAAGAGACCAGATAGGTCAACGCCCAAAGCCATCCATGTTTAAGCAAATGGAAATATACTAAAGGGCACTATAGCCTTCACCTATCCAACTTGCTTCTGTGGCAAATGGTACAAATCATTGTTCACAGACATGCCAGAGCAAACATAATTCCACTTACAAATACTAAACTAAAAAGAACCCAAGTATCCTTGTGGGATGAGTAAGAAAGGAGAGTACTGTATTATCCTACAATCCATTTATATTTTCCCAATCATGGTTAGGATTAAACAGTTTTATGTTAGTATCAAGCCAGGACAAAAAGAGAGGATAATGCATTTTTAGATTACTGGGGCATTTTTAAAGGAATTGCATAGCAGAATCATGGGAGCAACCTGGAAATTCTCTCCAAGAATGATACACCACAAAGTCCTGGCCCTACATCAGTGAATGGGAAACTGTAGCTCTCACTGTGATGGCAAACCTTGGCACTCCAGCTGTTCTTGGACTTCATTTCCCAGAAGCCCAAGTCCCTTTGCATCCACATGAATGGGTTTATTGCACAGTTTACTTCAGAGACTTGGGCTTCTGGGAATTACAGTTAAAAAACAGCTGGAGTGCCAAGGTTTGGCATCACTGCTCTAGAGGATTTGGGGCTGCTGCTTCCCACAGTTGCCCATATGAGGTAGGGCTGATGGGATGTGCAGACCAGATATATCTTAAGTGTCATAGATGTCCACTCCTGGGCTACACAAAAAGCATCCAACTGCTATGGGCAATTGTTTAATATTGCTGAGATTCAAGAGCTAAATCAGAAGTTGCTAATTTTGAACCAAACCAAAGCAATACAATGTTGGGTAAGAGACATAAGGGAGGGAGAAATAAATGGACTTCATTTCTTAAATGTTGTATATTTGATCAACATAGAGTGAATGGGCATTCTTTTGAAGCAAAAGCATTTCCCTTTATCTTTCATTCCTAGCTTCATCAAACTGGTCTTTCTTCAAATTACTATTGGGGAATTTTTATTACTACCCTCCATCATTCTCACTGCCTGGCCTTAACACTTAATGGTTTTTCAGCCTCTAAACTAAAACAACCTATATACTGTGATATCAGTACTCCTAGACAGATGAACAAAGAGTTATTCCAAACTATTGGACAAAATACATTCTAGAAAAATTCCCCACTTTCAAATAGTTTATTTTTATTTCTGAGCATAACTTACCTGTATAGATAAATACCCAAAATATATGACTATCAACATGAGACAAATAGTATTGTTTCTGTTACCTTTTCATTTCTGCTGATTTTGCCAGAGTACTTCTTCTGTTGTCAAGGATTTTTGAAGCTGACACAGAACCGGGAGGATAAGAAACAGGTCCTGATAAAATTCCCATTGCATTCTTAGGTAGAAGAGATTTCTTTGCTCTTTGAGCAGAATTGTTACCAAAAACTGGAACTGACAGTGGTTTTGAACTCTTATCAGTTTTTCTTTGGGCTCCCCCTTTATTAATTGATGTAATGCTAGCAGACTGTTTCTCATAACTCAAAATGGGCTTTGGGTTGGCAACAGATACTCTCACAGTAGTCTTGGGTTGTGAGGTACTATGGGTAGGCTTTGAAGCACATCCTGTACTAGTTACTTTGGCATTACTTGTACAAGTATTACTACTTGTGCTTCCCGCCTTCCCTGCTGACTTAGGCGAACCAGCCAAAGAGTGCCTGCTACTCTCATGTTCAATTGTTTTTCTGAAAGAGTTTATCTTTGATGACACAATCCTACCACGATATGAGCCAAGTGCTCGCCTCTCTGAAAGGCATGCACCAGAATTGGGTGCAGGCATTTTCAGCTGTTTCTCTTTTGCATTTTGTTTGAGTAAGACAGTCTGACTAAATGGCATGGTCTTTGTTTTCATTTCAAAAGGTTCTGAAGTAAGTGCTGTAGAATCAGAGTTATAGTTTGCAACGATAGTAATTTGCTTCAGTACAGTAGGTGGCATTGAGAGCTTTGGAGAAGCTACATTTGTCCCCACAGTAGTGTCATTTTGGTTTATTGTACATCCACCAGCATTTTCTTTGTCCTCCTGAAAAATTAATATAAAATGATAAACTTTTCCCATCACAGATCTTCCAATAAAAAGGTAGTTATATAGCTTGTTGGACTTAAATATAATGCAATTGTAGGCATTTCTCAGATGTAATTAAAAATTACAACTCAAAAGAGCTTCCCCTCCCCTCAGTTACAGTGTTTCATGCAGCAAAATTAATGTTCAGTGGTAAAAATCCTAATGCTTCTGGATCTTTAACTGTCACCTAGAAGTTAATATTGCACCTTGCGTTACAAAAAGCATTTCACCTTCTTCTCTCAACTATTTTTCTGAGGTTAATGCTCTCTGTGCCTCCTTAGTACTATGCAAAATATTAAGATCATAATACATAATAAAAGCCCTCATTATGCTGACAATTTTCTGTTCTCAGCTTTCACCTTCTTCTCATAAACTGGCAAAAAAAGAAAAACAAGAAAAAGAAAGCCACCCTACATTTCTTAAGAGTTTAACAGTTTATTTTAAACAAAGAAAAATTACATTTGAAGAGTAGACTGAACAAACTTGAATTTTATATATAATGTACTTTAACATTTTACAAAAAAAATAATATAGCTACATAATATATTTTATGTTCTTGAAGGGGCAGGACAACTTATTTGTAAAGATACTTTTAAAAATAACTACATATTTTTATGTTTTCCTCCACATTTCTCTTTTGTGCATGTGTATTTTTTGTTTGCCTATGTCACTGACTTAAAAACTCCACTTCAAGCGGAACAATTTAAATTACAGATATTCACCAAAATATATCTGTGCCCCTCCTTGTCACTAATGAATGAATACCAAATAATGCATTTTAAGACTTACCATTTTTTTTGGATTTAGTTCTGCCAATGAAGCTCAGTCTTGCAGCTCTTCTTGACTAGCTGCTAGGAAAAGAACAAAATATTTCAATCTCAGTCTAAATTGTATTAATTTATGTGTTACTTCAACGCAAAACTAGCTCCAAAGTAATCTTAATAAAAAAAACCTTGAGAGCAACAAAACATAGAAAGGCAATATAAAAGATAAAACTACCTCAGCCAAATCAAATGAATACAGTACAGTACAGTATATAGATGTGAAACTTCTGAATGCATACCTAGACTACATTTACCATACTTCAGCCTATCAAGACGCAGTAGACTCAATGCCCATTCTAGGGAGTTACAAAGTGTGTGGACATTTCAAATTTAAAAAATGCTGTCCTGTAGGCCTTACAACTAACCATTCATATTAACAAAGAGCACACTGTAGTTATCATGCTGTCCCCCAAAACCTCTTTCATTTTTGTTTTAAAATGTTGCTAGAACAACCCCTCCCCCAAATTCTAAGGACATAGATAGGGATTTTGACATGTTTGGCATCACCAAGACTACAATCCTCCCCCAAAAGTAGGCCAGACATCTCCTGTAGCCATTCACGCAGCTGCTTTATCCTTCATGCATGTACACAGATATAGCCTTCAACATGGTAATGCAGTGACAGGGAGAGTGAAAAAGCTGAGATACAAGTACCTGCAGTGGCTCAGTGGTTAAAAAGCTCACCTTATTAGCTGGAAAACGGGCAAGTCAGCAGTTCGAGACCCTGCTACTGCACGACGGATTGACCACCCATCTCTTGGGGATATGAAAGGCACCTCATTCAAACATCCCCTGCATGGAGTTTTTCCAGCAAAACTCCTTTCAACCCAGAACAGTTTCTGACATGAAATTGTTACCTGAGCGCCATTGACTAGAAAAGCACCCAGAATGGCCGAAATGCTAGTACCGTAAAACCCAGGGTTACAACCGCCTCCGCTTAAATTTGCTCAGGTTTACAATGGCAAATTCTATGGAAATGTCATCCTGGTTTACAAATTTTTAATGTACAGTATTTGTTTTGGTTTACAACGATCAATTCAGAACCATTTTCTTTTTTCAGTGCATCCCTATGGATGTTTTGGGTTACAATTTTTTCAGGTTACAACAGAGGATGCTGGAACAGATCTCCGTTATAACCCAAGGTTTTTCTTCTGTACTCAGTATGTTGGGGGCAAAATGCTAATTAACTTGTGAGCCGCCTAGAGTGCAATGAGCACTGTGAGGCGGTATATAAGTGTGATTGCTTTGCCTTTATAGAAGATACTGGTACTTTTTTATTATTCAAATTTTGACACTCCCCTCCTCGCTGAGGTGACTAAGGGCAGTTTGACATAGCATAAAAACAATTCAGGTTAAAAAATTTAAAAGATCAAAATGGGGCTGACATAAGGAGCCATGGATACCCGAAGAAACAAAGTTGATGTAATGTCTTTTTAAAGAAAGAAATAGAAGAAACAGCAGTTGGTGATGAGGGGAGTTAGTCTGTGTTCTGGTTTGGTTGTATTTTGTGAGGTTATGTTTTATACTTTTTATTGTACTGTTGCTGTTTTGACTGTAAGCCGCCCTGAGTCGCCTTGGCGAGTGGGCGGCAATATAAATCTGAATAAATAAATAAATGATGTTTAAGGTGGACCATGACGTGCGCCCTTCCGTTTTCACCTTTCCCAAGGGATCCGACTGAGGGGGCTTTGGTGAGTTGCTATACTAGTCCCGGCCAAACTTCATTGACAGGGACTGCAGTGGCTCAAGTGGCTAAGACACTGACTGGAAGGTCAGCAGTTCAATTCCCAAGTACTGCAGGACTGAATGAGCTCCCGTCAGTGTCCCAGCTCCTGCCAAACTATCAATTCGAAAGCAAGAAATTGCAAGTAAGTAAACAGGGACCACTTCAGTGGGAAGGTAAACAGCGCTCCGGTGTCTAGTCATGCCTACCACATGACTATGGAAACGTCGAAGCAGACCGCACAGGCTCTTCGCTATGAAACAGAGATGAGCACTGAACCCTAGAGTCGGATACGACTGGCTTCCGAGCAAGAGTGCCTTTACCTTTAACATCATTGATAAGGGATGGTCAACACTGCCTGTTTGGACCGCCCGCTTAAGGTCCTGCGCCTCGACAAGGCGCTCACCTGAGGTAGGGTTCAGCTCCTCGAAGCGGCGTTGGGTGAAAAATAGTAAACAACCGGCGAGGCTCCGCGTGTGCTCAGACACACCCACACCCACACCCCGTTCTTGTATGTCCAATACAAGGTCTGTCGGGGCGATGGATCCCAGGGCAAGGAAAGGAAGCCAGCTTACCTCTCTCGTGGGGCCGCAGCAACCGCCGGGGAGACTCAGAGAATGCCACCGACGGCGTTCCCTGCTGTGGGCAATGTCCTTCTCCGCCTGCCTCGGGCGCCTCAGCCGCGGGGGACAGAAACCGCAGCCCCCTTTCCTTCAAAAAAATAATAATCCCCACTCCCCGCGTGACTCTCCGGGTGAAACACGTAAACCCAAACAAGGCCTCTCGTTTCGCACAAGACGAGAAAGCACCAAAACGAGCTCGCCTGAAGCGGCCGCTTCTCAACCGACCGCCTCGTTTGAATTGAATCACGCGCGAGACGGAACGCGTCACCCGCCCCCGCCGCCTCGATTGGTGCGTGCGGTGGCCTCGGGCTTGAAATCAACCAATGGGGTTAAACGGAACGCGAAGAGGCGGGGCTGCGAAGAAGAGCGAGCGTTGCCCGGGGCATCCTTTCACTTCCGGTTCTCCAACGTCGGGGCGTGGCTCTGCTTTTACGTATAGGGGAAGGCTGAACATGCTCTAGTAGCGCGTGTGCTGATACTGTATAAACAACACGCTAAGCCAAGGCGGTTCCGGGAGCCGGACACTGTGGTCAGGGGAGGGGACGATGATAATTCATCCAGCCCACGAAGTCCTTGTTGCTCTTGGAAGGGGAAGGAAAATGCACCCTTATGGATGCGTTTTGTTTCCGGGAGAGAGGAGGGCTTCCAAGCCTGGATGAATTGGCATTGGGGGCTGGATCCGGCCCCCAGGCTGTGGTTTGGGCATCCCTGCACTTTTTGTTGTCCAGTCGTACAGTCGATTTCGACCCTTTGCAACCCTTTGGACCATTGTCCTCCAGGCACCTCTGCCCTCCACCATCCTCAGCCCACCCTGCATTTTAATGTGAGCTTTCCTGGATCAAGTCCACTTTGAAATGGATACAAAATCATAGTACATATTTTTTGAGGTGGACTTGATCCAGGAAAGCTCACATTAAAATGCAGCATTTAGCCTTTAAGGTGCCACAACATTTTTGTCTTTTATGTCGTTTTGTTCACTCTGATAAACTGGATTGGCTGAAGGGTTCCTGAGTCCCTCCTCAGTGAATCGCTGGTACAGTATGAGGTTAGATGTTGACACAGATCAGTAACTGCTTCCTGCGATAAAAGTAAAAGTTGTTCAAGTGTGCTTTTTGTCACAATTTTCCTTTTGTACTTGAATGAGTGTAAAGTGATGGAATCAAATTATTTTATTTGGGCGAAACATCAACAATTTGAGACATCCAGATGATACCACCCTAATGGCAGAAAGTGAGGAAGGCCTAAAGAAAACCATGCTTAAGTTGAAAGAAGAGAGTGCAAAAGCTGGCTTGAGACTCAACATCAAGAAGACCAAGATAATGGCCACAGGCCCTATCAATCCCTGGAAAATAGACGGGGAAATAGAAGCAGTGACAGATTTTACTTTCTTAGGATTCAAGATCACTGTAGATGGAGATTGCAGCCATGAAATAAAAAAAAAAATGACTGATACAGTACTTGGAAAACAAGCTATGAGAAGTTTGGAGAACACAGTTAAAAATAGAGACATCACATTGAAAACAAAAATTCGCATAGTCAAAGCAATGGTATTCCCTGTTGTAATGTATGGTTGTGAGAGCTGGACCATTAGGAAAGCTGAGCGCAGAAGAATAGACGCCTTTGAAATGTGATGTTGGAGGAGAGTTTTGAGAGTCCCCTGGGCAGCGAGAACAAATAGGTCAATCTTAGAAGAAATCACCCCTGACTGCTCTTTAGAAGGTCAAATAGTAAAGATGAAACTAAAGTACTTTGGACACAAAATTAGAAGAGAGGATTCACTTGAGAAAGCCTTGATGCTGGAAAGGGTGGAGGGCAAAAGAAGAAGGGGGCGGCCAAAAATGAGATGGCTAGATGGTATTGTAGACGCAATGGGCAGAGCTGGGTGGGTTGAGGAGGATGGTGCAGGACGGGTGCCTGGAGGGCAATGGCCCATTGGGTCACAAAGGGTCGGAATCGACTGTGCAACTGAACAACAACACAAAGGGATGGAAACACCAACACAGATAGCCCACCTAATTCGTTTCTACCCATATGCAGCAGTTCACAACCTTTAGTGGTTGAAATCCTGTGTCTTTTAGTCCAAGATGTTGGAAGCAGAGCAAGCCCATTGATTTCTCACACCAGATCAGGTGAAAGGAACTGGAGAATGAACTCACCAAAAAGTGCCTTCATTTTGGCAGTTTCACGTCTGGCCTAGATATGGGAGAACAGAACTTATGGAAAAGTCATTGGTTCAACAGGTCTACTTTAATGGTGACTTTTTACGAGACATGATTAAACATAATAGGTGACCTCACCTAAGCTGCTTTCATATAGGAAAAGGTCACCCTTGCTCTAAAGCCAGTCGTATCCGACTCTAGGGTTCAGTGCTCATCTGTTTCATAGCTGAAGAGCCTGTGCTATCTGCTTCTGCAGACGTTTCTGTGGTCATGTGGCAGGCATGACTAGACCCCGGAGCACACTTTTATTATTTCTATTTCTATATTCGATTTATATCCCGCCCCAATCACGCAATGCGACTCTGGGCGGGTTACAGACATATCGATACAATATCAATACAATATAAAAACATTATCATTATTATTATTGGATACAAATCCACCATTTAGTTCACAACCGAGGACTGGAATAAAATTAGCAGTTCAAGCCCTAACCAAGAACCTAGATTTGTTTTTTTGAGTTAGGATATTCAAGTCTGATAAATCTAAAATTTCCAAATACCTGGGTATTATTATTAATGGATACAAATCCACCATTTAGTTCACAACCGAGGACTGGAATAAAATTAGCAGTTCAAGCCCTAACCAAGAACCTAGATTTGTTTTTTTGAGTTAGGATGTTCAAGTCTGATAAATCTAAAATTTCCAAATACCTGGGTATTATTATTAATGGATACAAATCCACCATTTAGTTCACAACCGAGGACTGGAATAAAATTAGCAGTTCAAGCCCTAACCAAGAACCAAGTAGATTTGTTTTTTTGAGTTAGGATGTTCAAGTCCGATAAATCCAAAATTTCCAAATACCTGGGTGGTATTATTATTATTATTATTATTATTATTATTATTATTATTATTATTATTATTATTATTATTATTATTATTATTATTAATGCTGCGTCGTATCTCACAACCAGCAGGTGGAGTTGGAGGAGGAGGAAGAGGCGGCCATGCTCCTGTTGTTGCTGCTGCCCCCGGTCGCCGCCTCTCCTCTTTCTCTCTCTCTCTCTCGGTGAGGAAGTGCTGGGCTAGTTCGGGGCCATGGATCGCTTCTCCTGGGCCAGCGGCCTCCTGGAGATCCACGAGAACCTCGTCACCCAGCAGCGCGGGGTCCGCCTTTACGACGGGGAGGAGAAGGTCAGGGCCGCCGCCGCCGGGTGCGGGAGCCAAAGGGAGGGAAGCCGCTCAGCCTGGCCGGGGAGGCGGAGTGTGGCGGGGGTTGGGTGGGAGAGAGAGAGAGACCGAGCGCGGCCTGGGACAACCCGGGAGAGAAAGGGAGGGACGACCGCGCCGCCTCCACTATTTTTGCCTCCCGAGGTTGACAAAAAGCCAGCGCCGAATTTTGAGGAGGGCTTTTATTCCCTGCGGGGTTGTTGTTAAAAAGGAACATAATTATCAACAAGAAAGATTTCTGTTGAAAAATTTGAACGGGTAGCCCTTGTTACTCTGGGACAAGCATTTCAGACAGTAAATAAAACAAAGACAAAAACATTGTAGCACCTTAAAGACAAATACTTTATTTTAATGTTAGCTTTTATAGAAAAGCCCTGTGAGGCGCCGTGGTAAAATGGCTATACTGCAGCCAGAACGTTGTGAGTTTGATCCTGAATCCTGATGGAGTCTCTAGGTTGACTCTCCTTAGTAGTGCAGAGAGTGCACTATAGGGCGGTATGTATACAGTACGTGTATGTGTCATTGCTATTCATGGGTCAAGCGTGAAGACGTGGACTTGATCAATGAAAGCTAACGTTAAAATGCAGTGGTCTTTTAAGGTGTCACAACGTTTTTGTCTTTTTTGGTTTTGTTTTGATTTATTTACTGGCTAAAACAGGGGTGCCCAAACTATGGCCCAGGGGCCGGATGCAGCCCCCAATGACAATTCATCTGGCCCATGAAGTCCTCATAATTATTGGAAGCGGAAGTAAAATGTGCTTATATGGGCACGTTTTACTTCCGCTTCCAGGAGCGACGAGGGCTTTGCAGGCCAGATGAATTGCTGTCAGGGGCTGCATCTGGCCCCCAGGCCGTAGTGACCGGCTCCCTGAACCATGTGATCGGTCCGCTGCCTGAAAAGTTTGGGTACCCCTAGTCTAAAAAAAAAGACTTCAGTGGCACTTTAGAAGTTCCCAGTATTTTTCACACCTTTTGCATTCTGTCACAGGCAACAGGGCTAGCGTGTCTCACCCATTTTGGAAATTGCGGTGATTGGGGTTTGATATTTAGAGAAGCCATGGCCTTTTTTATATCTTTTTAATATCCAAAGTGGAAATTTGGGTCGCTAGTTGATTGCACCATGTCCTGCTGCCTTGGACTTAACTAATCAGTACTGTACAAGATTTCAAATACAGTACTGTACCTTCTTTACAAGTGTACCAGTAGCACTCTGGGGTACACAGAAAGCATCTTCTCAAAGAGTATTGCATTTTTGAACCAAACTCGTGCGTACCCCAGTAACTGCAACCTTGTGTTGCCAGCTAACCTTTCTTACACTAGGTCAAGCGAAAGGAACTGCAGAATCAACTCACCTAAGTGTGGCTTCGTTTTTGCAGTTTCACATCTGGCCTAGACACAGAAGTACCACTCTGTAGTTACTAGCTTGAGCACAAAGTGTTGATACCTTCTTCACCTGCCACCTTCTTTAGCTGTCAGTCTGGAAATAGTAGCCATTTGCTGTCTCGAGTAGTGTATTGAAGTACAGCCTGGTTCCATGACTGTTATGTAGAAGTATCACTTTAATGAATAGATTTTATCCTTAAGGGGAAGCATGAACCAAATTTCAGCCCTGCATGTCTTGTACATGTTTCCTCTATAAGCCTTCCTGTGTTTATCAGGCTTTACCCCCTCGTTTCTAAAAAAATGTGCATCCAATTTTACCTGTTTTTGAAATTGAACTCCAAAGTAGTGCTACTACTAGAACAGCCATCAGCAGCGCTTGATTGTGGATTATCCCTTGCTGATTTCACTATTTTCCTCTAAACTTAGATTGATATTTGAACAGAAAAATACAAGCTCAACATCTTTCTACAATCCTCATGTCCACACATTAAGCAGATAAAATTAAATTTTCCAATTTTTCTGCAGCCCTTCTACAGGTAATTTTAAAAAGCACACATGGAGTTACTAATGTATCATTTTCATATCCCACCTTTAAGGAGGCAAATCTTTCCACAGTGGCCTACAGCTAGAATCAAAATACTTTAGAGTAATGTAGCAGTGAAAAAATGTCAAAACACAATCATGAAAATCAATGGCAAGAACAGAACACTTCCCTTTCAGGGGATGTGCAGTACAGTATTGATGCAAAGAGTAGGTTGGCATAATCCACTTTGGGCATGCCAGATGTATGGGGACTCTCCATTTTCAAGGTTATCCACCCTCCCTTCCCACAGCATGCTTGGGTGTCACCTGATTAAACCAATCTGAATCATTGACTTAAGCTGCTTCTAGCTGGGCTTTTATCATTACAGTTGCCCTACTTCCTTCACTGAAGAGTGAGGGTGAGTTCCAGACATCTTCCATGTATAAACCTGGTTTTATGAACTCTGCTGCATGAATAAAAGCTATTTAGAATATTTGTGGGATGTATGAATGACAAATACAGGACTATGTGGGGTTTTTTTCTCTTAAAGACACAAGACAGGAGCTATCAATATGTAAATTGAATATTGTAAAATGTTAGGTTATTTTCCTTCTTCCTCTAGGTGAAGTTTGATACAGGGATATTGCTCCTGAGTACACACAGATTGATTTGGAGAGATCAGAAAAATCATGTATGTACAGCTATTCTGGATTGTTCATAATCTTCATATGGTATGTAAGATATTTTTGTAGTTTTTTTAGCAATGGGTCATCCATTGCCAGCTTGCTGGGCCAGTTGCATCTTCACCAGAGCTCCTTTGGCCAGGTCGTTTTCAGGTGTTCCAGGATGGCCTTCATGGCTCCAGTGGCGCAAGGCCATACCATACTTCACCCAGTCCTAGCAATCCCTTAATTGGATCTCTTACCACCTCTTGGTGGATGCAGGGTTGGACTTTGAGGGGATCCAAGCAGTAGGGGAAAGCAGCCGCAGCTGGCTACGGTACACAAAATCTTCAATGCCGCATGGACACAGCTAACTGCACCCACCGATTGGCAAGAAGCTATAATAATACCATTGTGGACAAACAAAGGGAGCAAACAAGAATGCACACAATATTGAGGCATCTCACTCTTAAGCCGTGCAGGGGAAATGTATGCCAAAATAATAGAAACGAGACTGGTAAATAAAAGCTGTGGCACATTTCAAGGAACAGTGATCAGATTACTGTATGTCAATATATTCTGTCTCATCACTTCAGACTAGACTACAGGGTACCCAGTGTTATATAATCATTAGAATGACAGGCTAGGGCCCAGGAGACCTGGTTTTGAATCTCACTGAGCCTGGAACTCCTTGAAAGCCCCATTAGCATTGCTATAAGTCTATTTTGACTTTACGGACATATAGCATAAATGGAATGTGTGACCTCTAAAAGGTCCTCTCGTTAACAATCCTGCTCAGGTCTTGCAAACTCAAGGACTTGGCTTTGATTGAATGAATCCAGTTTCTGTTAGGTCTTCCTCCTTTTCTTCTGTCTTGAATTTTTGCAAACATTCACCAGATAAGTAGGCATAATTCAGGAATTTGATGCATCCGTTTACTAATTTTTTTATATATACTGTACTATATATTGTATATAGTACTGTGCACAAAAAAGTCTCAGGCCACCATTAGATTTAGCAATTGTATAATGACCATCTATAATTATTTCTCTGTCTGTTCATTACAATACAACAAAATTTGTATGCAATTAAAAAAAACCCCCAGAAAAACCAGCTTCCATAGACTAAATTGGCAAGTACTGTATTTAGTGTGACCTCCCCCTACACTTGAGCACCAGCCAACTTGGCTCACATAAATCGAAATCAGGGGTGCCCAAACGTTTTGGGCCGTGGGCCGATCATGTGGTTCAGGGAGCCAGTCACTAAGGCCCGGGGCCCGGGTGCAGCCCCCGACGCCAATTCATCCGTCCCACAAAGCCCTTGTTGCTCCTGAAAGCAGAAGTAAAATGTGCCCGTACAGGCGCATTTTACTTCCCCTTCCAAGAGTGACGAGGGCTTCGCAGGCCAGATGAATTGGTGTCGGGGCCTGGGCCTTAGTTTGGGCACTACTGATCTAAATGGAAGGGAACCCTAATTATTGTTGTTCCTAACACGTGTCGTACTGTTGCACAGCAAAGCGATTGCTGTGGAAGAGGTCTTTTACATCAAATTTGTGCAAGACATGCTTGAGCACTTCATACATGAAATTCTGAAGCATGTCTTTTTTACCCCTCCCCCCCTCAATTTTTTGAATACTGCATACACATTTCCTGTATTTTCTGGTTGTATTCTAATGAAGAGACTGATCGTTATCCCATTGCTAAAACAACAAATCTAACTCTTTTTATTTTATTCTTTCCCCTCTTCCCCCTTACAGGACTGTTGTATGGCTATTCCTCTTTCCCAGATTATCTTCATTGAAGAACAAGCAGCTGGGATTGGAAAAAGGTAGCATTTCATAGCAAAGTCATTATGTGGGGATAGTAGGCTCTTTAAGTCATAAGACATATTTAGTATGGCAGAAGCAAATGATTCTCATTACCAATCTACATAGCGTTCTCAAGTCCCTCTTCAAGGATGAGTGGAGAATAATGTATCTTTAGAGGGGTAAAGGTAAAGGTAAAGGTTTCCCTTGCTTGAAAGCCAGTCGTATCCGACTCTAGGGGTCAGTGCTCATCTCTGTTTCTAAGCCGAAGAGCCAGCGCTGTCTGCTTCTGCAGACGTTTCCATGGTCATGTGGCAGGCATGACTAGACACTGTAGCGCATGGAACACTGTTACCTTCCCACCGAAGTGGTCCCTATTTATCTACTTGCAATTTCTTGTTTTCGAACTGCTAGGTTGGCAGGAGCTGGGACAGAGACGGGAGCTCATTCCGTCCTGCAGTACTCGGGATTCGAACTGCTGACCTTCCGCCTCCCAGTCAGCGTCTTAGTGACTTGAGCAGATATAGTGACTTGAGTAGATACAGTTGAATGACTGAAAGGACAGCGACTCCCTAGCCCAACATCCTGTTTTCTACCGTGGCTAACCCAGTGCAGAAGGGAAATCCTAACACAGGAAGTGAGGGCAGCAGTCCTGTCCTGCTGTTGTTTATCTCCAAATGGAATTGAGAGCCACGTTCTCTGGATTCTAGAAGCAGCATATTACCATCATGACTAGTAGCCATTCACAATTGTATCCTCCGTGTGCCTGAAATTGGTGGCCATCACAAAATCTTACAAGAAAATGTGGTGGAGGGAAGATGGGTGAATAATAACTACTGAACTAAAACATTAAATGAAGGCAAGATTTTGAGTGCAGCAGGATTCTCCATCAACGCTGACATTGCAGAGGTTTACTGTGTATAAGAAGAGAAAGAGAATGGTCCCAAAATCATCCTAGCATGTATTTTACTGTCAGGATCTGAGTTGGAAGTAATCTTCCAAAACAGAGGCTGCAAGGTTGTTGCATTAGCTTGAGGTACCAGGTTTTACCTTCATCAATATTGAATGAATTGTCTCAAGTTTTACAATGCCCAGCGTGATGTAGGATCCTGCTGGAAACCAAGAGTTACCTAGCTTTAACATTTTATGGTTCTAATAAAGTTATTGGGACTGTAGTAGCTCAAGTGGCTAAGACGCTGACTGGAAGGTGGGAGGTCAGTAGTTGGATTTTTCGAGTACTGCAGGACCGAATAAGCTCCCGTATTTGTCCCAGTTCCTGCCAACCTAGCAGTTTGAAAGCAAGAAATTGCAAGTACAGTAATACCTCATATAACATTAGTATCGAATAACACTAAAATTGCATAACATTAAGGAATCTGGGGGGAAGAATTGCATCAGATAACATTAAGATCCTATGGGATGCTTCAGATAACAACCGCTAAAGCCTGTGTGGTTACAATGTATCTCTATGGATCCCATAGAGGATCAGATAACACTAAAAATCATATAACACCAAGACTTGTGGAACCAGGTTTTAGTGTTATATGAGGTTTTACTGTATATAAATAGGGACCACTTCGGTGGGAAGGTAAACAGAGTTCTGTGTGCTCCGGTGTCTTGTGATGCCTGCCACATGACCACAGAAACTTCTGCAGAAGCAGCCAGCGCTGGCTCTTCGGCTTTGAAATAGAGATGAGCACTGAAACCTAGACTCGAATACAACTGGCGTTTAAGCAAGGGAAACCTTAACCTTTAATAAGGTTATTACTCACCCTTGCTTATGGCATCATCAAATCTTGCAGCAGTAAATTCCATAGTTGAATCATACATTGTATGAAAGTATGCCACCTCTTCTTTTTTCTGGACATTCACTTGGGCAGAATACTCTTAAGAGAAAAACGTTTCAATTATTGAATAACCGAATGTTCTCTTGAGTTAATAAAAACTTTTTTTATATTCACCAAGTTTAGGTTTTATGTTTTGCATGTGTTAGATTATGGAAAACTAAATAATATTTCTAAACATTTTATTTATTTATGTATTAGTTCAAATTTATATTGCTGCCCACTCACCGTAGTGACTCAGGGCAGCTTACATTACATTACATTATGTTGATGGGGGTCAGGAGGGGGGGGGGGGGGCGGCGAAGTCCTCAACCTGCCCTGGCTGCTTCTTCCTTGGTCGTTGGTGCGGGTGCAGGGGGAGGGGCAGCAAAGTCCTCAACCTGCCCTGGCTTCTTCCTCCCTTGGCAGTTGGTATAGGCACAGGGGGAGGGGCAGCGAGGTCCTCAACCTGCCCTGGCTTCTTCCCTGGCCATTGGTGTGGGCACAGGGGGAGGGGCGGCGAAGTCCTCAACCTGCCCTGGCTTTTTCTTCCCTGGCCATTGGTGTGGGCGCAAGGGGAGTGGTTATCAGTTGAGTTATCAGTTGAGTTTAGATATGGGCTATAATTGTCTCCTCTTTCCCATCTTTCCAGTGCCAAAATTGTGGTTCATCTTCACCCAGTACTTCCCAACAAGGAGCCTGGTCCTTTCCAGACTAGTAAATACTCATACATCAAACTTTCTTTCAAAGAACATGGTCAGATTGAGGTAGGTGTGTTAGTCTGATGAATGAGATGATACCAGAGATATCTTCGCATATTTAAGATGAAAAATACAGTAGATTTCATTGTCAATCATTAACATTATATAAGTGAACATTTATCTCTGGAGTTAACATGGTAGACTAGACTGCAACATTTTTGAAGATTTTTTTTCCAGCCCTAGTTATAATCATTTGTATGCTAAAATTCAAGTGTTTTATATATTTGTTGTTTTATGAACACAGATACTTTATTTATAAAAAACTAAATAAAATTTTACTGCATCTTTTTGGAACCACAATCCATATAGTTCTTCAGGAGGTTGTCAGAAGAAATGACTCAGCGAAGATGGGAGAACATGCCTGTGTCTCAGACCATAGAGTTGAACAGAAGTTCACAGGTATTTATGACATTCCTAATTATTGACCATCTGCCTTTCTTGACCAGGGAGATTTTGTTTATCTTACCAGATTTCAGCACACAGGACAAAGAGGTGGAGGCTTCACAAAAGTGAGTGGGAAGATAAGTGATAGACCTCCTGGGTACTTTTCAGCAGTCAGAGTTTAACACTATGCACTTAGAACATCTCATCAGGCTTCAATTTGAGAATTCTGGCTTGTGGAAGGCAAGCTACTGTACTAATTGTCATGGTCAGACATTTCCTTGTCACATTTGTATTGACAGAACCAGAGGGAGAATTCCACTATCCTTAGCAGTGGTGTTACGTGTGCGATTGGGCATGATGCTCTGTGAAGCTTACTTAACCCATATTAAAGCACATATTCATGCCTCTTAGAGAGGCAGAGAGGGGAAAGGAATTATTTTGCTGCTTCCTTTGCATTCTTAAATAACCATCCAGTGAAACTCTTCAGAGTGGTCTGAAATTATTAGCACTTACTTTGGCGTATACAGGCCTGGACTTTCAAACATTCACTGTGGCTTTTTCACTAAGCATTTTTGAGAATAAAATTGCTTCAATAAGCAATGGCCTTGATGCTATTTAAGGGGCAGTTCAACTGAAATGTCTAGTGATGCATCTAGCTTAGTTGTTTTCAGTCAGTTTTAGCTGGCTTGGTCTTAAGATGTCTGATCTCATTCTTTCTTCTGGTGCTTCATGACTGATTAAAGCTAACTTGAAAGGGTTTGGCTGGATAAGTCCTGGGTTTGTTGAATCCTTCTTTTTGGAAGAGGATTCCAGACCGAGGTGTGGTACTACAATTACAAGCACTGTTGGATGACATCAATAGACTCATTTCACTCTGGGGTCAGCCTGGATTTAAGACTGAAATTGTTTTGGCTGTCCTGATAGATGACCTTTTATGGGAGAGAGAATAATCCTATTGGTCTTGCTTGATCTTTCTGCAGCTTGTATTCTTCTGGATCAGTTAAATCACTTGCAAGTAGGCAGCATCATATTTTTATCTGTATTTCATGATTTATTAATAGTATAACTGATGCCATTTGGTACAAGAGTAACATAATGAAAAATTTAATGTAATACAGACTTTGAGTCTTTTATTATAGTACAGTCAAACCTCGCACAAAGAGCGCCTCGCTTAAAGAGTAACTCGCTTAAAGAGCAGAATTTTCTCTGAATGTTCGCTTTGCTTAACAAATAAAACCAACCAAAAACTCGCTTAACAAATAAATCGGGATTCGCAATCCCCCCCCACAATTGGTCACTTACAATGGTGTTTCGCTTAAAGAGCAATCCTGTGGAACGCATTATGCTCTTTAAGCGAGGTACAGTACAACTGTTCTGTAAACAACTATCTTATGGCCGTGTCTGGACATAAGGGTAAACTGTTTTTGGGCTACCCACCTGAGCTTTGGGCTATTCGACTTTCCCCTTCCTTTTTCTCATTTAACACAACTGTGAGGACATGACTGGGAGATTTACTTTCCATTGTTAATTAACCGATTTTAAGTTTCATGTTCAAAGCTGGAGAATCTACAATTTACTTAATTATGGTTTATTAAAATAATCCACTTCAAACTGTGGTTTATCTTGTTGGTTTGCTTTAGTAAACTACAGTTACTATTAACCATATTTTAAGATTTAGATACACAGTAGCTCTAAACTCATAACTGAAGGCAAAATCAAGCTTTTCTGGTATTACATGCACGGGTTCCCTACTTGCTAGATACCCCCCACTTTGTCTAGTGGGGCTTAAAAATATTAAACAGTGGTTTAGTGCTGCATTTGAGTATACCCAATATAAACAAAAACCTCACAAATATTACAGAATTGACTTGCTTTTAGAATAGTGGTTGAGAGAATGTTAGGTATTTCTTTTAGAGTTCTGTATTTGATTTTCAGACTGGAAGAATAAGAGCTGCAGGAATTGTAGGTATTGAGAGGAAATTAGAAGAAAGAAGAAAAGAAATGGATAAAAACATTTCTGAGGTAAGTAATCTGAAATTCTATAATCAGACATTTGTCTTCATTATATTCAGTCATTCTGAGCTTTTTTTCTAGCTACAATTATGGTTTTTCAGTAGTTCTCACAAACTTTGGACATCACGTGTACTCTAGTTTATAAAATGGCGCAGCTAAGGAATGGTGATGGATTAATGACATTGGGAGAATCACATATTTCCCACCCTTGCTTTAGACTACTAGAGGCTGGACACCAATAAGTCTACTCCATCTACCTGCATTGCACTTTGAATGATCTATTGTTCAGGTCTAGCACTACTGAATTTGTTTTGAATGATTCTTTATAAAGATTGGCTCCAGTCACTCCTCTTCATTGCTTAGGACAGGGAGGTCTCTATGCTGTCACTGGTTCTAATATTTTACAAAGAGAAGAACTGCAGGCTTGTTATCAGAAGAAATCTTAGACATGTTTCATTAGGGAAGTACAGTATCAACATTTCTTCTAGATGTGGGAGGCAAGGAGAAGGAACATTGAGAATTGTTCATACATGAACAGTTCTGTTTAGTAATGATTTGTTTTTGTTATTTATAACGTTCTGTTTTTAGTATTCTAACTATTGTGACTTTTGTTTTCTTTTTTCCTGTGGTATTTGGCATTACTTTGTGTTTTGCGCTTTGCCTTATGATGCTTGTGCAAAAATTGAAACTAGAACACAACAAAATTTCTGTGATTGTTTGTCTTTTAGTGCAGGAGGCAAAAGTAAGAACAATTGACACAAAAAGTAAATTATATTGCTTGATATGTCATCGTCCATCCCAAAATTCTCTATCCCCACCCCACCCCCAATTTAAGAAATTAGAGCAGGGGTTCACAAGCTATGACCCACGGTCTGGACCCGGTCCTGACGACAAATCATCTGGCCCATGGCAACAACGCATCTATTGCAGTTTGCAGCAGCATTTACAGCAGGGGAAAACCATGTATCTGGCCCGCTCAGTTTTTTGAGGGGGAGTTGTCTGGCCCGTGGTGCGAAATGGTTGAGATCCCCTGAAGTAGAGGATAGTGACCTAACATTACATGGAGGTCATGTAGCTCCAGCCTATTTTTATTCTACACTACTTTTCAGCCAGTAAAAAAAATCAAATGGTGAACCAGCCATTAAAAGAAATCAAGTGGGCAAGGGAAAACATTGGAATTCTGCTCATTATAAATCCATTAATTTCAGACCCCGTGCTTTGAGTTCTCAGAATGGACTTCCTGCACCTGCTGGCTGTTGCTGATAAAAACTGGTTCCCTTTGCTCTTTGTTTGTCTGAGGAAGTTCCTGTTAGGTGTGTGTGTGTGCACATTCTCCTTTGTACTTGGCCTGGGTCAATTAGAGGAAGAAAGGTTTACAAAGTGCTTTTCATTTGCTTGGATCTGTTTGTCCTCCTTTGGCTGAGAGGGCATGATTTCATGCATGTTACGGAGACCACGTTTAAGATGAAAAAGATTTGCTCATCCCCTCGCCCCGTATTAAAATATTGTGTTTGGCAAATACAGTAATACCCCGTATAACGCGAGTACCGTATATCGTTAAAACCGCATAACGTTACAAGATTTTCGGAAACATCTTGTATCGAGTAACGCGATTTTAACGTTACACGATACAGTCGTTCTTAGCAGCAGGGTGGGTGGAAAGCTGAACGGGGTTCTCCGTTCAGCTTCCCAGCCACCCTGCAGCTACGGAGGCAGGGGTGGGGAGGCTGGAAAGCTGACGGGGGGCTCCCCCATCGGCTTACCCAGCCACCCCACAGCTGCGGAGGCATGGGCGGGTGGCTAGGGAAGCCGACAGGGAGTCCCCGTCAGCTTCCCCAGCCACCCTGCAGCTGTAGATCGGGTCCTCTGATCTCTCTGGAGGTGTTTCTGGGCTTCCCCGACGTCCAGAGCCGGTGCAGCAAGCCAGAATGTCAGAGTTCGAATCCCGACGTTCTGGCTTCCTGCACTGGCTCAGGACGTCGGGGAAGCCCAGAAACACTTTGGATCGGGTCCCCACACCTCCCTGAACCCGGCGGGGGGGTCAGACCCACCAAAATTGGTTAAAAAAAGGACGTTTTTTTTACCAATTTGGGGGGTTCTGACCCCCCCGCTGGGTCCAGGGAGGTGGGCAGACACGATCCAAGCTTTTTCTGAGCTTCCCCGACGTCCTGAGCCAGTGTAGCAAGCCAGGATGTCAGAGTTCAAATCCCGACGTTCTGGGTTGCTGCACTGGCTCAGGACGTCGGGGAAGCCCAGAAACACCTTGGATCGGGTCCCCACACCTCCCAGGACCCAGCGGGGGGGTCAGAAACCCCAAAATTGGTAAAAAAAAGGACTTTTTTTTTTACCAATTTTGGGGTCTCTGACCCCCCCGCCGGGTCCAGGGAGGTGGGCAGACACGATCCAAGCTTTTTCTGGGCTTCCCCGATGTCCTGAGCCAGTGCAGCGACCCAGAATGTCAGGATTCGAATCCCGACGTTCTGGCTTCCTGCAGCATAAAAGAGGGTGGGGGAAGTTCAAAATTAGCGCGCATCGGGTCTCCCGACCTCCCTAGAGCTGATGTGCGCTAATTTTGAACTTCCCCCACCCTCTTTTATGCTGCAGGAAGCGAGAACGTCGGGATTCGAATCCTGACATTCTGGCTTGCTGCACTGGCTCAGGACGTCGGGGAAGCCCAGAAACACCTTGGATCGGGTCCCCACACCTCCCTGGACCCGGCGGGGGGGGGGGTCAGAGCCCCCAAAATTGGTAAAAAAAAACATCTATTTTTTTTTACCAATTTTGGGGTTTCTGACCCCCCCACTGGGTCCAGGGAGGTGTGGGGACCCGATCCAAGGTGTTTCTGGGCTTCCCCGACGTCCTGAGCCAGTGCAGCAAGCCAGAATGTCAGAGTTCGAATCCCGATGTTCTGGCTTCCTGCACTGGCTCAGGACGTCGGGGAAGCCCAGAAACACCTTGGATCGGGTCCCCACACCTCCCTGGACCCAGCGGGGGGGTCAGAAACCCCAAAATTGGTAAAAAAAACGGACGTTTTTTTTACCAATTTTGGGGTCTCTGACCCCCCCGCCGGGTCCAGGGAGGTGGGGAAACCCGCTCCAAGCTGTTTCCAAAGTTCTCCCACCTCCCTGGAGGCAGCAGCAAGCCAAAATGTCAGAATTCAAATCCCGATGTTCTCGCTTCCTGCAGCCTCCAGGGAAACAGGGCTTTTTTTAACATTGTGTGTTCAATGTATCGCACAACGTTAAAAACCGAATAACGACGGGACTTGTGGAACCAAGTCATAACGTTATTTGGGGTACTAGTGTAAATAAATGGGATCGTAAGTGTAATAAAGATATATGAGGAGGAGTTGTTGTTGTTCAGTCGCACAGTCGATTCCGACCCTTTGCGACCCCATGGACCATTGCCCTCCAGGCACCCCTGCCCTCCACCATCCTCCTCAACCCGCCCAGCTCTGTGCTCATTGCATCTACAATACCATCCAGCCATCTCATTTTTGGCCGATCCCTTCTTCTTTTGCCCTCCACCTTTCCCAGCATTAAGGCTTTCTCAAGTGAATCCTCTCTTCTCATTTGGTGTCCAAAGTACTTTAGCTTCATCTTTACTATTTGACCTTCTAAGGAGCAGTCAGGTTGGTTTCTTCTAAGATTGACCTATTTGTTCTCGCTAACCTGTGGTTGAGCATGACCTATCCTCAGAGCTAAAAGATGTGAGGCACTTTATCTCAACATGAAAGAATGCAATCTTCCATAAAATATCTGAGTCTGTTGATACAATTCAGTGATGGTAAATTCATTCATTCATTCATTCAATTTGTATAGCCGCCCCAATTGACATGCAGCTCTGGGCAGCGTACATAAAAACCCCAATGTTTAAAACTATACAAACCCTTAAAATTCCTAAAAACACTGAAAAATTACCTCCCACCAGCACCAATTAAAAATCTAGTTAAAAACTTTAAAAAGCATGTGTGATCCTGCTCTAAATGAGCTGGTGAGGGGTGGTAGTTGCTCCCTCTCCACCTCCCCACACCTGACCTGCCAGCCAAGTGTCCACATTCAACAGGCTGCCATCAGTGCTGCAGAGGAGTGAGGCAAACTCTGCTGGGGGAGGGAGGAAGCACTCCCATTTGGCTGCTGGGTAGAAGGGTGGGGCGAACTCTGCGCTGGGGCGACAGTGTGCATGCCCCACAGAGAGGGCTCTGAGTGCCCCCTTTGGCACATATGCCGTAGGTTCACCACCACATATAATTGGACTGAGGAGTGTCATAAGATTAATCAGTGTTAAAGCATTGGTGTTAAACACAACAACTCAATTGTATTTTTATCTGGTGGAAATTCACTGATGGAAGAATTACTGTAACAGTACAATTATCCTTCCTGTGAGCAAAATATAAATGTTGTCATCTGTGTGTTATTATTCCAGGCATTTGAAGACCTTAGCAAACTCATGGAGAAGGTAATGTTTCTTCTTGTATTAGACTCTCTCATGCACATTCCATGTTCTACCCTGCAGTTCTTGCAGACTGATTTGAGCTAGAGATGCCACCTGCAGACATGTAGAAGGTTGAGGGCTGTGGGTGCAGGTTGACTGCACCACCTGATAAAACACCTCAAAGGGTGGGTAATGTTGCGTTCAAAGGAGCCAAGTAAATGTTGCAATTTCAACTGCTGTGTCTCTCTCAATAGGCTAAGGAAATGGTTGAACTGTCCAAATCAATTGCTAACAAGATCAAAGAAAAACAAGGGGACATCACTGAAGATGAGGTTAGTTAATACCGGTATTATAACATATTTTATCTAAAAGCTGTATGACAAAGCTCTGCCTGATTTTATATTGCTGTGATACAATCCATAGTGGTGCCCAATTCAATGCTGGTAAAATGACCTTAAATTATGACCTGCATAATGGTATTTCACCACTTTGCCTTGTCTGTTGATATGTCTCCTGTAGCTGAACGCCAGTGTACAATCCTTGACCTGTACACACACAGGCATAGCTATAGTAAAGGTAAAGGTTCCCCTTGCTCGAAAGCCAGTCGTATCCGACTCTAGGGGTTAGTGCTCATCTCTGTTTCTAAGCCGAAGAGCCAGAGCTGTCTGCTTCTGCAGACATTTCCATGGTCATTTGGCAGGCATGACTAGATACCAGAGCACATGGAACACTGTTACCTTCCCACCGAAGTGGTCCCTATTTATCTACTTGCAATTTCTTGCTTTCAAACTGCTAGGTTGGCAGGAGCTGGGACAGAGATGGGAGCTCATTCTGTCCTGCAGTACTCAGGAATCGAACTGCTGACCTTCCGCTTATTTTTCGCATAATTTCTTCTGCAAAACTGCACAGCTTCCTTGGGCCAGGATATCCTCTTCAGCAGGAGTTCTCAACCTGTTTAAGCCCGGTGCCAGGTCACGCCCCTTCAGACGGCTTCAGTGGCCAGATGGCCATTTTGCCATTCCTCCACCATGTGGTGGAGGCAGTGGGGCCCCCAAATGAAATGGTGCTGTGTGCCTCATCCGACCTGCAGACAGCAGGTTGAAAATCCCTGCTCTTGAGACACCTGTCCAAGCTGCTATTGTGGGTTATTAGGCTGATTATTGCAACTGAATCTTGTTCTTGGAGAGCTTGCTATGGCCTCTCACCAAAGTGGACAGTCCAGCAACCGTTCTTCTCTCCACATGCTGAACCTGGCAATCTTTTCTTCTTGGGGAAGAAAGTTTCTTCCTGCCAGGTCAATGGATGGCAGATGCTGTCACCCTGTGCAAACTAGCTGTACAGAAAGTACAGATACTCCGACCATTTCCTTGCCTATGCAGATTCTGTGGCAGGAGGCCCTTAGTCTAGTCAAAAGAGAACAAGAAATTGAGTCGCTAGTGAGCTGGTGGCGATATAAATCTAATTAAATGAATGAATGAATGAATGAATTACCACTTTAGTAACCCAAGTACACTCTACCACCACCTCTCTGCCTGAGTGGCCTTTGCTCCTGTTTTCCCCACGCTCAACGTCTGGAAATTCCCAGAAGAAATAGAAAACCCCACTGCCCACCACCTAGCTTTGTTCTCATTTGAGTTGAAGATAGTGGGGTGCATGTCCAGGATAATGTCCATTTGAGAATGGCTCTGGGATGGCCCCCTGGGGCCCAAGGCACTGGCAGGCAATATGCTTGCTTTCACATCAATCCTCTGTTGTATCTTTTAAGACCAGCAAATGAGTTGTATCAGACAAGTGGTTAGCTTTCTTCCCTAGCATCACTGAATTTTTGTGATTTAAGGAGTATCTTTGGAGAAGATGTCTTTGGAGTCTCTTTGGTGAGAACGTCACCAAATTAATATTGCAAAGCTGTGGGATCTTCCTTTCCACACACACACAAATTATTCCTATTTTTTCTATAGGTAAAGGTAAAGGTTTCCCTTGCTTGAAAGCCAGTCATATCTGACTCTAGGGTTCAGTGCTCATCTCTGTTTCAAAGCTGAAGAGCCAGCACTGTCTGCTTCTGCAGACATTTCTGTGGTCATGTGGCAGGCATAACTAGACAGAACGCTGTTTACCTTCCCACCGAAGTGGTCCCTATTTATCTACATGCAATGTCTTGCTTTTGAACTGCTAGGTCTGCAGGAGCTGGGACAGAGATGGGAGCTCACTCCATCATACCGTACTCGGGAATTGAACTGCTGACCTCCCACCTTTCAGTCAGCATCTTAGCCACTTGAGCCACTGCTCATTTTCTATTAGAAGTATTCCTCTTTTTTTGTTCTGTACTTGGTGAAAATGTGGAGAAGCTATAGATTTGAATGTTGTTTATTTCAGTAAATCCTAACACACGTGGCTTTATTGTGTATTGATTTGTGTAGAACTGGATAAAGTGATATGCCTGAGTTCTTCTTTTCCTCCTCTATTTTTTTCCCAGACTATCAGGTTTAAATCCTATCTGTTGAGTATGGGTATAGCTAATCCAGTTACTCGGGAAACCCATGGATCTGGCACACATTACCATATGCAACTGGCAAAGCAATTAGCAGGAATTTTACAGGCACCTTTAGAGGTAAAGTACTGAGGGATTTCTTTTAAACACATTTTATGTTGCCATCTCATATACTACTGGTGGGATTTTTGTGCACTGTCATGCTAGTCCAGACACTCCATCTTCTCTTTATGCTTTTCCTCTCTGTTCACCGAGGGAAGGGGTTGCCTTTTTTTTACTGGCTAAGTTATCCTGCTTTGGTAATAAAGTAAACCATACTGCCAGTGACTCAACACCAAGTGTCAGGCAGTGGATAACTAACCTGACAAGCCTGAGGAGTCCACCACATGGCACTTCCTGGTGTGGTGGAGGCAGTGGGGGCCCCACATGAAATGGCACCATGTGCTGCATCCATGTGCCTTGGCTGCTGAAGTCCACAGAGATGAATGATGCTCTCCAAGTAGATTAAATCCCACTTGAATCCATCTTGATGGAGGGGAGCAGCTTCATCAATACTGGCCTGGGGCTGATGACTTTGTGTGCCAAAAGGGCTCAGGACCAGAAAGTGACTCATGGAATTGAATCAGTGGTACGGGTGTCATTCTGCAATGTGGAAGGTAGATGAAAGGCCACTGCATTATATTCTCAGAACAGTCTTAATGGCTAATCGCCATGATGATCGCCTATATTAGGATACAGAAGAAGACGAACAGGATATGCAGGAAAACCTCACCTCTCGGATTCCTCATTTTGCACTGAAAGAAAGGAACTCCTTTCTCAACACACACAGAGAAACCAGCTCTACTGACCATAGACAGAGATGACTGAATTCCTGCACAGGTTGAGAGGGAAGTAGATAGGACGAGGGGACAATGAAAAGAGGATTGGGAAACAGCATCTATGCACTTGTGGATAGATGTGTATGGCAATATATGTCTTGTGGATACATATGTCAACAATATACAGCTCAAAGACTGTTAGCCATGATACCCATTAAGTGAAGCTGATAAAAAGAATACAGGACTTCATAAAATGCTTGGAAATGTTCATTAAACAAATTTATAAAATTTGTTTAAAAGTTTAAAATTTTTATGGATACTCTGGAAGTAGTAATCTAATGTAATCTGAGCTATTAGGTGACAAAGGTGTGAGGTGATGAAAGAAAAACAGGTAAGTAGGTTCATCAGTTCTTGGTGTTTTTTGTTGCAAATTGCACTAGAGGTGCACCAACACTGAATTATTGATTGAGGACTACTTCAGGAACAACCTCAGGCAGACCAGATAAGAGAGGGGAGTTTTAAAATAATACCAAATTGGTAGGACTGCTGGTTTCCTTGCAAACAGTACCATGTTTTGATGCCATTTTTTGTTAAGCCTTTCCCCTAAAAATGTTGGCTCTGTCAGGTTGCTAGTCAGATTTGCTTGCAGACAGCATGTTAGCTGTTCTAAACCGATTTTAACTCTGGGGTTTTTAAAATTTTATTTATTTATTTATTCAATTTGTATAGCTGCCCCAATCGACATGCAACTCTGGGCAGCGTACATAAAAATTCCCAACATTTAAAACTATAGAGACCCTTAAAATTCCTAAAAACACTGAAAAAATTACCTCCCACCCGCACCAATTAAAAAATCTAGTTAAAAACTTTTAAAAGCATGCATGATCCTACGCTAAATGAGCCAATGGGGGGGGGGGTGGTAGTTGCTCCCTCTCCACCTCCCCACACCTGCCCCACCAGCCAGGTTTTCAGCTCTTTCCTGAAGGGCAGAAGCTCTGTCTGGAGACGCAGTTCAACTGCCAGGAGGTTCCATAGGGCCGGAGCAGATACCAAAAAGGCTCTTCTTTTAGTGCTAGAGAGGTGAGCCTCTCTAGCAGTTGGTATTTTTAAAGTTGGTAGTTTTAAATCACTGATGGACCTTATAACCAACAGGAACGCGGAGGAATAATGTCTCTCACAGAAGTCTATTGTTTGGTGAATCGTGCTCGAGGGTTGGAGGTAAGGAGCTGATATTTTGCTCACCTCAGGCAGAACCAGCTTAATCAATGTGAATTCTTTTTCATACGAAAGGCAACAAGGAATGTCTTTGTAGGGTGGGGAAAATCCCCTTGACTGACACTGCTTTCTTTTTGCCAAGGCATTATGGAGGAAATGCTAAAAGGGCAATTGTTCCAGAATAAATCCATTTAATAATGTGTTCCAAATCAGTGAAATGAGGAGAAGAGAAATTATTTATTAATAAAATTATGTTTTTGGTCCTGTACATTTTACCAGAGTGTACAACCCAATGACCTCAATAGGGTTCACTGCCAAAGACAGATGCGTGGGATCGCAGTGTAAGATCTTGGGACGGTCCCAATGGGGCCCTATCATGGAAAAAGTGGACAGTTTTTATGAAGTGTAGGCAGATAAACAAAAGGGACTGCCATTGATTACGTTGTATAATAGAAGCCTCAAATTAAGGATGGGGCTCTGTTCTGAAGCCCTGGGAGTATCTGCAAGCTAAAAAAGGCTATTAAGTGAATGGACAAAGCGTAGAGAAAAGGTTTTAAGATCCTGCCCTATTCACTGGAGAGGCCACTTGCGTAAGGGCCAGAATAATTATTACCCAGATGGCAACGGATACTGTAAGGCATATAGCCTGAGTTGCACAGATGTCCATGTCACGTTGCCAGGATCTTGCTGCAGAATAGCCAAAGGCTCCAGAGAGACTGTTTGTTTCCAACTATTGTGCATGTCCAGCTGAGGCCTACAAGCTGAGAACGTGCTACAGTGGAAGGCTTGAAACAAATCTCTGAAGTTGCTTGTGGCACTTCCTCTATGGAAGCAGGAAATGTCTTTTCATAGCATGTTCTCCCTCTATTTTGCTGCATACCTTCAGCAAAACAGGGATAGGCACTGTAGTCTGTGGGGCTCCATGCAGTGTCTCACAGCTCTTTTTACAGCCCGCAGTAAGTGTTGCTGCCTTGGAGGCTATTGCAACCGTTAAAACCATTCCCAAAACTACAGGAATTCCAAGAGTTACTCTGCTTCCCACTGCAGCTGAGATCATGGTGCTTGGTATCTTAGAGACTGGCAGTGAAGCACCTAAAGATGCTACTTATGTTTGTACTTAAGTACAGTACTGTACTTGGTTATTGCCCCCCAATGGATGCCGGGTGCCTACATCCTGTTCCTTAGTGTACTAAATCACACTGCTGTAGCCCTATTGGATCAATAGGAATTTGATGAGTCAATTCCTGCATGAGCACCATTGATTCAAATGGGCTTACTCTAGTTGTGACTTGTTACACTAAAGTAAGTTACAACCACAGTATGCCTATTTGAAGCACTGGAATCTATGGTGGAGTTAGCTGGTCAGATCCCCATTGATTCAGTAGGTCTACCCTAGTGCAATTTACTATGCTAAGCAACCGGATTTTGGCTACTATGTACTTGGAGTCTGAGGGCCTATTTCACTATGACTTTGGCATGTTTATGTGTAAATGTCCTTGTTCACAACATATAAAATACCTGCTTGTGTCCTTGTCCCTATTCTTAAAATTCATATTTTCATGATGAATGGGAACTAAAATATGTAGGCATCATTGATACTTGAAGTGCTAGTTGTGTACAGTGGACCCTCGCTTAACAAATGGCTCGGTTAACACAAAATTCGCATAACAAAAGGAAATCCATAGGAAAATAGTGGCTCGATTAACAATTTTTTTGGAACAGATTAATTGGTTTTCCATGCATTCCTATGGGAAACTGTTTTGGTTAACAAATTTGAGGTGTCGATGCATTCCTATGGGAAATTTCATTCAATACATTCCTATGGGAAATTTCATTCAATACATTCCTATGGGAAATTTCATTCAATGCATTCCTGTGGGAAATTCACTTTACAAATTTTTCATTGTACAAAAGGTCCCGGAGAATGCATTAAATTTGTTGAGCGAGGGTCCACTGTATTTTTATACTCAAGTTGTCTCATTCAGATGGAAAAAAGTCTGGTAGGAACTAGCCTTAAACAAGTTATATTTGCAAAGTAATTAAATATATGTATGTTTTTCCTCCATTAGCTTCTCTCACCTGAAGATCTAGTAAATGCTTGTAAGATGTTGGAAGCATTAAAATTACCTCTAAGGTGAGAACCTTTCAACATTTAATTCTATTAAAGATAATAATGGGTTTTGTTTTGCCACATTTATTTGGTGGGCTTTGTGAGGTTCTGGGAAACACATCTGAAGAAGAAGAAAAAGGTTTAGACTCTAGGAAGCAACAACAAAAAATAACCAGACACCTGCGTGGACTTAGGTTGTTAGCTGATAAAAGTACACTTTTGTATTGCTCTGGTGTCTGATTTCAAATCTGGCTTTTAAAAAACAAGTTCTTGCAGATACCTGTACTTGTTAATAGCCGTTGCAAAGTGTATTGCACATTTCTGAAGGTCACACATTCAAGACTTTCTATCTCCTCAGGCATAAATGGACCTTTATCCTCATTGTTTGGAGATTCTCAGGTTGGGTGTGTGCTTTGGTCTATTAACAACCATTACTCCTCCTCAGTATGGGAAGGTGAGAGTTCTTGCCCAGCATATTTGCAAGGCACCAGCTTGGATAGATTTGGTTTTACTAGCCCAGGGGAGGCAGCTATGACTCTCCATCTCTTGGTAGGCTAAGTCTATCAGCCTTTGCCTGACTAGCTAGGGATGCTGATTTGGAAAGCTAACGTGGAAGATCCCTTGTCGTCGTCGTCATCCCCCCCCCCCCAATCAATTATAGACTGAGGTACTGTACCGGTAATCCTGCCAGTTGTGAATTGTACTGTTTCTGCAGCATTTCCCTCTGCTAGTTTTAAGGCAGCGGTGCCCAAACTATGGCCCGTGGGCCCAGTTAGGCCCACGCATCTTGTTAATCCGGCCTGGGCTGAGAACCCAGGCCCTCTCTGGACCGCCCCTCACTGCCTGACGTCACTTACAGCAGCGGCGATCACACTTTGTCCCTGCTGTTCTGTGGAGTGTCTGGCTTGGTCCCGTCGCTCCAGTAGCCTTTGGCAACGTGGATCGCTGCATTGGGGAAATTTTCAGAGCCTCCTTCATTTCAAAATCCGTGGCGCTGGGAGAGCCCCTTGGTGTGCCAAGGGTGACATCAGCATGGCACACCAAGTTTACATTTCCATCCTGCCTCTGGCCCCCACAGGGGCAGGACCGACCCGCAGCAAAAATAAGTTTGGGAACCACTGTTTTAAGGGGTCAACATCAGAGAGCACTGAGGTAGCATTTATATTCATATTAGCAAGTGAAATTCTTTGACTGTACTGTAGTGGTGGCGAACCTATGGCATGCATGCCAGAGGTGGCCCTATCTGTGCACACCTTTACAGTCACCCCAGCACAGAGTTCACCCCATCCCTCTGCCCAGCAGCCCAATGGGAGTGTTTCCTTCCTCCCCTGTTGCTGTGTTGGCACTTTGCGATAAATAAGTGGGTTTTGGGTTGCAGTTTGGGCACTCGGTCTCTAAAAGGTTCGCCATCACTGGACTATAGGATTCTAGGTCTAACTCATCTCTCTCTCTCTCTCTCTCTCTCTCTCTCTCTCTCTCTCTCTCTTTTGAGTTTAGGTTACGAATATTTGACAGTGGTGTTATGGTGATTGAACTCCTGTCCCACAATGAAGAGGAAATGGTGGCTTCTGCTCTCGAGACAGTATGTCAGGTTTTCTTTTCTTTTTTTCAGCAGTCATTTGGGATACACAGAAAGAGCTTCCTGGAAGATAGTGGTATTTTTGAACCATAATCGGGTGAATGGCAAGCTTGTCGTGCCATTTAATCTTTCTCACGCTAGGACAGGCGAAAGGAACTACGGAATGAATTCACAAAAAGGTGGCTTCATTTTGACAGTTTCATGTCTGGCCTAGACAAGGAAAAAGAAGAAACCAGTGAGTTAGGGAAACAGTGTTTTTTGATGCAGCCAACCTTCCAGTATAAGGAATGGGGTACACAGAAAGAGCCTCCTTGAAGATTATGGTATTTTTGAACCACAATCGGGTATATCCTGGTAGCGGCAAACTTGTGTTGTCAGTTAATCTTTCTCACACTAGGTCAGGCGAAAGGAACTGCAGAATGAACTCACCAAAAGGTCCCTTCATTCTGGCAGTTCCACGTCTGGCCTAGACACACAGAAGAAGAAGTATAAGGAGTGTCATGTTTAGAGGAAAGATTTGAAATCCACATTTTCTCAACACCTGCCCATGGAAAGCCAAAGGAGGGGTAAGCCCTATTGAGGCACAGATATATGGGAATGTTCATCATGGGTTCAGGGGGAGCTTTCCAATCTCCATCCTTGTTGCATCCATCACCCTGAATGTATGGAGGGTGATTAGTCTAAACAGGAAGCCCTCTGCTATTTGTGGGGAATTGCTACATGAATTGGACCCATGGTGCTGTTCCTTCCCCAACAGATGATGAGTAAAAATTAATGCCTAATTAGGGCTACTGGCATCTCTCTGGTCTAGACTCAGCACATCCAAACCCAATTGCAATAAATTTGTAATAGCATGTTCATTTACATTGTTTATTGAAGATGGTTTGTGACACTCTAAGAATAGTTCATTTATATAGTACAGTATTATTTTTCTCCTCCCTGTTTATTTAAAAAAATATTTTTTGAAAATGTTTCCAACAGCAACCTCTAAAGTTTTTGCTTTACTTAGCCTCCCCTCCTTTGGAGGTCAGTAAAATAAGTATCCAGCATGTTGGGGGGAAATGTTAATTACCTTGTAAAACACCCAGAAAGTGCACTAAGTGCTATGGGGCAGTATAGAAATGCAATTGCTAAACAATGCTTCTTAAACTTTAGTCCAGCGTTCCTTGTATTTAAACTCCATGTTTTAAAAATGCATTTGTTTCTAAAATTCTTATTAAATGCTTGCAAAGCAGGAAAGGTCTGGTATTTGACCCAGAGATTAAAACCACAACCCTTGCTTCAAAAGGCTTCCTGTTACTGAGCCGGTGGGTGAAAAGGGAACTGAACTTACTTGGAAATGGTTGTACAGTATATTAAAAATCAGCATCTTCATGCTATGTAATTAGTCTTGATAAATTTTGTATCAGACTCCATCTCCCAAAGTTCTGGTTTATTCTGTAAGAGGTTATGGATTTTCTTGGGGGGTGGGGTGGGGGTAGAGTGTCCCAATTAATGGTTTTGGATCCAGGCTTTTCAAACCCAATTCCCAACATTCTGCCCTGTGTCATTTCACAGATAGATGGTCCATGTTACATGAACAAGCACACTCTGCCGTGAGAACAGTATTAATCTTTGCAACCAGATATGTATAGGAGACATAGCTGTCACTGGATTTCACATGGAATGGACACACAGTTTGCTCATGGGTTGTTTCTTCTTCTTCTTTGAAATATATTATCCAAGCTTAGAATGAGTTGATTAAACTCTACACTTGTAGATACAGAAGGCCAACAAGACAGTATTAAAGTGCTAATCAAAATATTTACTAAGCTGTTTTTTTTTCTTTATCTCTCAGGTGTCTGAGAAGGGATCTCTTACAGCAGAAGAGTTTGCAAAACTTGTAGGAATGTCTGTACTTTTGGCCAAAGAAAGGTGAATAATAACAAATCTTAATTGTGCTGTATTTAATAATTCAGATCCTGATCAGGATAATACAGTTGGTTTCTCTCCTTTTTCTAGGCTGCTGCTAGCTGAGAAGATGGGTCAACTTTGCAGAGATGATTCTGTAGAAGGCCTGCGATTCTATCCAAATCTATTTCTCACTCAAAGTTAATATCATGCTTTAGTTTTTGCTTAGTTGAAATATGTTTTGTTTTGTCAAGCAGGTGTCAAATAAGGTATTTTTTGCTCACTGGATGCCATGGTTTAGCTAAATGATGATGATGCATTAACATATCTATTGATGGAGGTGGAAAGAGAAATGGGGCCGTGAAAGTTGTGGAAATCATAGCATTGCAATTGTGTTCTGGGTCTTGTGTATAAATGGGTCTAGAGGTGATTTTCTTTACATGGTTCTTTATCCCGTATTTTTCATTATGCAGTAAGTGAAGAGATGCGAGAAAGGGATGCTAGTCCTTTTACTGTGGCCTGCCTGGAAGGACATAAAAGCATGAAATGTAGTACACTGTATTTGTTCCTAGACGTTTATAAAATCACGGGGATCTGAATCAGTAATGTATCAGCACAAACACTGGTGCCAGAGTAACTCAAAATAATATTGACTCGGTTTGCTCTTTCCATTTGTTGTTTCCTCAGGAAGTATCCATATTTTAGGAACAAAACCAGCCTGGGTATATATATCTGTATAACCTTTCTTCAGCGGGAAGGGTTAGCCTCAGTTATGAAAAATGTAGAGATGTGTGCAGTGCTTTCTACTGAACATTGTAAGACATTGTGAACTCAGATTTCCTTCCTTCCTTCCATTATTTGGTTCTCAGCCCCATGAAGTTGCTATTTTTGTCGTTTTTTTCGCATTGCTATGATGAAAGGCATTCTGGCATCTGCCCTTCAAAATAGGACAACAAACTGTTTTCTTCATTTTATTAAAATATTCAGCTGAGCACCTACACTTTATTTTGGTGAACGTTATTACAGCGCTATTTTCTGTATTTTATTTATTTATTTAATAATTAATAATAAATAAATAAATAATAAAATAAATAATTTTCTGTATACAGTAAAACCTCAGATAACGCTAAAATTTGGTTCCACAAGTCTTAGTGTTATCTGATTTTTAGCGTTATCTGATGTAGGCATCGGATAATGTTAAAATCCTATGGGATGCATCGGATAACGTTAAACCTCCATAGAGATACATTGTAACCGGAAGTCTTTAGTGAACATTATCCGATGCATCCCATAGGATTTTAATGTTATGCGGTGCAATTTTTTTTTCCAGATTGCTTAACATTATGCAGTTTTAGCGTTATCTGATGCAAACGTTATCCGAGGTATTACTGTATACACAAGTTACATATTGGAGACATGAGTATTTCCATTCCTGTGAGTGTTGTTATGGTTTCATGTTTCAGTGCAACAGTAAAGAGTCTTGCAAGCATTTTAATAACTTAGCCAGTTTTATTTGGCATATGTTTTTGTGGACTGGAATCCATTTCATCAGGTGCATGGAATGTCATGTCATGAGGCAGTAGTTGTACAAAAGCCATAAACCTATGATAATCTTCATAGTGGTTACTTAACAGTGGTTGGGAAGTGATAAGAACGTCCTAAAATAGGATAGACAGAGTGCACCTAATGATATGATTTGGTGTCAACACCCTCCAAAAATGTGGCCTTTTATAACCACAGAAGCCACTAGTGCTACAGCTGGACATTTTGCCATACCTCTGTCCCTATTTTGAGTATGGAAGGCTTCTCTTCATTTAAAAAATACTTGAAATATAATCTTTATATGCTTTTCAATGTTAATTGCTTTGTATTGTTTTTGTTGTTCCCCATAACATGGGGCAAGATAGAAATGTTTTAAATAAATATTGACCATTTTTAATGGCTTCCAAATACTAGAGGGCAGAAAGCCCCTAAAAATCCAAATGCAGGATCCATTTGTCCCTCTAGAGCAGGGGTTCCCACCCTTTTCAAGCTGAGGGCCGGGTCAAGCTCTCTGTCTGCTTCGAGTGCTGGATAGCCATTTTGCCCTGCCTGCAACAGCCTCATAGTGGTGGCCATTTTGTTTCTTGAATGCCCATGGAGGGGTGAGGGCACATGAAATGGTGCCACATGCCAGATCTGGCCCACAGGCCTTAGGTTGGGAACCCATGCTCTAGAGTCCCAGGCACTCCATCTTTGTCCTAAGCATTTTAGAAAACATCATTAGTGTCTTTAAGATGACATAATAGTGTAAACAAAACAAAACAGCAAAAAAAGACAAAAACATTTGGCACCTTTTAAAGACTAACTCTTGCATTTAAATGTGAGCGTTTATGGATCATATCCACTTCATCAGACATAAGAGAGAGGCCTCATGGCATTATTTTGTACACATCGGACACCACAAGATCATTTTTTCCTAAAAGTATAATTATATCTTCAATTAAATTCCATAACATACTGATGAATGCTGAGATAGCAATATTTATTTTTTTCCTGTTGCTGCACTTTTAAAATAATATTGCCCCACCCCTTCTTTTGTTGGATAGATGGCCATTTGGAGTAACTGTATTTCCACTGGTGATTCAGTACTTTCTGGTTTGGTTTTTTAAATTTTATTTTAAAGTGTATTAATCTCTGGAGCATAGTTTTATTAGGAAAGAATTTGGACTATGCTGTCTAGTAACTGTTGACAGACCACTTCAAAATATTCCCCTGGTCCCAAATAAACATGTTGGAATCAACCAGCTAGAGAACTAAGCAACAGACTGAACATCTGAATGGATATATGCCTCAAGTCCACCGACTCAGATCACGGAAGAGCTTTATGGCAAAAACAAACATTATTGAGGGCAAATTAGAAGATAGAGGAAGGTGCCTGAACAAAGAACAATATTAAAGTAGGATATGGTTGAGGAATTCAACCTGCCCTACATCACATGGAGGACCTTGAACAGGCTGAGGGTTGGAGTCCCCAAATGCAAGACCAACATGCTCAAGTGGGGGCTGCTGACGGATAACAACACTGTGAATGTGGAGTGATACGGAATCCAGGTCATCTGCCAGTTACTACCAGAAACGTACCAAAGAGGACTTAACTTTGGCCAATGACAAAGCCAAGAAGGTGGCTCCATTGGTAGTTTAAAATCTGACCTCTAGACTCAAAGAATTGACCAGCTCTGTTATGCATGTGAAGATCTTAATCTCAATAAACTTTTTGTGCATTTGAAATGAAATTGTTTCTGACACTGCGTGTTATCACTGTTGAATCGAGAAGAGTTTTAAAAGGTGTATGGCCATATCTAAATCACATAAGAACAATTTCATCCTGCATCATTATAAAATGTAAGTGGAAGTTGGTGTTTTTACCTGTGTTTAATCCGTGATCTGCCCTTTGAATTTATGAATTTTTTAAAAAAATCTGGAATACCCATCAAGTAACAGCTGAATAGCAGAGGCACTGAGTCTGGCTTTGCCTGCCGTTGCTCGAAATCCAGTCGTATCCAACAAAGGAGTGTGTTGCTCATCTCCGTTTATAGCCAAAGAGCCAGTGCTGTCTGCATTTGCAGATGTTTCAGTGGTCATGTCCTAAGCATGACTAGATGTCAGAGTACATTGAATGCTGTTACCTTGCCTGCCGAAGTGCTTTCAGACTGATAGGTTGGCAGGAGTTGGGTACAGATGGGAGGTGTCACAGCACTTGGATCTTGACCTGCTGACCTTCTGGTCATCAATCTCAGCATCTTAACCATTAAACTATGGTTGCTAATGTCTGTACTTTAAGGAAGCAGATACAGTGGTATCCAGCATAACAAACTTAGCATAGCGAAAAATTTGCATAACAAAGTGTTCGTTATGCAAGGGTGATAAACATTCATTATGCAGGGTTTTTGGTAGCCGCTCAATGGGAACTCTGGTTAACTATGCAGGGTACCAAATCTGCGTAACGAAGAGCTACGGAGTTTTTCTGTTATGCGGGGTTCTACTGTACAGTATAGGCACATTTATTGTTTTGTGAGCCGCCTTGAGTCGGTTGCACCGAGTAGGGCGGTATATAAATTTAAATAAATTAAATCGGGGGCCCTGATTCTTTTGTGCACGCTAGAAGTGTGCGTGTTTGGCAAGGGGTGCATCATGAAGTATTAAGTAGAAAGAAAAGTTGGCAGGGCTGTGGCCAGGGTGGATGTTGCCCACCCTGAGTTAACAGTTTGCCCACCCTCAAACTCCTAGCTGCTTACATATATATGTATCACACAGAGAGAGAGACAGACATTATTGCCCCATCCTGGAAAAGTATTCACCCATCCATGTGTAGAATCCTGGCTACAGCACTGAAAGTTTGGAACATTCCAGGCACATGAGAGCAAGACTTTATAATGGACTCTTACTCTTGGGTATGTGTGTGTACATAGAAAGATCCTCTAAGATTGTACTGTACTATATTTTGAACCACAATCGGGTGTACCCAGGGACAATGACCACCTTGTGTTGACGGCTAATCCTTCTCACATGAGGTCAAGCCAAAAGAACTGCAGAGTGAACTCACCAAAAGCTGCCTTCATTTTGGTAGTTTCACCTCTGTCCTAGACACAGAAGAAAAAGACTTTGGAGGGAAGCACAGCCTAGTTACTCTCAGTTACTTGTGCATCGGATTACAGCAGTAGTTCTCAACATTTTAAAGCCGGGGGCCGGGTCACGTTCTGTCAGCTTCGGGGGCCGGACAGCCATTTTGCCCTTCCTCTACCACATGGCACTTCTGAGTGTGGTGGAGACAGTGGGGGGCACATGAAATTGTGCTGTGGGCCACATCTGGCCCACAGGTTGAAAATCCCTGCATTGTAGTCTATAAACTGCTTCCTTCCCTCCCCTCTCTGCTCCTCTGTTCCAACTTGCCCCCCAGTCCTGTCCCTGCACGTCCAGACACATCCCGGCCAAGGGTATCTCCAGCAGGTCTCCCCCTCATCCCCGCTTAAGGGAGCCACCCGCGGGAGGGAGAGGTGTGGGGGAGAAGCGCTGCACACCCCCGGCAGACCCAAGCCCGCCTGTTTCCTGCCGTGGCCCGGCGGGCAGGACCGGCGTCTCCCCACTCTCCCACCCACCCACCTCATTTCCCCTTCTTCCCGAGACAGGGCTGGGCGCCCTCCAACAAGGCGGGCCAGCCACAGGCTGTCGGAGCGCCACGCGGGGCCCTCGGACGGAGGCGCATCTCTGCCGCTGCGAGCCACAGGCTGTCGGCTGAGCGCCCCGGCGGAGCCTCCACCTGACGGCGCTCCAGCAGCCCCCCGGGAAAGGAGGCAGAGGGGAGAGACCCAGGAGAAGGGACGGGAAAGGCGGGAGAGGGGACCCGCGGGTCCCGCATGTTTCTGGCGACCCCTCTCCCGTCGCTCGCTACGCTTGCCTTTCTCCGAGACGGAAGGGAAAAAACCCAAAGATATCCCTCCCTTTTGACTGGAGTAAGTGTACACTTCCCTACTACGAATGATCGAGGAGGGTTCCTTTTAGGAGTAAAAGACAGGAGAAACGAACAGATGGGCATGTTGGTTTTTAGGTATACTCTGCTAGATATCTTTTTTCCTAAACTGCAGTGGCTAAGACGCTGACTGGAAGGCGGGAGGCCAGCAGTTCCATTCCCGAATAATGCGGGACAGAATGAGCTCCCGTCTTTGCCCCAGCTCCTGCCAACCTAGCAGTTCAAAAGCAAGAAATTGCAGGTAGATCAATAGGGACCACTTCGGTGGGAAGGCAAACGGCGTTCCGTGCGCTCCGGTGTCTAGTCATGCCTGCCACAATACCGCGGAAACGTCTGCAGAAGCAGACAGCGCTGGCTCTTTGGCTAGAAACGGAGATGAGCACCGAACCCTACAGTCAGACACGACTGGCTTTCAAGCAAGGGAGGCCTTTACCTAAATATGTACAGAATTATTTTGTCGATTTAAAAACAAATAAATGCCAGAAGCATTCTGGACCAGAATTTCTGGTCCTGGGATAACTTTTTACAGATTCTATGGGAAGGAGTCACTATGTTAAGTGTATGGTGCTTCTCTTTACAGTCCATCGTTAGTTTTAACATGGCAGTTAAGTCCATTAATGTGAGGGTAAACTATAATATGTTAGGGTTTTTTTTAAAATAGTAGTCGTGTTAGTCTGTGGTTCAGGCATATCAGAAAACAAAACAAAATAAACAAAATAAAATAAAAAACACTGTAGCACCTTAAAGACTGCTATATTTTTATTATAGCAGTTAGTCTTTAAAGTGCTACAGTGCTTTTTATTTTGTTTTGTTTATTTTGTTTTGTTTTCTGATATAATGTTTCTGATAATATGTTAGTTTTATCTTAACTTTTCAAACATCCTTTTCAACTGGAGTTTAATATGTTCTTTTCATTTTTCTTCCTTTTGTCATTTATTTGTTTGCTGGTTTTGAGTAAATATGTACAGAATTACTTTGTCAATTTTTTTAAAATAATGCCAATAATCTGAGTGATTTCAATGTTGTATATCAAATACATAGCAGAGAATAACTTGTTCACAGAAAGCAGAACAACAAAAAAGGGCAAGTTTATCCTAGCCACCATAAATGGAAATGGAAATACTGTACTGTACTGATGTTTTAATATATATAAACATTATTAAAAAGTTAAAAGGCCTGGAAGAACAGAGAAGGGATTGTCTGTTGTGGTGCTGGAAATAATAATTAGTGAAGACAACAGAGTTACAAACAGGCAAGGGACACCCTGAGAGAAATGTCCCAAAAAAGACACCTTTCCATTGTTTTTTAACCATTTTAACCGTTTTAAAGCATTTTTAAAACCAAAACTGTTAGAAATATACATCATTCTTAACTTGGTTTTCCTTTCTGCTCAACTGGTTGTGCTCACTTCTCTTTTGAGTCAATGGAAGAGTCTCACTGTTCCTTAGTGGTACCAGCCCCTTTGGGTATCTTGGAGTCCATATTAGTAGCACAACCAGTAGAATGCCAGTTTTTCCTTAATGTTGAATATTGCACAAAGTAATGCATGCATTGGTGATTAATTTTCTTTATTTAGATAAATTCCTGAAATACAGTACATTTTTTCCTAACAGGGCTAATGTGTTGTCAGGCTGTTTTTCAGGATATGCTAAAAACATGGCCTGCGCCTCACAGTTTGTTAACACCTTTCTCTAAAACAGATAATGCTCTCTAAAGAAATTTCATACGCACTTTCAGCGGGAATGATAAAAGCAGACATTATGGGCTTTTCTTATCTTGAATGAAAACTTCCTGTTCCAGAACACTGCACTAAAAACACACACCATCCCTGCATCACACAATGTGTTACCAGCAACAATATTAGGACAGCATTATTAGTCTGTTATGGGCAGTCAGGAATGGTTTATTCTGTTTGTTTGTTTGCTTATTTATTATAGAATTGCTATAATTGCTGCCTGATATCCAGAAACAAGAGAAGTAATAATAGAATCACTGAGTTGGAAGGGGCCTTTATGCCATCAAGTCCAACTCCCTGCTCAATGTGGAAATCCAAATAAAAACACATATGACAGATGGTTGTCCAATTCTCTCTTGAATGCGTCCGGATGTGGAGTGCTCACTACTTCTCAAGGCAGTTGGATCCACTGTCATACTGCTCTAACAGTTAAGGAGTTTTTCCTAATATTTAGCCTATACAGTACCTGGTTTCCTGTAGTTTCCTCCCATTATTACATGTCCTGAACTCTGGAATGATAGAGAACAGATCTTTCCCTTCCTCTTTATGATTATCTTTCAGGTATTTGGATGAGTGCTATCATATCTCCGCCCCCCCTTTCAGTCTTCTTTTTTCCCCCAAGACTAAACATGCTCAGTGTCTTCATTCTCTCCTCATAGGGCTTGGTTTCAATTCCTTTGATCATCGTTGTTGCCTTTCTCTGTACCTACTCAAAGTTGTTTGCATCTTGTATAATGATTATCCAGTTATACTCTCTTGGATTCTTTTAAAACAATCTATTCAAACTGGCCCTTCCATTTTCCCCTCCCCTCAGTTCTTTGCATCTTTGCACAACCAATTTCACTGCTGGCTAAAGACATTTTGCTGCCTGAAGTAGGACAAGATGGCAGTCCACCTCTATTTCATGGCTAGAAGTCAACTGGTTTTAATACTGAGTTTTTCTTCAAAACGGAGATAACATCTTCCATTGCACCTGAATGCAGCAGTATAGTTTAAACTGTATTATTTAAGCCAGAAGTTCTCAACCTTTTAAAGCTCGGGGCCAGGTCATGCTCCCTCAGACAACTTTGGGGGCCAGACAGACATTTTGCCCTTCCCCCACCACATGGCACTTCCTGGTGTGGTGGAGGTGGTAGGAGGCCACATGAAATGGTGCCGTGGGCTGCAGGTTGATAATCCCTGATTTAAGCAGTGGGGCATATATACCTTTTTCTTCTAAGGCAAAAGAGTAGTCAAGGGCTGAAGGGAAAGAACTGCTCTTTGCCATCTCAGGCAGTGGCTTCACTCTTCACAGTGTAGGACAGTTGCTTCTTTGAATGTTTGAGCAATTATTGACCATTCTTTTGATGCCACACTTGTTATTTTCTGACGAGGAAGCTGACTATGATTTGACAAGACTATACTTTGTGACAGAGAGTCCTTTCAAGATGATTTCACACTAGCAAGCAAGCAAAATTTCTGAAAACTAAAACTCTTCATACATACAGAAACAATTTTTTATAAAGGATAATTAATCATCAGGAATCAGAAACTACTGTATTTATTTCTAAAATATGATGAACATAGAGGTTAAAATGGAAGTCCTGCTTCTCCCTACAGTATGTGGGGGGAAATGTTTGTCAGAATAAACTTATAGGTGTTGCTGACTGATTTAGATTGCTATATTGCTCTTTATTTCTAGGAATTCTTGAAACAACAAATTTGGACCTAGAATGGGATATGAAGAGTAGAAGGTGCTGGGAGTCCACTTGATCAGAATGAAACAGATGTTGAAAGATTTTTCAAATCTGTTGCTAGTCATGCTCTGTGATTATGGTGAGTATATGGTATAAGGTTGGGGAGCTATTTCACTTGAGGTATGAAGTGCTCTGTGCCTAAATCTATATTGAACTTAAACAGAGATAAGCAGGGTGATAGAATTCAGTATCCATTGCATTTCAAAAGAGTAATGTAATAAATCTACAACATTTCTTCAGTATAATTGGTAATTGATACCCAGTGTGGTGTAGTGGATAGAGTGATGGATTCAGGGAGCTTGGATTCAACTCCCACCTCACCCATGGAAAGTCCCTGGGGGTGTGGAACTGGCAAAGCCAATCCTAAAATATCTTATTTTTAAAGTTCCATTAGAGTCACTATAAGTCTGTTCCGACTTGACAGAGCATGACAACAACAAAATTGATGGTTAGAAATCTTTAGTTATAGTCTTTTTGCTTCTGGGCAAGGAGTCAAATTTTGCTCTAAACACAAGCCTCTTAACTTCACATCCACAGTCTACATTGTGAAGCTTATTCTGCCCTAATTTATAAGAACCTTTGCCCCCAGTATGGATATTATGTGATATTCTTTGAGCCTGTAGAAAAAGAGACAAAATATCTGTTCCTGCCTTCACATTGCTGTGTCCCCATGTGACATGCATGAAGAACTGTACTAAAAGCTATTTGCCTAATAGAAATCTCCAATTGAAATGGTCTTTGTTGTTCCTAGAAGAGGGTATGATGGTTGGAACTCTGATTAGTAGAGTTCTGTGGCACAACAATGTGCAGATGTTTCCACTCGTTGCTTAAAAATATACAGCTTGAACATGAGAGCACAGTAAACACCCAGATGGTGCTATTGTGAAAAGTAGGGGCCGTTCTTCATGTTCCCCTACGACCTCCCCTGACCTAAGCAAGTGAATATGTGACATACAACCACCCCCTTCTCCCCAGCTGGTTATTTGGGGGGGGGGGGAAATCAGATTTTCCCCTATTGAACCAGAGAGGGCAGAATAGATCCCTGTGGGATGCCAAAGGGTTACAGCTATGGAGGGGCTTTCCTTTGTGTGGGGAGAGGCAGGAGTGAAAGAGGACCATTGGCTGAGTCCCTCCGTTCCCGCCATTGTCAATTTTATTTTTCCATTTTCTTCCCTTCCACGGTAGGACGTGCCCCATGAAATATTCATAAGCCAAGTCATAAAAAGAGGCATCAAAGAGCATCATAGCACATTTATCCTCTTTGTTCAATTTGGGTGGTATTTTCTAGAATTCTGCTTGAAAGAGCAACCTCTCCTTTCCTCCCAAGATTTCCCTCCTTGTCTGATATGTACTATAAAAGATGCATTGGTAAGTTGCTTTGAGTGCTTTCTGAAATGTCTTCCTCCTGCCTGTGTTAGCAGAGGAGGAAATGGATCTCTCACAGATACGGGGACCATCATTGCAGAAGATGTGGCAGGGGTCTCAGAGCTTGGCCTTTCCAGTTATCAGCCATCTTGCCTTTTTTTAAATTAATTTTAAGAAAGAAAAATTAATGAACAATTACACACACAAAAACCATGACATAATACATCTCAATTACAATACAATACAGTACAATACATATTAAAAACACTATCTCATTTAATGCGTATATACTCCTTATCTTTTAGTATGTAACCACTTATATATTTAACTATAATGTCATACCTCACATAACGAATTTAATTCATTCTGTGAGGCTGTTCGCTATGCGAGTTTTTCGCTATGTGAGTCAGACTCGCATAACAAATTTTTCGCTATGCGAGTCGGACTTTTCCTATGGAAAAACTCGCATAACGAGCGTTTTAAGGAGGGAAACTCGCATAGCGAAACATTTTCGCTATGCATAGTGAAAAATTTTCGCTATGTTAGTTTTCCCCATAGAAATACTCGTTATGTGAGTTTTTCCATAGGAAAAAGTCCAACTCGCATAGCGAAAAATTTGTTATGCGAGTCGGACTGCTTAGCAAAAAACTTGCTCGTTATGCGAGTTTTTCGCTAAGCGAAACACTCGTTATGCAAGGTTTGACTGTATATTCCAATAAACATGTTGTTTTTTTAACATTCTACTACTATATTATAGAAAATCACTTTTAAGTACCACCTTAATATTGATTATTAAATCTACTCTTTATTCTTCAAATTCAATCTTTATCTATACTATATAAATCAACATCTTGTTTATATGTACTTATATATGTAATAATTCCTCTACCAAACATGCATTACACTCATTATTATACTATAAGATCAATATCATCGAAACACTCTCTCTTTTTTAAAGGGCATTTAAATTACAATTGTTTTAGGGATCAAGACAATATCTAGCAACTTTTTTTCAAACTAATGTTAGGAATTTAATAAAAAGAAACACTGTCTCACTGGCATGCTGTTTTGTATGTATTTTGAGGGAGGAGCAAAACATTCCAAATTCAAGTCAACTTATCCACCCACAGCAACAACAACCTGAAAGCTCAGTTTTTAAATAGTAAAACTGCAAATGGGAAGGGTGTTATATTTGTTTATTGTCTTTACAGGGCTATATTTATATTTATAATCTGCTTTTACTCCATTGAGCCGAAGGCAGCATCAATGGCTCACTGTTGTATTCTTACTACAGCCCTATAAAGTCAGTCAGATAGTGAGCCCCACAATCACCCCATGTGTGTGTCAAGCTTAGAGGAGACAAGAAACTGGACCTCCTTAACCACAGCAGAATACACTATGTTGCTGTAGTCCAGGAGTTCTCACCCTTTCTAAGCCAGGGGCCGGGTCATGCTCCCTCAGACAGCTTCAGAGGCCAGATGGCCATTTTGCCCTTCCTCCACTACATGACACTTCCTGGTGTGGAAGCGGTGTGGGGGGCACATGAATGGTGCTGTGGGTTGCATCCGGTCCACAGACCGCAGGTTGAGAATCCCTGTTGTAGTCAAATAAATGAATACCTCCCGCAGCAGCCATCATGGTTGCAATGTAAGTATAATCTGCCTCATAAGAGCATAAAAGTGTCAGGTGGCTTTCCATCAACTGCCTGGATTTATCTGAAATCTGCTGTGGCATTTTTAGGGCCTCAACTAGTTAAAAGTTTGATAATAGCACTATACACTTTCTCCTCTTCTAACCCTCCTCCTCCTCTTCTTAGTTATAAAACTATACATTTTACAAAACTTTGTATAGGCTTGTTTTGACATGTTGCCTAAAATGCAGTTAAATAGTTGAGCTATTTAGAGAATCTCTTTTCTGTGTGTGTGTGTGTGTGTGTGTGTGTGTGTGTGTGTGCGTGTGTGTGTGCGTGTGTACGCACATGCGTGCACGCACGTGTGTGTGTGTGTGTGAGAGAGAGAGAATAAATTGCTCATGTTATGTTTCATTTGATTAATTTTAAGTGCATATGATGTACTTTGAGATCGCTCCAGAATTTCCCTCCCATTTATGAAGGCACCTGATACCTCGGAAGGTCTCCTTCTAATGGAAGGTGTGGAGCAGTGGGTTTGTAGTTCCTTCTACAGATCCCAAATGATACCACCTCCTCCAGCTATCCTGAACAGCTTTGTAGGCAACTGTGATGCAGAGTAGGGAGGATTCTATTAAAATCTCCGACTCCAGCTGTCTTCTGTAGCAATAGCAATTACACTTCTCTAGACAGTTCACAATTTAATTAGCATTTTGCTTCCAACATGCTGCACCCTCATTTTCCTCTCAGAAGGATGGAGATCTGAGTCCTGGTCAGGATCGAACTCACAATGTTCTGGCTGCAGTACAACAGTTTAATCACTGCACCAGCATGGTTCCTGATGCTTCTACACTTTGCCACCAAGGTTCCTATAGAAGCATCATATGGGAAGAGTTTCACTCAGATCGAGCCTGCTGTATGTATGTATGAATAATTATTTATAGGTAAAGGTCACCCTTGTTCAAAAGCTGGTTGTATCCAACTCCAGGGTTCAGTGCTCATCTCTGTTTATTAACCAAAGAGCTAGCGCTGTCTGTGTTTGCAGACACCTCTGTGGACTTGTGGCAGGCATGACTAGACACGAGTCCACGAAATGCTGTTTACCTTCCCACCGAAGTGGTCCCTATTTATCTACTTGCAACTTCTTGCTTTTGAACTGCCAGGTTGACAGGACCTGACAGGAGTTTACTCCATCATGCAGTACACAGATCTCAAACTGCTGACCAGCCGGCCTTCCAACTAATTATTTATAAATGTATATATAATTTGATTGTTTTACTGCTGTACATCTGTATATATTTACACCTGACATGCGTTTCTGCCCCGAGGAGCAACTTTAGCATGAAATGCAAAGGCCACGTAATCCTCCATAGAAAGAATAGCACCTCTCCTATGAAAAGTGTGACATTTCATCCTTTCTGACCTATCATCTTCTTTTTGAAAAGAATTATTATTATTATTATTATTATTATTATTATTATTATTATTATTATTATTATTATTATTATTATTATTATTATTATTATTATTATTATTATTATTATTATTATTATTATTATTATTATTATTAAAAGAGAGAGACGGTAATTTACAAGTTAATCTGGATTAATTATTATTATTATTAATAATAATTAATGGGGCTCTGGGTTGAGCCCATTGTAAACTGCATCCACACCTCTTTCGCTAGTTGTTTCTCTCTTGACAGATTTAATATTTAATGAATATGCAGTAATTATAATATGCCATGTTGTCACACAATGAATTCTAAACATCAGAAGAGAGAATGAACATATAATAATGACAAACAAATAAAGACTAGTGATACACACCTGATTGTACAAAAAATAGCGATCATGGATTTATGGACTGCAGTTCATTGGTTTGGAAGAGGTATACAGAAACAAATTCATCTAAAGAACTTGCTACCGATGAACATCATGCCATAAATTCATATGAGTTTCAGCTAGGAATAGGTTAATTCATTAAGGACAATGTAGTCAATGAAATAAAATCATATACTGTACCATATATACTCAACTATAAGTCGTTCCGAATATAAGTCGAGGTACCTAATTTGGACTTCTAAAAGTAGGAAAATAGATTGACCTAAGTGTAAGTCGGAGGTGGAAAATGCAGCAGCTACGGTACTAGTGAGTTTCAATAATTAAAATACATGAAAATAAAGGTAAATTAATTAATTTAGACATTTGTGTGGGTATGTTTTTGAGTGTTTACGTTGACCCAAGTATAAGCCAAGTCCCATTTTGGGGGCTAAAAAACCAGGCTTATACTCGAGTATATACGGTATTTAAAAGTCTGCTGGTTTGTACAAGTATATTGGTCAAAAACAAAAAACTCATCAAAATGTTATAACTTCTCAAACATTAACTTTATATTTCATTGTGAGCTTTTGTAGAACAAACCTAATTCTTCAGATACTGCAGATACATTGAAACATAGCAGTTAGTCTTTAAGGTTCCACAATGTTTTTGGTTTTTAAATTGCTTTTGTCTGCTATGTACTTATAAATTCATTATGTCTGTGCGTTGCCCTTGCAGACCTCAGCTGACATGTTATGTATCTTTTATATTAGGGCTACATTCCATGCCCTAGTTTTGCAGTTTGGAAAGATACAATATTTTTTTTCACTCCAGGGTAGAGTTTTCTCTCTACTTTGCCACATAAAGGAAAGACAACCCCTTTTGACATAATAAATGTTAATTGTCTCCCACAAATAAGGAAAGGAGTCCTAGTTCTGTAATCTGTTCTTGACAATATGTCCTAGAGCAGGCTTCCTCAGCCTTGGCTGTGGGATGATAATGGGGGGAGGCGTGAAGCTTCATGAAACACACAACACTCTGATCCAGCAGAGAACACAAACTCTTCCCCAAACTCACGTTCGAGGAGCTCTTTTATTGTTACAATCGTATAAGGAAATGCTTACATAGAAAATCACAGATTGTCTATTTAGACTCAGTACATTGGCCATGACTGGGTCATGTTAGGGTGGGCTTCTACCTGATTGGTTAATACATTGTATGCATGCCTCCTATAGCATTCAGTCTCATGACTTAACTGTGACAACCCAAAAGCAGGAGATCTTTGAACTGGATCAGGGATGGGCACTGGCTAACTTACTGGGGTACAAGGGTTAACCGTAGAAGCACCCACACCAGGAGTCTTTGTGCATCACTGTAATATGGGGCCCCATCAGTTCCCCACACTTGGCCAGGAGTGCTGACTTGGGCTTCTGGGAATTGAAGCCCAAGAACAGCTGGAGAGCCAAGGTTGAAGATGCCTGGTCTAGCGTGAGGGATCATAGAAGTTGCAAGCCAGCAGCATCCAGAGAGCCACACATTCTCTGCAGTGTTTGAAAGCTTTTTATAGCTGCCAAATGTGAGTGTTGGACAACTTATTACTACTAGACTGAAGTGTAGAATGCAGTCAAGTTCCTGACTGCATACTACACTTCAGTTTAGTAGTAATAAGTTTTCCAACACTGTGCCTTTTGGCACAGATGGTCCTTGTATTAAATGTTTTAACAAATATCTGTGCCCCGTTTGGTTGCCTCCTTCTCCCCAAATGTACAGTGGTACCTTGCTTAAAGAGCATAATACGTTCCACGGGAGTTTGTAAGTTTGCTCTTTAATCAAAACACCATTGTAAATGACCAATTGTGACTTCTGGCGTGGGGAGGGATTGCAAACCCTGATTTAGTTGTTAAGCGAGTTTTTGGTTGGTTTTAGTTATTAAGCAAGGCGACCATTCAGGGAAAATTCTGCTCTTTAAGCAAGTTAGTTTCTAAGTGAGGTGTTCTTTATGCGAGGTTTTATTGTACTGTACTGTATCTCTGTATTTGCACTGCTTACTAACAGTGTTTTTAATTTCTTTTTCAGTACTGGGAACAGTGGAATATCTTCTCTTGGAGCAACCAACTCACATAGCTTTAAGCAACAGCACAGTATCAGTCGGGTTACAGAAATATGATGACAGCAATGAGACTCTGAGAAACCTCTCCGTCTTGCTCACAGATGCCAGCACCAACCAGACAGTTGCGAAAAAACAGCTTATGCAAAGCCAGGATCAGGAGCTTGTTACCTTTGAATGTTTCCATTTTAAGAGTGCTGGGAACTATTACTTCAGAATCGCTTCTGAATTCCTCAATGGCAGCCATCCTCGGTGGAGTGGAAAGAGTATCCCACTGACTGTGGAATGGCCTGTATTTCACTTTGATTTGAGGAGGAACACGGAAGGATTTGAGACTTCGCTTCAGCTCGTGCTGTTTACTGATGAATATTTATGCCCATGGAATGAAACAATGATATCTTTAGATATAATCCTAACCAGCAGCTTCTGTGAATTAGAGACACTAATCACGAAGGAGACTGTGGGAATGAGGACCAGGAAAAAACTTGACCTCTTGAGGTCCCAGTTGGTAAAGTTTGACTGCCAGTTGGTTAGCCAAGAGCCATACATTGCTGTGTTATTGAAAACAGTGGAGAGCAATTCAGTCATTGCTTCAACGGGACCTATAGATCTTGTGCGCAAGTTTGGCTATAAATTAGTGGTGCCGGAAGATATGATATGTGGGTCTTCACTTGTGGTTTCTGTTCTTCCTCCTCCATGTACTATTTCTGGTGGGCGCATAGCTGTGTTGAAGTATCATCTTGGGCCTTTGGGTAAAAGGCCCTTAAAGCTACATGAAAGCATCATAAATCCAGAGAACAACCAGATAGCATTCAACTGCACCTTATTTGAAAAAGGCACCAACAAGTACTGTTTTGAATTTAGGCAGCTGAACCAACATGATTCTGCACCAAGAGCCAAAGAATGTCTGTTTGTCCAAAGGAGTCTGGGTCTGTATTACCTTTCCAAAGTGCTTCATTTGAAACCCTTGTGGTTTCTAAAATCCACTTGATTTTGCATCATACACCCACTTGTCCTTGGAAAACACTTTCTGTATCAGTGCAAAGTGATGTGTATAGAACACATAAAACAGGAATGGAGAATGACCATTAGTTGGAGGGTTGGGTGAACTGCTGCTAGTCAGAGCTGTTAAAACCTTTCCATTTTTTTTCTGCTAGCTGGTGCCTGGCCAAGCAACCTGGAGACCAATTATACATCTGTCTGTTTTCCTCTGCAGCATTTCCTTCTGAAAGGAGGATGTGGGAAGGTCCCTTGAAGCTTTATTACAGAAGGGACGTCCTAATTGGGAGTAAGGATGATGTTCATTCATGCTTGCATGGGGGCATATTCACAGAGCTTGGAAAGTTATTCTTAAAATTAATTAATTTTAATTCTTATTCCAAAGTTTCCAACATAGTTCCTGCTACACTGTATTCTCAAAAGTAATTGTCTACTTTCTCATCATTCAGCAGTTCCTAAAATAACTACTTTTTAAACGAAAAATCAGAAAGCTACCAGCCATTGTGGTACAGAGCACACCTCAGAACTGAGGCTACATATCCATAGCTATCAATGTAGCTGAATTGGTTTTAATGCAAGAAGAGTGAAGTTATCCCTCATTGGCCCAAATCCTGTCGCTTAAGTGTTCTGAATCACACTAGAGTAGGGGATTTTGTGTGTTGCTGCTTTTATAAGTTCCTTCAATTCAAATAGACCCAATCTAACTGCAACTTTAGTAATAGTAAGTCACATTTAGAACAGGCCTATTTGAGTCTATGAAACATGAAGTTCATTCACCAAATCCTTGTTGATTCAATGGGCCTTCTTTGATGAGATTTACTACACTAAGCTACAAGGTTTAGGCCATTATGTCACCATTTTAATGCTAAATTGGTTATGCCTGAACTATTGCACAAGAGGGTTAATTACAGGCAATAAGTTCATAAGAAGTTAGTTCTAAATGCCACTTTCCCCTATTTGTCCTGTTTTGCAAGCATGCAGAAATTACATGGGTGAAGTTTCACCATTTCTAATCTCCACACAAGGGAAAGATTTACCTGCTTAATTTGTGTGAATGAATGTTTATTAATTGATTAGTCTTACGACCTTATCAATGCTTAATTTGTGTGCATTGTGCTGCTTTTAAAGGCACAGAAGCAAAACTGGCCTTCACTGTATTTATATGTTTTTCTTGGGTCCCTCATTAGCCATTCCTACCCTTTGTCCTCTAGGCCTGTGATGGCACACCTTGGCACTCCAGGTGTTCTCGGAATTCAATTACCAGAAGCGCAAGCCAGCACTGCAGCTGATCAGGGCTTCTGTGGAAGTTTATTTTATTTATCTATTTATTTCTTCAAATTACTATTCTGCCCTACTTGCATAGGCGACTCAGGGCGGATTACAAAGGGTCATGCAGAGACGTAAAAAAATAACAATTGATAAAAACAAGATTAAAATCTAAAAAGCAGTTAAAATGGCAATTGAAAAAGCTAAAAAAATTCCTTGACATTAAAAGTTCAAGAACAGCTGGAGTGCCAAGTTTAGCCATCACTGCTGTAGGCTATATGACAGAATGAGTTTTCTGATAGGCAGTGGACATACAGAAAGAGATGCTGTTCTTGCCATTTCCGTGGGGCATGAAGAGGAGTATCCTACATTTAAAAGCCTGCAGGTGGTCAGGCATCTTGGGCAAGAGAGATCTCTCCCCCTGCTTCTCCAATTTGGCAAGGAGGGGCAGAGAGTAGCAAAGGTGGATAGAAAGATTGGGAAAAAAAATACATGGCTAATGGGAATTGGAGTCCAGCGACAACTGAATGGCCACAGGTTACCCACCCTTGCTTTAAAAAAGGCTTCCTTCTTATCCTTCCTGTTCTATCGTATGTGTGCCCAAGGCTCCAGGGTGGGACCATGTGGAGATACCTAAGTGCTGCTTCCATCGCCCATTATCTATTCAGCACTGAGTGCCAAAAGCACAGGCCTTCCTGTACTACTGAGGGATAATGGAGGAAAGACTGCAGCTCGATTGTAGAAGGTCCTACATTTAATGTTTGGCATCTCCAGCTGAAAAGGATCAGGGGTCAAGTGACAGGAAGGAGCTTTACGGGAGATCCCAGTTGGCCAACGCCGCTCAGAATAAACTGCTGGGCTAAAGGGACAGATGCCATGTCAACTGAAAGCATTTTTACTGCTCAAGCATGGAAAATTTACCCATTAAGCTGAGATATCAAATGAGATAGCTCTTGCACTCTGCCAGGACATATTTCCTCATTTAGTCTCGACCCCGCCAAGATGTTATGAAAGCAGCATTTACGTATCTCCACATGGTCCCACCCTGGAGCCTTGGGCACACAAAGAACAGGAAGGAGGATAAGAAGGAAGCCTTTTTAAAAGCAAGGGTGGGAAGCCTGTGGCCGTTCAGTTGTCGCTGGACTCCCAATTCCCATTAGCCATGTATTTTTTTTCCAATCTTTCTATCCACCTTTGCTACTCTCTGCCCCTCCCTGCCAAATTGGGGAAGCAGGGGAGAGATCTCTCTTGCCCAAGATTCCTGACCACCTGCAGGAGGCTTTTAAATGTAGGATACTCCTCTTCATGCCCCACGGAAACTGGTCACAGCATGGAAACTTCTCCTCTCCAATTCAAACTTCCCAAGTATCAACCATGCCCTCCTGATTGTCAGAAGAAAATTTCTAGAGCAGCAGTTCCCAATGTGGGGCCCATGCCCCACAAGGGGGGGTTTCAATTCCCAGAAACCTAAGTCAGTACACTGGCTGATCAATGCTTTGGGGAATTGACTTAGGCTTCTGGGAATTGAAGTCCAAAAACCAGCATTTGGGAAACACTGGTCTAGAACCTGCTCTACATTGAAAGCCTTGTTGACAGCCAGTAGGTGGAGGGAGTGCAGTGGGTCACTTATCTGCACACTGTTTTTTGTATTCCACAGAGTTTTACCTTCGAGGCAAAAATATTTTTCTGGAATTTAGTGCCAGAGGTGCTTATCAATACATGGCTGATAGTGTTTGCCTCCTTAGAAAATGTTGGAGGTTGTTGAGAACAAAAATGCACTCCTGTTCCTGGTGTACTGTGTAGGGTTACTTGCTACATAGGAAGATGAGCTCCTTTAGAACAGGGGTTCCCAACTGAAGGCCCATGGACCGGATCCGGCCTGTGGTGCTATTTCATATGGCCCCCCACCCCTCCAAGGGCATTCAAGAAACAAAATGACCACCCCTTTGAAGTTGTTGGGACAAAATGGCCACCCCTATTGTGCAGGCAAGGCAAAATGGCTGTCTGGCCCTCAAAGCTGACTGAGAGAGCGTGACCTGGTCCCCGGCTTGAAAAGGTTGGGAACCCCTACCTTAGAACAAACTTCTGTGCCAGGTTTTGCGCCGTAGGAGTTCCCTTGTTGCCTGTCTGTGAAGGGTTCCTTCCCCGCAGCCTAGAGTTCCCTGTTGCTGCCTACTGCCTCCGCCCAGCCCAGCAAATCTCCCAGTTCTAGTGCTTCCCCATCCCATAGCCAATGGTTTTCTGCAACCAGCAATCGTTTACAATGTTTATGGATGAGTTATGTCCCCAGGCAGCAATTGAACATTGGGTCCCATGTTGTGATGCTAAGCCTACTAATGTTAACAGAAGGTGTATGTTAATTTATGTTGAATTACTCTTTTTATGGGGCTGTTAGGTATTCCTTTCCAAAGAAGTACAATAAGAATCCTGTGATCTGTTTATATCATGAATGCACGTACTTCAGTATGAATGTTGCTGGATTGCCATCCATGAAGACGCCTTGTCCCCTTTTTCCTTAGCAGACGGCCTTCCTCCAGTAAAGCCATGTTTGGTGTATTTACAGAATCATGGAGCCAGTGGCAGGCCTGGAGCCCGTGTAGCGTGACATGTGGGGATGGCATCCGCGAGCGGCATCGGGAATGCCTCGCATCTCTCCCAGTCCTGACAAAGCAAGAGTGTGCCGGAAGGCAGCGGGAGGCCTCTCTGTGCTCCTTGGAGGAATGTTCCAGTATGTAAGCTTAATGTTGTGAAGTTGCCCTCATTCATTATTTTGCCCCACTCTTCTTTTAAGGGGCGGCTTAGTGATTAAGATGCTGAATTTGATGACTGGAAGGTGGGCAGGTCAGCAGTTCAAGACCAGAATGCTGCTCCATGGAGTGAACTCCCATCTCTGTCCCAGCTCCTGCCAACCTAGCAGTTTGAGAGCAAGAAATTGCAAATAGATAAAGAGGTACCACTTTGGTGGAAAGGTAACGGTGTTCTGTGTCTAGTCATGCCTGCCACATGGCCAGGGAAATGTCTCCAAAGACAGTGCTGGCTCTTTGGCTGTAAATGGAGATGAGCACCGAACCCTAGAGTTGGATATGACTGGCTTTCAAGCAAGGGTGACCTTTACCTTTTTTAAAATGTCACATTGAGTCCTTTCCATCTCTGGGTGCAAGTACATGAACAAATAATGCAGGAAATGTTCTGAGATTGGAATGGCCAGATTTACATTATTTCCTCTTGATTATATGATTCACAAATCAATGCAAATCAGCCCTGAGTTTCTTCCCAAATTCTATATTTTCTATATTGTATTGAAATCAGCTGGTGTTTCTACTGTGATTGCTTTAGCCATTGCAGTGGGAAACCACTTTTCAGTTTAGGGTGGGGAGAAAGGAAGCAAAGGGGAATTTGGGGGTGGGTGGGGACTGAACACCCATTTGTCTCAAATTATTTATTTTGTTTTACCAAAGGCTTGCTGCCATGCTAGTGTGCTAAAGCATCTGGAGACTGGGGGTGGGGGTGGGGAGCAAACAAGGAGGAAATTGACAGCAAGCCCTTATTTGTTAAGGTAGCCTCCTGCAAAACTAGAATGCTGCATTAGACCCACCTTAACAGGGTGCCAAGAAGTTTAGATTGGCAATTTCCTCTGTTCTCCCTGCTGACTTCTGTGAGATCCACTGAACAGAATTCATCTAGAGAAATTAGACTTCCAGGTGTGACTTCATAGTGGATTGCTTTGTCTGCTGTCCAATTGCATCCTCATTGTATATTTTGTGGGAACAAATGTCTGCATGAGATATTCAGCCAGGCAGATGGAAAGAAAGTAGGACGAAATACAGATCCGCTAAGTATAATATAGACTTGCTAATATCACATGTACAAATTCATCTTATGGTGCATGAAGGTGTTACTTAAAAATGGGACACATCTGTTTCAAACTGTGATGCATATTCACAAAACATTAGCATTTAATTGACTGGTTTTTACTTTACCTTCTGCTGTTGCTGGCCAATTGCTGTTGCTTCTTCATATCATGTGCAAATAAAATTATGGTCTTTATATAATACATATTACCTTAAGATAATTTTGCAATCAAAAGGTTTTGCATCTAGAATGCCAGAGCTGCATCAATTACATTTACTAGTTGAATCAGAACAAAATCCCCACCCCATCCATGATTAGCTACAGTTGATACTATTATGCTGCGTGAGACACAAGGCATACCCCATTAACCAATTAATTCCCTTTCTCAATCATTCTGGATTGTATCTATGTGCATTTTTCAAGTGTAGATATTACATCAGGGTAAGCTAGATGGGAGGGGATGTGGTGGCATAGTTATGAAGATGCTGAATATGACAACTGGAAGGTCAGCAGTTTGAGATCCAACTGCCGTGCGACAGAGTGAGCTCCTATCTCTGTCCCAGCTCCTGCCAACCTAGCAGTTTGAAAGGAAGAAATTGCAAGTAGATAAATAGGTACCACTTCAGCGGGAAGGTAACAGTGTTCCATGTGCTCTGGTATCTAGTCATGCCTGCCACATGACCACGGAAACACCTGCAGATGCAGACAATGCTGGCTCTTGGGCTTTGAAACAGATGAGGATTGACCCCTAGAGTCCTATATGACTGGTTTTCGAGCAAGGGAGACCTTTACTTAAGCTAGATGGGTGACCATATATCTCATACTGAAGTAATCACTCAGAAAGCTTATAAAGCAAATTATGAGAGGATTAATATCCATACCTCTTCCTACCACCAGCCCCAGACAACGTGACACTCCTTTTCTGCATCTGCAGAGGATTCATTTTCAATGGACAAGCCTGTAAGTTGTTGTCTATGATTATGTGAAGGGATGGAAGGCAGGGGGAGAGGTGGGCTGTGAAGACCAGATGGACTCAGAAGCTGCAAGATCTTCTGTCCCCCTGCACTCCACCTTCAGATAGAGGACTTAACGTCTCCTTTAAAGAGGATGGTCATTTGATTGAGGGCCTGCTGTGTTGGGAGTGCTGCCCGGTATAACTCTGGTATAAAGGCAAACAAGCAAAACAAACTACAAGGAGAATAATTAGGGGGGCATCGATCACTGAAAGTACAGGCAAAAATTGTGCCTAATTATTTTCTTCTCCACTAGGGGGAGATTTGAAGACTTCCAGTTAAATTAGTCATTACTGTAGTTCCAAATTTTGCAACTCTACGTCTAAACCAGCAATGCCCAATTTTTTTGTAGTCTTTGTCATTTATGGTTATACACTTCCTTTTCTGGAATGGTGCATAAGTTGCCGGCTGATGTAGGGTCTCCGTACTTAGTTTCTTGCCCATAAATCAGGATGCTCTGCTGTTTGATTCCGGCAAGGAGAGACCCTGCCAATTGTTATTGGCTTGCCTCCAGCTGAGAAACGTTATTGTCTTAGAAATATTAAGCTTTGTCATTTGATGCCCTAACTGGTTCTTAACAATGGCCAAAATGATGACATGTATTTAACCAGGTTTTACATATCTTGAGAAAGAGCTTGTAAATATCCAGCTGCTGAATACATCTGTCCTTTGTTTCAGCCACCAGGTCGGCGCCCACCACACCCTTGCATGACAGTCAGAGAGCCACTGATAATCTGGTCACTGTCACTGGCATATCTCTGTGTTTGTCAATCATCTTTGCAACGATCCTTATCACCTTATGGAGGAAGCTTTGCAGAACCCAGAAATGTAGCACCTCAGTGCGCTGTGACTCCACCCATTCCCCTGGCTTCAGGAAGAACTCTGATGAGGAGAATATCTGCAGAGAGAGACAGCGGGGAGACAGCTTTTCTGAGGGAGAAGCCCCTTGTTTACCCTGTGAGGAAACTGATATACCTTTGAATTTGAGGAGAAGCTTTCATTTGGCTCAAGAAGGAGAAGGAGGTTCTTCGGCTAATGAAAGTTTGCAGTCCAGTGCTCAGAAAATAATCCCCCCCATTTTCAGCTATCGCCTCGCGCAGCAGCAGCTAAAGGAAATGAAGAAGAAGGGTCTCACGGAAACCACCAAGCTTTACCACGTTTCTCAGAACCCTTTGACAGACACCGTCAAGGCTGAAAACCAGGAAGCTGTGGGTGCAAACAAGTTTAGAATAAAGTCACCCTTTTTAGAGCAACCACTTGGGCATCCCAAATTATCTAGCAACAGGTCTTGTTCTAAGGTGGGCTTTGCACCATCAGCAGCTGAGCCCACCTGGAGTCCCACTCAGTCACTAATTAGAAGAAGTCACCCCAGACACCTCGATTACAAAGCAGCACCATCAGAGAGAGGCTACCTGAGAAGTTCACAGTTCAGAAGGACGGCTAGTTTTCACGAAGCCCGAAAAGCCAAGCCATTCCGGAAAAGAAGCATGTCCACTCTTACGCCAAGCCAGACTCCACATTACCACTGCAGCAGAGCCAGAATGTGGGATAATGTTCCAGAAGAACAGCATCAGCCTAAACCTCAAAGTATCAATCAAAACACCATAGAGCTTGAACTGTATCACAGCACTTCTTTAACTACCAAAGTGATGTATGGTGGGGCACAAAATCCCCACAAATCGGAACCACCACCTCTGGAGAAAAAGCTAGATCTTGTGAGTGCACGGCAGCCTTTGTTCCAAATGCCATGTGCTGATAAACCAGAGCAGCAGAGAAATGGAGGCAGACCTTCCCTGAGCCACGAGGATACCTGGAGGAGAGAATCGGCCAGGGCATCTCTTAGGAATGCTCACCAAGGAAGAGATGCTCTGAGTCCCACCCAGTACAGAAAGAACAAATGCCAGAGCTTCCCCTCTGATCCCGAGTACCATTTCTATGACAACAATACCTTCAGATTGACTGAATCAGAACAGCAAATGATTGACCTGCCAGTATATTTTGGCTCTAATGAAGATGGGGACATAAGTACTTTAAGTTCTGCAGATCAAGTGATCTGAATTTTGTAATGCCATTGTGGAAACTCCTATAGGCCAGCCTGGAATGCAGCATTGGGGAAACCAGACGCCTGGAGTTTCTTTTAAAAATGTGGCAGGAGTCAGCCTTCCTTAGCTATCCCAACATTTCACACATCTGCAAATGTACACACTATCACTTTGGGAAAATCAAATGATTCTCTGACATAAAGACATAACTAGTCCCTTTTCTATATTTCAGTGGTGGCAAACCTATGGCATGCATGCTAGAGGGGGCAGTCAAGAGTCCTCTCTGTGGGCACAAGCACCATTGCCCCAGCACAGAGTTCACCCCACTGCTCTGCCCAGCAGCCCAATGGGAGCACTTCCTCCCCCAGCACAGAGTTCGCTCTGCCCAGCAGCCCAATGGGAGCACTTCCTTCTCCCAGCACGGAGTTCGCTCCGCCCTCTGCCCAGCAGCCCAATGGGAGTGGTTCTTCCCTCCCCTGTCTGGGGCAAGGCAGATGGCTCACATGTGGCAAGAGAGTGCAGCACGGACGACCACCTGTTGAGTTCTCCATGTGTGTTTAGAAAAGGGGATTTCCTCTGTAATAAGGATGGGGGGAGCAGATGGCCCTCTAAATCCTCCTTTCACTGTTACTCTTCATTTAGATCAGGGGTCCTCAACCTTTTTAAGCCTGAGGACCAGTCACACTCCCTCAAACAGTTGAGGGGCCAGATTGGTGATTCCACTGCCAGAGGTGGTGGTGTCAGCAACCACCCTGAGTCCACCACACCTCAAAAAAGCTTTCCTCCCCTGCTTACTGGCCTGGAGGAGCTATGTGGCATGGGTGAAAGACACCCCCCCGTGCTGTAGCCACCAGGAACGTGGCCACAGCTGCCAAGAACCCCCCTGCAGCCACTAGGAATGCACTTTTGGCCGCTTCCAATGACATAAGTGCCGGGTAGAGTGAAGGTGTGGGCCAGATGACATGATGCCATGGGCTGGATTTGGCCCACAGGCCATAGCTTGAGGGTCCTTGGTTTAGACCTTTGTTTAGTCAACATTTGATGGAGGGTTGTGCATTCCTCTCTCATAACCCATGATGCTACTACAACCACCGTTCAGAATCAACTCTGCTTAGTTAGTAATTCTCCAGTGACTGGTCCGTGGCTTCTTCTACACTTGTTTTCTTTCTGACAGTATGTGAAAAAAACATCCTAAAACAAAAAATAAAATAGTAGTACTTTATAACATACAAATTGTAGATATTGATAAAAACATTAAAGCTTTTATTTTATGTACCTAACTTAAGAGTTATGTTAGATAATGAGTTGATGAGACAACTGTTGTTTCCATTGTTCCTGCTATTGGCTTGATTTCATTCAGGTTGCATTCTGATTATTATTTTCACAAATATTGGGGACTTGGTGTCTTTATTTAACATTCTTTAATAGAGGGATGAGAAGACATCAAACCTTTAGCCTTAATTCACCCCCCCCCAAAGATTTTTTTTTCTAAAATTCTGTTTTAAGAGTTGCATCTCATATGTTTTCATATATACCGAATACAAATTTTAGAAAGCTTTTGTAAAAATACACATCTTCTGCGGCAATAGACATCAGTCAAGATTCCCTGCTTTCCTCTTAGCATCAGAAAACCAACACAGTCAAAAGGCAAATTGAAAGGAGGATTCAAATACAGTATGAATGAATCAGTCTTTGCACTCAATAGGGAGAACAGATTCTTGTTCTAGGTGAGGTTTATACCCAGCACATGCTATATGTAGCTTCTACTCCTCACTGGCAACTGTTTGGTATTCTCTCCCCTCACTAAAAGGTCTGTTACATTTTCAGCTATTCAATTAATAGAGCTGCTCCTTCCTAATGATACTACCTACCTTCCTTCCTTCCTTCCTTCCTTCCTTCCTTCCTTCCTTCCTTCCTTCCTTCCTTCCTTGAGAAAGTAGTTCTTTGCCATAATAAGGAATTTTGGAGAATGTTTAATTAAAGGGCCACATTTGAAGATTAGAATGAACTTTAAAAACTGTATAGAAGCTTTCTCTGTTTCATATTTACAGTGTAAATGTATCTGCTTAAACAAGAGAAAACATGTCCCCTTTACTCGTCATGTTGCCCAGAGGCTTCATTTTGCTACTATCCGTTTTCCCTAGTTTGTACTCTTAAGGCAGGTAGATCATGTTCCATGTTCACTCGGCCTGGCCAGATGTAGGTATCAAAACATTAGGGCATGGGTCGGCAACCTATTGCTCATGGGCTGGATCTGGCCCATGGCACCAAATCATCAGTCCCTTGCTCCAACCACTGCCAGCGGAATCGGCCACGGACTCGTTTACTACAGCTGTAAATGCGTCCACGGCTGTTGTAAACTCGTTTATGGTAGCCACAGATGCATTTATGGCAGTTATAAATGGCAGGGGGACCACCAGTCTGGCCCCCTCAACTGTCTGAGGGAGCTTGACCCAGGCCCCAACTTAAAAAGGTTGGTGACCCCTGCATTAGGGCTAATCCAAAGAGGAATGTACAACAGAAAATAGTGCACAGTTACTCATTTAGAACAGATTACTTTAGAAGGATCTTCAGAACATAACAGGTTCTGTAACCAGTGAGACATGATTTCAGCTAAGCAGCATATAATCCTGCAAATCCTTTTTGTGTGTTGTTTTATCTCCACAAAATGCATATTTGAAACATCTTAATTAATTTCACTGTCTCCACTCCCTCTGTCCATAAAAGACAGAGGTCTGATCTTCATGGCTGTGTATTTCAGGGAATACCACATTCCTTGCCAGGTAGACCAAACTACTCCATTGTCAAAAGGGCCGGAGTATTTCCCCTTCTTGTGATACTGTCCATTGAGATTTGCTGCATGGCATCTTAGGGAAACGAGAGAGTAAAAGAATGGAAAGGGAATGTTAATCAAAGTATATGAGTAAAAACCAAATATATAAGACCAGCTATTGGAAACCTTAATTCAGATGTCACCTTCAGTTTTGCCATATCAAAACCAAATTCATTTTATGACTACAGTTTCTGTCCTCCCAAGAAATTCAGGGTGATGTACATGGTTCATATTGTCCTATCTTCTTTATTTTCACAACAAACCAATGTGGTGGGTCAGGGTGAAAGGTAACAGCTGGCCAAACAATCACCTATTGTTCTAATACAGGTCACCCCTCATATTCGCAGATTCATATCTGTAGTTACAAACAGATCTAAAAATATTTATTTTTAAAATCCCTGAAATTCAAAAGATAGATTCTTTAGTGCATGATCAGTATTGGCCTTGTAAAAACAGGGTTAGCTGCTATTAGCGGTTTCACGTATTCATGGTAGGTCTCAGAATGTATATCCACAGGTAAGGGGAGTTGACCTGTACAGTATTCTTGACAACCCCACCATGCTGGAGCTCGAGAATAACCACTATTGCCTGTCTGGCAAACATTCAACAGCTCCTACTTTCAGAAAAGCTGGAGGAACTGTCTTGATTCCACTGCTCTTTGTGACTTTTAAATGGCTATTACAAAACAACTCACCTGTTAAACCACCAGCCACACTTGTTCTCTTCTGCACAATTGCCTGTGAGGAACCTGTCATTGTCTCTATCAGGAGTGGAAAATGGCATCCCACTGAGCGATGCAGACCATTGGTTGTCAAAGTTGCTTCCTCCTGACATTGCATCCCCAGCAGTCCCAGAAAAGGTGCCAAGGTATATCCTATAATTGTTCTGAAGGAGAGCCAAATAAATGTTTGTTAACGGCCAGTTTCAAGTGACTTATCACCTAACCCAGCTCATTAAAATGTTGAAGCAGAATCTTTCTTTTGGCCACTGCACAATGTTATGGAAGCATCAAAGTCTGGCAACACAGAATAGACTGCAATGGGGCTTCTGTTTCCCCAAGGGCATTCTGGGTAAATCCTTGTCCATGTGCCATCAATAATAATGTTCAATTTGCACAATGGGCTGCTGCGCAAGTAGGAAGAAACAGAATTCTGCCTTTCCCAACTGCAGCCTAATACAGTTGTACCTCGCTTAAAGAGCATAATGTGTTCCACGGGATTGCTCTTTAAGCGAGTTTGATCATTAAAAGAAACACCACTGTAAGTGACCAACTGTGACTTCTGGTGGGGTGGGGGGATTGCAAACCCTGATTTAGTTGTTAAACAAGTTTCTGATTGGTTTTGGTTGTTAAGCGAGGCAGCCATTCAGAGAAAATCCTGCTCTTTAAGCTAGTTAGTCTCTAAGCGAGGCGCTCTTTATGTGAGATTTTACTGTATTTCAATGCATATAAACAACAATTTATCCAACAACGTTCACTTTATTGGGATAACAGAGGGTAAGATCAAAGCAAACCTGACTCCACCCCTGACGCTACCAAGAATTAATTTTAACTCTCCCTCATTTGTTTCTCTGGGCCCTGCACCCAGATAAGTCCTGGAGGGTCTCTGCAGCTAAGGATTTTTGGCTGGAAGTCTTTAAGGCTTCTTGGGCTCCGGAGTCTAGGTAAGTTCCTAGAGAGATCCTAAAGAATAATCTCTTGGAAAGGAGCTGTGGGAGAGGCCTAGGCAAGGGCTAAGCAGCCTTAAGCTGACAGTTGTTTCTTATAAGCAAATCACTCGACGTGTAATATATATTGCAACATTGTACCATATGTTTTAACATATTTAAGCTCGTTATGGAAGGATGTTCTCCCCCCTGAAGCTGATAAGACATGTTAAGATTTTTTGGTATGTATTGTGTTTAGACATTTTTATCTTGGTTTAAGGCTCATAGCCAAATTTGAAAATGTTCTTTTATTACAATTTTGTCAGAGTGTATGACTTTAATTTCATTTTGTTGTCAACAGACAAATATTTAAGATCAAATCCTGATGAAGATATTTTTGAAAAACTGGCATTACCGGAACAGTTTTGATATACAGTATAACCTTCATCACTCCTCCACATTCTTCTTGCAGGGGCTGTGGTGGCTCAATGGTTAAGAAGCTCACCTTGTTAGCTGGAAGACTGGCAAGTTGAGAACCGGGTAGTGCATTACAGATTGAGTGCCTGTCTCTGTCCCAGCTCTTGGGGACATGAAAGTCGCCTCATTTGGGTGTTCCTTGAGCGGAGTTTCTTCCACAAAAATCCTTTCAACCCAAAATAATTTCTGACACCAAATTATTATTAATAGAGCAGACCATACTGCCAGTGACTCGATGCCAAGTGTCAGGTGGATGTTAACTAACCTGTCAACCTAGAGGACTAACAGCTTGGGTGCCAAAGTCCACAGGGAAGGGTGATGGTCCTCAAGTGGTTAAAATCCCACTTGAATCCATCTTGATGGAGGTTAGCAGCTTCATCCATACTGGCCTGGGGTTGATGACGACTTTGTGTGCCAAAAGGGCTCAAGACCAGAAAGTGATTCGCAGAACTGGATCAGTGGTACTAACACAGCAACTTGATATTCTCTTCAGCTTCTATTCTGGCAGGCTAATGGGCTTGGTTATTTCATAATATATAAGAGATTACCCACCGTCTCATTCTTGAGCTGGAAATCATCATAAATTGCATATCGTTCCTCCCCTTTCCAGTCCCTCAGGTCAATCTTCAGTGAGTTTTCAACTGAAACAGAAAATGGTATTGTACTAAGTTCTCTTGAGTCTAAGAAAGGATCTGAATTTGGCACCAACATATTGCAATAAATTAAATTATGAATGAACCTGGATATTTTCTAGCATAGTTGGACAATTTAATTCGCATTTACTTAATCTGGGGAGTTTGCATGATTTTTTCAGTGATAAATGAGTTAAATATATGAGAAAGAAAGCTGTTGCTGGGCAACAGAATCAACCAGTAAGCTGTATAATAAACCTGTTTCTCCTCCCAACCAAGATCTACATTGCTGAACTTGATGAAGAGTCATAAAGTCAGCTAAAGAAAAGGTAAAGTAGTGAGATGAGATAACAGAAGAAGAAAAGGAAAGTGAGAAAGATTTTGGTCAGGTTGGTAGGAAATAGGATTTTCAAAATTTCTTGTACTACAGAAAATCCCTTTTTCTCCAAAGCTCAAAATGGGCAAGTGGGGAGGGAAGGGAAGAGTTAAATCATGGATAAGACATTTCACTTTCATTATCATAAGGCTCTTAGTGTAATAATGTAAATCTGAACACCAATTTAGAAGCTCTATTTTCTTTTTCTTTTCAATTTTTTAAAATTAATTTTAATAGACAATACAAAAAAGAAAAGTCAAGAAATAACAAACAGCAATACAACATAATATTAAAATTATCTCAGTTATACGGGTATTACGCATGCTTATAACACCTGTTTATTTATTTGTTTCCATTTATATGCCACCCACTTGCAATGTGACTCAGGGCGGCTAACAAAGTATCACTAAGTATCACAAAATACCAGATAAACATCAAAAGCACAATAAATCCCGATAAATAAATACAAGCAATAGAACAACAACAAAATCAGGTAAACCACATTGTTCTCTTTCAGCACTACCAGCCGGACAATAGTGATGCCCAGGGATCGGAGGCTGGAGCTCAACGTCCTCGGTGGAGCCTGGGGCTCAACGTCTTCAGCCACCTCAAGGCCCAGCAGCTCTTTATCCTCCTCCAGTGTTGGTGTGGCCAGAGGGGAGGAGATTACCCATTTTAAACATGTTACATCTATACATTTTCTTTAATCTCATATAAAATTATACTATTCATTTACCCAATTCTTATTTCTTAACTACCCATGATAATTCAAAATGAGAATAAGACAATTTCACCCATGTGTCTTATTTTTATTTTGAATTATCATGGGTAGTTAAGAAATGAAATTGTGCTTTTGATGTTTATCTGATATTTTGTGATGCTTTGTGATCTACAATGCCCTGGAAAAAGCCATATTTGTCTTACAATACATTATTATTTCCAAAAACTAATTTGATCTGGTACTGGGCAACTGCGTTTACTCTTAATGTATATTCAAAAAAGGCTTCCAGATATCCCAAAAAAATTGTTTTCTTTAATTATACCTTTTTTAAAAAGGTTCATGGGAATTCCATTTTCAAAGTAATGAGTGTAATTAGATTTTTAAAATCTTATTAATAATTAATGTGTCACCCTCTCCTACTAACATTTCAGTTTCTGGAAAAGATAATGAAATGCAACAGACATGTACAGCTGGCTTGTCTGTAGCATGATGGTTGTTTTAATTAAGAAATGAACAGAGATAAAATGGGAGCGCCAGGGCAGCAGTAATTTGACCAGAAAAAAACAGCCCTTTTTGGGCCATGGGCCGATCCTGTAGTTCAGGAAGCCAGTCACTAAGGCCCCGGGGCCGGGTGCGGTCCCCAACGCCAATTCATCCGGCCCACGAAGCCCTCGTCGCTCCTGGAGCAACAAGGGCTTCGGGGGCCAGATGAATTGGCATCGGGGGCCACACCTGGCCCCCGGACCTTAGTTTGGGCACCACTGCCATAGAGAAATGACAGCACTCCTTCTTCCCTGCCTATTGTTTAGAATCAAAGTCAATCTGTGTGTATCTGGGCAAAATTTAAAAGAAGAAAATATTGTTGTTATTGTTTCTTCTTCTTCTTCCTCTTCCTCTTCTAACACTTTGTAATGTAAATATCTAGAATTTATTATCTGACCAAATGAGAAATCCTTGATCCACAAATAGGACAACATAGCAAGTTAATGCATTGAGCCATAAATTAATTCCTCAAACCTGCTCTTAAGATAATGAAGGTCCTCACCTCTAAGTAGTAGATCATAGATCTTATCATTACCCAGCCAATACTCATCATTCTTGCACTGGAACTGTCCAAACCCTTCTTTGTAATCAACCCATTGTCTGTAAGGAAAAGATGTACACAAAATCACTGTCAGTGCTTCAATATAGGATGCATAATGTGGGGTTGTTGCTTTTATTTTTAATATTTATTGACATTTCTTACATGTATAATCCATTGTTCTTCCAGCATGGAATTCACTTGCTTAAAGAGCACAATGTGTTCCATGGGATTGCTCTTTAAGCAAGTTTGCTCTTTAAGTGAAACACCATTGTAAGTGACCAATTGTGACTTCTGGGGAGGGGGGGAATTGTGACACCCAATGTAGTTGTTAAGCAAGTTTTTGGTTGGTTTTAGTTGTTAAGTGAGGCAACCGTTCAGAGAAAATTTTGCTCTTTAAGTGAGTTAATCTCTAAACGAGGTGCTCATTATGTGAGCTTTTACTGTACATTGATTCCCACACAGTCATCCAGACGTTGGCCAGACTTACACCTGCATAGTTTCAGTGAAGAAGAGACTACATGATTCCCCCCACCCCCACCCCCCCGTAATTCCACAGACCACCATAGCTGTTGTTTTTACAGGCTGAATACAAGTAAATTACATTATTTTCTTCTCTATTCCATATACTTCCAGTTTGGTGGCATCTCTTCTAAAGGCAAAAGAGACCATTCCAGATAGCCCACAGGGAGAACAGAAAATCCTTAACTAATGAGTGTCACAACAAAGGTTTATCTCTCCTCCAGAAATATGAAAATTGACCTGCTTTTGTTTTATGATTTATCTTCAAGATTTGAGCATTCCTTTGAGATCTGCTTCAGGGCTTGATTGCACTGCAGAAATAAATCTGGAGCTGGTTCAGGGTTTGTAAAGTTAATTTATTGTCATGTGGTCTTCGTGTCAATGTGTGCATTCTAATTGGAGAATTATAAACTATGTATCACATCAGTAGAGGAGATTACACAGGATTTCAAATAGCTGTTTACAAGCCATTTAACACTTTGGTGACCCAGAATTGAGAGATAAATATTTTTAATATTTTTTAAATAGTTCTTTGAAGTGGCATAGCATATGAATGCTTAAGCAATGCAGCACTAGAATTATAATAGGGGTGTGGTTTTTTTAAATTACAAGTTCAAATTCTGCTTCCAGCAGTAGTACAGCCCTGATGACATAGTTTTGCTGCCTGAATTTTGCATTTTGCTGTTCTGCTTTTTCTCAGTTCAGTCTTTACCACTGGTCTACATAACCTTTTTAATATTTTTAATAGTTTTTTAAAATATGTATTTTTGAAGTGGCATAGTGGATTAGCTCTTAAGTAATGCAGCGCTAAACTTATATATATTAAATTATAATTTTAAAAATATTTTATCTGGTCAGCAAAAACTTGCCAAACCACAGAGACACAATTTATATTATGTATTTCTGGGATTTTTCAGTAAATATTTTTAGGCCATGGATAAATGAAACTGTGAATACTAAATGTGCTGATACAAGACCTACTATCTATCTATCTATCTATCTATCTATCTATCTATCTATCTATCTATCTATCTATCTATCTATCTATCTATCTATCTATCTATCTATCTATCTATCTATCTATCTATCTATCTATCTATCTATCTATCTAGAAATGCATCTTGACAGTCCCATTCCTTTGTCAACAATTCAATGTAACTTCCGTCTATTGTCTGTAGACTCATCTGCTAATTACCCCTTGGGGAGGGGGATATGCATGAATGCAAGTGTCTGAAAGTTTTGATCCACAAAAAGTTCACACAGGAAAAAATGTCTCTGGCTCAAAATCCACTACATGTTGCCTGCCCCATTCCCTCAAATTTTCCAATATACCTGTAGAAATTCTCTTTTCCATTGCTTCGCCGTTGAATTACAGTCCATCCTCCACCATCTGTCATGTCACAGTACACAAGAAAAGGTTCTTTGTCCATTCTGGGTCTAATTCTATAGTATCCGCTTGCAGTTTTCCCACGGTTAAACAACATTGCACAATCTAAGCAGCATTAAAAAACAAAGGAAGGATGATGTGCAAATTGCACTAATGTAACAACTCAGATTACTGGAACTACACAGGGAAGGGAAATCGATCACCTCTGACTTTCCCAATCCACCAAATTCTACTGGTTATTATCTTTTGTATATTTCATAATGTATCAATTATATTAAGAGGCGTCTTTACTTGGCTGTGTATCCCTGTGCTTATCGTATATACTCGACTATAAGTCATCTCGAATATAAGTCGAGGTACCTAATTTCGACCTGTACAACTAGGAAAACCAGATTGCTTCTGCTGATGATGAGCCTGGCTAAGAAGTAGTAGTGGTGAGCATCAGCAGGTACACACCAGTTTGCCAGAACTGGTAGCAGAAATTCTGGCTGGCCATGCCCATCCACATTTTGAAATAAAGTAGCCCTAATTCAGGTACAACGCAGGGATTTCTCCTGGCCACACCCACCATACCTTACCCACAGTGTGGTAGTAAATTTTTTGGAGCCCACCACTGAGAAGAAGGTCTACTCAGGAAAAGCAGAAGCATGTCTTGCTGTTATATTTTCCCCATGTCTTACAAATGACAAAACATTACACAAGAAGGCCAGGAGTTGGCTGCACTCGGTCACATTCTTGACTGTTAACTTGAACATGTTGTCTTGAACTCATTCTAGACTATAGCTTATCACGGGCACTGAAAGACTTTTCCAACAATTGGGTATAAACCACTAAATCTACCCTTTCAGGGATACCTTTCAAACATGGTGATAGTTGCATCCAGAAGTTGTTTATCTTTTCTGGCATGTCATTCACAATTACAACTTTGTCACATAAAAGGTAAAGGTTTCCCTTGCTCGAAAGCCAGTTGTATCCAACTCTAGGGTTCAGTGCTCATCTCTTTTCAAAGCCGAAGAGCCAGTGCTGTCTGCTTCTGCAGACATTTCTGTGGTCATGTGGCAGGCATGACTAGACACCAGAGCGCACGGAACACTGTTATCTTCCCACCAAAGTGCTCCCTATTTATCTACTTGCAATTTCTTGCTTTCGAACATACATGCCAAATATTTAGCAATAGCTATTAACAAATATACTTATACAGTCAAACCTCGCTTAGCGAGTGACTCGCTTAGCGAAAAACTCGCATAACGAGCAGGTTTTTCAAAAAGCAATCCGACTCACATAACAAAAATTTTTACTATGTGAGTTGGACTTTCCCTATGGAAAAACTCGCATAACAAACATTTCTATGAGGAAGACTCACATAACGATATTTTTTTTTGCTATTGAGTTTGCTCATAGGAATTTTCGTTATGCCCAAAAAACTTGCATAGCAAAAAAACTCGCATAACGAGCAGCCTCACAGAATGAATTAATTTTGTTATGCAAGGTATGACTGTATACCGCCTTGTAGCCCTTAGTGCTACACTTAGTGCTCTGGGCAATTTACAGGTAATTAACATTTTGCCCCCAACATCTGGATATTCATTATACCAATATCAGAAGAATGGAAGGCTGAGTCCACCTTGATCCCCATCAGAATCAAACTCTCAACATTTTGGTCACAATACAGCAGTTTAACCACTGCGCCAACAGACCTTAATTTATTGTTAACCATCCCCACACACAACACAATTTCTGCAGACCACAATTTCTTAGTTCACCAAGGACCTGTGAGCCAGCTCCTACCGACCTAGCAATTCGAAAGCAAGAAATTGCAAGTAGATGAATAGGCCCTACTTTAGTGGGAAGGCAATAGCATTCCGAGTACTCCAGTCTAGTTGTGCCTGCTACAGAAAGTGCAGGCTCTTTGGCTGTAAATGGAGATGACCACCAAAACCCTAGAGTTGGATACAAATGGTCTTCGAACAAGGGTGACATTTACCTTATATTTTGACAAGGATATGGAGGATTAAACCTGCCCTCCTCCTACCTTACAGGCCATATATATCCACACTGCACATTTAGATTGAATAAAACTCTTAAATCTTTTGAAACTGATTTAAGTTTGTATTTAAGCCATTGAGGGAGAATATGTGGACTTCCAGCTATTTGCCAAAATCCTCTTGCTTAGTGTGGGAAATTACACTATAGGTGACCCATTAACTCAAAGGGGATTTAGTGAGACAACTCCTCCATAAGTTCCATTGATTCAAAATGAGTTTATTCTAACTGTAACTTACTGTATTTGTCAGCATATAAGATGCAGTCCCCCTCCTTAAAATACACTTGGAAAATGGGGTGTGTCTTATATGCCAGCAAATACGGTACTATGCTAAGCAACAGGATTTTGTCCACTGTTCAAATGTAGTTCCCCACAGGTTTACCATCATAGCCAAAGATAAAGAATGGAGAGTGCTACAGTCTAACAATGCTGGGGGAGGGCACCTGTCCCTCATCCTCTAGGGCAGGGATTGACAACCTTTTTAGGTTGGGGGCTGGGTCATACTCCCTGATACAGTTGAGGAGGCCGGACTGGTGGTCCCCCTGCTGTAAATGCTGCCGTAAACACATTTATGGCTGTTGTAAATGCAGTCATGGCCGCTTCCACCGGCAGCTGGAGCAAGGACATGGGCTGGATGATTTGGTGCCATGGTCCGGATCCAGCCCACAGGCCATAGGTTGCCAACCCCTGCTCTAAGGAATATAACATGTAATCAGGCTCTTGATAGAAGGAACCTGCAGCTATCCTGAGATGCTCCCTATATATCAGTGATAGCAAACCTTTTAGAGAACAAGTGCCCAAACTGCAACCCAAACTGCACTTATTTATCACAAAGTGCCAACAGAGCAACAGGGGAGGAAGGAAACTCTCCCATGGGCTGCTGGGCAGAGGAGTGGGGCAAACTCGGTGCGGAGGGAGAGAGGAAGCACTCCCATTGGGTTGTTGGGCAGACAGGTGGGGAAAACTCTGTGCTGGGGCGACTGCACGGGTGACCACAGAGAGGGCTCCGAGTGTCACCACTGGCACGTGTGCCATAGGTTCACTACCACTGCTATATATTATTTATTTTGATAAGAGGCGTGGCTCAGTCCTGGTGTCATAAAGACAACCAAGGCTTAACTTCAATAGGCTTCTGACTAACTGGATCTTGCTTCTAGAGTAAGAGACGACAACATCTGCAGGTTCAGATTTGTGGTGTCAGTAAAATAAGTACCTTGATCATAGACAAAGAGAGTCCCACTAGCTGTGGGCCAAGGCTGCTTCTGCTGTGCTAGCCCCTTGGCAGAGAAAACCTTGCTCCTTTGTCTGTGATAATTGTCTCCCATGAGGTCCTTCAGCTGGAGTTCACACAACTGGGATAAATCTTGGAGTGTTTTCAATTTCTGTCGCAGTTTGCTGTTCTCCAACAGGCAGTCATCTCTTTCCTGGAAGAGGAAGGGGAAATGGTCATCTAAACTGCAGGGTTGTCTCTGGGGCTTTACCCTCCCCTGGGAAGGTTACCTTCAGCAACTTAAGACTGCCTTTGTTCCAAGGCATGTGATCACCAATAAAGATTTTTCTGGAAATGGGCCCTGGGACATGTAAATAAGAACACGCACAGACTTTCTTCTCACTCAGGGCAGGGAATGGGGATGTGTATCGACCGCACCTCCCAGGTTGTTGATTTACAATATGTTGGAAACAGTGGTAGACTCCCAAAAACTTTTACTACCACACTGTGGGTGTGGTATGGTGGGCGTGACCAGGGGGAAAGCCCTGTGTTGCACCTGAATTAGGACTACTTTATTTCAAAACTTGGATGGGCAGGGCCAGCCAGAATTTCTGCTACTGGTCTGGTGAACCGGTGCGAACCTGCTGATGTCTACCACTGGTTGAAAACAAAATACATCCATGCCTGTTTCTCCTTTAAAATGAGAGCTCACTGGAGAAGCTGCCCTCTTTTTTTCTAATTCCACGATATGACCTGCAGCTATTTTAACTCGAAAGCTTTTTCCTGCCAATCAGAATCCTTCAGATTATTCCTTCCTTCCTGTTGTTCCTTTTTTAGCCACCTTTCCTCTCTCCTCCATTTTCTGCTCTCTGAAGATATGTGCAGATGCAACTCTGTACTAGAAAAAAGGTAAACAACATAAACATGTATTATACATACAAGTTTATTTTGTTTTCTTTAACCAAGAAGCCTCCAGGCTGCTCATTTTCCTTTTTTCCAGGGGGAAGAAGTATCGCAGGGCAGATCTCACCATGATTTGGTTCTCTGTACCAAAAGGGAATAATCAAATTTCAAATCCATCCAATAAAGTTCACCCCATCCTTCATGATTGGTTACCCTGGTTAAGATTAGCATAAACATCTGGAGGCCCACGTGTTCCTGAACTGCACCAGGAGCCCATAGGAAAAGCGAAACATCCACCTGAGCACCATGCCTGAAATGATAGCACATCCCCAGACTTAAGAGCAGGATGGCAGCCCTTCCATTCTACGTGACAAAAGCTACCTGGACTGGCAAGTGAATGCTTACAGCAAGCTATGTAGCAGACGGCACTTCCTTCCAACCTCTTGCTCCTGCCATCTAGCACAGGGATTTTCAACCTGCGGCCCATGGGCTGGATGAGGCCCACGGCACTATTTCATGTGCCCCCCCTGCCTCCACCACACCAGGAAGTCCCATGTGGTGGAGGAATGGCAAAATGGCTGTCCAATCCCCAAAGCTATCTGAGCGTGACCCCGCTCCCGGCTTTAAAAGGTTGAGAACTCCTGATCTAGCATCTCTTGCCTGGCGTGATCGCCCACTCTCCCCAACAGTAGGACAACCCTGGTCCCATAAATCTAGCACTTTCAGAACAGAGCCTCCTTTTGCTTGATACTCTTTTATTTTTTTAATGTAGGCTCTCAAAATATTATGGGCCATAGTCAGGATGAGCATCTGTACTCATTAGAGCTGAAAAACGACTGTCCTTCAACTAAAGATGGTTTTACATGAACAGGAATTATAAGCATTCAGAGTTCTAGCTTCCCTATTAGTAAAAGTAGTGTAAAAATCCCCCCCCCCCGAAGCTCATCATATGAAGTGTAGTCCTACTTACCAATAGACGAGGTGCACAGAAACAAAAGGGCTTAAGAAACAGCAGAAAGAACAGCAACTGAATCATCACAGCATTCCTTTTACTGGGCTAAAAGGAGGAGAAAAATTTTATATGTATGTGTTTGTGTACACACACACACATATATACAGTAAAACCCCTACTTACGAATAATTCAACTTGCGAATTGGTTCTGCACTGAAATTCATGCCTCGAGTTAGGAACATGCCCTGATTTACAAATTAATTCTTTTTCCTCTGTGTTGCCTCCAGTGAAGCAAAAAATGCCATTTTCCCAATGGGTTTATATTTTAAACACATGCAGCCTTTCAGAGCCCTGTAGGTGGCAGTAGAGTGCTTAGAGAGGAATGCTTTGTCTGGAGTTTCAGCGCCAAAACAGCTGCCGGTTGCAGTTTCTTGCTAGAGTTTTCTGTCCATTTTCAAAGCTTCTTTAAGGTAAGAAACAGTGTTTTTTGCTTATGCATGCTTTCCTTTCAATGCTGCTATTGTTTTTGGGTGGTTTGGTTGATTTTTGGAGGGTGGGGGTGGCCCGTTTTGATTGCTGGAGAGTGGGGTGGGACTTTTTCTTTATCTGAATGGAGATGCCTCGCATTACGAACAAATTAAATTTATGAACAAAGCAATGGAACTGAGTTTATTCGTAACTCACCTCAGTTTAAGAAAATAATGTGTTATCTGGGACTTTCTATATCACGAAAAATTCATAAACTGAATTTTCCATAGGAATGCATTGAAAACCAAAATATGTTAACCGAAACGCAGTTTCCCGTAGGAATGCATTGAGAACCAATTAATCTGTCCTGAAAAACTCCATAAACCAAATCATTATTTTCAATGGATTTTCCTTTGTAAACTGAAAATTATGTTAATTGAGGCGTTCATAAACCGACGTTCCACTATACATTTACATAAACAAGTGTGTGTACACATGCAAGCGTACAGTTGGTGCAGATTTCAGTGTTACCTCCTCCAAATAAATAAATGTGGATCTTTTTTTTCTTTTTAGTTGGGATTTTTAGCAGCTTTTTAAATTATAGCTGTTAATCTTGAATGCTGCAGTTCTCTTTTAATCCTGTCACTTTATGAAAGTTTCCCGTCATTATTTGTGCCTTTTATACAACAGTAGTTTTCTTTTACCCTTTTCCTCTGTTTCACTAGCTTTGGGTAGAACAGATCTAATTCCTCGAGGAAATTCTTAAAGGGGAAAACAACCAACATCATACCAGCAACAGATTGGCCCTACGAAACAGGCTTAAATATCAGTCCCTTTTCCTTTAGGCTGGGGTGTGGTTAGAAATCTGGCTATAACTAGTTAGATGTCCCTCGGCTTTGTACAGAGGGCCTCAGATGTTATGTTGCTGTTGACTCTTGGCTTCGTTTATTTATATCCAATTTATTTGAATTCCAGAAAAAATCACTCTACCAAATATGAATCATTTGAGTAGACTAGGAAAGATTATGTAACTGTGGATAGAATGGGGCTGCAACTCTGCTTTGTAGATGGTAATATTATTAAAACCCACGTTTGATTTCAACTTTTCCGTGAGGCACTATTTTAGGAGTGTACAGTAGCTAGTGATTCTATCCTATAGCTCTTGGTTTCCACAGAAGACTAGGTGTGATCAATATGACATGTTTGGAGATGCCAGTTGACCTGAAATAGGAACTTCCTTGCTTGGTGGAATATATAATTTCTACTATAACTTTCTACCTTCAACTAAGGGTCCATTATTTTGCTGTTAGAGTATTCTTATACAGTACTGTATTATATTAGTAAATTAGTTGATACACTAATTTAACAATGTAACACTTGAGGGTTGGGGGAGGTGCAGTTATTCCTTTGTTTGGTTTAGTTTTGATAATCTGATTTATTACTACATTCTGGAAGGCATTAGGAACACAAGACATTCTTCTCATTGCAATGTGAGAATCTTCAGGTAATACTCAAATACAGTGAGTATTTTGTTGATAATCTAATTTAGTGATAAATTAGTCAGTTAGGTTGAGTCCCTATGCCCTTAGATGCCAGTTACTTTATTTTATTTTAGTGTGTGATGTATTTGTTGTTTGTTTGTTTTGATTTGCTGTATGTTCTGTTGTTATTTGTTATCTCTTTGTACAGTGTCCAGAGTGGGATACCACCCAAATGGGCAGTATAGAAATAGAATAAATAAATAAAATAATCTGGAGGTCAATCTTAGAAGAAATCAACCCTGACTGCTCCTTAGAAGGTCAAATTGTAAAGATGAAGCTAAAGTACTTTGGACATCAAATGAGAAGATTCACTTGAGAAAGCCTTGATGCTGGGAAAGGTGGAGGGCAAAAGAAAAAGGGGGCAGCCAAAAATGAGATGGCTAGATGGTATTGTAGAGACAATGGGCACAGAGCTGAGCGAGTTGAGGAGGATGGTGGAGGACAGAAGTGCCTGGCAGACAGTGGTCCATGGAGTCGCAGAGGGTCAGAATCGACTGTGCGACTGAACAACAACAAATGTCAATTCAGAAACACACTTGGCTTGTGTGGGTTCTTTCTTGCAAATTGTGATGCAAGATTCTCACAGGATATTGTTAGGAAAACACAATATTTTACATTTAGATTTAATAGCCAGTTAACCTTCTATCTTTCTTCAACACAGCTGGAAGTGAGATCAGTCGGAAGGGAAGCAATCTCAAGGAAAGAATAAATAGCTACAAGGAAGATTAAATGCCATCCATTGATCCTCTCTTGCAAACATACCCTATCTTCCTTGTCCCAAGCAACTACATGTTCAAGTCAATGCTTATGTGAACTTACGAGGCAATCTTACATGTGTATACTTATACCCAGACAGGTTAATTTACTTACTTATTACATTTAATGTAGAGCTGCAGCTATTTCATCTACCATAAAACTAGGTCTCTCCCTCAGGGAATTGTCCAACTGCCTCATAAATGTTTGCTTGCATTTTGGAAATCTCTAAGAAGTACAAAGATTGTTAGCAGTTTATTATGCAGAGACAAACTCTAGTACAGTGGTGGTGGACCTATGGCACATGTGCCAGATGTGGCACTCCCAGACCTTTCTGTTGGCACGTGTGCTGTCATCCCAGCACAAAGTCTGCCCCGAAACTCTTCCCAGCAGCCCAGTGGGAGCACTTCCTCCCTCCCCCCAGCACAGAGTTCGCACCAACATGTTATTACTTTGCAATAAATAAGTGGGTTCTGGGTTGTAGTTTGGGCATTCAGTCTCCAAAAGGTTTGCCATCACTGTTCTAGCATGTACACCTACTGCCATAGAAAGATGTAGAGACTCCGTGACTAACAGATCAGTCACAACAAATTTGTTTGTAAACACTTTCTCATATTTGGACATTACTTTACTAGATGTACATTTAGAACACAGTGAGTGCAATATTTTTTTTAAAAGAGGGAATTATGAAATAGCTGCATATTCCCTCTAAGGGAAAGAAAAAATATCGGCACATCAAACTCAGAACATTTTGTTCTCTCTACAGATACCTCTTCTGAGATTCTGGATCTCCTCAGCAGAAGATCTGCCAAAAATACTCCCTCTTCCAGGAAAAGACATGCCTCTGCGTATTGTTCATTCCTCCCCAAATATTTAGGAATAAATACACTGATTCACATTTGTTTACTACAAATCTATTGGCATGCACACTTCATGTGTTCATTCTCCTGTGGAAGCATGACTGGCATAAATGTGGCCACCCTTTGCACCCATTAAATTCATTTGCAATGGAAGAAATCTCATTCGTCTAATTTGTTAACAATAAGAAACATTGCAGAAGAACTATTTCAATTATGCCTGTGAGATCTGAGTGCAAAATAAAAGGAGATGTTCACTGGATGATGTCTGAAAACTGAACAAAACAATAAAATAATTACACTCTAATGCAACAAAATGAAAAAGAAAAGTCAGCAGATTTAATTTCTCTCAGAGCAAATTCTATTTTAATTGTATGAAGATAGACTTCAGGTAAGCATTCACATTCATTGCTTTATTTCTATAGAAGTGTTTTTACTGCTAGGAATGAAGTGTCGGTGGCAGGATTGTGGACGTATGTGGTCCTTGAAACAAAGAGGACTACAGGAAATTTTCTTGGAAGGTGAAGCGGTAGGTTGTTGGAATTCTTGCACACATTGCACACCACCACGACACAATTTTGCATTTTCTTTGAATGTGTGTTGCGCATGTTTTCATCTCTAACAATCATGTTAAGTGACATCTAAAAGATTGCACACAGTGAGAGGGAATCATCAAGTTTTGGAATCAGAGTGCAATGATGAAGAATGCAAGCTGTAACTTGGACTTGAACAACAGTTTATGGGGAGTAAATGACTGGGTTTAGATCAGGCTAGGTTAAGTTGCTAAGAGATCTGGTGAGTCATTTTGTGCGATCCTTGCATCCGAATATCATACGGACCCATTTGGTCTGCTTTTTAAAAGTGTATGCGAATTACAAGTGGTCTTTAAGAGAAATGTATTCAGTTTGTGTATACCTAATATACATCCCTAATACTCTTCCTTAAAGTTGGTATTGAGAACCTACCTAACTCACAAATATACTTTCTTCTGTTGTCTTAAAGCAGGGGTGCCCAAACTTTTTGGGACATGGGCCGATCATGTGGTTCAGGGAGCTGGTCACTAAGGCCCAGGGGCCGAGTGCGGCCCTGAACGCCAATTCATCTGAACCGCGAACCCCTCATCGCTCCTGGAAGTGGAAGTAAGCAACAGGAGCGACAAGGGCTTTGTGGGCCGGTCCCGGATGAATTGACGTTGAGGGCCGCACCCGGACCCTAGGCCTTAGTTTGGCCACTGTCTTAAAGGGTCAGTCAAGATACTGCCACAGTAGCAGATTCAGCTACTCAGAAAAGGGAAAGAAAATACTATTTTAAATTTAAAAAATTATAAGTGATAGTGAACTCCCCCCCCCCCCGCTCTGATCGAGGCTAAGAAGACATTTCACTTCTTTTGCTCATCCGCCACAACAAGGGGCCAGAAAGGACATTTGGGATTAAAATGGGAGAATCCTTTATGTACAGACACACCTCCAGATGTTGTGGACTGTTACCGCCTATCAGCCCTTGCCTGCAATAGTGAGGTGAACTGGAGTGCCACAAACTACCTGTTCAGCTTCTTTCTCAGGAAAATAGCTACTTCTGTATTTTCCTTTTTAGCTTTTCTTTAGAAACAGAAACCTGTAATGCATACTTTAGCTGCAGAGTTATCTGTAATATAGAGTATTGTGACTCAGATCAGAAGTGTGAGCTAGGGCAATTATGAAATAGGTCAAGGCCCTTCAATTTTCAGTTCCTTCTCTTCTTGGATCCTATAGCACTCCTTGTTTGTGTTGAGAGACTTTCAGGTCGATCACAGTAATTCATGGATGCTGCCCATGCTACAGCAATAATCTATCTCATAAGATCTTCTGAGAAGGACCAATTCCTGTTCATTAGATCATAGAAAGCCCCAGCTTCAGAATTAATCCTTTGCATTTAACAATTATTGTCAGTCTCTGCCTTTATAAGCCCAGCTGCTTCTTCAACCTTGCCTAAGTTTTTACTTATACTTGTGGTCGTTCTGTTCATTTCCTTGTTTATTTTTTGGAATAGTAGCTGTGTTAGTCTGTGGTTCAGGCATATCAAAAAACAAAACAAAATAAACAAAACAAAATAAAAACAAAATAAAAAACACTGTAGCACTTTAAAGACTAACTGCTTTATTTTCCTTGTTTAGGTAGTCTGGAAAATGAACACTTTTGAATCATGAATACTTGGTTCTTCACTAACATTTATAAAAAAAGGTTGATTAAAACATGGTTTGCTTCATTTGACACACATGCCAATATGTATGTGTATTGCCTAGAAAAACTAAAATACAGTAATAGCAAAACTCCTGATAGGGGCTTCATATACTGAAAATTACAGTTGATTTACTGCATTCAACAAGCATTAACAAAATGCCGTGGAAATGTCATCGGTAAAAAAAATTGAACTTACCTCACTTGTTATAACCCTGTAATGTATCCAAGCAACTGAAATCCTGACTAGACATGGTAAGAGTTTCACTTTTTAAGCTTTAGAGGAGATGGTGACTCCAAAAATTGCAGATAACTCCGCACCTAAAAAATAAGTGCACTAAAAGACCTGTGACGAACGCTTTGAGCTCCCTCTGCTGATTGTAAACCAGCACAAACTCTTTTTTGACAGCTGGAGGAGGGCGGAAGTGAGGTTGAAATGTCATTTCTTGGGATTATGATAAAAGTGGATTAAATATTTAAAAGCCTTGAAGCGATAGATTTCTTTTCTTTTCCTAGAACAAAAAAAAAAAAAAAAGGGGGGGGGGAAATAGATGGAGATGGGGAAAAATACCCCACCACCACCACAGATAGGAATATTATAGATTTATTAATTTGATAATATTTATATACATTACCACCAGATTTAGTGCCTGGGCTACAATCTTATACATATTTACATAGAACCTACTGATGCTTAGTTTTATAGATATGATAACAATCGATAAGAGGACTAGCACCTACCAAAGAGGAGCTACCTTGGGCAGCAATCTATGGCATAATGAAAGACAAAATATTGTTTATTACTACTACTAATCTTACCAGGAAGAGGAAAGAGACACTTGTGTGGGTTTTTTGCTGCAGATGTTAAAAAACACTTAAGAAGCATGAGATATTAACTTACTGGACCTTATCTTACTGGGCAATGGTGGTTTGCACCTTGCTACTCTGCTTGAGGTTGTAAAGTGACTAAACCCGTCCAACAAAGAATTCTTGGGATTAATATAACAGTCCTTCAGAAACCAATGTGTGTTTTAAATAAATTTTTAATATTTTTTTTAAAAAAGAAACCAATGGGGTCCATCCGACTTAATGCTGGAAACCAGTGGTAACTCTCTCAGGTCTCTGCTTGGAGTCTCTTCCGAATGCTGAAACTGTGTTCTCCCTGTGTTTTGGTCTGCCAAAGATAATTACCATCCATTTATTGCTCACAACATGATTGTCTGCCTCTGTCAGTGTAAAATCAGAAAATTCAGCTTGCATTCTGATACAGTATGTATATTGGTTCAACAACACTCAGGATATCCTCACAATTGTTATGGAGGAAAGAATAATATACAGAACTGCAACTCTGCTGAATTCTTCCAAAGGCAAGCCATCAAATCCAAACTTACTTCTTGTAAACTATGTCTCATTGTCTCCCAGGAGATTCAAAGTTGGATGAATTAATCTCTAGAGTAAGCCCAGAGATGCTTCTGCCTGTGGAACCTTGTTAAATATGACTCTTGAGAAAGGTCTTAGGGTTTGTGGTTCTAATCGAATGCCTTTTAGAAGCTTGGGTTGAATTGTTTTTAATAGCATTTATTGCTGCTCACAGAAAGGACTTCTTTCAAAACAACAACAACAACAACAAAAAACAATTTATACAAATATAGGCAGTTGGCTTGTTCTGTTGTCAGACCAGGAGTTTCCCTAGCATGGCTCTTCAGTTCCCAAACTCTTCAAACTGGGGTCTGGGGCACACTCTCTCAGTCAGCTTTGAGGGCCAGATGGCCATTTTGCTCCATCTGCAGGATGGGAGTGGCCATTTTGTCCTCTCTCTCTCATATAAAATTAATGTAAAGGTCTCCCTTGCTCGAAAGTTAGTCACGTCCAACTCTAGAGGGTGGTGTCAAAGAGCCAGCGTTCTCTACTTCTGCAGACATTTTTGTGGTCATGTCAGGCATGACTAGACACTGGAATGCTGTTACCTTTCCTGCTGAAGTGGTACATATTTGTCTACTTGCAGATTTTTGCTTTCAAACTGCTACGTTGGTAGAAGCTGGGAGAGATGATGGGCATTCACTTGGTCGCGCAGCATTGAGGTCTTGAAAAGCTGACCTGCCAACCTCCCAGTTGTCAAGCTCAGCGTCTTAACCACTAAGCCACTGTGGCTTAATTAATCTTCATTAAATGCTTTCCTTGGCCATATTTTTGGCTGGATTATAACTACTATAGTTCTTGAAGATTCTGTTGGAAAAGGCAAGGTTTTTTTGTCTTTTTTAAACAAACGAGACATGTTGGGTGATTTCTTATATTTAAATATTTTAATTTAAAAGGATTTATTTATTTAGCATATGGCAATTGAAAAGGAATATTAATGTAAATGCTTGATTGATTAATTCCATGGCAGGCAGTGGGATTTTGGCTTCTTGAGTAGCAAAATCCTGGGTGGGGGAGTTACAGTTTCTTGTTACATGCTTTCTTTTTCATTGACACATATCAGATATCTGGAATGGCAACACGGAGAAACCTGTCTCAAACCACTTCAATCTAACTGGATACTCTATCCAAGACCTGAAAGTTGCAATTCTGGAACAGAGAAATTACAAAACTAGGATTGAAAGGGAGACAGCAGAAATCAAATACTATACATGCATCTGTTAGATACCCATCACAGGGGACTAAATATTAGTAAAGGGTTTCTGGGACACTATCAAATTTGATACACAGATTGCTATATGATTTTATATTACAACTTTCCTGCCAATTCTCTTTAGCAAAATAGAAAGTTACTAGGTACAAGGTGTTTTTCCCCCCTGACATGCAGGTCAAAAGTTCATCAGAGACCACAATGGGCTTTCTCAGCAACCTTGAGATTGAAAGGGAGTCATTTAGAGCTTATCTGAATCTATTGTTGCTAATGGCTGTGAGAAGCTGCATTCCTGTGCTTGCTTGTCTGTAATCTTGCTTGACCACACCCCTTCTCCCTTTGACCCCCTGAATTTAGTATATAAAAACCATGCCTGTAAGTTTTACTCCTTGTCTGAAGAAGTGGACTTGATCCACGAAAGCTAACAATAAAAATATAGCAGTTCGTCTTTAAAGTGCTACAGTGTTTTTTATTTTATTTTATTTTATTTTGTTTTCTGATAATCCTAAAGTTAGGTTTTGCTTCTGTGTAAGTGCTGTTACCTTCCCTGCAAATGGAATTAGGTGATTTTTGTTAAAAATTTGAATAAACAGGCAGAGTCTAATGGCAAAAGGAATTAGAGCCTAGGGATTAAATTGAGTTGTGATGAAAGATAGAGTCCCCAAAAACATAAGGACAGTCTGTTTTGTTCCCCTGAGAAGTAACCCAGCTGCATTTTGTGCATGGTACTAATAGTCAATTGGAGGAAATATTGCTGTAAGCTTTGAACTGTGAATCCCCAGAAGAATAATTCTGCCTGATCATCTCGTCGTCATGGTGACAAAAAGTACCATTACTTATAATACTGCTCTCTGCTACTTGTCATGGAAGGAAAGGGGATTGCTGAGTGTCACAGTTTGGAGGCAACCCCCCCCCCCCAATAATTACATTATCTCTGTGCAGTTCTGAGTTCAAAAAAACTCATATTGATGGAGAGCCTTTAACTTTTCCTAGGGCTGGCTAAGTGAGAAGGATAAAATGTAAGTACAGAGAAAGCAGAAAACTTGTATTAGATGTGTGACTAAACATGCTTTTATAAGTTACATTTTTACCAGAGTTTGTTCTTAGGACTTTTCCACCTGATGCCATGCTGTGCCTCCATAGATTTGACATTTTTCTCTGAGGAAAAAGTATGTGATGGACATAAGAAGGTTGCCAAGCTACTCCATTCAACAGAAGCATAACAGAAACTGTTCTGTGAACTGAGCAGCTCAACCTCCAGCCTGTGTCAGCTGCAAATAGTTTGTTCTTCAAAAAAAAAGTTCATGTTGCAATTTTGTGTGTTCCCTCCCATATCCATGGCAATTAAAATAACAGAAATGAAGGAGGAGAATAATCCTAAAATTAGAACAAAGAGAATAAAACCAATGATAATCCCTTTTGGGACATAATTGGCTGGGGTGTGTGAGGAAATATATTTCTAATAATTAAATGAAGACACTGTATTTCCCAAGGAGTCTTGGGATGCTGTGAATTAATGAATTAATTATTTTTCAATCAAGCAAGCAAGCAAGCAAGCAAGCAAGTAAGTAAGTAAGTAAGTAAGTAAGTAAGTAAGTAAGTAAGTAAGTAACAACAACAACAACAACAATAACAACAACAATAATAATAATAATATGTGATGAAAAGAGAAGAAGGAAGACAACAATGGATGTGTCCTTACAATAAAGGCTTGAGACCAGAAGAGCAGTAAATTCTTTCCAGGTTTTACTTAAAGGTGTTGGATCTATTTTTGAAGGTTGGACTCACCACTCTGAATAGAACATTTAAGTTTCACACTAACCCCCAAACAAGATTCACTGATGCTGAGCCTTTTTAAAAATTATTTTGTGTTTCCACCAAGTCATGACAGTTACTACCTGGGGGGAAGGCAAAGAACTCCAGAGAGGTATCCCATGTATGCAGGGTACGCTTTCAATATGCCACTTGCTTTTGAGGCAGTGCTTCTATTTCTTCTTTGTTTTATTCATTTTATGCAGTCTTTTCTTTCTCTTATAACGGAACTCAAGGTAGACCTCAGGCAGACTCAACTTCTGTGCCCACTTGCAAAATTAATGTTTAAAAACAGCACTTCTCAGGACCCTCTAGCTACCATGGTGCAGGTATTCGGGGAGTTTTGGTTCAAACAATAACTTTTGCCTCTCCTCTCATGGTAATTGGATAAGCTTATGTTCAGCAGTGCAGCAGACTGGAAATTAAGAGAGTATGGGCGAACCAGGGCAGGCTTGAGGCATAATCCCAAAACTAGACACACTGCAACAGGCTATCATGGAATAGCAATACAATTATGAAAAGATGCATTCTTTCTGAGTGCAAGGATTCAGAGGAGCCATTTGCCAGAGCAGTAAAGAGCCATTGGGTCATCTTTCTACCCAGGCCAGAGGAATCTGGGGGTTGTTGTGCATTAAGATAAGCTTTTCCAAACTCTAGAAATCAGACCTTGATCTACTGAACTTCAGCAAAAGGACAGGATTATGCATGCAATATCGGCCCATGTCGTAGAACTATTTGCAGTGAAACAATCCCCATTGAGTTCAGCAACTCCCTATCAAAATTGGTACTGTGTAATAGATCTGGGCACTAGGTTCTGCCAAGGATGCAAATTTACAAATAGGTTTTGATCGATAACATAAAAACGGAGTTAATTTATTTTTTAGAGGAAAATATGAAAATTTAAAGATACATAGGGTCAAACCTCACTTAACAAGCGTTTCGTTTTGCGAAAAACTTGCATAATGAGCGGGTTTTTCAAAAAGCAATCCAACCCTCATAACAAAAAATTTTGTTATGTGAGTCGGACTTCCCCTATGGAAATGCTCGCATTGCGAGCGTTTCTATGGGGGGAAATTCGCATAACGAAATTTTTTTTGCTATGCGAGTCCGACTCGCATAGCGAAAATATCCACTATGCATAACAAGCATTTCTATGGGGAAAACTCGTATAATGAAAAAAAATTCGTTATGTTGAGTTTTTCCCCTAAAAAAGCTTGTTATGTGAGTTCCCCATAGGAATTTTCACTATGCGAGGTATTACTGTACAACGTAGAACTCTACAGGTTTACTTCCCCTTGCAGAGTCTATCATGTGTCTAAATTCCATGTACATCAATGGGAATACAAAACAAGGGAGGGCTTATAAATTGACTTGGATCCAGGGAACAAATTGCTCTGGACCAACTCAGAATGCACTCCTAAACCCCAGTTTAGCCTCTCGTGCACAGCTCTGAGGTGTATGATTGCAGCCTTATTTGACAATTCTTCTTTTGTTTTTGTTTTTTTGTTGTTGTTGTTCAGTCGCACAGTCAATTCCGACCCTTTGCGACGCCATGGACTATTGCACGCCAGGCACCCCTATCCTCCACCATCCTCATCAGCCCATGCAGCCCTATGCCCATTGTATCAGCAATGCCATCTAGCCATCTCTTCCTCTGCCACCCCATTCTCCTTTTGCCCTCAACCCTTCCCAGCATCAAGGCTTTCTCAATCGAATCCTCTCTTCTCATTTGGTGCCCAAAGTACTTTAGCTTCATCTTCAATATTTTACCTTCCAGGGAGCAGTCAGGGTTGATTTCACTCAGGATTTATTTGTTCTCTTTGCTAACCAGGGTAGTCTCAAAATAATAATAATAATAATAATAATAATAATAATAATAATAATAATAATAATAATAATAATAATAATAATAATAATAATAATAATAATAATAATAATAATAATAATAATAATTATTATTATTATTATTATTATTATTATTATTATTATTATTATTATTATTATTATTATTATTATTATTATTATTATTATTATTATTATTATTATTATTATTATTCCATGTCTAGGCCAGATGTGAAACTGTCAAAATGAAGACACCTTTTGGTGAGTTCATTCTGCAGTTCCATTCGCCTGGCCCAGTGTGAGAAAAATTAGCCAGAAATACAAGATTGCCACTGCCAGGGTACGCCTGATTGTGGTTCAAAAATACCACAATCTTCAAGGCGGCTCTTTCTATGTACCCCTACCCCTATTCTAATAATTCTATTCCTTATTCTTGCTCTTGCTTTATCAGTTAGTTATCCAGTTCAGGTTGGAATCTCTCAGCTTTTTTAAACATATCAACTACTGTATAAGGTGGCTCAGTGGTTAAGAAGCTTACCTTGTTAGCTGGAAGGCCGGCAAGTTGGCAGATCAAGACCCAGTAACTGCATGACAGTTTGAGCACCTGTCTCTGTCCCAGCTCCTGCCAACTTAGCAGTTCAAAAGCAAGAAATTGCAATTACAGTACAGTAGATAAATAGGGACCATTTTGGTGGGAAAAGATCTTGGGGATATGAAAGTAGCCTTATTCAGGGATTCCCTGAACGGAGTTTCTCCAGCTAAAATCCTTTCAACCCAGAATAATTTCTGACACAAAATTATTATTATTATGAAAACAATGATAATATTCCTTCCAGAAAGTTATCGAGCCATTTCTAAAAAGATTTAAGACTGAAACTGTTAAGCAGGGTTTGCATAAGGCATATAGCCTACCCTCCACAGCAGGAGAAGCCACAGACTTTTTTTAAATGGAATTTTTTTTTTTTGGGAAAAAGTAAGGAGAAACTTGCCCAGCCAACCATTAATTGAGAACGCACAATCTCTAGTACAAAATCAATGTCTTTATCTGAGCTTCATATTTGGCTCTCTCTCTTTCTTTTGCACACGATCTTCTGACTCTGAAGCTGACAAATATTTCTGACAGGCATTTATAGCCACAGAATATATGGATGGATGAAAGCAATTTAATTTGTTCCACTTCTATTTTGGTGCTCTTGAACTTTAAAAGCCTTGGCCTAGGGAATGCTGCTCTATTGTTTGGATTAGGAGGCACATCTGTCATCACAAGGAACAAAAAAGGAATGTCAAAAGGAAATGTCCATTTTCAAAATTAGCAATGTTATTTCGTGCTGCCCAGTTAATCTGATTCTGGTTAAAGAAGCTTTATTGGGAGACTGAAATGTAATTTCTGGTGGCTGGGGATTCCAGTGACTGCCATATTGGAACATTCAGGAAGAAAGCCTGTTTAATTAAAAGCTTAAAATTCTGCTTGTTACCATGACGGAGATGGAATCAATATCTAGTAATGTTTTCATTGTATAGTTGCATGTCTATTGGCCCTTCATCATAATTTCATATATTGGTTATATATTTATGGATCATATACATATTTATGCTTGCTGGATAGCTCATTGGTTTAGATATGTAGCTGCATAGACAGGTTTGGAAGTTCTATTCTTCACTTTCTTCTAATCTAGAAAATGCTAGCCAGCTGGCATGCTGTCTGGGGAATTCTGGCAGTTGTAGTCAAAAAAGTGATTCTTAGCATCTCTGTTTCTAGCTTCTACCGTCTTCACTCCCCCCTTTTTTTGTTTTGTTTTTGTTTTGTTTGCATTTTACTGAGCTTCAATTCCCCCCCCCCCTTCTTATGCTCTCTCTCTTTCTCTCCCCTCTCCCTCCCTCCCTTCTCTTTCTGAAGATGATGTAGAACAATCGGATTAATCCCATGGAACGTCTCTGGGTCAGCAGAAAATAACATCTCGCCCTGCTTTAGAGTCATGTCCCTGGAGAATGATGGTTGCATTATATCTGCAAGCAGCCTTAAGCCATTGCTTTGCCATGCCACAGAAAAAGACAGAGGACATTCTGGCGGCTAGACAGAGGAGTTATGGTCAATTCTGAAGGTAAAGATTGCCCTTCCTCAAAAGCCAGTCATATCTGACTCTAGGGTTCAGTGCTCCTCTCTATTTATAACCAAAGAGCCAGCGCTGTCTGCGTCTGCAGACATTTCCGTGGCCATGTGCCAGGCATGCCTCAACACTAGAGGGCATGGAACACTGTTTACCTGCCCACCAAAGTGGTCCCTATTTAGCTATCTGCAATTTCTTGCTTTCAAACTGCAAGGTTGGCAGGAGCTGGGACAGAGATAGGAGCTCACTCTGTCATGCAGTACCCGGGAATCAAACTCCAACCTTCCAGTCAGTGAGTTCAGCATCTTAACTACTTGAGCCACTGCAGTCCCCTCAATTCTGAAAGGAAGCTGCTTATCTTGACTGCCCAAATAATTTTCAAACAGGTCTGCAGAGAGACTTTGAACAGAGTGTTCTGTTTTGATCCTTAAGCCAGCTATAGTAATTGTAAATTCCATAGGAGTCGGTCTTTTGTAAAACCAATAGACCTTAGTTTCCCTCTCAAAAATGACTTTTTGTTGAATTGAGGTGACAAACATGTCTCCCTTTTTAATCAATCTGATATAACAGAAATCCTCTTCAATTTTTTTTAATGTAGAAGAAATTCTCATGAGTGAGTTTAGATCCTTTGAGGTATCTGAAGTGTATGTGTGAATATCTCTGAATTTTAAATGATTATTTTATATTGTTATTTTCTTATGCATCTTTTTTATATACAGTCAAACCTCGCATAAAGAGTGCCTCACTTAAAGAGTAACTCGCTTAAAGAGCAGAATTTTCTCTGAATGTTCGCTTCGCTTAACAAATAAAACCAACCAAAAACTCGCCTAACAAATAAATCAGGGTTCACAATCCCCCCACAATTGGTCATTTACAATGGTGTTTCGCTTAAAGAACAAACTCGCTTAAAGAGCAATCCTGTGGAACGCATTATGCTTTTTAAGCGAGGTACAACTGTATATTATACCACCCCACATTTAATCTATTACTATACCCTTTTATGTACAGTAATTGTATTTTATTCAGTCCAATGGCGTATACAGAAAGAGCCTCCTCAAAGATTGTGGTACTGCATTTTTGAACCACAGTCAGGTGTACCCTGGTAATGGCAATCGTGTCTTGCCTGTTAATCTTTCTCACACTAGGTAATAATAATTTCGTGTCAGGGTTGAAAGGATTTTTAGGGGATGCTCAAATGAGGCTCCTTTTATGTCCCGAAGTACAGCTCTCAGTATTGAAACCCAACCTTCCAGTCTCCAGAGAGATTGTGTGTGTGTGTGTGTGTGAGAGAGAGAGAGAGAGAGAGAGAGAGAGGGAGGGAGAGAGAGAGAGAGAGAGAGAGAAGAACTGACTAATCAACTAATAAAGAATCGACTCGAATGTGAACATCCTGTCTATCACTGTGGAATGGTCTTTGTGGCAGCTGGCATCCCCTCCGTATTATTTTAATAAAGCATGAAAAAGAAACATGTAACAAGATAACTCCCCCACTCAGGATTTTGCTAATCAAGAAGGGTCAACAAGGAAGCTGTGGAGGGATTATGAGACGTGAAAGAAAAAAGGGGGATGAAGAGGGGGGGGAATGCCTTCAATGATACAAGAAGCTCAAAAACAGGCCCCAAAGAAAAAGACTCTGAGGATGAGGGTATCAATCAACTGCCCAAAAGACGTCTCCTTCTTGAGGAAATTGGAGGACAAATTGTAGGATAGCTCTGGCTCCACATTTGTCCTGGAGGTGCTTTCCATTGGGCTTCCTGTGTCACTTATCAGAAAAGGCACAGTATAATAAGTAACAAAATGTACCTGCATTGGCCCCTGGAAAATGTACCATTTGGAGAGCCCAGGGAAGCTGCTGAGCTGTGAACAATGACAGCTAGTGCTCAGCCCAAATTTCCTAGTTGAAACGAAATGCTATTATTTTCAATTTACAGGATTATTTACAATGGGCAGAGCGCAGCTGCCTCCCTGTCATCACCCAATGATGACACTTGGAAGAGGGAATTGGTGAGAAGGCAAGTGGGCAAGGGTGCCCAAACTAAGGCCCAGGGGCCAGATCTGGCTCCCAATGTCAATTCATCTGGCCCACACCACCCTTGCCACTCCTGGAAGTGGAAGTAACATGTGTCCGCACATGCACAGAGGTAAAGGTCACGCTTTCTCAAAAGCCAGTCGTATCTGACTCTAGGGTTCAGTGCTCATCTCTGTTTATAACCAAAGAGCCAGTGCTGTCTGTATCTGCAGACATTTCTGTGGACACCAGAGTGCATAGAACACTCTTTACCTTCCCACCGAAGTGGTCTCTATTTATCTACTTGCAATTTCTTGCTTTCGAACTGTTAGGTTGGCAGGAATTGGGACTGAGACAGGAGCTCATTCTGTCATGTAGTACTCAGGTATGGAACGGCTGACCTGCCACCTTCCAGTCAGCATCTTAAACACTTGAGCCACTGCAGTCTGCTGCCATAAATGCACCCATGGCTGTCATAAACAATTTACGACAGCCACGGGTGCATTTACAGCAGCGTTTTGCACATGCACGGGCATGTTTTACTTCTGCTTCCAATGGGAGGAACCATGTGACTGGTCCGCTGAACCATGTAAACAGCCCATGGCCCAAACAGTTTGGGCACCCCTACTTTAGGGTTTCTCAGGAATGTAGCAAAAACCCTAGTTGTCCTGCTGAAACACAAACATTGGCCAAAATCCCACTGCCTGCTGGCACTTTAACCTGCTGGCCAAAAATGAGATGGCTAGATGGAATTGTAGACACAATGGGCACAGAGCTGAGCGAGTTGAGGAGGATGGTGGAGGACAGAAGTGCCTGGCCGACAGTGGTCCATGCCATGGGGTCGCAAAGGGTCGGAATCGACTGTGCGACTGAACAACAAAAAACAGCTCCTCTTTTTCATCTAGTCCCTATGTACGACTTTCCTCACAGATGTTGCTTGGAATTATCCTGACCTGGAGCACAGTTAGTCAAAAGTGATTATCGTATTGAAAGCTCTTTTTTTTTTTTTTGCTAACTGTTTATCAACAGGCAAAAAAAATATTTTCAATAGGCATAGAAGCAATAATAATTCAAAACCAGTGGAAAGAATTTCAGGAGTAGGGAAAAAAATAATGAACTCGTTTAGCTGCTTAACTTGAGCAAGTTCTGCAGACACTTTTAAGAAGAATTTGGTTTCTTTTCATTTGTTGTTGTTCAGTCGCACAGTCGATTCCGACCCTCTGCGACCCCATGGACCACTGTCCTCTAGGCACTCCTGTCCTCCACCATCCCCCTCAACTCGCTCAGCTCTCTGCCCATTGTCTCTACAATACCATCTAGCCATCTCATCTTGGGCCGTCCCCTTCTTCTTTTGCCCTCTACCCTTCCAAGCATCAAGGCTTTATCAAGTGAATCCTCTCTTCTCATTTGATGTCCAAAGTACTTTAGCTTCATCTTTATTATTTGACCTTCTAAGGAGCAGTCAGGGTTGATTTCTTCTAAGATTGACCTATTTGTTCTCCTCGCTGTCCAGGGTACTCTCAAAACCCTTCTCCAACACCACATCTCAAAGGGATCTATTTTTCTGCGCTCCGCTTTCCTAATGGTCCAGCTCTCACAACCATACATTGCCACAGGGAATACCATTGCCCTGACTATGCGAATTTTTGTTTTCAATGTGATGTCTCTACTTTTCACTATGCTCCCCAGGTTTCTCATTGCTTGCCTCCCAAGAATCAATTGCTTTTTTATTTTATGGCTGCAATCACCATCTGCAGTGAGCTTTGATACTAGGAAAGTAAAATCTGTCACTGCCTCTACTTCTTCCCCATCTATTTTCCATGGACTGATAGGGCCTGTTGCCATGATCTTGGTTTTCTTGATATTGAGTCTCAAGCCAGCTTTTTCACTCTCTTCTTTTAACCTAATCAGGAGCTTCTTTAGGTCCTCCTCACTTTCTGCCATTAGGGTGGTATCATCTGCATATCTCAAATTGTTGATGTTTCTCCCAGCAATTTTGATCCCAAATTGTGATTCCTCCATTCCTGCATTGCGCATTATGTGTTCTGTGTATAAGTTGAATAAGCAGGGTGACAAAATGCAGCCTTGTCTTACTCCTTTTCCTATTCCAAACCATTTTCTGTCCTAACTGTTGCCTCTTGATTCATGTACAGATTTCTCATGAGGCCTATAAGGTGTTCCGGAATTCCCATTTCTTTAATTGCTTGCCACATAGAAGCATATTAATGATAACAGTGTTGTCAGTAAAGAACCTTTATATAAAGCTCCAATTCTAAATCAAGTATTAATGAGCCCAAACATGACAGTCACACTAAATTCTTGGCCAGTGCTGGAAATTCATCGAGAGCAGTATTTTGAAAAGCTATCAAAGGTCTCAGAGGGGTCAGGCCATTAATAAGCCTGAGGCACATTGAACATATGCCTCGTGCATGCAAAGCTGAACGGCGCAGAAACAGAATATTAAAAATGTGTGCCTTCTGTCTCAAACATGCCACTCCATTAGGAAAAAGCAGCCTTTCTGATCTATCTCTCCCTGCCTGGATAGACATACAGTAATACCTCAGATAACATTAGTATCGAATAACACTAAAATCGCATAACATTAAGCAATCTGGGGGGAAGAATTGCATCGGATAACATTAAGATCCTATGGGATGCTTCAGATAACAACCGCTAAAGCCTGTGTGGTTACAATGTATCTCTATGGATCCCATAGGATTTTAACATGCATCGGATAACACTAAAAATCGTATAACACCAAGACTTGTGGAACCAGGTTTTAGTGTTATCTGAGGTTTTACTGTACAGGGAAACACCTATTCCTTTCCGTCTCCATTGTCACATTCTCCACATGGAAATAAAAATGACCAGTATGAGCAAATTTGTGCTCAGATAAGGTGTCTGCAGACTTGATGTTTTCCATGTGTAAAAAGTGCCAAGGGGGGCATAGTGACTTAACTAGAATAAGGGATAAGTGACATGAATCTCTCCAGACTTTGTTGAATTCATTTTCTAGTACCAGCCCTTACTGACAGAGTTGTAAGTTGTAGGGGGAAAATATATGAAGGGGTATAGATTCCTTATTCATTGATGAAATTACTCCTGCTCACATTCAGCTGTATGCTTTGAATAAAAGTCTTCATTTAACAGAGGAGTCCTCAACCTTTTACATCTGGAGGCCAGTTCCCACTCCCTCAGACTATTTGCAGACTAGACTGGTGGTCCTGCCACCACAACCTTCACTGCCACCCCAAGACCCCCCCAACACTACTACCACCACCACCACTACTACCACCACCACCACCACCACCACTGGTGACAGCAGTGGGACCACCCCCGAGCCTACAACACTCCCATACGGACTGCTCCTCTGCTTACCGGCCTAGAGGAGCTGCAAGATGTGAGTGAAGGAGGGGTCCTGGCAGTGGTGTGTAGCACGGGTTTCAGCCACCCGGGGCACAGGCCAAACTCGCTGCCTCCCATCTAGGCTCACCCCCCCAGCACCCATCCCTATTACGTCCAGTCTGCCCTTGCTCCTCCCTGCCCACTTTCTCTCGTGGTGCCTCCCGCCCATCCCACAGTTCTGCCACAGCTGCAGGGAGCCAAACCCCAGGTTGCTCACATTTTTGGTGTCATCCATGGCAGTGGTGGTAGCATTTTCTCCCTGTTGTCTTGAAGATGGATCTGCTCATCCCCAAGGCAGCAGAAACCTCTCCCAAAGTGGATCAGTGTGTTGTAATTTTTGTGTGTGTCCTCTCTTTGAAATCTGCAGCATTAGGGACCTCGCAGCAATGACTACCTTTCCCAAACTCCCTCAGTGCTCCAGAGGTTTCTGCTGCCTTGGGGATGAGCTGTAAGTGACATTGGGCGGGTGGGGAAAGCCCCATCTCCAGAGGTCGGGCTGCTTCACCCACCCACCCATCCACCCACCCACGCAAGGTAATGCCAGGCAAAGGCAGGCAAACCAGCATGCCCAGACCAAGGAAGCAGTGCCCAGGCGCAATGTCGCCACCCAAAAAGTGCCGCCTCGGGTGGGCCGCCTCCTTGCTCCCTCATGCTACGCTACTGGGTCCTGGCTGTCCTTGCCTGCACTCAGCCAGAACAGCCACTGGGAAAGATGTGGGCAGTTGTAGGCGGCTGCTGGAAAAGCCGCTTTCAAACCGAGTGGCCCTGAGAAAGACACAGGCGGCTGCGGGTGGTTGCTGGAAAAGTCACTCTTGACCAGAGCAGCCCTGGGAAAGCTGCGGGCAGCCATGTGCATCCACCACTTCTGCTGCTGCCTCCTCAATCATTGTCTCCTCCACTTGGCTTGGTGTTCCCTAATGGCGCTCCATAGCAGGGTGGATGTTGTAAGCCTTTTTATAACATCTGCCCTGCTACAGAGCATAGTTAGGGACATGCCAAGCCAATGGGGGGGGGGGACAAGGATTGTGGTGATGGCAACTGTAATGAGGGTGTGGGCTGGATGGAATGGTGTGGCAGGCTTTAGGTTGAGGATCCCTGATCTAACACAATGATTCCCAAAAGGGGGAGAGCAGGGCAAGAGACATGATGAAATGGAGACATGAAGGTTTTCAAAATTCAGAAAGGGGGCTTTGTCCTGAAGAGTTACGGAAGACCAGGTCCAATTCTATTTTCCCCAGTCTGATCCCCTCCATATATGTTAGACTGCAACCTCATCACTTACATCCTGTCGTCATTCTGGGTATGTACAATGGAAACAGTAGTCCTCAGGTTGGGCAAGGCTCATCTAATGTAGCTTGTCAGTATTTACACAAATGCTCCAAGTTAGTGGCTCAGTTCAAATTAGGAAGAAACACTTCCAGATCGCTCCGCCTTGGATGTGAACTTGATGATCATGGATGCTCTTTCCAGCTCACAAGTGTTGCTGTGAAAATCACAGTGATGATTTTTGATAGCTACAGCAAAGAGGAGCAGATGGCTATAGTGTGTGCTGTAATAAGGGCCCAGATCCATCTGTGGCCAACGAGCCATTTTTTTTACAAGTTGTGAATTCTGAAAGCCTAAGAAAGATGGAGAGACTGCAATAAGAGGAAGATCAACAGAAACAGTCAATTAGGAAACCAAAACAGGGACATTTTAAGTTGACAGGAAAAGCAAGTATATTACACCTCCACCTTTCAATAGCAATAGCAATTACACTTATATACCACCCCATAGAGCTTAGTGTACTCTGTAGGCGGTTCACATGGTAATTAGCATTTTGTCCCCAACATGATAGTGACTCATTTTACATGCTGGATGGAAGCCTGAGTCAATGTTGAGTCCCATCAGGATCAAACTTGGATGTCAGCAGTTTTGGCTGCAGTACAGCAGTACAGCTTTGAAACAGAGATGAGCACTGAACCCTAGAGTTGGATACGACTGGCTTTCGAGCAAGGGAAACCTTTACCTTTACAGCAGTTGAACAACTGCACCACAAGGGCTCCTAACCATTACTCATGACGACTATTTGATGAGATAGTAGTGAGGATTCTTCTTATCAAATGATAAAATATGTGTGATTAAAATGGTGCTGACAGTTTCTGCTTATGGTCAGAGATTCTCAAACTATAGACCACCCGGCACTGGAAGTCTGCTCCATTCAGATGCAGAAGAATACAGAAAGAAACAGAGCAATTAAGAACTTCTCTACTTGGCTGTACACTCTGGTTTAGATTTGTCCAACAAACTCACCAAGGCAATTTTAACCAAGGGGCCTTGAATTCTCTAATATGGTACTGGCATAGATGATTAATTTTTCTCTCTCTAGAAGTTAACTGGTTAACAGCCAACTTAACTGAACCTTACCTGTGGCTATAGCTAAAAAACATTTCCTCCTCATTTCTTGGAATGTCTCTCACAAAACAAATAAACCAGGCACATCCATCACATTAGGCAAAGTTGCAGCTGTTGAAATGGGAAGAACCTCATAGATTTTCAAGTGCTCTAGAAAGAACAAGTCTGAGTATTGCAACCTTATACCCTAACGTTGCCATATGTCCCGAAAAACCGGGATTGTCCCGGATTCAAGGTTGGAATATTTGTTCTGGCCAGTTCAATAAAAATCATGTTAAAGTCCCAGATTTTAAAGACTTTTTGATTGCGTATTATAACACACCATTAAAATAAATTTGAATTCTCACCATCAAACAAGTGATTTCCTGCCACATTGGAGTATACCAGGAGACAAATCTTAACACCCTCGCCTCACACCACCGCCCAAGAAGTCTGACCAGTGAGTTTCCTGGACCTGAGGACGTTAAGAGTTGACCACGAGGCGACTTCTCAGAAGTACAACAGATCGTCTTACAGTAAGAATTAACTGTTGTAAATAAATTCACTTATTAATTGATATATTTAATGTGAAAGCGTTTTATAGCTGTCATGATATTATGTTTGTTTTAAAAAGGTTATTTTGTAAATAACCTGCCCATTTTTGTCAAGTATACTTCTGTCCCGGTTTTGTGGGAGAGAATTATAGCAACTCTACCTTAGGGCAATGATATTAGAACCAAGGACAAGGGAAGAAGATGGAGAGAAACGAGGTGAATGCAAATGTATAGATGCTTCTACTATTCATAACAAAGCAGGCTAGGGAGAGCCTTGTGCCATTTGCTCAATTAGGTAACCTAGCTAGGAGTGGACCCTTTGGCTGCAATTTTGACCACTGGTACACTGGCCCATTTTAAAATGGTGACAGCACAGGCCCTTCCCCTGGTCTCAGGTTTAGCCTGGAAACCCCAGAGAAGAGGATCTTAGTAGTCTAAGCTCTTCCTGGCTGAGTTAGAAAGAGAAGCATCCTTCCCACCTCCGTTTCCCATTGTTGCTGCTGCATCTTTGTTACACTGCTGCTGTATCACTTGCAAAGTGAAGGGCAGAGGAGAGTAGTGTTGTGAGAGGAATGTTGAAACCAAATGGTTTTGAGGGGTCTTTCTTTTAAGCATAATACACAAGGCAGCAGGTTGATGAAGACTAATTCACTTTGAAAGACCACATTAGTCTACCTGTGCTGTTGGTCTGCCAGGCAATCCACAAATTAAAGACAGTTTTGTTAGGTTTAGCTGCAAGAGAGTGAAACAATTTATGTGTCGTAGACAATTCCAAGACAAAATATGCTTGCTTCCATTTTTGTGTGTTTAGCCATGCTGCTTTTCACCAGGAGCATCTCACATCTTTCAAATGACAGTAGCTGTCACACAGTTTAGCTGGCTAAAGAGCAGAACGTTGCTTTCCTTACTAGGATAGGACCATCAGTTAAAAATGTTGCAGTATTGATTATTTTTTTCTCATTTTCAGCAAGGTAGCTACCAGGTTGCTTCATAGCACGGACTACAGCTGCATATTTTGGCATGGATTTCAGTTAATTGGTTTTATGGTTCTGAATTGACGCTCTTTCCTGTTGGTTTAAAAATTATAAAGATAATAAAACAACCTCTGAAAAATGGGGGAAAGGAATGAGCAGGTATTATTAAAAACCACAGGGGCCACAGACTGGCTATTTTTCCCATCTGTGCTCACCAGAAGCTCATCAGAAGTGATGCAAGAAAGCATGGGGCTGCCTTGGCAAAACAATCCATGTGCAACAGCCAAGTAAAATCCTCATCAGCAAAAACCTGGCATCAGGCCTTCAGAGTATTCTGGCTGGCATAGGTGCAAATAGTGATCAATGAATTTTAGGTTGCAGCAAAACAAAAAATGTACAGGCATACATGATCTCTCGTAGAAAGGAATCAAAATCCTGATGTTCCCTTACATCTCTTGTTGAATTTTCCTTGAAAGCAGACATACAACGATTCATTCCACCATAAATTTTGCTGATGTCTATATGCATACACATGCATGCACACACATTGGTTTTGTTAGTGGTGCTCAAAGCTTTATTTACAAAGGCTGGTGTTGAAATGACTAAGACATGAAGAGATGCTCCCTGAAAAGCTAACCAGCATCCAAAATCTTGTTACTGTTCTGTGGTAAATTGCCACGCATGAAAAGTCAGCACTGATTCTTCTAGTCACTCATAAAGTCAAGTGACTACTGTGTGACAAAGAAAAATAGCCCTGACTTAACCAGCAGTATTTGGCCACTGAAATTTACACTGAAGGAGTTATGGGAGGTCCATAACTTACTGGATCCTGGCCAATGTGTAATGGTGCAATTTACCACAATTTGTCTCTCTGTTTAAACAGGCTCCTCTTACATGCCTAGTTATTAGATAGTTGGCCCAAATCCTGTTGCTTCCTGTGGTAAATTGTACCAGAGGAGGCCCACTGAGTCACTGAGGATTTGGTGAGTCAACTCTTCCATATGTTTCATTGATTTGAGTGGGCCTACTTGCAATTTAATTTAGCATAAGTCTCAGTTAGAGAGGACCTATATATATGATTCAAAGGAACTTATGGTGGAGATGGCTCACCAAATCCTCATTGATTCAATGGCCTATTTTAGTGTGATTTACTATGCTATGTCACAGGATTTTGACCATTGTGTTGTTTGGGGGCATATTTTTCCACCCATTGCACATGCAATTTTTCCTGCTGCTCATCCTCTTCTCTATCCTCTGTTGCTTGCTATGTCAGCTGAGGGATTCTGGGAATTGTAGTCAAAATACTTTTCCAGCCTCTGAAGCTACCATATACCATGAGAGTACACAGTTCTCTCTCCCACCCAGCCACCCCGACCCCAACTCCTGCTGCTGAGCTCTGGGAAGAAATTATAGGAAGACTTTGGCAGATACCAAAAAAGATAACAAGGTAACAAGAGATTCGGAAACCTCTTGAACAAAGACCTCTATCCACTTTTTAAAAAAGATTTCACATGGTGATGATTTCACAAGTGTTTGTAAAGCCCAGCCGTTTGGTCAATCTATGGGTGTTATATGCTGTCAAGTAGCTTCCAATTTATCCCAATCCTAACATGGTTTTAGGCCTTTTAGGGATATATGAGGTGGTCAAGGAGCAGTTAACCACTGCCAGTCTGCCCAACAAGTTTCTGCAGCGGTGTTGAAAATGTATCCCAAATCAAGAGACTTAATTCAACCCTCTATCCCAGGGATTCTCAACCTGTAGCCATGGGACGAATGCGGCCTATGGCACCGTTTCATGTGGCACCCCACCACCTCCACCACACCAGGAAGTGCCATATGGTGGAGGAAGGGCAAAATGGTCATCTGGCCCCCGAAGCTGTCTGAGGGAGGGTGACCCAGCCCCCTGCTTAAAAAGGTTGAGAACTCCTGCTCTATCCACTGCACATCATGTAGTCCAACCAATTTATGTGCCAAATGTTTCTGTGGCTGCAACTACACAGTCAGATACCATGGGATTTGCTGTGGATATAATAATAATAATAATAATAATAATAATAATAATAATAATAATAATAATAATAATAATAATAATAATAATAATAATAATAATAATAATAATAATAATAGTAATATGTGAGTTGCGTCTCCAGACAGAGCTGTGTGGGGTGCTGGCCAGACGGCCAGTTTGGCCATCTGGCTCTATTGACTCCCACCTCTCTCCCTGTTATCTTTTTAACTTTTAAATTTTTTAACCTTTTAATGTGTTTAAATGTGTTTTAATTGTGTTTTTTTAATTTTGTAAGCCACCCTGAGTCTTTGGATGAGGGCAGGATATAAATGCGATTAATTAATAAATAATAAATCATTGGATGCTACTAAGTCAATTCTGACTTGCAGTGATCCTTTCCAGGGTTTTTCTAGGTAGAGAATACACAAAAGTGGTTTACCATTTCCTTCTCCTGGGGATGGCCTGGGACTATGTAGTTTGCCTCAGGCCATACAAACTGGCTCTTTTGTTCAGAATCACAATGAGGGATCAAGCTCTCAGCCTCTGGCTCCAGAGCCAGATACTAAACCACTGAGCTATCCAGACAGCTAAATGCAGTGGGTAGAAAATGAATAAATTCAAGGGTGTGTGTTTATTTTTATATCTATCTATCTATCTATCTATCTATCTATCTATCTATCTATCTATCTATCTATCTCTATCTATCTATCTATCTATCTATATCTATATCTATATCTATATCTATATCTATATCTATCTATCTATCTATCTATCTATCTATCTATCTATCTATCTATCTATCTATATATATATATATATATACACACACACACACTAAGCACACAATGCAAAAGCCAATTCTAAACAGTCTGATCCTCTCCGCCACCCTCCCCCCCTTGGAATTTTTTCTCTGCCCCTAGAATCTTCTACTTTTTAAAAGCCAGAACAATTCAAAAAGACTCCCCCTCTCAACGTGCAATTGTTTTGTTTAGCAGAACACAACAGTGATGGGTTCATAAAAATTTTACTACCATACTGTGGGTGTGGTATGGTGGGTGTGGCCAAGAGGAAAGCTCTGCGTTGCACCTAAATTAGGACTACTTTACAGAAGCGTAGCATGGGGGGCAGGGGGTGGATGGCCCTGTGGGCAGCACTTTTCAGGGGGCGGCAAAATGTCCCCTCCGCTTTGGCCTCCCTCTGCCTGGGCTTAGGGAGCCAGACTTCCCAGGCAGAAGGTGGCCCTTTTGCGGTGCCAGCAGCCGGGCCGCCCCCTCTTTGACTTCCGCCAGCCATGGTTGCCCTTGCTCTGCCTCCTCCGCTGCCTCCTTCTGATGGGCGCCCCGCCGTGCATGCACTGCTCACCTCTGCCTGCCGATCCAGCTGGCCGTCATGGGCTCTCCCTGCCCTGGGCCTTGGAAAAGGCAGTGAAGGGTTAACTGGGTGGTGGTGATGGCGGTGAGCCTAGATGGAGCGAGCGGCGAGTTTGGTCTTCACCCTGAGTAGCTGAAGCCTGCGCGACACCAGCCCATTTACGAATTGATTCTTTTTCCTCTGTGTTGCCTCAAGTGAAGCAAAAACCACCATTTCCCCTATAGGTTTGCTTCAGGTTACAATCTGATTCCCCGGAATGCATTGCACACATGCAGCCTTTCTGGGCCCTGTAGGTGGCAGTCGAGTGTTTGGAGCGATTTCTTTGTCTGGAGTTTCGGTGCCAAAATGGCTGCTGGTTGCTGTTTTTTGCTGAATTTTTCTGAGTTTTCTGTCCATGTTCAAAGCTTCTTTAAGGTAAGGAACAGCATTTTTGCTTATGCATGCTTTCCTTTCAATGTTGTTTTTGGGTGGTTTGATTGATTTTTGGAGGGTGGACGTTTTGATTTTTGGAGGGTGGGTGGGGCTTTTTCTTTATCTGAATGGAGAATCCTCAAGTTACGAACAAATTCGACTTATGACCAAGGCCATGGAGCTGATTTTATTCGTAACCCGAGGTTTTACTGTATTCAGAAATTTGTGTGGGTATGTTTTTGAGTTTTTATGGTAGTGTTAGTGCTTTTTAAAAAATGTATGTTTGAAATTGCACCACCGTGGTTTTGGGACCCTTGGGGTTGTTGACCCGAGTATAAGTCAAGTCACTTTTTTGGATCTCATTTTGGGGGCTAAAAGACTAGACTTATACTCGAGTACAGTAAAACACCGGATAACGCTAAGACTTGGTTCCATAAGTCTGGGTGTTATCCGATTTTTAGTGTTATCCGATCCATGTTAAAATCCTATGGGATGGATCTGATAACGTTAAAGCTCCGTAGAGATACATTGTAACCGCACAGGCTTTAGCGGTTGTTATCCGATCCATCCCATAGAACCTTAACGTTATTCGATCCAATTCTCCTCCCCAGATTACTTAACGTTATGCGATTTTAGCGTTATCCAATCCAATCGTTATCCGGTGTTTTACTGTATATACAGTTGTCTTCCTCATAGTACTATTGCAAAACTTACTAGCATATGCTAAGCATTTTTAATATCTCATCAAAAACATGCTGTGTTCTTTTTCAGGGGCTGCTAGGAAGAGCCACAGCATACCATACCCATATTAAAACGATGAGGTCTTCAGGAAACAGAAGTGGTGCAGAATATTAACAAGTGTTATTTGAGTTCTCCCCCTCCACACACACACATTTTTTTTTGATGTGAAAGATGCAGCATAGGCCAAGAATGGTAAAGTAGCAGCAGGAAAACTTAGCATAATGGCAGGAAGATTAATTTATTTTGTCCTACAAATGTAGATCTCTCTTTGGATGAAAGGAATTGATTAAGATTTCAGAGATGGGAGCTCTGTGGAACAAAAGAGCGAAGCAGCTGCCTTGCCTGTATCCTGCAAAGCAGAGGGTGAAACATGAGGAGCTGTACCACATCTTCTCTGGGATGGGAAGGCTGTGCAATTGGATGAAGATGGCCCCATGGGGAGGTGGGAACTGTGACAAAGCAAAGACAGACAAACGGCTCAAAGAGCTGGGCAGCCCCCCGTTTTTTTAAAAAAAATTGAAAGTATGCATATGATTAATAGGGAAAAAGCTGAACTTGATGACTAGACGTTTGGCAAGTCAGCAGCTTGAGACCCAAGTGCTGCGTGACATAGTGAGCTCTCATCTCTGTCTCAGCTCCTGCCAACCTAGCAGTTCGAATGCAAGAAATTGCAAATAGACAAATAGGGACCACTTCAGTGAGAAGGTAAACAGTGTTCCGTGTGCTCCAGTGTCCAGTCATGCCTGCCCCATGACCACGGAAGCATCTGCAGACACAGACTGTGCTGGCTCTTTGATGACCACCGTACCCTTGCATCAGATACAACTAGCTTCCGAGCAAGGGAGAACTTTACCATTAGTAGTAGATGTTGTGTTTCTACTTCTGGTGCTTCTGAGTTGAAAGGATTAACTGGTGAAAAATCTTCACTGCCGGTGATAAATCTCCATTGCCCAGGGGACGCCTGATCGCTGAAGTAACAGTCTTCGGGGAGGCTCCTTTCATGTCCCCCAGCTGTTGTGTTAAAAACAATATATATTTTAATACAGGTCCTTTAAGACAGTAAGGAAGTGCCATCTTAAAAATCCCTCTCCTCGCTTATATCTCCCACAAAAGAAATGTCTATTTCAAGACAACACTGGGGTTCGCAAAGTCTAGGCAGTGGCATATCACTGAGAAGGAAAAGCTCCTTTCATGGGCTGCAGTATTAAAATCTGAGCCACGAAATTGTCTTTTTGAAGACTTTTGATAGGTAATGTCCTCTCTGCTCGACTTCTAGGGTTGTCCCAAGACATTTTGCTGCTAGAGACAAATGTCAAGATGCCCATTCCATCCAAAGAGACAACCTGGACTGCTGGTTTAATCTTCCCACAGCTCTGGCAATATGACAATGTCTTCCACCAGCCGCTGTGGTGACCAGACTACTTTAGATGGTGCAGACAGGCTGCATGGCTCAAATTGACCCATTTTACAAACAAACAAGGAGATCTGTGGCCATGGAACACAGTAACATATCTATGAAATGCTTTTGAACTGTTCTTGTACATTACAAGAAAATATATTTCAATTTAACATTAGAAGGACTTATTGCCTGAAAAAGCTGTTCAACAGTGAAATCAATTACCTTCAGAAGCAAAGCAAAACAATCACACTTCTATACCACCCCATAGCGCTTAGTGCACTCTCCGGGCAGTTCACAAGTTAATTAGCACTTTGTCCCCGACATGCTGAGTATTCATTTTACCATCCTTAAAAGGATGGAAGACTGAGTCAGCCTTGAGCCCTGGTCAGGATCAAACTCAAAACCCTTTGGTTGCAAGACAGTAGTTTAACCACTGAGCCACTTGAAACAATATTCTTTGCTATACTGAAAATCTTTAGACAGAGCCTGCATCTAACCAGATGTTTTGGTGTAGATTTCCTATGCTGGTGGGGGACTGGCTAAGATGACCCTTGGAATCCCTTCTGTCATCTTAGCCAGGGTATTAATATTTTTTCCTGACTCCTCACACAAAGAAATCCCTCAAATTCAGTAAGCTTCAAAGTAACAGTGACCCCCCTCCTGCCTTGTAGTACGCCCACCATGAGCTCCTTAGATTGTCAGCAAAGGAAAGTTAGCATGCTTAAAGAGAAGCCCCTGCTCTTGACAATGCTCATTTTCACAAAAGCTGAGCAGCTGGAGATCAGAAAAGTGGGGATGAAAGCTAGGTTTAGACCTATTATCTATTACATTTCCCTTTGTCAACAATGTTAACCGTTTATTTCTATCATTTGTGTGTTTTTCCCACATGAAATGGAAAGACAACCAGTTCTAAAAGCTGGCCACAAGTTTATTTTTTAGACATAGTTTTAATTGAAAATATCTATACATCTTTTCATTCCAGCCTTGCCCCACCTTGGGAAAATGTTACCATCTGTTTCCCTCCTATTTCTATCTTTTTTGCATATTTGTTCACCTGTTGCCCTGCAGCAAAGAAGCTGCCCACCCACTGTGCAAAACCTATGGTCAACTTGTGTGGGAAACTCTCTGTGGTCAGATGCTAACTCACAATCTGAACATGAGACTAGCTTCAGTTGCAGTTTCATGGGGAAAATGCTGGATATCTGCATGTATCTCTATGTCATAGCCCATGTTCACCTTGGTTTATTACTTTTTTTTAATCTCAAGATCGTCCCACATAAATCTCCCCCAAACCCATAATTTGCTCCACTCTGTTTCTGTTCCATCCCCTTTGTCAGTTTCTCTTTTGAGATAAACAGCTGGATAAACAAGGACAAACAAAATGTACCAAATTCAGATGCATCAAAAAACCAAAATTTAAACCATTTGGCATTCATAAACCAACAACAAACCATGGCTTCTAACTATAGTTTTCAGGTAGATAACAAATTACAGTTTGTTGATGGGGATGAGTTTATAAGAACACTTGCAATAAGACAGAGTTCAATAAAAACAACTGGGCTTAGTGTTACCTGGGAATTCAAATACTGTTATTTATTTATTTATTTATTTATTTATTTATTTGATCAAAGTTCACTGCAGATGGTGATTGCAGCCATGAAATAAAAAGGCGACTGATTCTTGGAAGGCAAGCAATGAGAAACCTGGGGAGCATAGTGAAAAGTAGAGACATCAAATTGCAAACAAAAATTCGCATAGTCAAAGCAATGGTATTCCCTGGGGCAATGTATGGTTGTGAGAGCTGGACCATTAGGAAAGCTGAGTGCAGAAGAATAGATGCCTTTGAGATGTGGTGTTGGAGGAGAGTTTTGAGAGTCCCCTGGACAGCGAGGAGAATAAATAGGTCAATCTTAGAAGAAATCAACCCTAACTGCTCCTTAGAAGGTCAAATTGTAAAGATGAAGGTAAAGTACTTTGGACATCAAATGAGAAGAGAAGATTCACTTGAGAAGGCCTTGATGCTGGGAAGGGTGGAGGGCAAAAGAATAAGTGGGCAGCCAAAAATGAGATGGCTAGATGGTATTGTAGACACAATGGGCACAGAGCTGAGCAAGTAGAGGAGGATGGTGGAGGACAGAAGTGCCTGGTGGACAGTGGTCCATGGGGTCGCAGAGGGTCGGAATCGACTGTGCGACTGAACAACAACTACTACTTGATACAACCAACTCAGGGCGGTGTACAAAACAAGTAGAATACAATCACCAATACAATACAATAATAGGGCAACAATTCTGTGACAGAACACCACACAGCAAACAGCAATAATAATACAAGCAATAATATAACAGTACAATCCAACAATACAATGTAGAGATATAATCCAACAATATAATATAGCAATATAACAATATAATAACAAGAAAATCCAATCCAGCAATACAAAATAACAATATGATCAGATATCATAGATACAACATCCTCTCAACTGACTGCAGCCTTCTTGGATACCTTGGAGTCGTCATTCAGCGAGGAGTCCGTGCATGAGTAGCTATCTTCACCATTACATTCCGCACAACTTGTGGTTTTTTAGTAATTTGGATAGCATGTCACCCACTGGCTAGGCAGACCATGACATGTGCCCTCTGCTTTAACCTAGCCCAAGGGATCTGACAGAGGGTGCTTTTGTGAGTTTTAGTCCTGGCCTAACATCATCGATGAGAGATGGGCAACACCGCCTAGTTAGACCGCTCAAACCCCTACGCCCCGACAAGGTTCTCACTTAGCAGTTTCATATTCAAACAATATGAAAGTCAAATAAAGCATAAGATTATGGAATTCATAGTTCTGGAAGTCATGGCCACTAGTATATGTATGTATGTATCATACAAATTTTATCTCATCTTTTTACTATATTTCCAGAGTAGTTTCCAGGCAAAGTAGTATTTATTTATTTATTTATATTTATTTATAATTCACATTTATAGCCGCCCGCTTGCCATGGCGACTCATGGCAGCTTATAAATTAATGCAACAAATAACAGTAAAATAACAATAGACAACAGAAAAAACAAACAAAATGAAATAGTCACAGTCCTCCCCACCGAACCGTAGTAATTAACATGTGAATACAAACAGAATAAACTGATGGCCACAAACACATAAAAGTGATATGTTGGAAGCACAATTAGCATGGGTTAATTTGCTTTTAAATTCATGGAGAATATACCCATGTGAGGAAAATAAAACCTCAACACCCATTCGTCTGAAGGGGAAATATTATGCTGTACAAGTCATGTGCCCAGTGGAAGAACTAACTTCCTCTTGACTAACATTCATATTGTATATGCCTACACAGTTTTATGTCCCAAAATGATTGTCATTCATGTAAGTTACAGTGGAAAAAACTGATCTCTTTTGCAAATGAACTGATTTATATCTCCTTAAGGATACATGAAAAAGAAATGTACAATGCTATTGCAGTAATTATACATCTTCATTTTTCTTATGGAAAAATCTGTTCTTAGTTTGGGGTTTTTATAATGGCATTTAATTCACCAGAAATTGTTTTGTGACTGATATTTATTTATTTATTTGGATTTCTAGTGCCACCCCCTTGCCGAAGCGACTCTGGGCGGCTCACGATCACCATAAAAACATTCAAATTTTATTTATTTATTTATTAGTTCAAATTTATATTGCCACCCACTTGCCGTGGCGACTCAGGGCGGCTTACAGACAATACATTACATTACATTACAATATGTTGGGGTGGGCACAGGGGCAGGAGCGGCAAGGTCCCCATCCTGCCCTGGCTTCTTCTTCCCCTGGCAATTGGTGTAGGCACAGGGGGAGGGGCGGCAAGGTCCTCATCCTGCCCTGGTTTCTTCCTTCCCCAAATATAAAACATCCCCCGCGACCATAAAATCACAAAAACATTTAATGTTTAAAAACCATTAAAATATCCTCCCAGCCACAATAAGTTGAAAATCTGAAACTAAAAACCTGAACGGCCTTCATATAAGCTGGGGGGGGGGGTGTCCCACCTGCAGCACCCCACTTCTGCTGTGCCAGCCAGGTTTTTAGACCTTTTCTGAAGGTCAGTAGCTCTGCCTGGATGTGCAACTCAGTTGGCAGGAGGTTCCACAGGGCCAGAGCAGATGCCGAAAAGGCCCCGATGGGACCATTAGAGAGCCCTTCCAGTCTGCTCTGGTGGGACAGGCAGATGTCCTTGGGGTAATGCAGTCTCTTAAGTACCCTGGTGCACTACCATGTAGGCTTTAAAAATAATAATCAGCACCTTTAATTGCACCTGCACACTGGTAGCCAATGTAGCTCCCTCAACAGGGGTGAGGCATGGGCATAATGCCCACACCCCATCACCAGGCAGGCAGCCACATTTTGCACCAGTTGCAGCCTCTGAATGGTCATCAATGACAGCTCCATGTTAGGGCATTTTTATGGGTATTGTAGCAAGATTCCTGCCCACTGTGTAAATATACCTTTAAGAGACTTTTAGAGCTCTAGACACAGCTGTTAGCTGTTGAGGCATAGAGTGATTACACAGCTGTGATTGCTTGGGGATGTGGCTCAGTGCTGAGCACAGCTGTGACCACTTTGAGGGTGGTTCAGCAGTAGTACAGTATAACTATGGCCCACCTGAGAGGGGCTTCTCTGAGGAGGAACTGTGACGACAACTAACTTATGAGGCAGAAGACATGCTCCTTGAAGCTCTGCTTCTACTAAGAACTATCAGGTACTCTACACTGCTGAGAAGAGCACACTGACTTGGGCAAACTGCAGTCAGTGTTTGCTGGCAGGACTGTGTGTGTGTGCTCATTGGACTTGAGCCTTCGGGATTCCAAGCTCTGACTCAACTGTGGGGCTTGAAGACAGACTGGTACCTGTGTATATAGTTCTGTGTCTATTGTCTTTCCCACCCCCAGAAGTAAACTGCACTATTCACTGAGACTGTATGTGTGTTTTTGCACCCAAACCTTCCGTTGTTGCAATAGCTAACCGCTAGTCTGTTACGTTAACACACATATGGCCAAAAATCCTTGACACCCCACATGGAGCATGTTACAGTAATCTAGCCTGGAGGTGACCAGAGCACATGTGACCGTAAGTAAGGAGTCCAGGAGCAGGCATAATTGGCAAATCACGTGAAGTTGAGCAAAAACTCTCCTGGCCATGACTGCCACTTGCTCATCGAGCAGGAGTTGTGAGTCAAGGAGGACCCCCCAAATTACACACCGGGTCTGTCTAAGGCAAAAGAGCCCCATCCAGCACCAAAGGTGGTAAGTCCCAGGATAACACAGGGTCCCTGACCCACAGCCACTCAGTCTTGCCGGGATTCAGTTGTAGCCCGTTGTCCCCCATCCAGACCCTCACAGCCTCCAGACACCTGGAAAGGACTTCAACTGCATCACTTGGATTGCCACGGGCTGAGATGTACAGTAGAGTATCATCAGTATATTGATGGTACTTCACACTGTGGGAAAGGATGATCTCCCCCAGAGGCTTCATGTAAATATTAAATAAGAGGCTGTATTAAATGTAGATCTGTATTTTGTCTCTGGACAGATGGCAGACAAATGGAAGGATGGACAAAGAAGCATACAGACAGACAGACAAGAAGGCAGTCATCCATTCAGGCATGCAGGTAGGCAGATGTACAGACAGATGGACTTACAAATGCACAGATGGGCAGACAGACAGATGAGTGGACAGCCAGCCAGATATCTGAATAGAGAGGTCGCTGGGTGGACAGAAAGATGGGTGAATGGACAGTTAGACAGAGGGATGAATGGACAGATGGAACAATTGAAGGCAGACAGGTAGATAGAATGAGAGACTGACAGACAGACAGAAAGACTGGCAGGTAAGCAGGCAGGTTGGCAGACTAAATGACAGACAGACAAAGGGAAAGACAAAAGGACAGATGGATGGGCAGAGAAACAGACAGACAAAGGATTAATAGGCAGCCAGGTATACTGGCAGACTGACTGTCCACTTCAATGCAAATGTTTCCATTGCACCATTGCATGTTTTATGATGAATTGCAGTCCCTTTTCTCCCGGGCTGTGTCAGTGCTGTGTTGTTACCAACAGTGATTGCTCACAAAAGGACAAGGCGATTGTTACGAGAAGAGTTCTGCATTTGAAGAATGGTTTGATTGGGATGGTACACATCCAATTTCTCTCAACAAGATTCAATTTTAATCAATAGAGAGAAGCTCTAGTGTAGTGATGGTAAAATCAAAAGGACAACAGAGCTGGCCATTTCAATGTGTTTTTCCCTCCCGCTTTCACTGGAGAACAGAAATACGTCATACTTGGATTTAGTGACTGTGATGATCTCAGTCTCACAGTCATGCTGTGCGTATGTGTGTGAGAGAGACACACATAGGGAGATTGCACGTACAAAAGGCAAGAGCACCATCAAATGCTGTGAAGTACAGAAAGTAGAATACTAATATTTAAAAGTTTCCAAGTTCTTGTCTTGTTAGTCTATTGCAGAGGAAAATGTTAGTCTTCAAGGTGTCACAAAACTGTATTATTTTTTCAAAAGAAAATTATGACGTTCCTCATTACTTTGCAGAAACCATGTGATCATTATGATTCCTCCCGCCACCAAAGTAACTGGGTAGGACATTACTAATGCACTGCTCTGCCTGTTACTGTACCAACAGGCCTGCAAAATATAAGAAAACATTCTTTGCTTCCCCCTAGTGACCAGTTCTGAGATTGCACATTGAAACTAATTACAGACAACAATATAAAACTTGGAGGGGGGGATCTTTTATGCCACATAGCTTGTCCAACACATTCCTAACTTCTTAACTGTTATCTTTGCTAATGGTTTAATCTAGCTACACTATTTTGTCTTCTTGTGCACTTGTGTATCATTGCTAAGATGTTTGCAAATTATGTTGCATGTTTAGGTAAACTGTGTGCCTTGTGCAGATAACACATCCCGCCTGAGTTGTTCTAAATTATCTCTGTTGTACTGGAAAGCATTTTTGGGTGACTTGGTCTTGAATGTATCATTAAGAGCCTTTAAAGCTACTGAATACCTGCTCCTGGTAAAGATAGAAACTCCTGCCAGTTTCCATCTCCACCAGTAGCATAGTTGAATAGCTTTCTACTGTTTTTTTTAGTATACTTTATGACAGGGGTTCCCAACCTATGGCCAGTGGGCCGGATCTGTCCCCCAATGCCATCCCATCTGGCCCATCGCTGCCTCCACCGCAGCCAGAAGTGAAAGCAGGTGTGTTTACATCATCTGTAAAATACACCCTCAGCTGGCATAAACGCAGAAGTGGGTGCATTTATGTCAGCTGTAAATGCACCCGCTTCTCCTTATGGGGGATGTTGTCTGGCCTGTGACGCTGTCTGGGGGCATGGTCAGGCCTGCAATGTTTTAAGTCTTTGTTGTTGTTTTCTATGATGTTTAAACCGCCCTGAGTCACCTCAGGGAGGAGGGCGGTGGATAAAAACAAATAAATAAATAAAAAGGTTGGCCACCACGCTCTACAATCTGGCCCAATGGATATACAACAGAAAAGTTAATGTGGTTGGAGCGATCCACCTAATTCTGGTACACCTGAAACCCCAAACTTAGCATCTGCAAAGAGGTAAAAATGTCGAGACCCAATGGTGTATGACTCATGTATACACCAATTCTGTTTGTAAAATATGGGTTAAATGACATTTCCATTTCCATATTGATTCATTCTTTTAGTAATTATCTATAAATGGTCAAATATTTGCTTTATCTCATAATTCAATTTCTGAAATGCCTCAAGGATTCAAATTAACTCTCTTGTAATATCTTCATTGAGAAAGAAGATTAATTACGGTATGCTTACAAGGAACCTAATTTAACTTATCAGTCCTTTAATGTTTTCAGGAATCAGTAATACATTTAAAGTTTAGGATTATAAAGGGTGATCTGGTTCCATTAACTTGGCGACTTTCAAATTTACTGATTTTTAAAATGCATTTGGAGATTCTGGAGATTGCAGCCATGAAATAAAAAGGCGACTGATTCTTGGGAGACAAGCAGTGAGAAACCTGGGGAGCATAGTGAAAAGTAGAGACATCACATTGGAAACAAAAATTTGCATAGTCAAAGCAGTGGTATTCCCGGTGGTAATGTATGGTTGTGAGAGCTGGACCATTAGGAAAGCTGGGTGCAGAAGAATTGACTCCTTTGAGATGTGGTGTTGGAGGAGAGTTTTGAGAGTCCCCTGGACAGTGAGGAGAACAAATAGGTCAATCTTAGAAGAAATCAACCCTGACTGCGCCTTAGAAGGTCAAATAATAAAGATGAAGCTAAAGTACTTTGGACATCAGATGAGAAGAGAGGATTCACTTGAGAAAGCCTTGATGCTTGGAAAGGTCGAGGGCAAAAGAGGAAGGGGCTGGCCCAAGATGAGATGGCTAGATGGTATTGTGGAGACAATGGGCACAGAGCGGAGTGAGTTGAGGGGGATGGTGGAGGACAGGAGTGCCTGGCGGACAGTGGTCCATAGGGTCGCAAAAGGTCGGAATCGACTGTGTGACTGGACAACAAAAAAAATCCCTTGCAATTCACTTTCAAATAAAATTAAAATATCAGTTACAAAGATAACAAGCATTATATATTGATATTCTTTATTATGCTTGGGGTTTTTACAAGAGCATAAAAGGAATTTATGAATGGTGGTTTTTAAAATATATATATCTATATCAGAATTATTAATGCTGCATGAATTTGTTCTCTCCGAGAAGGTATGATTTGCTAAATGATTTCTTGCTCATCTGTACACATATAGAAGCAATTGTGTTTCTTCATACTCTTGTCTATGTGGTTGTTGCTCTCACTTTCTCTTCCTTGCAAAAACTTGTATCCAGACTCAGCTTTCCCAAAATGTGTACAAACCTAGTCTCACAAGCACAACTGTCTCAAACAATCTTGGCAGCTGAGCCAAATGGTGACCTCTGCCACCCACTGTCTCCCCTGAAGAAAAAGGAAAACAACAAGAAATTGCATGTTTTCAAAGAATGAAGAAAAAAAAAACAAAGTAGGGGTGGGAGTTGTTAGGGACAGAATTTTTGGGTTTCTTGGACTACAATCCCAAATTCTTCATTATGGGTGTTCAACCTGACAGACACCTTATAGACACCTAAACGTGGCTCACCTGGGTGATAGGTCTAAGCTTGAAGGATCAGAGGCTTAGCTAGGCCTAGCTCTGCCCAAGCTTTCTGCTGAGAAAGCAAGCTTTCAGGTAGCACTGGGGTAGGAACAGGAAGCTTGGACAGAGGGTCTCAAAGGTCTAGAAGGTCTCAAAGCCTTTGATTGAACCTAATTTAGATATCTGTATCAGGTAGAACTCCCAGAATGGAAAATTGTTGATTTTGTTGTCCAAAAACTTTCAAAATCTTAATCCCTAGAAGATGCAGCTTTTGTCCTCCTAACATTTTCCAGTAGATTCACTTTTAGGTTTCACTGCCTTCTGAGTCTCAGGGCTCTGGGGCAAATCCCCATATGCTTTATGCTAGACACAACTCTTCTCACACAATATGTAGCATGTTCATCAAGCCCTATTTCCCCACTTCAGGGATGGGGAATCTTTCCCCAACCCAGATGTTTTGAATACCTATCAGCTTCATCCAACCTGGGCAACAGTAACAGATTGTATGGTTTTGACTCTAAAACATCTGTAGAATTAAAGTATCCCTGTTACACTTCATCATTGGGCTGCAACCCAGTTGGCAAGAATCACAGAAGGAGAACAGATTTCTTGGGAAAGGGGCTACAGAAGAAAAAGATGGCTCTAGCTCCCAATGATGTCACCTGCCTGATGTCCCCTTAAAAGAGAACAAACACCACTTAGCTATCTGTCTTTTGTAGTAAAAACAATACCCTTGCAGTACTTTATAAAGACAGGATTTCATCTGGCTTCAGCTTTCATATCACACCCCAGAGAAGGGTAATGATGTCTTAATGAGCAACAGCTACAACATCCACAGAATCTAGGTCAGGTGTTCTCAATCTATGGCTGGTGGGCCAGATCCAGCCCATGGCAACAAATAATCTGGCCCTTACCCTCACTCCAGCCACTGCTGCCACTGGAATTGGCCATGGACTCATTTACAGCTGCCGTAAACATGTTTATGACAGCCATATGTGGTGGTGGTGGGGACAACCAGTCTGCCCCCTCAAATGTTTGAGGGAGCGTGACCTGGCCCCCGACTTGAAAAGGTTGAGAACCCCAGATCTAGTTGGCCTTCCGTGTATGGACAGGAATGTATTAATACATGACAAGATACACAAAGAATCAGCTGCGAGGGCTGTTTCAAGAACTTCTAACCAACCAACAACAAAATACCAGCCTTTCAATAACCCCCAAATTCTCCCTTGGTCAGTCACAAAGTCAGTTCTGACCCTTTGCGACCCCATGGACTATTGCCCGTCAGGCACCTCTGTCCTCCATCATCTTCCTTAACCCAGCCAGCTCTGTACCCATTGCATCTACAATACCATCTAGCCCTCTCATTTTTTGCCACCCCCTTCTTCTTTTGCCCTCCACTTTTCTCAGCATCAAGGCTTTCTCAAGTGAATCCTCTCTTCTCATTTGATGTCCAAAGTACTTTAGCTTCATCTTTACTATTTGACCTTCTAAGGAGCAGTCAGGGTTGATTTCTTCTAAGATCGACCTATTTGTTCTCTTCACTGTCCAGGGCACTGTCAAAATCCTCCTCCAACACCACATTTCAAAGGCATTTATTCTTCTGCACACAGCTTTCCTTATTGTCCAGCTCTCACAACCATACACTACCACTGGGAACACCATTGCTTTGACTGTATATTTTAGTTTGCAAGGTTATGTCTCTACCTTGTGGACGTAGCAAATAAGAGACATTGAGTAAAACATTTACTAGTTAAACAAAACCACTGGTCTTGTGGATTTTTATTATTTTCTAGCTGCAAATGAAGAAGCAACAGAAAAAGAAGCAACACTTAATGGAAAACCACAGTAACTAGAAAAAAATAGTGCTCTCTGCAGTATTACAAGGTCACACAGACAGTAATTAACAATCAACTCATTTTCTTTCCCACAACAGACTCACTGGAGAAGGCCCTGATGCTAGGAAAGATTGAAAACAAAAGTAGAAAAGGATGGCTGAGGATGAAATGGTTAAACAGCATTGTTAGCATAGTGGGCGTGGAATGGATGTGAGCAGACTTCGGAGGATGGTGAATGACAGAAAAGCCTGGTGTGCAGTGGTCCATGAGGTAGCAAAGGGTCTGACTCACTGAGAGACTGAACAACTAGTATTAGAAAGCCATTGTGCATAATTATTTTCAAGGTATCTTCTCCCTGGCCACCAATGCCCTAGAATCTAACTGGGGTAGAGGGAACTGTAAGAGAAACAAAACAGCAGCCAGGTAAGCAATATAGTTGCTTATTTATTTATTTATTTATTTATTTATTTATTCAGATTTATATTGCTGCCCACTCGCCAAGGTGACTCAGGGCGGCTTACAGTCAAAACAGCAACAGTACAATAAAAATTATAAAATATAACCTTACAAAATACAACCAAAGCAGAACACAGACTAACTCCCCTCAGGCCGTTGTTGTTGGCCCAGAGGAGGGGACGAAACTGCATTGGTTGCTCGGTGCATTGGCACTGAAACTGCATTGGTCACGCTGGTGAGAGCGCTCTCTGGTGAGAGCGGGATGGCGGTCATCCATCTGTCCTGGCTCTTCTTGACCTCTCAGCAGCATTCAATACCATCAACCATGGTATCCTTCTGGAAAGGCTCCAAGAATTGGGGATCCAGGGCACTGTGTTGTCTTGGTTTCCCTCATTTCTGAGAGGCCCGACCCAGTCGGTGTAGTTGGAGGGCGAGGTGTCCAGCCCAAGGCCCGTTTGTTATGGGGTGCCTCAGGGCTCGGTACTCTCACCTTTCCTATTTAACATCTACATGAAACCACTGGGTGAGATCATCCGGTCCCACGGGGTGAGGTATCATTAATATGCAGATGATACCCAGTTATATATCTCGGCCCGTGGGGACCCTAGTGATGCAGTGGAAATCCTTTCCAGGTGTCTGGAGGCTGTGAGGGTCTGGATGGGGGACAATGGGCTTCAGCTGAATCCCGGCAAGACTGAGTGGCTGTGGGTCGGGGGTCCTGTGTCATCTCGGGAATTACCATCTTTGGTTCTGGATGGGGCGTAATCTGGGGGTCTTCCTGGACTCGCGACTACTGCTCGAAGAGCAGGTGGCAGTCGTGGCTAGGAGGGCTTTTGCACAATTTCGTGTGATTCGCCAGTTACGCCCACTCCTAGATCGGGACTCCTTGCTCATGATCACACACGCTCTGGTCACCTCCAGACTTGATTACTGTAATGCGCTCTACATGGGGCTGCCCTTGACGACCATTCGGAGGCTTCAACTGGTCCAGAATGCGGCTGCCCGGGTTGTGATGGGGTGTGGGTGGCCTGCACATGCCTCGCCTCTGCTTCGTGAGCTGCACTGGCTGCCGGTTTGCCTCCGGGTGCAATTCAAGGTGCTGGTTATTACCTTTAAAGTCCTACATGGTAGTGGGCCAGGATACTTAAGAGACCGCCTCACCCCAAGAACATCTGCCCATCCCACCAGAGCGGACCGGAGAGGCTCCCTAGTTGTTCCATTGGCCAGGGAGGCACATCTCTCTGGCACTAGAAGGAGGGCCTTCTCTGTGTCTGCTCTGGCCCTATGGAACCTCCTGCCTACGGAGCTACGTCTCCAGACAGAGTTGCTGCCCTTTAGGAAGAATCTAAAAACATGGCTGGCAGGACAGATATGGGGTATGGAAGGTACAATGACCCCAGCACATTGGATGATCTTCTGAGCCCCTCTCTTTTTCTACTTTTAAATTAGTAGTTGTAGCATCTGGCCTGTTTTTAATCTGTTTTAAATCTTTTTCAGATTTTAATTTTAAATTTTAAAAGTTTTAAGTTTTTTAGATGGAAGCTCCCACTTCCTAATCCTGGGCCCTATCTGCCCAGGGAAGGAAAAGACTAACGTCCTCTGGCCGGAAGGAGGAATGGATTTTAGCTGTTTGTGTTGTGTGTGTGTGTGTTGTTGTTGTTTTCCTGATTGTAAACCGCCCTGAGTCGCCACGGCGAGTGGGCGGTGGTATAAATCTAAATAAATAAATAAATAAATAAATAAATGTTCTCAGCCACTGCCAGGCCATGGAGTCTTCTCCTCAGGCCGTTGTTGTGGGCCCAGAGGAGGTGATGTTCTCAGCTTATCCTCAGTGGCGTGGCGGGGGGGGGGGGGACAGGGGGCGGCCCACCACGGGCTGCACTTTTTGGGCTATGGATGTTCTTGGACTACAATTCCCAGAAGCCCGAGTGGGCGCCGGCATCCACCAGGGAGCAGCAAATTTGACTTAAGCCCGGGGCGGCTGAAATCCACGCGACTGCTTATCCTACCATGGTGTAGGTATGTGGTGTGTAAAACAAAAATCCTTTGGGGCAGACAAACTGAACTGTGCTACAAACCGCTCTGCAGCAGAGGCAGAGGTGGTGACTACAGCAGTCACAGATTCCACCCACCCAGCCCATTTTGGAATAGAGGCCAGGCACCTAGCAGCTGACTGGCTGCCATAGTGGGGATGAGCTTAGAAAAAGAAAAAGTCCCTACAAGGACTGGAGTGGAATTTAGGAGACTACTTGGTGGCAGCTGCTGTGTTTAGAAAAACCTGTTCTGGCAAAGTTTCAGAGGGACGTGCAAACTGACACAAGCACCATGTGACCTTAATCTGATTTTTTAAAAGCCTGTTTGGAACAATGAAGATATACTCTAATACAGGGGTTGTCAACCTACAGCTGATGGGCCGGACCCAGCCCTTGGCACCATTTCATGCGGCCCTCTGCCACCCTTGCCACTACCCGAAGGGGACGCATTTGCGACAGCCATTAAAAACGCATTTACACATGCGTAAACGTGCCCGTACCTGCCGTAAATGCACCCATGGCTGTTGTAAACACATTTATGACAGCTGTAGATGGGTTTTATGGCAGCATTTATGGTGGGAGGAACCATATGACTGGCCAGATCAGATGTCTTGGGTGTGTGGTCTGGCCTGTGGCACAAAAAGTTTGGGAACCCCTGCTCTAATAGCTATGCAGCATGACACTTTGTTTTAACACTGTACATTCATGCTTGTATTACCAACCAAGGACGTGTGCTTTATTGAGCTCAGTGGTACCGGTACTTACTTCACTGAAAACAAGCTTAAGATTTTGTGCCCTTATGTACACATGTGTTTGTTTTTTTCCCTCCTGGAGTATCTTGCCTCCTGGAGACAGGAGCTACACACTCTAAAGAGCTGTCTACATTGTTTAATGAATGCTTGGCCTTGGATGAAGGATTGAAAATACATGTCAGTGTTGCTCCACTTTCCCTCCTTCCTTTGTTACACTTGTCTTGTGAACTAACTTGAGAACCGCACGAAGTGGCCTCTGAGTCACAGTCCCCCCCCCTCCAGCTCTTGTCTTTGTTTCTTTTGAAAGTACTTCTTTAGCTCCACTACACTACAGACTGAAGGACAGATTGTGTAAGGCTTTATTGATCCATTGTGAGATGAGGTTCTGGCCATCATGTTTCAGATGAAGATTGGGGAGCCTTTCTACTCACACAGGGCTTGGTGAACCTGGATGAACCATCATCTCTCAACCTAACCAAGCATTCCATGCTCTGGCCTCTCAGCGGCATTCAATACCATTGACCACAGTATCCTTCTGGGTGAACTCCGAGGGTTGGGGATACTACAGGGCATGGTGTGGTACTGGTTTTCCTCCTTCCCAAGTGGCCGAAACCAGCCGATGTGTTTGGGGAGCGAGAGGTCCAGCCTGAGGCCCCTCACATGTGGGGTGCCGCAGGGCTCGGTACTCTCACCCAGTGGTGGGCTTCAAAAATTTTTACTACCACACTGTGGGAGCACCCATGTGACTGAGGAGTTGGGGCCTATTGGCCATGTGATTGGGTGGCCATGGCCTGTGGGCAATGTGACTGCTCTTCGCTATAGAGAGATGAAAACTGAAAATCCTTCGGATGTTCACCTCCAAAGCTATTTCCCCCTTTGTCCAAGGCTTTTTTGGGGCTCTGTTTCACTCTGGAGTGTCTCCGCAGCCACTCTGGGGTGAAAAACAGAGCCCCAGAAAAACCTTGGATGAAGTGGGAAATGGAGTCAGCCCCCTCCAAAGCCATATCTCCTTTCATCCAAGGTTTTTCTGGGGCTCCGTTTCACTCCGGAGTGGCTGGGGAGGTGCTTCAGGGTGAAACGGAGCCACGGAAAAGCCTTGAACAAAGGGGGAAATGGAGCAGTTCACCTCCGAGGAGAGGAGGAGGAGGTGGGCGGGATGGGGAGGTGGGTGTGGCCAGCTGGTTTTACTACCAGTACACCCAAACCAGTCCAAACCGGCTGGAGCCCAACACTTCTCTCACACCTCCTGTTTAACATTTACATGAAGCCACTGGGTGAGATCATCCGTTCCCATGGGGTGAAGTATCATCAGTATGCAGATGATACTCAATTATATATCTCAGCCCGTGGTGATCCAAGCAATGTGGTCAAAGTCCTATCCAGATGCCTGGAGGCCATGAGGGTCTGGATGGGGGACAACAGGCTACAACTGAACCCTGGCAAGACTGAGTGGCTGTGGATAAGGGTCCCTGTGTTGTCTAAGGAATTACCAGCCAGAGATGGCCAACCTTTTCACGCTGCAGGCTGGACCACATCCCCTCAAACAGGTAAATAGGCCAGAGGCGTGGTTCCTCCCACCACTTCCGCCACTTCTGGCGGCAGCGGCGGTGATCGTGGGTGCATTCACGGTGCATCTTCAGCTGGTTTCACTACTTCCCAAAGTGACAGGAGTAAGGGCGGCACATTTTCATCTTTTTTTTTTTTGGCTTTTTCTGGCACATTGCCAACTAAGTTCAGTGCATTTTCAGTACATTTTGTGTGTGTGTTTGGCGCTTCTGGTGGCGGAGGTGGTGGCACTACCGGGGTCCTCATCGTGGGCTGGATTAGGCCCACGGGCTGTAGGTTGGCCACCTCTGCTGTAGGCCATTCATGCATTTCCATAGCTTTTTGTTGAAAAGATGGCACCAGTGGAAGCATTAGGCTCCTTCTCTTTTTCCTCTGGATGGGAAAGAAGGAGGTGGGGGGGGGGAGAGAGAAGGAGCCTAATGCTTCTAGTTAGTGACCAGAGTTGGTGGGGCTTCTTTGGCGCATACTCCAGGCTGAGGCTTAGAGGAGAAAGAGATCCCTGCAGAGGTTGGCTGGCTGTGGAACCTCCACAGGCTGTATCGGGAACTGTCACAGAGAGGTCAGATACAGACAGAGTGCATTTATATGTGCAGCATTCATAACGTCCTCAACTCCAGATTTTTGTTAGACCCACATATTTTTTGTATGTGTCTTCATTGTAGTTTGATCAGGGACTGTGAATCTTTAATGCCATTTAACTGCAGTGTCATCCTGATGAACAAAATATATACTTTTGCTGTGGCAACCATCCCTAAAATTGGCCTCTAAAGTAATTGTTGACTGTTCCTGCTAATACTTTAATTTTAGAGAAGAGGTCAAATTAGAGAGCTATGTAGCAACGGTGGGCAGAGTGCAGACTTCAGGCCCTGTGGAGCCCCCCCCCCCCACCAATTTGGCCTCTGCAAGCCCATCTTTTTCTAACCTCTCTTTTTCTGATGATTTATTTTTATATTAGACTGTACATACATGTGTTTGCCATTTCTTGGTAGTCTGTGAAGCCCTGCATGGTTCTGGGATGTAAAACTAGCCCCTTGACCTACCAAAGTTTTCCACCTTTCCTATACAGTGAGAATACAATAGATTCATTAGATACCTTTGTGATCTGCCCCAAAAGACAGAGTGACTACTTCAAGATCACACCAGTGCTCATGGAAATTGAGCGTTTATTCTCTAATTTGCACAGTGGCAAGTATTTTCTTTGTTGCCCAAAGAACACAAGGTTTAAACAATTATCGACAGAGACAAAGGATGGTAAGAAAGTCATTTTTTCCATTTAAAATAAAAGAGAACTGATTTCCAAAGTGGATTAGCGGTGGATGCCTGCTGTGTTGGAAGCTTTTTGTTTAGCGCTATTGCACTTAAACAACTCCCACCTTCCACCAAAGTCCCATCGAGAATATAACTGTTAGAATTTCTTCCAGATTATAGAAGAGTTTTTTTAAAGTACCATAGCTGTTTTATGAGGTGAATTGGTAGTAGATATCTGCTGCCATGAGAGACTATCCATTTAGAGCTAATCTAGTAAAACAAGAAAAGTGGGAGACCCAGTAGATAAAATCATTTTAAATTAGCTTGAAGGATTTCTGGACGGCTTCTTTTTGTGGTTTATGGAAGGGTTTTGATTTGTTTCTGAAAGAAGTACAGAGTCCTTAGGAAAGAAGAAGGGTTTTAAAAATAAGGACAGACAGAAACCTCAGTAGGATCTGCATCCACTGCCACTGAATGGAACCAGCCAGCACACAGGGGGTGAGATGATATGTCCCTTCAGAGTATCATGGCAATGTGGAGGTTATAATCTGGATCTTTCAAGTACTAGTCCAATACTCTAAAGTTTAAACATTGTATTATGCCTCCTCTCATAATTTATATGTGCATATGTCTAAAGACTTAACCACTTCTAGTAAGGTTTTGCTAACACATCTCTTCTTTTTGAGTAATTGATAAATATGAAATCCACAGAAATTGCTTTTTAAACAGGTATATCTGTGTCATAGGCAGATTAAGCACTACTGTGAAGGAATACAAGTCAGTTAAAAGGACAAAGCTTTAGAAAAGATTCTGCTTCTCACTTCAAGTGTCCCATTGTGACATCATGATCCCCTATAGAGTGGGACAATAAAAGATCAACTGCTGTTTTCTTTCCAATTTCTCAAACCAGTCCAATGAAAGAAAGGGAACATCCAGCAAAGAATTTATCTGCAGATTGTCCTTGCAGTAAATAATAACATTTTTTATGAAATGCTTTGGGCAAAGAAAATAACAGGTGCTAATCACTTTTTTTTAAAGCATCAGATTAGCAATCTAGAAGTTATTTGCTTTGTGTGGTAGAACAAACACAATGGAACTGATGAAGGCAATTTGTTAACACTGAGGTTCACTTTGTGTCCTATTTTATGGTGGACAGTTCTCTATCTTGGAAGTATTTTCTACTTGAAAGGCTGTCTGGTCCTGAGCTTGGAAGTAATGAGTTGGCTTGGTGTTAATCAAAAGGAGGAGGGACTTTGTCCATAAGTAAAGTTTGCCTCTTAGTAAAAATTGGGTCTGAATTGCTATCTGTCTTGCTCTTCTTTGATTCTGTGTCAGGAAGAGACATATGATGTACATATCTGAGAAATAACCCATATCTTTGCTAAGATATGAGTATTAGACAGGCCAGCTTGTTTTGTTATTTTCTGATATATTATCCTAGAATGTCATTGATTCTGCTGTGATTATATAGACCTCATTTTTGCCCTTAGCAGAACCTGATCCCCCTTCTCCTTCCTGACCACACCATACTCCTTGGCTTCTCTAACCAGCAGTGGTCTGTACCTTCAGTGTGGGGCAGAAGGTGGCCCAGAGATTCTAGGGAATTTGTAGCTGGGTACAAATCATATCAAATCTCCTTAAAAATGACAGAATGTCTTCACCTGCCTGCATGACCGGTAATTGGCATCTGTCAATATTTTGCAGATTGTGGAGTACAACCCTCTGGGCATCCCTTGCCAAGTCAATCTGCAGTCACACTGCTTCTTGCTGCATGTGAAGGAATTGCAGAAACATCTGCCATAACTCATCATCCCCGGCATCCACTGGGGGAGGGGTTCAGGGGGCTGGCCCTGCTGGCACTCCTTTAGCCTTGTCAGGTTCCTCTGACTCTCCTAGGGGGCTGGGTGACCTTGGCCTCATAGCTGCCACTGCCCTTGGTCTGGCCCCCTCCTTGATGAACAGGGTTGTCAACATGGCTGCCCCCTCCAACTGGTCTGGCCTTGGGAAGAAACTTCCCCAGCTGAGGTCTGTGGTCCAGACACTCCCTCTCTCTGCTGACCTCAACTGCAATTCCTCCACCAGTGGCAATCATTCCATGAATGATAGACAGCCAGCTTCCCTCTGCTTGGTTGAAACATGCACTCTGCCACTGGTCAGACTCTCATGACTTGGCCAGAGCTCCAAAGGGTTCTGCTAAAATGGCTTTTGGTCATCCATTCTGCTTTCTCTATTTGACTACTCAGAACAATCCGAAATGGCTACTAGCAATCTGATTTTCCACATGCTATAACCTTCAGGCAAATTGCCACTTATCATGTGACTATGCTATTTCAGAGCTGGCTGACAAATCCCACCGCTGCCACCATGTGATGATAGAGCTCTCATTTCTGCCCTCTAGCAGAGCCTGATCTCCCTTCACCTTCCTGACCACACCACACTCTTTGGCCTCTCTAACCAGCAATGGCCTGTACCTTCAGTGTGGGGCAATTCCCCTGTACTCCACTTGGCTTACAGGCTTGAGTAGGTGGGCAGGGTTGGTTGTGGTAGTATTGGCATGTGGTCAAGCTCAGCTCCTTATTCCCAAATCAATAAACACAAAGGATCTATATTTTTATAGTTTTATTAAAGCTTCATTACGAATATGGTTATAGGATAGGCAATCAGACTTTACAAACTCGTCATTTCATAGTAAGAATAATAACACTGACTTGTTTTAGGCCTAGGCTTGAGGTTTGTAAAAGTTACTCATGACCATGTTAGGGGTGAGGCTCTACATGAGGGTAAAGAGAATGACCCCCCCCTTCATAATCCCTTTTTTCCCATCTTCTTCCACGTCTGACTCCTCATGTGGGGGAATTTAACCAATTACAGATAGCTTAGTCTAAGATGCACATTCCATTCTGGACCTGTTATGTCTATGATAGCGAAGGGGAAAAATGAACATTAAAAGCTGGAGCTTTGCCCCTGACATCTGCCTCTGTACTTTTCCTCCATTATTTTATTTTCTGATGAAGAACAACAACAAAAAGAAAAGTACAGGCATGTGTATAATGCAAAGTACAGTGTCTTAAAGTACTTTGGTTAATGGCATAAAACTGAAATCAGAACTGGAAAATGAACCAAAGAAGTCATGGAAACTAGCCAAAAAATAAATGACAAGAGAAGGGAGCGAAGAATTTTGATGAGGATTTGAGACATGTATGAACAAGGAGAGGGAAAGAGATCACACTTTGTGCACAACTCTTCTCTCATCATTCAATCAAATGTAAGTGATGAGTATATACCTTGCTACATTAATCCTCTTAGTACTAAACCAGCAGTAGAGGACTTTGATGTGTAAGCTATCCAGGTTCAGTGGGTGCTCAGATGTAATGGTTGAATTCTTACTTACCAGAAGGGGGGAAACTGTTTTGAACAAATAGGTTAAGCAGCAGGCTAAAGCAATTAATTTAAAATGAATGACTATAATCTTTGAGCAATTTATCAACTGTTTTATTTCAAACCAATTTGCAGTTCCTTGAAATTCTCCCCTTCTAATATCATTTCCAATGTTTATCTAATTTCTAGGCCAATGGCAGTGTTGGGGTGGTGGTGGTGGTGGTAGGAGGCAGCTGTGTACTGGGTGGAGCAGCCACTTCATCCAAGCACCATCTTGTAGAGACAGTAAGGTATCCTAAAGGGAGCCATGAATAGCCAGCATCAATAGCTGTGAACAGATGGACTGTCAAGAGAATCCTCAAGACCCACACTGGACAGCCTGAGTGCTTTAAGGGCATAGAGATGAAGAGAAGAATGTGCCAGTCATCAGTCAGGAGATCTAGGGCTACTGGGAAGCTGTGCACATTGTCTCCCATGACAAGGTGGAAATCTGTCTGGCCCATTCCATTAGCCATAAGAAACAATCCCCCCCCCCCGCCCCATATCGTTGCCAGAAAGAGCACTTGGTTTCATCTGCCTTGGGATTGTGGACAGGAAACAAAGCAACCCCTTTGATCCCATCATCAGTCAGGGGTGTACTGGGCACCTTGGGAGGGTGGTGGACAGGAAGTGATGGGGGCACCTATTGGGGGGAGGGAGAAATCCCATACATTCCCGTTACCTCTGCCTGCCTCTGTGAGGGCCTGTATCCATGTGGGCCAGCACACCACTGCCATCAGTGGAGTGTTCACATATGTATGGATGTTTATGTTTGTGTGTTCATTATTACAATCTAGTGGTACTCAGAAATAATACAGTATTGCAAATCTTCTGCTTGCAATGCTCAACATCTCATAAATTACAAATACAAAACTTGGATTTGCATTTGAATATGATGTTTGTACACACTTCATGCTTAGATCTTTTGCTTGTTTAGTGTTTCATATCAGTTTGTAAGGGGTAGTGTTGAACTTCATTTTCATTCAGGGGCCATGAAAGGAGCCTCATTCAGGTGAGCCCTGAAAAAATCCTTTCAACCCAGAGTAATTTTTAACATGAAAACACGCACAGAGGCCAAAATCCTGTTGTTTAGCATTAGTAAATTGCACTAAAGCAGGCCCACTAATCAATGGGGACTTATTGAGTCAACTCCTCTGTATGTCCATAATTCCAATGGGTCTACTCTGATATTTATTATGCTAAAGTTAGTTACAATTAAAGAAGGCTCATTTGAATCAACAGAACTTGCAAAGAAGTTGACTCACCAAATCTCCATTGATTTAATAGTCCTAGTCTAATGCAATTTACTACACTAAAAATTTGTATTTTTGACCACTGTGATGCTTCTCTCCACTAGAGCTCATTTGACAGCATTCCTATATAGCTACACTGTGCAGAGGAAAAATAGCAATTGTTAGCATGCTACTCTTTACTGGTCCTTCGAACCAGAGTAAACTGATAAGCCTTATGAGAAGTTAAGGTTTCACAGAAGTTGGCTTGAGACAGGGAACATCTGACTGTTCTTTATGATGGCATGCCATGGTGTTTAATATTTTGGGTCACCCATGGAGTGGTATTTTTGTATCTTACAACATTCAGGAGCTAATATGTGGTGGTATTTACTATGTGGTACTATCTTACAAGAGTAATTAATATTAAGAGTTAACAACAGAATCCTACTGGTGTTTCCATAAGGTCTGTGTAACTTGCCACAGCCAAATGAAGCTAATTGATGGGGTGCTGGGTCACATCTCAGCTATGTGCATGGCCATATGCTATTTATACAGAGGCGTAGCTACCGCCGTATCAGCCGTATCAATTATACGGGGCCCCCGGGCTACGGGAGCCCCCAACGGCAAAAAAATAAAAATAAAAATTTGGAGCAAAAATTTACTGCGCATGCGTAGAAACTCAATCTGACGCATTGCACATGCGTCAGATTGAGTTTCTGCGCATGCGCACTTTATTGGAGCCATTTTTGGCTCCAATTTTAAAAAATAAAATTTCGGAGTCGGAGCCGCAGCTTCTCGGAGCGGCTCCGATGGTGGCCCTGAGAGGAGGGCACCTCCCCTGGGGCCGCCCAGCTCCCACGGGCAGGTTGAGGCCTGCCCGGGCTGTCCGCTGCTGCCGAACCCCCCATGGCCTGGGGACGCCTGGCAGAGTGCGCCACCGCCTCCTCCGGAGGATGCGCTGCTGCCCGTCCTTCATCCGCAGCGGGTCCGGAGAAGCTCAGCCCACTCGCAAGCAGCGGCAGCGGGCGGGGAAGGCGGGAGTGCGCCCGGCGGGTCGGGAGCGCGCACCTTGCCCCCTCCCCCGGCCGCCTGCCGGGCTCTCCGCCTTCTTCCCTGCCCGCTCACGCGCCTCCTGCCTTCCGGGAGCGTGGCTGCCTCGGAGCCCGGCGCCATCGGAGGGCACCGCGGTCGGGCTCGGCGGGGCGGGAAGGCGCGCCTCGGAGCCCGGGGCAGAGAGCGAGGATGGAGCCGGGAGGGTAAGTGAGGGTTTTGTGTTTCGGGTGGGTGGGTGGTTTATGTGTGTGTTGGGTGGATTTTTATTTTATTTCTTTATTTATTTTAATTATTTAAGTTATTTATGGGTTTGTGTTGTGGTTGTTTGGGTGGGTGGGTGGGTTGAGGTGTGTGTGTTTGTTTGTTTATTTTAATTCTATTCTATTTTATTTATTTATTTTATTTTTGGCCCCGCCCACGATGTCATGACGTCATGACGTTGGCTCCCCCCACGATGTCATGATGTCATGATGTCATGACGTTAGTTCCGCCCCGCATATAAAGGGCCCCCAAACAATTTTTATACGGGGCCCTGCCAAGGTAAGCTACGCTTCTGTATTTATACAACAAAGATAATACCCTGGCATCTAGTCAGTTAGTTGCAGTTGGTCACAGCAAGTTGCACATACACCATATGTGGAAAACAGAAAGACTCCGGCCAGCAATGTGTGAAATTGGAACACTGTTACTATTCAGCTCACAAAATAATTCCCTATTCACATATGCCCTAAACATCCCTCTTTGGAGTGGATGAGTCTTTTGACCCAAAACCTACTCTGCAAGAGTAATTTGTCAAGTGAAATGTTTACATGTTATTTTAGAAAATAATTTAATTTCAATCTGCTCTTGATAGCATATTGTCTGTGAAGAATAAATGAACAAAACAGTTTACCATTCCCTCTCGTCCCCGTTCATGATTTAGTGTTCTCTCAAACCTTCTGTCTGATCTTGTGAATAAGCTAATAAATATATACACTGAAGGTCTAGGTCTAGAGAATATCAGATGTACCAGTGATGGAAACTTAATGAGGCACATTCTGTAAGTGTATTAACAGTCGGGCCAAAGTGTGATGACAAAACAAGAAAAATGTAATGTTTAATTACAACAAAGTTGAATCTATGTTAGTGAAAGGCAAACGTTCTTATCCTTCACTAATTACACCCTTCTGTTAATGCAATCTACTGCCTCTAGTTTCAATGTCTGGTACAGAACTGGTACCTGAGCATAGGCATGGGTTCACCTTTAGGTCAATAAATCACATAATTGCTGTCTTCTAATTCATCTTTTCTAAGAAGAAAATGTATTTTTTTGGGGGGGGGGAATATAATGGGGAACAGCTAGAAGAAAAGAAGATGGCACAACTCAGTGTCTTGTGCCTGGAGCCTTTCCAGCTGTTAGAGTGACATTGATCTTGCTTCAGAGTGTGTAGACCAGTGTATCCCAACCTTTGGTTTTTGGGCTTTAATTCCCAGAAGCCTATCTCATTTCCCAAATGCACTGATCACCCAATGTACTGACCTAGGCTTATGGGAATTGAAGTCCAAAAACCAAAGTTTGGGAAACACTAGTGTAGACCTTCCTTTCTTGAATCACAAAGCTACCTTGTGGCCAAAACACTGGAATTACATAATGTCTGAAATCCTGTTCGTAGCATAGTCCCAAAATTAAATTTTGGTTCATTCCTCAGACCTAAGCAAACTGTTGCTGTCACAGTTCTCAGGGGTATACACAGGTACACATCAAATCATTGTGCACATAGGTCCCTGACTTGATTTGCCCTTGTTTGACAAATGAAAAAACCTGCAAAATGTCCTCATTGTCCCTGTACAGTAGACAGTCCTTTAGTTGCTTTTGGAGAAAAATCTGTCTTTTTGCAAGTGTTTTTTTTATAATTATGTAAAATGCACAGTACTGTATTTGAAAGTGCTTTAGCTAATGCCTTATTGTGTAGACTAGTAACACCAGTAGCACTGGATAAGTTGCTTATGTCCTCATGATTAAACAGACTGTATTCTCGAGTTTCATGTGTGTATGTATGCATGCTTAGCTTCACAATGGGAAAAAAGATCTTCATCTTACATGGAGACAGGAGTATTACACAATTTTTGTGTGCAAATTGTAAAATTCATGATGGGAGGAAAATACACATTAGACGTGTCAGTCTCATGCTGGTACTTTGACCTCAGAATGCTTGCAGTGCTGTATTATCATGCCAGCCTAGATTCATGTAAAATCTTCGGAACAACCCTGACAGGATGAAGTCACTGGTAATGAAATAAGGTTGGGTGATAATGAGTCTATGCATTCTTTCTTGCTTATTTGTATAATTAAGGACCTATAAGATATGTTCTTCATTTCTAAAATATAGTACAGTATTTCCAATTCTCTGGCACACTATTCATTATCTTTTAAAAATGGATCTTGGATCAGTTTAAATCCGAGTGGATAGATCAGTTTATTTCTAGCCCATTTCATGTATATTGAATCATAATCCATTCAATCCTATTTGCTGGTTTATTTATTTTTTAATCTGCACAGAGTTCATATCTGGATTTATGCTTTCCTTCTAAGCAAGGTTTTTAGTACACTTTTCCCCATAATTTGGGTTGTACATTTTTTTAAGCTGAAGGTTGAATTGCAAAACCTGTAGTGGACAATCTTAAGGATAGCTTACAAGATATTAAAAACTCTTTGTAATAGAAAATTAGACATAAATAATAAGCACACTAAATAAATTATACATAGCAACAATAAAACAAAAATTATCCCCCCCACCCAATTATTTTTTTAAAAAGCCTATATTTCAGGGTTTCCCTTCTGATTTAAAGACAAAGCTGTTGGTGGCTATTCTGACGTTTAACTTGCTGGTAGGTTGCAAACTTTCTAATAATGTGATTTTAGGAATTCACCACAATCGAGAGTCTGTCTGCAGAACTGAGATAACTGCTTCAAATCAGTACCCTATCTCCTGGCAATAGAGAAGCTCAGAAGATTAGCATCACAGTTCTGGTTAGCACAATCTAAGCCCTGAAAGTATGGTTCACTTAGATCAGTGTATCCCAAATGCTGGTGTTTGGACTTCAGTTCCCAGAAGCCTAAGCCAGTATATTGACTGATCAGTGCTTTGGGGAATTGACTTAAGCTTCTGGGAATTGAAGTCCAAACACCAGCATTTGTGAAACACTGACTTAGATGATGAATGGAAGCAAGAAAAATGGGAGGAAGCGTTTAAGCTAAATAGAAACAGTGTTCTCACCAAGATCTTCTACAACACAGAACATCAAGCTCTCAATTGCCATAGCAAATCCAATAGATAAAAAGCAGATGTGAAATCAGCCGTGGTGGTGACACTGAGGGATAAAGTACAAAGCTTTTTTAGGCAGTCTTTCTTGAGGTAAATCCAACTGACTTGAGACCAACCCAAACAATAATTGAATACAGATTTGCCAGTTGAAATCAGAATTATTGTTTCTTTGTGCCTTATGAAAAGTACTGCTAAAATATTGTTCAAATGATAAGAATCTGTGATGTGGAATGACCAGTTCCCACACCAAACATGATCTCGATTCAGGAGTAAAGGCTGAACATGTGCGGTTCTGAGTCTGTGGAAAATCAGGTAAACCCTATTCACATATCTCTGCCCCAACTAGAAGTGGACCGAAGGTCTGTCTGAATTCTGTGGGAGGGGCCAGATGGGCTTACCTGCATCACCAACAGGGCCTACTGGAGTGACAAGGAGGGGCTTGAATACAAACCCTGTGTTCGGTGTAAACAACTTCACTACTTGTATGTTGTTGTTGTTCAGTCTCACAGCCGAGTCCAACCTTTTGCAACCCCACAGAGCACCACATGCCAGGCTCCTCTATCCTTTGCCATCTTCCGCACCCTGGCCAGATCTACGCCCATCGCATCAACGATTACATCCATCCACCTCATCATCTGCTGCCACATTCTCCTTTTACCATCAATCTAAATCAGTGTTTCCCAACCTTTGGTTTTTGGACTTCAATTCCTAGAGGCCTAAGTCAATTCCCCAAAGCACTGATCAGCCAATGTACTGATTTAGGCTTCTGGAAATTGAAGTCACTTTGTGGGACGTGGGTCCCACGTTGGTGACCACTGTACTAAATGCTTTAAGTATAACATGCATTTGGACTTCTAGGAATTGACGTCCACCAGTGTTCTGCAGAGCATAGTTTGGGAAACGCTGGACTAAATCATAGATACACACACCCTCCAAACTTCTACAATAATTTGAGGTTGCAGTATAAACTTCCTACCAGTAATAGCACAGAGAATGCTGTTTCAGCTGGTCATGCAGCATTCGAGACACACTCATGCACTCCTCTAATTTTCCATCACTTTTTCTAACTAAAATACGTGTCTATTGTCTACTTTGACTTTGTAACAAATACAGAAGTGGAGAGCTTCACAAAGCTAATTCAGATTAAGCCAGAAGATTTTTCAAGAAGGGTAGCCAAGGATGGGTGAATCTCACAACAGAGAATACTTCATGTTTTAAATCACCACCTCTTCTAAAGGAAGAAAAAAATTGCTGTGTTGGTAGAGTTCAAGAAAACAGGTAAGTAGCTCCTGGGGTGTTAGTTACAGTTACTATTGCAACAAATAGCTCACCATGCTACTTCTGATCAGGCATATGGTATGCAGGTATATGATGCCAAATCTTTTATAAGAGGATTGCCAGGGAAATAACTAACTTGGAGAATCCAGCTAAAGGAAAAGAAGTTTCAATTCATATTGAGATGGCAGCTGTACCATACAGTAATTGGAAAGTTTACTGCAGTGACCAAAGATTGCTCAAGTTTGCCCCCCCCCCCTTCATTCTGCTAAATAGGAAGCATGATGAGATGCTACTGCTGCCTTTTAGAAAAGTCTACAGCCTCAAGCACCAGGGTGCAATAAGGTCCAGAATGGATCAGCCACTTGGATCCATTTGGGTCTAGGCTTGGGATATCAAAATAGGACACAATAGTGTTATTTGATATGTTTAAAATACTTCACACTATATGGAGACTGTTAGTAGTTCCATTAAAGGGCCTGCTGTGATTTCATGAGGCAAAAGAGACCTCATGTGACCTTGGCCCAAGCCTCTCCTTTCTAAATCTTCCAAAGGGACTGGGATTCCAGTCTCCATAGAATCCACTCCTAGGTCCAGCACTGCTGCTAAAACAATTGGCTGATCACAGCAGTTGTAGTGGCTTCCCACTATCACAGTACTTCCCCTATGCAACAGGAGGTCAAGGACCAGTTTTACAACAGTGGCTGGTATCCTGCTCAATATTTCCACCGCTACAGAACTCCCATTGTAGATGTGAAGGAGTGCTGATCACATGTGAGTGTTAGGAACAAATTTACTCACAAGTATGTCTTCTTGCCCATCAGTAGTTGTCTCCTGCTTCTGAGCTGCTGCCTCTCTAGCTAAGCACCCTAAGATACTAGATTAGTGTAGATAAGGTAGCAAATAGCCAAGTAAACACTCCACGCATCTTCAGGTATTTTAAAAGTAAATTGTAATCAGAGTAAGAAGAAAGTTTAACATAAGTTCAGAAAGCACATCACAATAAAGAAAGCTTCTATAATTGAGGAAGCCCAAGGGCCCCCCTTCTGACTTGAGCAACTACATGTTTGCAGTTCACCCTTAGCTCAAAGCATTGGATCAAGAGAGTGTCTTGTCTCCTCCCTCTGGGTTTTATTGCCTCCCTCAGGGTCCACCTCCTTGCCATTCCCTAAAGGAATCCAGCCAATGATTTTGAGTTGCCATGGTGAGCAGGCTACAATATAAGTCTAAATAAATAAATAAATAAATAGATCATACAGTGTAACATGTCCATCTAAAATTAGGTTTTATTTCTTCCTACCCACGCCAGCATGTTTACACATTCCAATCTCTCTAAGGTATGTGCTAAAGGGTCTCCCAATCATGGACATCTCCATCTTGGATGACGCTAAAACCAGGGCACAAATCCTCCCCTGACAGTGACTAGACATGGAACGGACCATTTTTCAAATTGCTATGAAAGCTTCTACATTTTAAATTCCATGTGACCAATTATTAAACAGGACACTGGGGGAAGGCTATGATAAAAATATAACAGGACCCTAACATTACTCCTTAATTTTAGAACTATTTGGTTCATTGGCAGTAAGGATGGGATGTGGCATTATAATTCAGATCTAGCCTTGGTCTACCTACCACACAATTGTTTTTTGTGAGTGTTATATTACAGGGCAGGTGTGTAAATTCTAAGCATATGCTCTTGTTGAGTTTTGTTTTCAGTCTCCTGTAACTGAGGATGGATCTGAGGATGGATCTGTATGGCTCTAAGGATCATAAGTTTGGGAGAGTGCAGAGTTAGAAAGATTTTTGTCTGAAGCATTGACATGTGGGCAGTCTGTGATTATACTCACCTGGACAAAGTAAGGCAACATAGTGGAATAGCTGGTGTGATCCTCTTCTCTATCCCAATTTTCTTTATAGGTAGCAGGTCAGATAATGTTTGGAAGGGCTAACGATTTTTCCCTGGCAGTGCAGCTGTTGGTACTAAGGTCTGTGTCACAAAAAGTCTCATGTGTAGCAATGCTGGTGTTCCACACCTTGTCTTGTTCCTAAAGGAACAGGCAGCCCAAAATCAGTACACCAAACAAAAAGAGGAGAGAGAACAGACAACTGAAGAGAGAGCAAATTATGTATGCATGCCCCAGCGCGCACACACACACAGTACTCTTTTGCCATTTGCCTTTGGTTTTGTCCTCCTGGCTGAAGACCCAAAAAAGCATAGCAACTTCTTGAGACTTCAGCCAGTGCCCTGAGACCTACTGTCCCTGCAACCAAATACAGAACCCCATGGAATGATGAGAGGGGGACACTTGACTAACAATTATGTTTCTTTTCCCACAGTTATGCCATTTTAGATGGTTTTCTAGCAGCTTTCAGGATTCTAGGTCCAGTAGTTAATTCAGTGTTATGTAAGTCTGCCAATTCTCTTTTCAAATTAAGAGATCTTTTAACTCTTCAAGAAATCCAAATCTCCTGTAAGAGAAGGAGCTACTTTTAGCATGTGCCAAGAAATCCCATGTTGCAGGTATTTTTAAAAGGCATTTCTCACAACACTATGCATTGAACCTTTGCATGTAGAATACAATTTCTTAATTTACTTAGGCACATTTGTGCATAATACTCAGTGTTGTACAGTGGATAGAGTGACAGACTAAGATTCAGGAGGCCTGAGTTCAAATCTCCATTCAGCCACTGAAGTTCATTGGGAGTGTTGAACTGGTAAAACCACTCCTTAAGTATCTCACTTACCTGGAGGCACATTATAACAATATACCTGAGTGAACACATTATACTGCTTTAACAGAATTATTTTCCATGCAAATATTGATTAATGGTGTGCACTTTCAAACTATCTCATCTGAATAGTTTTTGTAGTAATTATTGATTGCCATATAGAATCATTTTCAAAAAAATTAAAAAGTGATCTGTTTGGAAATGAAAGCATGGCTGTTTATTTTTCATACCAGTATGCACAGAGGTAGGTATGTGGATATATTAAACTCAACTGCAATGAAGTGGGTTTAAATTTTAGGGTCTCCTCCACCCCCAAACCAGGCAATAGTGGTATGATTTAGCCAAAGGAGGATTTTGGGACATGTGGGTGGTGACAGCTGTAGGCAACACGGATCATTTGAAAAGCTGAGAAAGTAGCCATAAACTGCTTCACTATACACATATAATCCTGGTAACTCCCACCACCACTAACTCCAACTTGGATAGCATATATTGGTTGCATGTTTTTGCATGTTTACAGGAAATCAAGATTATGGCCAGGTTTCAAGTCATTATAAAATATAAGAAAATTTAGGATTCCTTTCTTTCTTGTTTTTCTCTTCAATATTGAGCTAGGAGCTAAAAGGATGTCTCTTATGTATTTTCTTAAAACCAAGACTACATGTGATTAGTTGGCCTAAAGGAAGTACACAACAATGTGATCCTCCATGACTCACCAGTAAAATTCAAAACTCCTCCTATCTGGTATCCTGATTAAGATGTCAAATCCCATCATGTTCAATCAACATGGTGTTTGGGGTTGATGGAAGTTGCAGTCTGAGACATCTGTTGGGGGATGCTGTGTGCTTCTGTGTGGCCTATTTCATGCAATGCCTTGAAAGGTCAATGCATAAACATTACTTTTGACTCAATACATTGCAGAGATGCTGTTTCAAAACACCAGTGTATTCTAATAGCAGTATGTGCTATATGGTATAAATCAGCACCTGCAAAAAAAGTGAATGTAGCTCTTAATGAATCATGCAAGATTATTACTGGCTGCCTGAAACCCGCCCTCACTGAAAAGGACTATTATCTGGCTGGCATTGCCCCTCCAGATGTACATTGAAAGGTACTAGAAAATAATGAATAAAATAAAGCAATAGAGCACAAAATCCCACCCATTTAATGGACACAAACCACCTATATGTTGGCTAAAATTGAGGAAAAGTTTCAGCAAAATGGCTATCTGGCCCCTGAAGCTGTCTGAGGGAGCGTGACCCAGCCCCGCCTTTAAAAGGTTGAGAATTCCTGCTCTAATTGTTAAACAAGAAGAGGCCAGACTAAACCTATGGTGCGCAAAAACAAAACATGCAGTTGAATGGATGAAGGCAAAAAAAAAAGTCTCCCAATAGGAGAAGATCTTGGCTCAAGCAACTGGAAATCACTTAACAGACTTTGAAGCAAACTAGGGAGATCAAAGAAACAGCAAGTAAAATGGGGATCTTGGATACAAGACAAATTTTCTATGAATGTGGAGAAATTAAATCAATGCAGCATTTATGTGTATGCAATTCCTGCCCCACCACATGAACAAAATAAGATCTAGTGAATGACTAAGACATTATTATTGAAGTAGTCAAGATAGTCTAATGTTTTTCAATATTTCAATATGTTTTTAATTTTACCTATATTTCATATCCTTCTTCTGATTCCAAATATTGGCCATCATCATGGTGATGAGCCATGAAGATTGTCCTGCGAATATAATGCAGTGGTCTTCCATTTGCCTTCTGCATTGCAGCATGAGAACCTTACCACTGATTCAGTTCCATGAGTCACTTTCTGGTCCTGAGCCCTTTTGGCACACAAAGTCCTCCTCAACCCCAAGCCAGTATGAATTGACTGGCCATTTCTCATTCTTTTATACAGAGGCTGCCATGGAGTGGGTGATGCAGGTTACTTTCAGAACATAGGGCGGGAGAGGTTGCTCCCTGATTCCCAACATCTGATGGTTGAGGTGGACAGCCTCAAAACCTGGATGGGAGGGGCCAGCAGAATTTCTGCTACCGGTTCTGGCGAACTGTGGTGAACCTGCTGAATCCCACCACTGTGTGTGTGTGTGTGTGTGTGTGTGTGTGTGTGTGTGTGTGTGTGTGTGTGTGTGTGTGTGTGTGTGTGTGTGTGTGTGTAATTTCTGCTACAGTTCTGGTGAACTGGGGTGAACCTGCTGAATTTGACCACTCTCTCTCTCTCTCTGTGTGTGTTTTCACACACCAGGAGTTCTCAACCTTTTAAGAATAGCCCGGGAAGATAAATTTTGGAGAACTTGGAAAAAATTTGTTGAGTATGTAATAGTGAAAAATCAAGGGTTTAAACCTGTACCGGATCAAGCTTGTTTTTGGGAAAACTGAACTGCTGTATTCCTGGACATTGTATATAGCACTTGGGTGTAATTCTTTTCATTTTTTATATTATGCTAACTATCTATATAACAGTAAGTTGGTTTAAACAAGTGTACTAAGCAAGAGATTTGATTATGTTTTTTTCGTGTATTATGTACTTATTTTTATGTTATTGTTGTCTTATTCTTTGTATTGTGTGAAAATTATAAAAAAAATTTTTTAAAAAAAGGAGTTCTCAACCTTTTAAAGGCGGGGACCAGGTCACGCTTCCTCAGACAGCTTTGGGGGCCGGATGGCCGTTTTGCCCTTCCTCTACCACAAGGCACTTCCTTTGGTGGAGGCGGTGGTGGGAGCACATGAAATGGCACTGTGGGCCGCATCTGGCCCACGGGCCTCAGGTCCACAGCTTGATTCATGCGAGCAAGTGCTGGCCGCTGTGAGGCGCTCCCGAGTCCAGAGCAGCGGCGGCCCGGATGTAGGCGCCTCCGCCGCCGCCACCGCAGCCGCCGCAGCAGCAAGCAGGACCAGGAGTGGAGTGGCTGCTCCCCTCGCCTTCCTCCTTAGCCTTCCTCCTCCTCCTCCTCCTCCTGCTGCTGCTGTCAAGGAACGCGGCGCGCGGGAACATGGCGCTCGGAGGGATGCCACGGAGGAGGCAGCAGGGGAGCTAGAAAACGCAGGTAGGGCAGCAAGAGCCGCGGGAGGGAGGGAGGGAGGGAGGGCGAGGATGGCTGGCCCAGCTGAGCGGAGGCGCGTCCGGCAGCCTCCACCTGGCGAAGGGCGAGCCGTGGGTGGCCCGTGCCTTTTGTCAGGGAAGGGGGCGCCCGCCGGTGGGTGTGGAAGGAGGAGGCGTGTGTGCGTGCGCGCTGGAGACAACGGTGGGGAGGCGAGGTGGGTCCACTTTTGGACTGCTCCCCCCCCTCACTCACTACCTGCCCAGACCCCACCCCTCCCCGCGTTTGCAAGGAAAGGGAGGCATCTTCACGCTCTCCCACGCATTTTTTTTTTTTTGGGGGGGAGACTCCCGCGTCTGTGTGGGGCCGGGGTGGTGGGGACGGCAAACAGGCACAGGCAGAGTGGTCGGGGTGTGTCTGACTGTCTATGTGTCAGCGGCGTGGTCCAAAGACATAGCAGTGGGCACTCATATGCTGCCCCCATAGCGCTTAGCGCGTTCTCTGGGAGGTTCACTTCAGCTTAAAGGGAATTAGCCCGTTTGCCCTATCAACATGCTGGGGCCTCAGTTTATTACCGTCCTCGGAAGGATGGAATGGCTGAGTCCGCCTGGAGTCTCCGGTCAGGCTCGAACTCGCAACGTTCGGGCTGCAGTACAGCACTTTAAATCCTGCGCCACCAGGGCTCTGTAAGTTTTGCAAATAGTGCTATATAAGGCAGACTAGCCTTGTGCATTTGGGATGGTGCTGCATCTGTAGGTTGCAGCTGCATGAGACGTGTGTGTGTGTGTGTGTGAGTGTGAGTGTGAGAGTGAGAGAGAGAGAGAGAGAGAGAGAGAGAGAGGAAGACTCTGTGTGTGGGTGAGTATGGGTGATTCCAAAAGGGGAAGTTTCTCTCTCTCTCTGTGTGTGTGTGTGAGAGAGAGAGAGAGAGAGAGAGAGCCTCTCACACTAGGTCAGGCAAAAGGAACTGCAGAATGAATTCACCCAAAGGTGCCTTCATTTTGTCAATTTCACATCTGGCCTAGACATGGAAGAACTACTGACTAATCAGCTAATAAAGAATTGCTCACAACACCCCTAGTAGACGAGGTGGGATGGGCAGTTTGGAATTTAAAGAACTGACATGCCGACCCTAGTGGGGAACATGGGGAGTCTGAAGTTCTGCATGGCATGAACTCTAGGGCGTTTGTCTTTTGGGCAAGGACCGTTTGGTTGGTGATGCTAAGGGTGGGGAGGGATTCAAGCACCATCTCCCCAAATCTAAAGAAACCATGTTCTGTTTTAAGCCAGTTTGATGAAGAAATTCAGCTACCTGGAATTGCTCTGTTTAAGTTCAATTTCTTTCTTTCTTTCTTTCTTTCTTTTAATGATGCCTGAAGGATGCAAAAAAGAGGGAAAATATTTGAACCTGACTCTAAGGTTCGATGCGCATCTCTGTTTCATAGCCGAAGAGACAGCGCTGTCCGCTTTTGCAGACATTTCCGTGGTCATATGGCAGGTGTGACTAGACTCCGGCACAGATGTGAGCTCATTTCATCCTGCAGTATTCGGGTATCGAACTGCTGCCCTGCCACCTTCCAGTCAACGTCATAGCCACTTGAGGCACTGAAGTCCCTCAGTCACATAAGTACTGTAATCTTAACTAGGGCTGTAGCCAGGGGGCAGCCAGGGTGGGCATTGCCCACCCTGAGCTAGTAGTTTGCCCACCCTCAAACTCCCAGCTGCTTATATATATGACATACTGTATATATAAGACATTGTTGCCCACCCTGAAAAAATATTCACCCACCCACATCTAGAATTCTGGCTACAGCCCTGCTGTTAAGTTTTCCTTGGACAGAAAAGTAATTTCAAACAAGGAGAAAAGTGTTTTGTGTTTTGACTCTGGACCTTTGCACAAAAGAAGATAATATCTTACCAAGTAGTATACCTATTGTACATACATGGGTTTAGAGCACCATTCTGCAGCTGTTTATTCTAGAGGAAAACCCAATGTATTCAGTAGTGCTTACTTCCAAGTATGTGTGTATAGGATTGAAACCTTAATCAAAACTAGGTTGTTTTCCAGCCTTATAAAGAAACTACATTACTTTTCATTAATGCAGATTTAGAAAATGCAATTGCAAGTAAAATCTGATAAACTTCAGGCACATCTTTAAAGCTAACATTTCTTTAGGAGTCAAATATTGCATTGGCGCTTAATCTAAGAATAGACTAGCACTTTGGGAAAGAGACAATATAGGCATTAGGCAGGAAATCTTGGAGACTTGCCAATGAAATCAATAGAAGATAACACCAAGTCTCTTTGGTTATGCTGAGTTATAATAAAAATTAGGCTTCCAGCCTTAATGGAGCATTCAAATTTCTGTGAATGGTTCTATTAAAAATCTAAAATGTTTGCTATTTCCTTTGTTTTGGTCCTCATGCACTGTGCAGTATACAGTATTGAAATCCCAGCCTGTGATGCTTTGGATTTTTTTTAAAAAAAGAGCTCTCTTTTTTTTAAAGAAAGAGAACATTTAGGATACTTCTAAATAATTTATTCCCTGAGTCAGCTGGTGCCAAATGGACACCAGCTACACTACAACTGACCTTGTGGCATAAGGAAAGTGTAACTGCCTTGTTGTGGTTTAGGAAAGACATTAGATGGCAATGTAGGTTAATGTCATAAGGAAAGAGTTGATTGCAAAAAAGTAACAAGAAGGTCTCAACTTAGTTTGGCCATGCACTTGAAGCATCACTGAGTGGTTGGATTAGGTAATCTTACAAATTTCCCACAATTCTCCTGATTTAACATCACATTGTGGATATTTTAAAAGTTTTAACATAGGTGATGTCCTTACTTGCTTCTTCTTTCATGTCCCGATGAAACCCTGGACTGCCAAAATGAAGCCACTTTCTTATCTTTGTCGTTGGCCAAACCTAAGTTGTCATCGGTGCAAGTTTCTGGCAGTAATCAGCAGACCAGTAAATGAGCTGGATTCTGCATCTCTTCACATTCACACATCGGGTTGGTGTCTGCCAGCAGCCCCTACTTGAGCATGTTGGTCTTACATTTAGGCACTCCAATCCTCAACCTATTCAGAGTCCTCCAAGTGATGTAGGGGAGGTTGAGTTCCTCAGCTTTATCCTCCTTGAATGCAGTGGCTCAAGTAGCTAAGACTCTGACTAGGAGGCGGAAGGTCAGCAGTTCGATTCCCGAGTACTGCAGGACGGAATGAGCTCCCATCTTTGTCGCAGCTACTGCCAACCTAGCAGTTCGAAAGCAAGAAATTGCAAGTAGATAAATAGGGACCACTTCGGTGGGAAGGTAACAGCATTCCGTGCTCTAGTCATGCCTGCCACATGACCATGGAAACGTCTGCAGAAGCAGACAGCGCTGGCTCTTTGGCTTTGAAACAGAGATGAACACTGAGCCCTAGAGTCGGATACGACTGGCTTTCGAGCAAGGGAAACCTTTACCTTTAGTACTGTGATAGCAGACTGTTACAGAAAATATAGCACTGAATACAATCCATAAAATAGATGTCTGCCAAAACAAAAAAATCTCCACAATGTTGCGAAGTAACATCAAGCAAATTTGCCTCCTTGATAATGGACACTGTAGCAGAGTTCACTTGAAATGGTTGTATTGGTCATCCCTGCCCCATTTCCATAGTTTTTTATTAGGTTTTCTGTGCCTTTCAGTGGTTCCCACTGTGGGACTTCACACGCCCCTCAGCGGGGCCTCAAGTCCCAGAAGCCTAAGTCAGTACATTGGCTGATCATTGCTTTGGGGAATTGACTTAGGCTTCTGGGAATTGAAGTCCAAAAACAAAGGTTGAGAAACACTGCTCTAGATCATGGCTGCAAATCAGCTGGTGCCTTAATTGTCAGCATTCAGTCTCCTTCCTTCACATTGGAATTCTGCAGATTTGCTTCTACACAGAATTTGCACATTTTTTTTAACAAACTGGCAATTCCTAAAAGTGTATTTCTATCTTCCTCCCAAATTTACTTTTGCACACTTCTAAGAGAATACAAGGATGGGGAAATTTTGGCTCTCCAGATGTTTTGTACTGTATCTCCAATAATGTTTTGCCATTTGTCTTCTGGGCTGAGGCTGTTGGGAGATGCGGTGGCTCAGTTGTTAAGAAACTCACCTTGTTAGCTGGAAGGGCGCCGAGTCGGCAGTTTAAGACCCAGGTGCTGCTTGACGGTTTGAGTGCCCGTTTCTGTCCCAGCTCCTGCCAACCTAGCAGTTCAAAAGCTAGAAATTGCAAGTAGATAAATAGGGACCACTTCGGTGGAAATGATCTCGGGGACATGAAAGGAGCCTCATTGTAGGCGTCACCTAAATGGGGTTCCTCCAGCAAAAATCCTTTCAATCCAGAGTAATTTCTGACATCATCATCATCATCATCATCATTGATTTCCTCATTTTTGCAAATGTCAGATGCAAAAAAGAGAAGGTGATTCTTTTTATTAAACTACTAAAATGTCCAAATAATCAGCAAGTTTTCATGAATAAAATCAACTTCTTGCCAATGTTGTTGTTCTTGTAACAACATTGGCAAGTCTTTGCCTGAAGAGCTAGGTAGAAAATTCTAACCATGTTGACAGAATATGGGGCTTGAGACCATGCCCTTCTCCCCAGGGTTTACAGACATTTGAACTCACCTCAAGCAGACCAGGCATAGACATATGCCATGTCTTTTTGGACTCTGTACAATTTTTCCTGCACTATCCATGGAATGTTGGTGCATAAGCTTGAAGATTGTCCTGGGAGCAGCATAATGCAGTGGTCTTCCCTAACCTTTCGCATTGCAGCATGACACCTGTACTACTGATCCAGTTTTGTCAGTCATTTTCTGGTCCTGAGCCATTTTGACATACAAAGTCCTAATCAGCCCCAAGCCAGCATGGATGAAACTGTTGCCCTCCATCAAGATGGATTCAAGTGGGCTATAATCCACTTGGGGACCATCACCCTTCTCTGTGGACTTCACCACCCAAGGCCAGTAGTGCTCAGCATGGTCAGGTTAGTTAACCGCTGCCTGACAATTGGCATTGAGTTGTTGACAGTATGGTCTGCTATATTACCATAGCAGGGTAACCTGGCCAGACAACCTCTAGCTCTCGCTACAAAGATCTAAATAGTGAGATGTTATGTACTATATTCCCAGTTTTGCTATATGGAGTCGAAGCTTGGACATTGACTAAAGCATCTGAAAAGAAAATCAAAGCTTTTGAAATGTGGATTTACAGATGGGTGCTAAGGATATAATGGTTTGACCATGTTACTAATGCAGAAGTATTGCACTAGATCCATGATGGCAACCTTGGCACGCCAAGGTGTGCTTGGACTTCAATTACCAGAAGCCCAAGTCAGCACTCCTGCTGATCAGTGATTCTGGGAATTGAAGTTCAAGAACACCTGGATTGCCAAGGGTTGTCATCACTGCACTAGATGGATAAAGAACAAGGACTGTTTAAGACCATTAAACAAAGAAAGCTCCAATACCTTGAGATATCATGATTAATGACATGAAATCTAGAATATTCCAACTTGCTATGCAAGGGAAGATCCCTGGGAAGAGAGGCCCTGGATGTAGATAGACTTCGTATCTAACGAACCTGAGAGACTGGTGTAGAATGTCCTCAGAAGAACTGTTCTGAGCAGTGGTGGGCTCCAAAAAATTTTACTACCACACTGTGGGTGTGGTATGGTAGGCATGGCCATGGGGAAAGCCCTGTGTTGCACCTGAATTAGGACTACAGTACTTTATTTTAAAACTTGGATAGGTAGGGCCAGCCAGAATTTCTGCTACGAGTTCTGGCGAACTGGTATGAACCTGTTGATGCCCACCACTGGTTCCAAGGATTTAAGAACAGGGAGACTATTGCCATGATGATAGTCAATATCCGGAACAGATATGGCACTTGAAGAAGACGCTTGAAGAAATTGATTTTATTGACCCCTTCCAGTCATTTAATAAAGGTATCGCCCACTCTTGCATTTATGGTTAAAAGAAAACAGATCCTGCCCTATGCACTTTGAGCTCCAATGGGAAAAAAATTGCTGTGGTTAGGACTGCGTTCCTACCTTATGTTTTGCCCATATAAATGTCATTGATTCCATAGGACCCATCTCATGGTAACTCCTTCTCTGAGTGTGGATTGTTATGTACTTTTTTTTGGTACTACCCACACATAAGAGAGAGAGAGATATTGTTAGGAACAGGGGCATGTTTGATTTAGACAAATACATCAAATACTTAGGATGAAAAATGCAAAGGGAAAACTCATCCCAGCAGCCCAGTGAGGATTTAGAATCCTAAATGAGTATTATGGGGGACAAAAACCAAGGGGTAAAAAATAGAATCACGAATGCTAGGAGAAGGTACGTTTGACTCTCTGTAACTCAGGATAAGACCACTCAATGCTGCAGCATTTTATTGCTGTTTCTCCTTCATATGTATATATGGTGAGAAGGGCGGTATAAAAATGTAAATAAATAAATAAATAAATAAACTTTCCCCAAGTGCTGTTTTCCCACCCACCCCTTCCTTCCTAAGTGGTCTCTGGTTCGGAGGGTTTTTTCCTTCTTCCCGCTCAGGGTGAAAGGAAGGGCCGTGACTTCTTCATTCCTGGAAGGAAGGAAGGAAGGAAGGAAGGAAGGAAGGAAGGAAGGAAGGAAGGAAGGAAGGAAGGGGGAGACTACTACTTCCTCCTCCTCCTCTCCTGGCAGAGGAACGGTGTTACTCCCCCCCCCCCCCGTGTTACTCTTCCCTGAGAAAATCTCTTGGGTATTTCTTGCGGCGGGAACTTTTCTATAATTTTGGAGTCATGTGACTTCACGCCGACAACCCCTCCCCCGTGACTTTCCATGACTTTTGGTTGACCTCCCCCTCCCCTAAAATGGTCATGTGGTATTTGAATGAGCTCTAGTATAGGGCCTCTTCTGAAACAGTAGAAATGAACAGAAATGTTTATGTAGATAACTCTTTGTTATCTTTCAAACTTCTGAACTCAGTTTCTCCAGGATGCTCGCTTTCTGGGAAGCTTTCCAACCAACTTCCTTCCTCCTTCCATTTCACTGGTTGTTCTTTTGGCAAGAATACCTGCAAATGGTCTGCATTTGCATTTGCTTTGGGGAAACAAATGTCCCTGGTGTTAAGCGGTTATGAACCTAATTTTGGGACTTATAAGCTAACTGTATCTGTTGAACTAAGATGAAGTTAGCCTGAAATAATTTAAGTGAATTTACTGGATACGTGTCAGATGCAAAAATGTTTTTGCACTGAGTATCACACTAACAACCTGAACATTCATGATCATGGAGACATGTATAACTGAAGAAAAGATCTTGAAATAGTTCTTCTAGCTTGGTTATTTAGGATAGGCTTCTGTTTCTGCCTGCCAGCTAATAGAGAGTCTGTAGTTAGTATATAGTGGGTTTCATAAGTCTGATGTCTATAAACCCCTCCCCCAGAGCCACTCTTATTCCTTATCTCTCAGACTTGGCTTGCTTTCATGCTTAACTCCTTACCCTCTTAAGAGTCCTATTCTTTCCTTTCTGTTTTCTGCTACTAGGTTCCCTCTGTCCTATTTCCCCCTTCTGTAATGGTGTTTGCAACTAACTTTTTTATCTGCTGCAGCCCAGGCCACTTATCTCTGAAAAGCACTGTTGGAGGAATGCTTATGTTTGTCTGAATGTGGTGAATGCCATTGTCAGAGATTAAAGTAAACCAGTGTTGGGCTAAATTGGGACTGCATAACTTGTTGCTGGAAGAAACATAAACAATTTGAGATATGCAGATGATATCACCCTAATGGCAGAAAGTGAGGAAGACCTAAAGAAGCTCCTGATTAGGTTGAAAGAAGAAAGTGAAAAAGCTGGCTTGAGACTCAATATCAAGAAAACCAAGATCATGGCAACAGGCCCTATCAGTCCATGGAAAATAGATGGGGAAGAAGTAGAAGCAGTGACAGATTTTACTTTCCTAGAATCAAGGCTCACTGCAGATGGTGATTGCAGCCATGAAATAAAAAGGCAACTGATTCTTGGGAGGCAAGCAATGAGAAACCTGGGCAGCATAGTGAAAAGTAGAGACATTAAATTGCAAACAAAGATTCACATAGTCAAAGCAATGGTATTCCCTGTGGCAATGTATGGTTGTGAGAGCTGGACCATTAGGAAAGCTGAGCGCAGAAAAATAGACGTCTTTGAGATGTGGTGTTGGAGGAGAGTTTTGAGAGTCCCCTGGACAGTGAGGAGAACAAATAGGTCAATCTTAGAAGAAATCAATCCTGACTACTCCTTAGAAGGTCAAATAATAAAGATGAAGCTAAAGTACTTTGGACATCAAATGAGAAGAGAGGATTCACTTGAGAAAGCCTTGATGCTTGGAAGGGTCGAGGGCAAAAGAAGAAGGGGACGGCCCAAGATGAGATGACTAGATGGTATTGTGGAGACAATGGGCAGAGAGCTGAGCGAGTTGAAGGGGATGGTGGAGGACAGGAGTGCCTGGCAGGCAGTGGTCCATGGGGTCTCAGAGGGTCGGAATCGACTATGCGACTGAACAACAACAAAAACTTGTTATCTTCCAAGTTGAATGTGTCCACCCGTAAAGTGTGCTAACTGACTCAGGGACTAAGTAAACCTCTTGCTTGTGCCTTGAGTCAGGAACTGGTCAAAGAGAGAGGCTTTCAAACAACCGGAAGGCCACTGTGTAGGACTGACCCTGGCTGGTAGCTGTTAAAAATCAGGTTGGAGGGCCACATAGAAAGCGCTTGAAGGTCACATGCAACCTGTGGGTAAGAGGATGAGGACCCCTGATTTACATTATATGATCATTTCTTTAGGGATACATTTCTCCTTTGGGACTAAATGCCCAACTTTGTTTACATGTAAGGTGTAGTAAGAGGAATTTTTCTATTTTTTAAAAATTGTCTCTTACTGTTTTTAAGACAGAGGTGTCTCTGTTCCCTTTGACTGTCCATAGACTGTTGGTACACTAATGTTGCTCATTGGCTTAATCCGGAACTTTGCCTTCTAATAAAGAAAAAGAGGAGCCCTCATCTTTACAGGTTCTCAGTCCTGTAGTTGTAGCACTGCAAAATGGCTAACTAAAGTTTTTTCCTGCAGAGACAATTCATCCAAGCCACATACATGGCATCTCCTTGCAAGAACAGGTTTTCTTTGGTGTTGCTAGGACTCTAGATGTATACCAGTCAGATATCCAAATCCCACCACAATAGTTTTGCAGAGGCTGCTGATTCAGGTTTTATGGTGTACCATTATGTTGATCTGTCTTTAAAGTAACTTTTGTATGACTATAAGTGTAATGCATGCACACACGCACTTACACACACACAGAGGTAAATATCACATGGAAGCAGAAGCTGATTTAATGAGTGTTTTTTTTAAATGTAAGATTAGTTAAAAATGCCTTTTGCTTAGCTAGTATCATAGGCTACAGAAACCAGTACCATATATACTCAAGTATAAGTCAAGTTTTTAGCCCCAAAAATGAGCCCCAAAAAGTGGACTGGACTTATGCTCGGATCAATGACCACAAAGTCCCAAGACTATACCAGATTGAGATCCACCAACAATTTAATTAATTTTACCATATTTTCAGGTACACTAGTACCTCTGATAATGCTAAGACTTGGTTCCACAAGTCTTAGCATTATCCAGTTTTTAACATTGTGCGATGCATACATTGCAAAAAATTAAAAAAAAACCCTGGTTTCCTTTCCAAAGAGGAAAGGGAACAGGGGGGCGATCTGTCTGCCTCTTTAGAAAGGGCAGCAGGGATTCCATGCGTGGAATCCCCGCTGCCCTTTCCAAAGAGGCAGACAGATCGAGCCAAGTGCCTGCTGGGCTGGGGATCTCTCCCCACATACCCCGGCAGCCCCAGCGATCACACTGGAAGTGCTGGGGTGTTTGGGGAGTGATCCATGTGCCTGTGCGGTTTCTGCCCAAACACCCTGGCAGCCCCAGCGTGTGATCAGATCGTGGTTTGGTTGGGGGGAGAACGGGCGTGCATGCCCTCCCCCCCAACCAAACCGCTGATCTGAGTGGAGATCTCTGCCCCAAAGCCCGCAGGGCTGGTCTTCAGCCCTGTGGGCTTTGGGGCAGAGATCAACATTGGGGAATTTGAGGCAAATATTTGCATTACACAATGTAAAGCTGTGCGATGCAAATGTTTGCCTCAAATTCCCCAACGTTATCCTAGTCTAGCGTTATCTGAGGCAATCGTTATCCGAGGTACCACTGTATTTTGATTATTGAAACTCACTAGCAGCTGGTGCATTTCCCACCCTCAGCTTATACTCAGATCAATCTATTTTCCTGGGTTTTCAGATCAAAATTGGGTTTTGTTGTTGTTATTCAGTCGCACAGTCGATTCCGACCCTCTGCGACCCAATGTACCACTGTCCTCCAGGCACTCCTGTCCTCCACCATCCCCCTCAACTCACTCAGCTCTGTGCCCATTATCTCTACAATACCATCTAGCCATCTCATCTTGGGCCGGCCCCTTCTTCTTTTGCCCTCTACCCTTCCAAGCACCAAGGCTTTCTCAAGTGAATCCTCTCTTCTCATTTGATGTCCAAAGTACTTTAGCTTCATCTTTATTATTTGACCTTCTAAGGAGCACTCAGGGTTGATTTCTTCTAAGATTGACCTATTTGTTCTCCTCGCTGTTTAGGGTACTCTCAAAACCCTTCTCCAACACCACATCTCAAAGGTGTCTATTTTTCTGCGCTCAGCTTTCCTAATGGTCACAACCATACATTGCCACAGAGAATACCATTGCCCTGACTATGCGAATCTTTGTTTGCAATTTAATGTCTCTACTTTTCACTATGCTCCCCAGGTTTCTCATCGCTTGCCTCCCAAGAATCAGTCGCCTTTTTATTTCATGGGTGCAATCACCATCTGCAGTGAGCTTTGTTCCTAGGAAAGTAAAATCTGTCACTGCTTCTACTTCTTCCCCATCTATTTTCCATGGACTGATAGGGCCTGTTGCCATGATCTTGGTTTTCTTGATATTGAGTCTCAAGCCAGCTTTTTCACTCTCTTCTTTCAACCTAATCAGGAGTTTCTTTAGGTCCTCCTCACTTTCTGCCATTAGGGTGGTATCATCTGCATATCTCAAATTGTTGATGTTTCTCTCAGCAATTTTGATCCCAAATTGTGATTCCTCCATTCCTGCATTACGCATTATGTGTTCTGTGTATAAGTTGAATAAGCAGCCTTATATTCAGGTCAGTTTATACTTGAGTATATATGGGTAGTTAACTTATTTATTCATGCTAAAAAAAATTACAATAAAATCATTAATATAAAATAATACAATGCTAAAGTCATCAACAGAGATTTTGAAAAATTACAACATGTTATAAAACCAAAAGGAAAATAATAGGCATAAAATATTGCAGAAGTCTTGAAGTGTTAAACTTTTGTTTAGTATGACTGGGAAAACAGGATCTTCAGCCAGTCTTGAAAATATCATAGATGAATACATACTGTTGTTTTCAGAAGTGGCGCTTTTGTGGCCATTATTATAGCTTTAGGCTCCTGTCAGACCCAAGAGATGTACTAGGAATCATTCATAATGATTAGATTCACAAGGCTGGTGGGCCCTGCTTTATTGCTAGTATTGTTTTCCCAGATATCATGGGGAATGTTTGGTTTTGCATACTCGATAAAATTGAGTCTTTGGAACAAAATTCTTCTCGTGCATGAACGCACATCACCCTCCCAATTTGTGTGACAGCCTGAAGTCAGGGTAAGTGGCATTTTCCACACTAGTGAATTTCTCATGTCCCAACTCACAGGGGGCAAGTTGAAAAACTGGCTATTCACCCAGAAGCAACAGTACCAGTTCTTATTATCTCATCTAGTGGGAGGGGGGAAATATTTTGAAATAAAAACATCTCTTGTGTTCATTGTCTTGGTAGTACAAGGGAGGTGAAAGGGAAAGAGCACTGGAATACTTGCTCCTAGCAAGCAATCACTCATATTATTCACCATAAAGTATCCCTCCCTCCCATTCCCTGTAAAGAAAACAAAGCAAGCACATGTCCTTTTGTGCAAATTGCTTGCTGTCAGGACTGACCTTCACAGCTTTCTTAATGCTGCCAAACCACTGCAGTGAACTGCTTTTGCTCTGACCAAAGGTCAGTCGTTAAAGTAATTTTTTCCATCCTCTGAATATAAATGTACCCCACCCCACCCCAAAGAAAATATCAGACAGAAGCTGGTGAATGTGTCTGATTCCTTCTTTCTGATGGACATTGATACATAGCAACTGCTCTCTTCATTACAGTTCAGGAATTCAGGAAGAGACCCTTATAATAGCAGAGTAGATAAAAATAAATGATTTTTTTTTTTGGGGGGGGAGATGTAAAAAAAATGATTTTTGTTACCATAATTAAAATCAGATTTTTAAAATATTTATGGTAGATTTTTTTGAAAATTAAATGATTTTTGAGGGGGGAAATGTCTAATGATATTTTCTATTTAAAATGAAGTACAGTATAGTCTAAATCAGGGATTCCCAACTCTTTCAAGTCGGGGACTGGGTCATGCTCTCTCTGTCAGCTTTGAGGGCCGGACAGCTATTTTGCCCTGCCTACACGATGGGCGTGGTCATTTTGTCCCAATAGTTTCAAAGGGGCAGCCATTTTGTTTCTTGAATGCTCTTTGGAGGGGGTGGGGGCCACATTAAATTGCACCATGGGTGGGATCTGGCCCACGGTCCTTAGGTTGGGAACCTCTAGTCTAAATCATATTCATCATGACAGAAGGATTAGTTTTTGACTATGTAGCATGGGGCTGTATATTCATGCAGTTTAAATTTTTTGATAAATGAATTCTATTAATTCATTTACTATGTCATGGTCTTCCAGGGACTTCCAGGGATTATTGGGCATTTTTTAAAAAAAATCTAGAAGATATCACAGATTTTACAGTTCTCAAAACTGAATGTGTCTGCAGAGATCATAGCAAAATGTTATAAAATAAACATACAAAATTGAGGAAAAGACCTTAATCTTATTGTTTACAGTATTTGCAAATCTAGTTACACAGACTCAACCTCTTATCTCTTAGGTGCTAAAGTTTCAAAAACTTCAATGAATAGAAAAGATTGTTGGGAGTGGACTAGATCTGCATAAGAAGCTAAGTGTGCAGAGGGAGGGACAAGCACTAAAAATTAAAGTGAAACCTTTTGAGCCTTTATGAGTAGAAAACATGTAAGTCTAGTCTTATTGATTTTTGTTTTAAATCTACCCTGTACAACACCAAGGTAAATATAACTACTGTCTTGGGATGTGACAGTCCCCAAATTGAATGGGTATCAATTAGGCAGGTTAATGGATGATATGGCTGCCGTTTTGATATCTCTGTATGGGTAGGCAAGACTGCGCTAGGAGGAGAATGCTCTTATATTTACAGTATATCCTGACTTTGGACTGCTGGCTGGGGCATCTAATTGGGCACAAAATGCTGAACCAGAAAGGTCTCTGGTGTGAAGCAGCAGGGCAATTTTTATAGTCTCACGAGTCAAGATTCTCTTAAGCTGCTGGTTTCATATATATAACAAGTGTAAAAACATCAATGTACAGAACTTCTATGATTGTTCAAGTGCTAGTTGTATCAAGGCATCCCGTGTGAGATGGAATAAAAGCTAAACTTGCCATTGAGACTGCTATCCCTTTTTGAATTTACAGAAGAACAGTGGTTCTGCATCTTTGGTCAACCAGATGTTTTGGACTTAAGTTCCCTGGTAGCCCCAGCTGGCATGGTTAATGGTCAGAGAATTGGTCTGAATCCTAAACATTTGGGTGCTTAGAGTTTGACAACCACTGCCCTAGAAGAAGTCTGTAACATAGTGGAATTGCTCAGGCAAAAAGGCTTTTGCAACCTTTGGCCCATGCATATCATTAATCCAGCCCACAGTAGTCACCCAGGCACCTCTAGACCTGTCCTCACCCTGGAAGTCATGATAAATCACTTACCGTGGTGGTGATCTTGTTGGTTTTGCGGCTTTTTGCACAGTCTCTGCCACTTTTCCCGGCAGCAGTAGGCTTTGAAGAGCATAATCGCTCCATTTTGGGGTCTTTCTGACGCTCCTCCATAGCACTTTGACCGGAAAGCATGTCGTTCTGGGACTCTCCGGTGTTGGGCGGGGCTTATAGCAGTGTCTGCTTTTCCAACACAGAAACAGGAAGTCCCAGTGTCATGGAGGAGTGTTGGAAAGACCCCAAAATGGAGCAATTTTGTTCCCCACTGTCGGGAGAAGCAGGAGAGACTGTGAAAAAAGCTGCAAAACCAATGCGATTGTCACTGTCGCTGCTGATAACTGCAAAAACATAAGCACTGGAAGCAACCCACCTCCGCCCCCCACAGCTGCGTGTTGGGGCATGTCTGGCCCGTGGCAGGAAAATGTTGCGAACCTCTGGTTTAAAGGGTCATCTCAGCGAGAAGCCACTTGGTAACATGTAATAGCAAGAGTTATGAATTAGATGTACAGTACTGTACTGAAAATGTAGGAAATTGCCACTGGTTTTCAATGTTGACCAGATTGCTGTTTAAAATTAACGTGGCAATGAATATTGTGGATTTTGAAGGAGGACCCAATGTCAGCTATTCAGAGGTCTTTGGAAGCTGCCCTGAGAGCTTTGTTGCTGAGCAGCAGAGCAATGCTGTTCTACTGATATGCTGTTTAGAGATCTGAAAGTACAGGAGATTAACTTTCCTAAAGTAAGGAAAGAAGAGGGCTAAGCACCTCCAAAATTTTGAAATGGAAAGAAAAGATGTATAGATCAGTGGGGTGGCATAACTTGGCAATGGCTCATCTTTAAACCACGAATATGTAGGTAGTAAGAAAGAAATTGTCCCCTACTCCAGAAAACTCATGGTTTAACATGCAGATACTTCATGTCAAATCCATGGCTTTGATAGCTATTTCTTACTGAGTTGGGCTCTCCATCTCTTCTGAAGTGGACTTCCTCCATCTGCAATTTTTCTGTTGGTACAACCAAGGCAATAGGTTCTGGCTATCACAGTCCCTTGACACTTGTTGCCCAATGTCAGCAACAAGTAAAGACAGGCTATGTTCCCAAATGTGGTCGTTGTCTTCTGTGTCTAGGCCAAATGTGAAACCACCAAAATGAACCCATCTTTGGGAAGTTTGGCCTGCAGTTCCTTTCGCCTTATCCTAGTGTGAGAAAGATTAGCTGGCACAAGGTGGCCATTTTCCAGAGTATGCCCCACCCCTACAGAAAGAGCCTCAAGGAGGCTCTTTCTGTGTACCCCCCCCCCCCAGTTACAGCTTGCAATTTGAATATACTTGCATTTTGCCCTCAAAACCAAAATTTCAGGATATGTATTCATTTTGAGCTATTTGCAGCACATATTAAAACATCTGCCTCTGCCCTCATTTCAATTTATTCCCCTACCATAGCAACTGCAAATGTCAGTGCACTTTGGAGGAGGAAGGGGAAGAGTTGTCCGAATCAGTCCAATGAGATAGTATTGAATCATGTGAATATGTTGTTTATTTGAATCTGCTGTAATTTGCACAGATAACAGTTCAGACAGCTGGTAAAGGTTATCTATGCATAAATAAGAAGACCACTCAGGAGGCAATGTGACAACTTCTGCAAGGAGTGTTTTCGATTCAAACATATGTTGCTTGAAGGAGGGGGCATTTTTTTTTTATTAGTTCAAATTTATATTGCCGCCCACTTGCCATGGCATTGAAGGCATAGCATCTGGACCAGAACAATGTTGTTCAGCACTCCTCTGTCTTATTTAAACTGTTTATAGAACTGGTATCTCTGCAAACGCTTGGTTGTGTCACTTCCTCAAAGAACCACAGTTTGCTGATTTTTGTGTTGAGAGAGTGACTTGATAGATAGATAGATAGATAGATAGATAGATAGATAGATAGATAGATAGATAGATAGATAGATAGATAGATAGATAGATAGATAGATAGATAGATAGATAGAGATCATACGGGCGCATTTTACTTCCGCTTCCAGGAGCGATGAGGGCTTCGTGGGCTGGATGAATTGGCGTTGGGGGCTGCATGCGGCCCCCAGGCCTTAGTTTGGGCACCACTGTTTTAAAAGAACGGTGACACTTGAGCTGCATGTAGGCAGAAGTTGGAAAAAGGCTGAGAGATTTGTATAGCTTTGTTTGCTGAATGGTTGTAGGTGATGATCAAAACTCTTTAATAATGTATGGATCAACCCCAAATTAGCTCTTCATTGTTTATGATTGTCACAGTCTATGCTCGTCCATCTAATTGGCTTCAGAACATTGCAGTTAACTACAGTGTAGCCTTTGTCCTTGCTTCAAAAGTGTGGGTTCCAAAGAAGAGGTCTAAAGTCAAATCACAAAAGGTAGAAATGTCTTCATTAATTAAGATAAACCTAATTACTAAAGAACTAAACGGATCTGAATAGTTCCAGTCAAATGGTTTAACATTTTATGGAAAGATCAAATGAATTGATTAGGTCCACATAAGCACTTATATACATTTTTACACAGTGTTTGTAGAAAGTTGCTAGGAACTGTCTTTAGAACCAATTCACTATACAGTATCTAAATTCTCGACTGTTCTATTTTAAAAGTAGCTCTGAATTCTCTAGCTTGAGAAAACAAATGTTCATTGAACTTCTCAGTTGTAAGGTCTGGGTTTTTGTTTTCAGAAAGGTTTTGTAGATCTTGACCGTTTAGAATAGGAGTTCTCAACCTATGGTCTGCGGTGCCAAATAATCCAGCCCCCACCCTTGCTCCAGCTGTTGCCACTGCAGTCAGCCACGGACTCATTTATGGCCATCACAAATGCATTTACGACAACTGTGAATGAGTCCCAGCTTTTATAAACATGTTTTCGACAGCCATAAATGAGTCTGTGGCCTTCGTAAATGTGTTATGACAGCTGTAAAGGGGGGAGGGCAACCAGTCCTGCCCCCTCAACTGTTTGAGGGAGTGTGACCCAGCCCCTGATTTGAAAGGGTTTAGAACCAGTCATGGAGAGAGATAGCTGCCAGTTTATAAAAAAGTGTAATTTGCTTCAGCAGATAACACTCTTTAAGTATCTAGTAATGAGGATTTTGCATGCCTGGTTGTGCATCTAAATTGGATTCACAGAATGTTTGGGGGAAATATTTGCACCCACAATTAGACATTAATTCTGCATTCACTGCTCATTCATGAAGCATCCTTTTGCTAGTTATTTCACATACACCTTTTCCTGCTTCATTTGCTACACATAAACAAATGTTTTCTACACTGAAACACAGAATGATTTGTAGATGAGGATGGGTTGTGAAAGTTGAAATTTAAAATTAAAATCTCTTTTATCACATAGAGTACAGTACTGTATTTGTGTTATTTGGATTGGAAGGAAAAAGGACCCTGTGGGTAATGTTATCTTGGGCAAGGTGAGGTGCATCCCAACATCAGGGGGTCAGATAGACTTGGTAATGATGGAGGACACAAGAATGCCAATGTGCACATGCTGACTTCAAGGTTTATAGAAATAAATGTGGAAGAAATTGCTGTAATGCCAAGCATGGAACAACAGTGGAGCCGGACATGACCAGTTGATTTTCTGCATTCTTGCACAGTTGGCTGCTTAGTCACTGACTGTTTATAAGCAAGGGCCTCACTTGCTCTCCCGTCTTATGGTTCTTTATCCTTAAATTGGACTTGGATTGGGCAGATTATTAAATAGAGGATGGCTTAAAGGAGAGGACTGGCTTCTGTAACGTAGGGAGTACAGGCACGCTAACCTAGAGTAACTATTCTAGGGAAACATGGTACATTCTATATTAGTGTTTCCCAACTTTTAGTTTTTGGATTTCAATTCCCATAAGCACTGATCAGTCAATGTACTGACTTAGGCTTTGGGGACTTGAAGTCCAAAAATAAAAGGTTGGGGAAACACTGTTCTATATCGTACATTCTATATGCCCTGTTGGAAGTTCTTCCTCTCATCTACCTACAACATTGCTGCTTCTGGTGCTTCTGGGTTGAAAGGATTGGCCAGTGAAAAATTTCCATTGCCAGTGATAAATCTCTGTTGCCCAGGGGACGCCTGATTGCTGGAGTAGCAATCTTCAGGGAAACTCCTTTCATGTCCCCTTTGTTAATTTTATGTGTTAATTTTAGCTTTCTACATTATTATATGATGGTGGTGCATCTGACACGAATAAAGAACATTGCTGCTAATCAGGTCTAGCCCTAACTTTGGCCAGACAGAAGCTGTTGCCTTGAAGGACAGCAAAGTAAGCATAGTGCAGCCTTGTACCCCTCTGTTCAGCTTCAATAATGCTAGACACCTTCGTCAAGTAGGACCTGGATATAAGCATCCTTGTAGCCAAGGCACAGTGGGAAATATGAACAAAAAACTCTATCATCCTTGCTAGTATTGGCCATGAAAGTATGTGACTGATGAAGCTACAGATGAGGTAACTGAAGTGGGGGCAGAGTTCATCTGCTCCTCTGCCCAGCAGCCCAATGGGAGTGCTTCCAGCCTCCCCCTAGCACAGAGTTCACCCCACCCCTTTGTCTAGCAGCCCAATGGGAGTGCTTCCTCCCTCCCCTGTTGCCACGTTGGCACATTGTGATAAATAAATAGGTTTTGGGTTGCCGTTTGGACACTCGGTCTCTAAAAGGTTTGCCATCACTGGTCTAGGCTGTATTACTACAAGATACTAGTAGGAGTGCATATAATAGAATGCTTCTCCATGCTACTGCTACTCATAATACTAATTTCTCACCCATAGAAAACAAGCTTGTCAGGGGATAGGATATTGCCAGTCTCTTTGTCATCTTCATATGCAGTTATTACTTATTTTAATGCTGAAGCAGTCAGTCAAGTTTAGCCCTCCACTATATTTTGAAGATGGCAAATGCAATGAAAAATGACTGAACGTTGGATTGGGGTTGTCATTGCTTTCATGGAAACTGTTAAGAGATTTACATGACTGGATATGGAAGAACAGTTTGATTGAATTATTTTATTCCTCCTTGAATAACAGAACTGTTTCTGGCATAGCACGTTGTCTGTTTTTGCTCTGAGTGATAGCCTGAAGTTAAGCAAACTAAAATGATCTTTATCTGTCAAATGTCACCAGAAAATGTCCTGTCCTCCTGGTAGCTACATAAGGTAATTCACTTACCAGTTCTTCCCAACCAAGAGTTCCCAGGAGTCATTTTGGGTGTGCAACATCTGCATTTCAGACATTGGAGTCCCCCAATTTCCCCCTCACTGATCCTTTTAAAATCCCCACCAGGGAGTTCTACTTGTTAAATCTGCCTAGAAAAACAGCATCCCAAGGACCTCCAGACACATAGGATGTCATTTAACAGAGGAAGCAGCCTTCAAAAACAGCTTCTTGTGTCAACATCTGGTTTATTGATAGAACTAATGAATCTTGTCAACATACTGGAAATTTACAGTTTACACTTTCCCTTCTTCTTTACAGAGGGAGGGAAAGTGTAAATGCTTGACTCTTCTTGCCAACCCACCATAGCCTGAATCAGGCAAAGAGGAAAAAAAATATTTATTTCTCTTTTGATCACCAATAGAAGCCATAGTTGATAGCAAACAGCTGCAGCTTTGATTGGTGAGTGGAGGGAAAAGGGAAATAAATATTTTTCTGCTTGCCAATCCAGTAATATGATGGGTCAGCAAGATAAACAAAACATTTATACTTTGCCTCCCTTGGTAAAGAAGCTCAAGGGACTGCAGTGGCTTAGTGGTTAAGTTGCTGAACTTGAACTAATTTTAAATCTGATTTTAAAATTGTGATGGTTTTAATATCTGTACGCCATCCAGAGTCTTTGGAATTGGGCAGCAATACAAATCCTAAAAATAAATAGATAAACTGGAAGATCGGAAGGTCAGCAGTTTGAGACTTGAGTGCCAAATGATGGAGAGAGCTTCTGTCTTGGTTCCAGCTCCTGCCAACTTAGCAGTTCAAAAGCAAGAAATTGCAAGTAGATAAATAGGTTCCCCATTGGTGGAAAGGTAAACAGCATTCTATGCACTCTAATGTCTATTCACGCCTGCCACGTGTCCATGGAAATGTCTGCAGATGCAGACAGCGCTGGCTCTTTGGCTATAAATGGAGATGAGCACTGAACCCTAGAGTTGGATACAACTGGCTTTTGAGCAAAGGCAACCCATCATGAAGCTGCTAGTGAAATAGCCATCTTAGTCACTTTATCATATGGGCAAGTGGATTATTTTGGGTGTTCAGACAGGAGGAGCATGCTAAGTATAATATAGCTCCTCCCCAATCCTCTAGTGACCCAAATATGAGTGACCCATAAGGGGCAGTCTGGACATGCTCTTAAGTTTCAACACCTCACTGATGTAACCAGGCTTGTGGCTTCTAACTAGATCATTAATTCATGTAACTGTCATTAGTTTATCCAGTTATGTGTCTTCCAGTTATCATGGTAACTAACTCCTTTGGATTGTAGAATTCCACTTAAAAATTTTACTCAGAAATTTACTGTTACTTCCCTGCTGCCCATTGCTAGAGAACAGGGAGTACCAAAGGATATATCACAGACTCTCCTTGAATCTGATGTCAGAGCCATGTTAAAGCTCTTCTGGATCAGACCAGCATCCCTTCCAAGTTCAGGAGCTTCTAGTTTTAAACAATGGTTAGCTAGATGCTTTTGGAAAGTCCCCTCCAGGCATGGGGACGGTGACCTTCTCTACATCAGCAGTGGTCCCCTGGTCTTTTAATTTTTTAATCGTTTATCTTTGGGGCCTAGTTTTTAATCTTTTAATTATGATGGGAATTGACTGATTTTAAAAACTTTAAAATCTTGAAAATTTAAATTTTTATAGTTGGGATTCTGAAGTTCTGGGATGATTGTTTTGGATTGTATTATTATTTTTTGTGATGTTGTAAACCGCCCTGGGTCGCCCTGGCGAGGAGGGCAGTATAGAAGTATGAAAAATAAATAAATAAACTCGGGCACTTATTTTGTCAGAATCTATAGTTAGGGCAGCAAGCAGACATGTCCAACATTGCAGGCAATTATCTCTGCAGATTCACTCACTCTGCTGAGGTTGTGTCTTGAGTGTTTGGTTTTAGCACTTCCGCCACCGTCACCAGGCAGCCTCCCAATGTGACCCCCTTCTCCTCTGGTCCTCCGTAGGGGTTCCTTTTATTTTTAACGCATCCCAGCTGCCGCCACCAGTCAGCTGTTAAGTGGCCAGCCTTCATTCTGAAGGGGGTGGGTGGGAACTACTGCAGTCTCAGTTGGCATCTCTACCTCTGTTGCAGACTCATTTGTAGCAGCACCACTCTTGGCACAGCCTCCATCGCTGCTGTTTTGTATCTGCCAGGTGGTATCCATGATTCTTTTTATTATTATACTCAACTGTTATAATGCTGCAACAGTTCTTTGGCATGACAGCAAACAATCTGCTAAACTGTCGTAACTTTATAACTGCAAGAATCGGAGAAAAATCCGTTTTCAGGGTGCAGAAAATCTTCCTGTCTGAACAGGTTATCTTGCTATGGTAATAGAGTAGAGACTACTGCCAGTGACTCAACACTGATCATTAGGTGGTGCTTAACCAGCCTGAGAACTCTGAGGACTAACTCACTTGGGTGGTGAATTCCACAGGGGAGGGTGATGTTCCTCAAGTGGATTAAATTCCACTTGAATCCTTCTTGATGGAGGGCAGCAGCTTCATCAATACTGGCCTAGGACTGATGAGGACTTTATGTGCCAAAAGGGCTCAGGACCAGAAAGTGACTTGTGGAACAGGATCAGTGGTATGGGTGTCACGCTGTGATGTGGAAGGTAAATGGAAGACCTCTGCATTATATGGTTCCCAGGACAATCTTTATGGCTCATCACCATGATGATTACCAACATTTGGAATCGGATACAGCACTTGAAGAAGGGGGAATCCTCCAAACCTTATGTGTCAAACTATGGGTGCTGATACACAATAGAGTGGTGCTGGAAATAGTGCAAAATAAATGACCCCTGTCAAGTGGTGTAAAATAACTTGCATTTCTGGCAGGTGAATGTGTACCTCAACTATGTACAGTATAATATATTCTTCAGTCTTTGAATTGATTTTGAATCTGGCAAAACCAATGCAAATATAGCACTTTTTTCAAATCCAGACACACCCTTTGAGAAGAGCATCTACTTTCTGCAGATTGAAAGCAGTACATCTGCAGCCAAAAATTTCTTGCTGAAACATAAATTTTACATGTAAGCAACAATCATGATGTTCCAGTTTTTTCAGCAGAAAGTCCTGTTGAAGGCATATAGTTTTCTACATGTAGTGCTAATGATGGGGAGAGAAGGGGCTAAGCCAGTACATTGGTTGATCAGTGCTTTGGGGAATTGACTTAGGCTTCTGGAAAGTGGTGTCCAAAAACCAAATGTTGGGAAACACTGTTCTAAATGTTTCCATTAGACTCCTGGAGGAAATGATTGAATATTCCTGAAATTCTAACAGTTCTATCTCTACCCGCACCTTTCTTTTGTGAAGTTAATGGATCTTAATTGCCTGTTTAAGTGTAGTTATCTTGTGAATGGAGGGGATTTACTTTTGGGTAAAGGTCTCCCTTGTTCGAAAGCCAGTTATGTCTGACTATAGGGACAATGCTTGTCGCCCTTTTCAGCCAAAGAACCAGCGTGGTCCACAACTACAGACATTTCCATGGTCATGTGACAGGCATGACTAGACACCGGAATGCACAGAACACCGTTACCTTTCCCACCGAAGAGGTACCTGTTCATCTACTTGCAATTTTTCACTTTCAAACTGCTAGGTTGTCAGGAGTTGGGACAGACAACAGGAGCTCATTCCCATTGTGCAGCTCTTTGGTCTCAAACTGCTGACCCGCCCATCATTAAGTTCAGCATCTTAACCACTAAGCCATCGCAGTTCCTATCTGTTTATACTCAGCAGCAATCTAGAGAGGTGAAAGTCATTCTGTGCAGTATGCATCAAAGACACTGCTGATGTGTGCTTTCTCTTCTCTTCTCTCAGGAGTATTCTCTTCTGTTGCACTTTGAAAATGTTCTTGAAAGCACCTTTTCAGTACAGTTTGTTGCTTTTTTTTGAAAAGTAAGAAATAACAGATAAAATTGAAGAACAAATCTTTCATAGAGTTGGTCGCACCAAGTAGGGTGGTATAGAAATCCAATAAAATAAATAAATAAATAAATAAATAAATAAATAAATAAATAAATAAATAGAGAAACATGCTTCCATAAAATTTACAGATGTCTGTAGAATGTCTTCATTTGAGAAAAATATCTTACTTTAAGCATATATTCCATAGAATGTAGGACGTCCCAAATCCAAGATTTTTGCATATCACTTGCTATTCTTGTGTTCAGATACCTGTACAAACACACTGTCTATGATTCGTCTGTGTATGCTACTTCGTCTTCAATTAACTAATGTGACGTAACTGTGAATAACAGCAAATACACTTTTAAACTAAGATGAGTTCTTACCTTGCCCCATGCTCATATTATGAAGAGGAGTTTAAAATACACTTCAGCCAGAATTCAACTGTTGACTTACAAATGTGTAAGTGACGTGATGTTGAGCCTGTTGACAACTGTGTAAGTGATGTGGTGTTGAGTCTCGGTGTCAAATTGTTATTAATGGATGAGGTGCTGGTTGCATTCCTAGGCCCCATGTGAATGCGTTGGCAAATGCTCACCTAGGCATGAAACTAGCACCTTGCTAATAAGTGGCAATTTGCTGCTGAAAATTAGCTTATTTGACTCATTGCCTTTGACAACGGGCAGGTATTGACAATTTTTTCCTCTGGCTGTATCAAAGAGACAGAAAAGTACTACTTAGGAGTGTACCATCTATTTTTGGTGGTGTAAAAATTTTTTTTGGCTTTTGCTGGCTGTTTATATTGTTGGACTCAATCCCAGAATTCTCCAAAAATTCACCAGTCAGAATTCCTGGAGTTTTTGGCCCACAAATATACACCTGTAGATACCTTAATTTATCTCACTTGGGGAAAAACTGAGGCATCTTCTAGGCCAGGGGTTTAGCAAACATGGCTCTCCAGAACATCTGGAGAGCCACGTTTGCTGACCCCTGTTCTAAGGCCTTATTTCCTGTCCTATTTCTTTCTGGGTTGGCAGTCTCTTTTCTGATACAGCCTTTGGAACTGTTAGAGCAGGAAATAAGTCCTAAAAAGAGGCCTCAGTCTTTTTCCAGGTGAGTGAAAGGAAGATATCTGCAGTTGTGTATTTGTGGAGGTGAACTCCCAGAATTATTTCTGAGGAATTATTAGTGAATTCTGGGATTTGGAGTTCAACCCCCACCCACCTGAATAAAATAAAATAAAATATTCCATAAACTCATACTCCAGGCAGTTCAATTCCTTCCTTCCCTTGGGCAGGTAGAGGAATCATTGTGATTAGGGTAATTTTCCTGCCATGTTTGCTTCCTTACTTCTCTCTATAGAGCCAGGCTGGCACAGTAGTTGCCTTTTTGTAGCCAGCATGGGTCCCTGACATCTTCTGATGGTGCATAGGGCCTGTGATAGAGTGAGGCAAATTTGCCACAATGTGGGACTGTTGTTGCTGCAGCGTGGGGCATAGCACATACATAGCTTGGGCTGTCCCTGGGTTTGTCCTTTTAAGAGGGAGGCTGCATGCAAAAATACTGGAATTGTATTAAATACTAAGGGAACAAAAATGACAGCTGAGCAGATTGGGGCTTGATTGCTAGCAGTACAGTGTGTGTACCAAAAAAGCAGGTGGATGGGAGTAAATGCCAGCTAATGACAGCTTTGGAAGCACATGCAGTTTGAAGAGAAAAACAAAGAAGCCAAATGAAAGAGCGGTAAGCCAAGCTGCATCATAAATAACAGAGGTGCTAATTTACACATAGACTTCGAGCCCAGTTGCCTGAATGCTCCATATACTGTACATTAAAATACCCCCCCCCCAACATTCACCATAGGTTAAAACTACATCGCCCAAAGTGGGAGAATATTCCAGATGTGCGGGATATAAATGTAACTAACTTAGTTTAACTGTGTGGGAGAAGGAAAATGAGAAGTCTATGAACTGTGGAACTTCTCCAGGTTGTTCAAAGTGTGGAGGTCAGTATGAATTAAGGTTATCCTGTTCCACAATATAATTTACTAGTAACATTGTAGCCAACCAAAAAACCAAAGCACATCCATTGTCTCATTTGCCTCCCTCTTCTTCTCCCCCCCCCACAGTTTCTCACAGTTCAACACAGTTATTCAATGACTGTTATTCTTCAGAATTCCAAGTTCAAATCCCTTGAATGCCCATTGGGCCAGAGATCCTGCTGATCATCAGTTATTCAAATGCTGTTATTCTTCAACATTCCACGCTCACATCCTTTGGATCCAGATCTCTGTAGTTAAATTGCCCTGCTGTTTGTGGCTTGCTTGTTGGTATTGTCCAGATTGGGAAGCAGGAAGGTCAAGAGGGGGAAAAAAGTGGGGGGACACAATGGAGGCAACAGCAGGTGAAAATCAATTGGCATATTTAAACAGGACCAATACTCTTATGATGCCTGGGTTCAAGAAGAAGCCAGCTCACCTTTGGCCATGTTAGCTGGAGGGGCTCTTAGTTCTCCATGGTGCCTCTTAAGCAGTGGTTCCCAGTGTGGAGTCCACAGACCACAGGGTGACTCCATTTCCCAGAAGCCTAAGTCAATATATTGGCTGATCAGTGCTTTGGGGAATTGACTTAGACTTCTGGGAAATGAAATCCAAAAATCAAAGGTTTAGAAATCCTGCCCTAAAGCCTTGTTACTCTTTGACTGACTGTTTCAGTAACCCCTGGCTCTAGAGCAGTGTTTTCCTAACCTTTGGTTTTTGGACTTCAGTTCCCAGAAGACTCAGTCAGTATGGCTGATCAGTGTTTTGGACTGATCAGCTTTTGGGAATTAATGTAAGCTTCTGGAAATTGAAGTCCAAACACCATAGGTTGGAAAACACTGCTCTAGGTAGTCCATGGAGCCAGGACATGAAGGGTGTGTGTGTGTGTCTGGATTCTTACATGTACAGTACTGTACCTGTATTTTATAAACTCTTTTTTGCGGTCATTCCTGTTTTTCTTTTGTTCAGCATTGTTCTTAAGTTCATGCTTTGGGTGATGCATTGGTAGCTACAGTACTTGGCACAATTCCTTTCGCACTGAGAATGTGAAGAAATGTTTACAGGATTATAGACCTTTTATAACTGAGCCTAAATGGCCCTTCCAACTTTTACCTCCCTCTCCAAAAGTCGTAGAGTTTATGGTGGGGATATACCAGTTCAGCAGTTGGAGAGGGGGTAAATGTTTGCCCCACTTAACCACCATGCCCGAGTTCTCATCTACAGAGGAGACACAGTTTCTTCTCCCAATAGGCTCAATGTGGCAGTTGTTTCCAACTGGCTGTCTAAGTGACTTAAAAAACAACAGAACTGCTGTGTTTTGATTGTTGTTTTAAATAAGTGTTTTGCTACTATTCTCATCTGCTTCTTTTAATCACATATTTATTTAATTCTTTTTAAAACATTGAACTAGTTTATTGTTTTAGTTTGTAATGATGTTTTTTTAATACTGTAAACTGCCTTGGATTCTTTTTAGGAGAAAGGCAGCATATAAATATTTTAAACAAACAAACAAACTAGAAGTCACCTGTTGAATCAGTTACTAAATGGTAAACCATGTTAGCTCTCTCGATTTGGGACTACCAGTTTGATTTAGCACAGGGATTCCTGCTTAGGAAATACCAGAGTAAAGATGGAGATTTGTTTGGCCAATTTGTTTTAAAGCTGTATAATGTTCTTCATTTTTCTCCTTGTAATATATGATTTTTTTAAAATGAACTCCCAGAATCTCCCCTGCTAACATGATCCTCTGGGAAAATATGGGAGCCATAATCTTAAAAACATAACATTTCCAAGCCGTGAACCTACCAAATTTCTTGCACCCTTCCCTTTCCCCATGATGCCAAGAAATGGCCACTGTTGTCTTTGAAATTCAGTATAATATCTTCGTTGATGGAGAAAACTTTAGCCAGAAGAATATACTGTACTGGATTTCTACTGATTTTTGAATATGTCATAAAATAATGTATTATTGCAATGATCTATCCTTCCTATTAATATTATTTTCAGATGCAGCAGAGCGCCTTCCAAAGCATAAATATAAGAGAGAAGGACCAAGAATCTTGAAATTCTTATATTTGCTTCTACAGGGTAAGCCTTTCTGAATCTGTTTCTGTAGGTTTTAAAATTTCTGTTTGTTCCTAAGGATATCTTTAGATAGTGTTAGTGTAGCATGGGACCAAAAGAAACAAGTTCAACATTTTAATACTTTGCACACTCTCCTGATCCAACTTGTGAATTTCTGAATGTGTCACATGCCAGCGCTCGTTTGATTTCCAGCCAGCCGCTGTCTTTTCACTAGGTGGTAAACAGTCTTTTGAGTGACAGTTTTGCCTCATGGAGGAGTTGGAACCAGCTTCCAAATTCATACTCATCCTAATTTTAAAGGTGTTGAGATGGATCTCTGTCCCCTCCCATCAAGCATCTCTTCATGACTGACATCCCACAAGAATGTATGCACAGGTGGATGTGATTTAGTGTTTCCCATCTCTGGACTAAATAAGTACAGTATGAGTCTTTATATGATTTTATACAGAGCTGCTTTTTCTTCTTGTGCTGTATCAAATTCTGAATATTGGCCATCATTAAGGTGATTAGCTATGAAGATTGTCCTGAGAATATAATGCATTGGCCTTCTGCATCGCAGCATGACACTGATCCCGTTCCATGACTCACTTTCTGGTTCTGAGCCCCTTTGGCAAACAAAGTCCTCACCAGTAGTGATGAAGCTGCTGCCCTCCATCAAAATGGATTCAAGTGGGATTTAATCCATTTAGGGACCATCACCCTTCTCTGTGGATTTCACCACTCAAGGCTGTTAGTCCTTAAGGTTGTCTGGCTAGTTAACTGCTGCCTGACGATCGATGTTGAGTCACTGGCAGTGTGGTCTACTCCAGTGGTTCCTAACATGGGCCACACACTCCACAGGGGGGCTTCAATTCCCAGAAGCCTAAGTCAGTACATTGGCTGATCAGTTCTTTAGAGAATTGACTTTGATTTCTGGGAATTGAAGTCCAAAAACCAAAGGTTGGGAAACACTGGTCTACTCTATTACTACAGCAGGGTAATCTAGCCACACAGAGCTTGGGCAAGATTTTTGGACTGTGACTCCCAGAATCCTCCAGCCAGCAAGAGGGAATTCTAGTTTCCAAGCTCTGATTTTATAAACTATAATCATAATCAGCTGCAATCTTCCACACCCACATGCAATTCTGTGTGTTAGCCTGCACTCCCTTGCACTTCCCAAAGTAACTGTGAGAGGTAGAAATGGGCTAGATAGGATCTCTAGCATGCATTGATACATAGTTTATAGAAAGGCCCATGATGGCGAAACCTGGCACTCCAGATGTTCTTGAACTTCAATTCCCAGAAGCCCAAGGCCCAATGAATCCACACAAATGGGTTTACTGTGATTCATCAGGCCCTCGTCGCTCCTGGAAGCTTACCAGAGCATGAACCACTAATGCCAGTTGTCTCTGTTTGTGAAAATCCAGAGCAATAATAGTAACAAATGTTCTGAAGCTACTCCAGTGATGACATTGGTTGAGGAACACCTCTAAACTGCATAACCACAAAAAGGGCTTGCTTTGACATAAATGTACATAGGATTGTGCATTTTTAAAATATGCTCAGTGTTTGGTGTGTTTTCGTTCTCCGTCAGAATAGTGAAAAAAATCAATAGGGTCTTAAGAATGTGAGGATTTTGGTCTCAGCTTTTGTACCGTAGGTGAGCTGGACTCCTTCCTTCCTCCTTCCTGACTACACCACACCGCTTAGTCACTTTAACCAACAGTGACCTGAATCTTCCGGGTGGGGCAATTCCCCTTTGAATTCCCTGATACTCCGCCTGGTTTATGGACTTGAGTGGGTGAGCAGGGTTTACTGGTGGCAGCATTGGGCCTTTGTGCAAGGCAGACAGAAGGACCTGCATACAGGAGTCTTGTTTACCACTCACAAACTGTCTGTCATTGTGAAATGTCACTAAGGAATCCTGCGCCTTTTCTTATTTGAAATAACTATGTGTGCAATTGTAAAAATGTCTGCCTATTGCTACTATTTTTTTTAGAAAGTTGAGAACTAATGCCAGATTTTGCTTATTTCTGATTCAAAGAGTATTATAATTTGCAGTAGAAATGTGTAAAAACATTAACAAATAACCCTTTCTGTTTCTTTATCTTTGGGGGGCTGGGAGGTTATGGCTGTAGACTTAACGAAACATGCTTTTTAAAAATCTCTCTAAATTCTCTTTTCTTGAATGGAAAAGTACTAAAATCATATGTGGTGTTTCAAAATTGAAATTCCAGCTCACTGTTGATCATTCCTGGTGTGCTCCAACTCTTTAACTAGTGTAAACAAATACCAAATATGTTAGGCATATCCAGCATTTGAAGATTAGTGAAATAAGTTAAATTAAGCTATAAATCTAGTGCCCCAAATCCTTTACATTTGTCAATAAAGTCAATAAAACTAATAGACTAGCGCTATCAATCTGAAAGCCTGAAAAACTAATATCAATAAAATGTGTTTGAAGTTGAATGGAACTTTTATTTTAATTTCTTTCAATGGGAAATGGATATTAAAAAGAAACAGTCTCTGGAGGAGAGCTTTCAGTCAAACCAAGCAAAGATGTGAGTCTTCCATGTTATTGGTGCATGAAAGGGAAACAATTCATTCAGGCTACATTTCTAAACTTCCATATCTGAGAGTAGGTTATATTGTATAGAATCATACTGGGGTGTCATAAAGGCATACAGAGAGCTTATTGTACAACCAGTTTATGGCACTTTGAGGAAGAGCCAAGTTCCTAGTACTTTGAGGAAGAGCTACCTTCTGCTATATCATGTGTGGCCAAACATTTCAGGCCACGGGCAGGTCATGTGGTTCAGTGGGCTGATCATGTGGTTTCTTCCACCGGAACTGGAAGTAAAACGTGCCCATGCATGTGAAAAATGCTGCCATAAATGGGTGCACCTGTGGCTGTTGCCAGATTTTTTAGGCAGTGTGGGCTGGATCCAGCCTCCAGGCTGTAGTTTGGGAAACCCTGTGCTATATAGCTGTATAAAGGAAACATGGAATAAGTACACTCAAACTAGGGCAGGATTCTTTAATGGAGAGATTGGCTAGATTAGTTTATTTAAAACCTTAATCAGCTAAAAAGCTTCCCCTAATTAATTATACAACACAAAATCTCAATTAATTTTAGTATTAAATAATAGGTATTGTCTTAGAATAAGCCTTCCCACTTTGTTTTCAGACAGGAGTAAATTCTGAGATATTGTACAGTGGTACCTCACTTAAAGAGCATAATGTGTTCCACAGGATTGCTCTTTAAACGAGTTTGCTCTTTAAGCGAAACACCATTGTAAATGACCAATTGTGGGGGGTACTGCAAACCCCAAATTATTTGTTAAGCGAGTTTTTGGTTGGTTTTATTTGTTAAGCGAAACAAACAGAGAAAATTCTGCTCTTTAAGTGAGTTACTCTTTAAGCGAAACGCTCTTTATGCGAGGTTTGACTGTACTTGTCATTGTCCTGTTTTATGCTGCTTGCCTCAAGACTAAGCTAGTGTAATATGCTCTGTGTATTTTCCAAGAATGTTCAGATGCTCCATTTGGTTTAGAATATAATTGCTTTGTTGCTTCTGAGGGCCAGTCGAACTAGCTATGACTACATTTTTGGTCATAAGTCCAAGTGCTTGCCATTAACGTCAATGACCTGGCCAGTTTGGACCAGGTTGTTCAAAGGATTACCTACATTTGTTTGAGTATTTCAGCTCATAAGAACGGCTACGAAATGTCTGCTCATTGGGTAGAGGTCTATTGGGTTAGTAGGATTGTCCCACAGGACATCCTTGTTAGTGGCTCTGTCCTTCAAAACTCATTTGTACAGGATGTAGTGGTGTCTCCCTCACAGAGCTTCTGAAAACAAACTCTAAAGGCTCATGGTTTATGTCCAAGTTTAATTGATTCACAATATGAGTTTCTACTAACTTTAATTTTACTTTTCATCAATGTATGTGGGGGCAGGGCACTTTATTGTTTTTCTTGCTTTGATGTAATTTATACATGCTTGGCTCTTCTAATCTCATTGGAATTGCTTACAGATGAGTGGGTAAATAAACATTTTCAGAAGTGTTGAGAGGACTGGGATGGGATCCCTGCAGCATTCCATGTTTTTTTTTAAAAAAGCTAAAGCCAGCAATGGTAAACACTTTAAAAGAAATGGGACTTTTGTCAGTGCTGTTAACTAAGTCCCATTCATTTCAGTGGGTCATCCTACATGAGACTAAAACTGGATTTAGCTCAAGATTTTCAGTATCCCACTTCACTTGAAGGTGAGCTGAAAATCAAATTACCCAAGGGTCTTTTATTTTAAAAGCAGCTTTAGAGAAAATTGTTAGAGTGTGTCAGTCTTATAATGATGTTTCCTATTTGTTCAGTCCTCTATTGATCCCAAACTGCAGTATGTTGCTGACAGTTATTTTTAAGAAGGGAAATAGTTTTGATGCAGCTGTAACTATAACTGCACTACCATAATAAATCTTTTCAGAAAGAAAATATGAAAGAAAAGAGATAATTGAGTTTCACATTTCCCACAGTGCTTCTGTCAGTCAGCATCAAAAGGCAACAAAATGGAGAAATGACTCTTGACTGTGCTTTAATCATCCAGATCAGAGGGAAAATATTCCTGATTAAATTTGCCAGAACAGGTTCTGTTCCTAGTCTTTTTCTTGCTGCAAGTACTTTTACAGGTACTCTGAGATCAGCCAAATACAAGCATTTCCAGTTTCTATTTTTTTTCTCTAGGTTTTTGGATGTACTAAATATGGGGCAAGTGAATTTCAATAAGAAACATATGGGAAAGGGCAGCTGGAGCTTTGCAAGAATCAACAGCTTTTCAAAAAGCTTATCAAGATTGAAAGTGGGTTGTACCTTCTGGTGATTTTTGGAGACAATTAGAAAAGGCTTGAAAGGATTTATAATGCTTACAAGTACTGTAGTCTCTGTTAGGCTAGAATTTCTCATGTGATGTAACAAAAGTATTGTTCTCAAGGATCCATTTGCTTTTAGTGACATGAATATGTAGATAAATCTGATTGGCTGTATAGTCTATTGAGAGCATCACATCCAGTGCGATAGTTTTTGATTGGCTGGAGTTGATTGAGAAGTGAAACTGGAAGAATTATTTTGGAGCAGGGGTGCCCAAACTTTTTTGGCCATGGAACGGTCACGTTGTTCCTCCCATTGAAGCAGAAGTTAAACGTTCCTACACATACACAAAACACTACTGTTTATAACAGCTGTGGGTGCTTTATGGCAGCGTTTTGTACATGCACAAGAACATTTAACTTCAATTTCCGGGAGTGGCATGGGTGGTGTGGGCCTTATTATTAGGCAGTTTGGGCTGGATCTGGCCTGCAGGCTGTAGTTTGGGCATCCCTGTGTTAGAGGATCAGTAGTGTCCTAGGGTTGGAAAAATATGTACAGTTAAAAGCTTTTCTGGCTGGTTTGGACATCACAAGATAGATGGTTTTTTTTTTAAAAAAAATTATTTATAATTTTTCAACACAAGAATGATAATACAACAAAACAAAAAAGAATATACCAAATCTACATACAAATCAACTTCAAATACATAAAAAAACACTTTAACTAAACAAAAAGAAAAAAGAAAACAATATAATTGAGCATTTACTACTAAATCTTATACATTTTATATTTACTACATAGCAATTTCATCTTTTTCATTCTTATTCAACTCAAAATATAATCCACCATTGTGCTATATACATTGTCCAGGGGTTGCAACAATTCATATTTTCCAAAAATTAGCATGATCTGGTACAGGCTTAATTCCTTTACAGTAATACCCCGGATAACAATTGCATCAGATAACGCTAAAACCGCATAACGACGAAAAATTTCAGGGGAATATTTGCACTGGAGAATGTTCTCTTTAGCGTTATCCGATACAGTCGTTCTTAGCAGAAGGGTGGCTGGAAAGCTGAACGGGGTTCTCCGTTCATCTTCCCAGCCACCCTGTAGCCACGGAGGCAGGGGTGGGGTGGCTGGAAAGCTGACGGGGGGCTCCCCCGTTGGCTTCCCCAGTGACCCCACAGCTGCAAAGGCAAGGGCGGGTGGCTAGGGAAGCCGACAGGGAGTCCCCGTCAGCTTTCCCAGCCACCCTGCAGCTGTAGATCGGGTCCTCTGATCTCTCTGGAGCAGGCAGGGGACCCGATCTACAGCTGTTACTGGGGTTCCCCGATGTCCCCAGCCAGTGGAGCAAGCCAAAACGTCAGAGTTCGACCCCTGATGTTTTGTCTTGCTGCACTTGCTGAGGACATTGGGGAAGCCCAGAAACAGCTTGGATCGGGTTTTCCCACCTCCCTGGACCTGGACTTTTTTTTTTTTTTACCAATTTTGGGCTCCCTGACCCCCCCCCCCCGGCCGGGTCCAGGGAGGTGGGAAGATCCGACCCAAGCTGTTTCTGGGCTTCCCCGACGTCCTCAGCAAGTGCAGCAAGCCAAAATGTCAGGATTCAAATCCTGACGTTCTGGCTTGCTGCAGCCTCCAGCGAAACAGGGCTTTTTTTAACTTTGTGCGATCAATGCATCGCACAATGTTAAAAAATGGATAACGACATGACTTGTGGAAACAAGTCATAACGTTATCCAGGGTACTAGTGTATTTCTAACCATCACATGTTCCACAAATCTTTTCCAAATTCTCCAAAATCTGTTTTCATGAACTATGCCTTTTCTGACATTCAACTCCCATGTTAATTTATCATTAAGTGCTAATTGCCACATTTCCTTATACCAATCTTCTATTTTTATTGTTAACTCTGGGAACCACTAGGCTCAATATGTGGGGGAACCATACGTCATATAGATGATTGACCTCCTCTAAGTCCTATCAATTTCATTCAGTTATTGATGGACATCATATAATATGGATCATTACATCTCTTCCACTTGTTATTATACTCTAGACAATGTATACTCCATCTCTGTTTTTTTCTGTCCTTCCTCTTTTTTAGCTCCCATCTTGATTAGATGGTCATGCTCATATACAGTCAAATCTCGCATAAAGAGCGCTTTGCTTAAAGAGTAACTCGCTTAAAGAGCATAATTTTCTCTGAATGCTCGCTTCGCTTAACAAATAAAACCAACCAAAAACTCGCTTAACAAATAAATCGAGGTTCGCAATCCCCCCCACAACTGGTCATTTACAATGGTGTTTCGCTTAAAGAGCAAACTCGCTTAAAGAGCAATCCTGTGGAATGCATTATGCTCTTTAAGCGAGGTACAACTGTAATTGCCATTTGTCATTAATAAATTTGCAAACTGGCAGAAGCAGTGAGGAATGTAGTACTGTATCTGGCTTTCCCTACCTTTTGAATGAAAGCATATCCCCTGTACGATAGCAGAGGTAATAGATGCTGTGGTTGTTAAAACCCATAGTACGATAAAATCCTAGATGGGCATTATATTCATTCAATAAAAAAGTAAAAGTGCTGATTTGTAGAGTACCATAATCAGTGATGGGATGTTACCGGTTCAGACTGGTTCGCCCAAACCGGTAGCACCCCATTAGGAGGAGTCACCAGGTGGTGGTGGTAAAACCCCGGGCGACCGGTTCGGTCGCCTCTCCAGCCCCCGCCAGAAATGTATTTCCAGGCAGCCAAAATGGCTGCCTGGAACTGCACATGCATCAAACCTCCGTTTGATGCATGCACAGTTCTATTTTTTAGTGCGCATGCGTCAAATAGAGGTTTGACGCATGCACACTAAAAAAAAGAACTCATGTGTCAAAGAGGTTTGACGCATGCGCATACATTTTTATTTTTATTTTGCTCCGCCCATGACGTCATGACGTCGGCTACGCCCACTACATCCATGACATCATGGTGGGGTAGCGAAGATTTTGACAACCCACCACTGACCGTACTGAACATGTAGAAGCACAAAGGCTCTTTGGAGATAAAGAAGCAATAAAAAAGAAACCCAGAACAGTCTGACCCAACTTATTTTGTCCCAGAGCAGTCAGTGGACAAGGAGTGTTGGCTTTTGAATTCCTTTGCTTTGTGTGTAGTGGCTTACTGGTACCTACAGTTTATTGTGGATAGGAAATTAAACAAATCTTTTCTTTTTGTCAGTTCATAAGCCCAGGCTGTAACTCACTCACTCACTCACTCGCATGCATGCATGCATACATGCGTACACACTTTTGAAACAAGTCACCAAATGTTTTGATTTAATCTCATATTCAATTGTACTCTTTTCTGTATGTCTATGATAGAGAAACATCAAAGATATTTCTGTATCTGAAGCCTGAGGAAGTTGCTATTCAGGAAATTAAACTTGTGTTCCACGGCAAGACTGACTCAATACAGGCATATTTTATGATTATTTGTAAAAAACGTTTTGTTGATCTGGAGAGCAGCAAGCCTTGAATCTATTGGATGCTGGAACAAGGCTTTCGGGTCAGAGATTTTTCTAATATACACAATTACATAACATTTATGCTTGGAGGATGTCAAATATATTTTTCCAAAAGAAATAGATTAGATCTTTGGCAAGACAGTCATAAATAAAAATGAAAAACATATCCCTCTAATCTCAGGCTTACAATTAATCTTGTCCCATCATGCATGTCTGTAAGTATCCTTGAGTTAAATGGGTTTTATACCCAAACAACTGTGTATGTAGCTAGAGCAGGGGTCAGCAAACTTGGCTGTCTAGATGTTCTTGGACTTCAGTTCTCAGCAAGTGTGGTGACTTGGCCTTCTGGTAGTTGAAGTCCAAGAACACCTGGAGTGTCAATATTTGCCATCATGGTCTTAAAATGTGTAACACAACTATCTCCCCATCTGTACTTGTATTCACTGTATTTACAGGAAGCAATGGAACATTGTTTACTAAGCTGTTATATTTTTAAAGAAGGGTGTGAACATGACATACAAGTCATTGAGAGGACTAAGGAAGAAGGTATCGTACAAGGTAGTCCTTCCACGTAGCATATGATAAACAATTACATTTTGCTCCATATTTTAAAAATGGGATAAAAGATTGTGCAAAACTATTTACTCTGTTTAATATATTTTTTTCATCACTGGAATGCAACTCCTTTTCAAGGATTTTTTTAAGCCATTGATTACACTACGCAACAAAAAAAAATTTCCCCTGCTATTGGGTTGAAAATATGTTCCTTATAGTAATTCATATGTGCTGAATACAGATCTGCAGTCGGATTTGCTCTGGCATATCAGGAAAAAAATGTTATGTACATGTAAAGGTTATCAAGGGAAATGCTATGTTGAAAAGTGATTGTGAGAAATTTTAGGGAAATTAATGTGCGTACTTTGGGATGAAAACACTAAATATTATAATTAAGAAGTGAATTATAAATGTTTATTTACCTCTGAAATGAGTCAGGGACCCTTAGTTACACTAAGATTGACAATGGCTTGGTTTAAAAGTGTGTAGAGCTGCTTGCTTTCCGCCTGTGAACATCTTCTGTTGCTCTCTGCAATAACCAACAGTAATTCCCCATCATGTTCAGACTGAAGTGGCCTTGATATCTTGCTTCCATGGTGGACATCTCCTGGTGGAATCTTTCACCATACTCATCACTCACGGCACCCATATTTGATGGAAAGAAGGTGAGATGCGAATGCAAGAAATGCATCTTTAGTGACATTCGGCAACCGAAGTGCTGGAAGGCTGTTAACAAGTTGTCCACAATTTCTGCATAGTTGTCTGCTCTTTGGTTCCCAAGAAAGTTGTGCACGACAAGCACAAATGCATCCCAAGCTGCTAGTTCTCGTTCCGTGAGCTCCAGTCTGAATTGTGGACATTGAATCAACTTTCGTAGTTCTGGTCCAACGAAGACTCCTGCTTTCAATTTTGCCTCCGTTTTCATCTTTCCAAACTTGCCTTTTAGGTACTGAAAATCACAATTTGTTTTATCCATCGTTGCAACACACTGTTTCATAAGACCCAGTTTGATATGGAGTGGAGGTAGGTAAATCTTATTATGATCCACAAGAGGTACACGTTGAACGTTGTGCTGTCCAACTACAGGTAAATTTCTGGGTGGCCAATTTTTCACTATGTAGTGATTCTTGTCATCCGAGTTTGGTCTGGAACCCAACAGTTCAGACTTTTCTTTCGACAGGAACAAATCGCGAACCAGGTCGTCCAATTCGGCTTGGCTGATCAAATGTGGCTTTTTAATGCCACTGTCGGGATCATTCGTGTATTCCATAGCTCCAGCGTCACTGTCATTACCTTCAGTATCACTTTCTTCATTGTTCATTGCATCAGATGAAGGAGGAATTGGTACTGGGTAATCTGTACCATGCGCCACAGGATTTAGAGCAGACTGACAATCCGGATACACAATTTTTGACTTGTTCTTCTTGCTGTACCCGGATATGATGGTCAAGCAGAAATAGCAATCCGAATGGTGATCTTTCTGCTCCCGCCAAATCATGGGAACAGCAAAAGGCATTTGATTTCACTTACCGTTTAACCACTGGGTTCGGCCGGAATAACAGATAGTGCAACAGAGATGAGGAGCCCAGGATTTTGTTTGATCTCCGTACGTAGCTTTCTGGACATGTTCTTGCGTTGGTCAGATGTCTTATACTTGCCATAAATATAGCAAAAGCAGTCCGGACAATTCATACAGCTGCGCCTATTCATCTTTCGTTTACTGAATCACCATGTACTGAATTACTGAATTGTCTTATACGAAATCACTTAAATGCATGTTACTGCGGCTGCTGATTAATCTAACACAGAACCACACTAGCATGAACTATTCTCTAGTCACCTCCGAATCAGACTGATGGACAAACACACACTCACACAATCGTACATCAAACATATTAACCTATGTACAGGCTTTTAATATATGACTTTCAGCTATAACTTTAAATCCAGACGTCCTACAACATTTCTGATTACAAAATCGGAATCAGCGCACCCTATTACATAACAATCACGTTATTTTCACCCAGTAGCAAATTTTTTTGTTGCATAGTGTTATTTACTGCTTTTCTTGTCTCTGTCCCTCCTTTTTTATTGTCCTAAGCTGGGAAAATCCTGCAGTTGGGCAAAGTGAGGCAACTGCTTCAGGCAGACAGTTTGGTTGCTGTCAAAGGGCAACAAATTGTTAGTCATTCTATTTGCTGTTTGTATTTCATTGCTTCACTTGCTAGACCAACCGGCCAGGATTTGGGTATGATGTATGTTGATTAGGATGCAGAAGGATTTGCTTAGGCAGCAAATGTCTCCGTCTATTCTTGATTGTATGTGACATTAAAGACTGCGCTGAATCACACAAAAGGTTCCTGTGAGAGACCACAGCATTCTCTTTTTACATGTTGGCCAACCAGATACCTATGAGAATCCCACACACAGAACTCAAGAACAACAATCCTCTCCTCCTATATCTGTTTTTCTGCCACTGGTTTTCAGACGTCTGCTGCCTCTGATTTGGAAAATGGTATACTGCCTTGTATTAGTAGCCTTTAATTTTCAAAAATCAGTTTTTGGCCTTACATAGGAAAATATTTTACGCAGTTATCAATATATTGCAGAGTTGGCACCATTCCCTTTCCCCCAGTATTTCATTGGACTATTCCAAGACCAGCACCCAGTAGTTTGCTGTGTTTTTACAAAATCATGCAATATGGACACCTTCCATTGCAGAAGTGGGTGTTTTTGGAAGGGGATGGGGAGAGAAAAGCAACTCTCCCATATCTTGTAGGGCAGTGATGGTAAACCTTAGTAATCCAGCTGTTCTTGAACTTCAATTCCCAGAAGCCCTGATCAGCAGGAGTGCTGGCTTGGGTTTCTGGTAACTGAAGTCCAAGAACACCTGGAGGGCCATCACAATCATAGGGGCACTCTTTTCCTCTAAAAATCCTCCATGCTTACATACATTTTGATGAGCTGGAAATGACTTTTCATCTATTTCTGCTTTTGCTGGAAATGGATAGACAATGGAAAGTCTGGAGGATAGAAACCCTCTTTTGCAAGACCTGGTCACCAGCTGCTGTATACTATAAACATTCTAACAGACACATGTTGTGAAAATTGAGGGCATTGTATCATGCATTTTATTCCAAAGCTCTAATTGGCTTCACATATAACAGAAATCGTGAAAAGCATGAAAAACTGGGACTGTAAAAGGCAATGCCAAAAGCTGCCTATAGCTCTTAGGTTATAACTCTGACACTACTTTGACATAATCCCCCCTTTCTCATTACCGTGTTTCACATCTCATTGTGATGTGATACCTTTCCAGCACTGACAGTTACAAGGGCTAGTTCAGTGGTAGCAAACCTATGGCACATGTGCCAGAGGTGGAACTCTGAGCCCTCTCTGTGGGTAGCCCATGCAGTCACCCCAGTACAGTTTCCCCACCCCTCTGCCCAGCAGCCCAATGGGAGCACTTCCTTCTTCCCCCAGCACAGAGTTCATCCCACCCCTCTGCCCAACAGCCCAATGGGAGCATTTCTTTCCTCCCCTGTTGCTGTGTTGTCACTTTGCGATAAATAAGTAGCTTTTGGGTTGCAGTTTGGGCACTCGATCTCTAAAAGGTTCACCATCTCTGGGCTAGTTATTGTACTTTGCCTATGCAGCCAACTCATCTTTAGTCAAAGATATGACTAATTTTGCATTATCTAATTGAGATCTGTGCAAAATTTGGCATAGAAATCATGTGGCAGCCCTTTGTTTTATAGTTTCATTTTCCAAAGCATGCATATTGCTACATATCAAATGGGTGAAAGAATGCTTTCCAAGTAGCTATAAATCCATAAGCTATAAATTTGTAGCAGGTTTTATTTCATACCACTCAGAATTGCAGAAACTGAGCCAGAAATATAATGAGTTACATTTCATTTACTAGTTACATAATTAAGCTGAAGTCCCATTTCCTGTTTTTAAAAATATAATGCTCACAATACTTGCAATACTATTCTGTTCTAAAGTATATACACACACACACACACACACACACGGGACAAAATTCTGTTGCTTAACATAGTAAATCACAAACAGATTAGGCCAATTTGAATCAATGGAATTTATAGGGAAGCTGACATACCAAATCCTTACTAATTCAATGGACTTATGGTGTTGCTACTTATTATACCAGGGGTCAGCAAACTCTGAGATAATGGTTATATTTTCAATCTAGACCAGGGGGTCGCAACCTATGGGCTGTGGGCTGGCCCCTGACCCCATTCTATCCAGCCCCTGGTGACAACCCTGTAAGCAGAAGTGGACACATTTACAACAGCTGTAAATGTGCCCACGCATGCACAGTTACACCCGCCGCGGTTTATGGCAGCATTTGCAGCAGTCTTAGGGGTAGTTGTCTGACCCGTGGTGCAAAATGGTTGAGAACCACTGATCTAGATGAATCAACTAGCAGTGAAAATTTATAGTAACCTTTTGTAATTTGTCTCTTCAGAAGTGTTCAATGGGCGTTGGTCCAAAACAACAAAGTGGACTTGATCCACAAAAGCTAGCATTAAAATACAGCAGCTAGTCTTTAAAGTGCCAAAATGTTTTTTTGTCTTTTGTTTTGTTTTGTCCCAAATAAGTGGTTATATGATTGCAGCCTTAAAGTATGATCATATACAGATCTACTTGAAAGCACTTTCACTTGAGATTTACTGTATTCCCATATGCACATGTGTAGGATTACAGCCTTTGTGTAATATATCAGGCTTTGACTTCATTGTACAGTACTTCAAGTTTACTGACGAACAGTGCTTTTAGAAGATAGCATGCAGATTTATGCTGTTGCTTTATGAGAGCATCATGTAGAAAAGTGAACAAGCCACGGCCTTATTGTGGGAGGAAGAATAAGCCTATGTAGCACATATTCCCTTTAAACTCTGTTAAGCTGAGGTCTCATTTCTTATGAAAATAGATTATTTTGAAGAGGATACCTAGTTGTTTTGTAGATTTATCATTACAAACACAGTTTTTGGGGATCTGTTTTGTTTTGTTTTCCTTTTATTCAGTGAAAAGGAGAATCCAGCTAATCAGAAACAAGGTTAAAACAAAGACAGGGAGGCGGAGCTAGACTAAAAATGAAGAGTCGGAGGTGGAGACAGTTGTGCATACACAATCCTGTACATAAAAGTACAATAGTTATATCTCATTTCCTATGGGTCAGAGATCAGACACCAAACTACAAAGCTGCATGATAGAGCAACTGTTAGCTGTATTTTAGTAAGCAAGGAACACTTTGAAAGCATTGATTAGTACAAGTTCAAACAAAGAAGAAATTTAATTACATTTCCATGTCATTCTTAAATTATTAAGAGTCAAAACCCTTTGGAGATCTGCTGGAAATCATTCAAATAAACACCAGTAGATCTCAATCTACTTTCTGCCTCACTGTTCTAGATATTGAGAAATGGCTACCACCTAGATTTCTCTAGGCTTAGAAACTGTTGCTGTTCAAGAGGTAAGTGAAACAAAATTCTTTTTTGCCCCATTTGAGCAACAGTTTATAGATTAACAGTTTATAGTCCGGCCACCCGGACGCCGGACTAACTGGGCGAGGAGGACTCTGGCCGGGAGTGCCTGGATTCGTTTCACCTGCCGGCGCTCCCGAGCCTCGCCCCCACACCGGGCTACAAAAGCCCCTGCAGCGGGACACTTCCCCGCCACCCGGATGACGGACCAACTGGGCGAGGAGGACTCTGGCCGGGAGCGCCCAGATTCGTTTCACCTGCCGGCGCTCCCGAGCCTCGCCCCCATGCCGGGCTACATAAGCCCCTGCAGCGGGACGCTTCCCCACCATCCGGATGCCGGACCAACTGGGCGAGGAGGACTCTGGCTGGGAGCGCCCGGATTCGTTTCACTTGCCGGTGCTCCCGAGCCTCGCCCCCATGCCAGGCTACAAAAGCCCCTGCAGCGGGATGCTGCCATTGGCCATTAGGTACTGAATATTGATTATGGACTGTAGCCAGAGTATATTGTGTTATATTTATTTTTATTTCATTTTTGTCTTGTTGCACTGTATTTTATTTTATTATTGATTTATTGTAGTACTGCATCTTGATGTCCTGATGTTTTGCAATTGCAATTGTTATTGGAGATATATATACTGTATATGTTATATTTGTAATATTTGTAACTGTTTTTATGCTATGAATGTGCCATGTACTGTAACTGTTTCTTCTGTAAGCCGCCCAGAGTCGCTATGCGAGTGGGGCGGCATATAAGTCGAAAATACAAATACAAAATACAAATAATCCATGTTGTCCTGTAGAAAGAGATTAGCTTCACCTCCTAGAGTTGGGCAGGACTGGTTTTCGAGCAATAGAGATTTTTACCTTTACTAATGAATGCTGAGACCCATAGGTACTCTTTCCTTTTGAAAGGATACACTTTGATGAACTTTCATTGGCATGAATTGAAGTACCTGTATTCCTGTGAGGCGAGTGTCTCTTGATCACTTGCCATGACAACTTTATCCACTAGAATTTGTGTGATGGCAAAGATTCAGCTGTTAGGTTTGACAATGTGAAAGGAGGCACACTGGGGGTAATGCAGACAGTGCTTTAAAAAACATCAAGCTTCGTAAACAGTTTATAATTTTTTTGACATTTTAAATCCTGGCTTCATAGCTTTCTTTGCATGTGTTGGGTGGTGATGGGATTAGCACTCAAACAGATATCATTTAATGCTATTCTAGGATACAAATGTGACCGTATAGTTTCACAAACTATGGATGACAAAGAGTTGAATCTTGACTGTAGTCCTGCACCTATTTATCAAGGAGTATGGCTGCCTGAGACATCTTGTCCATTTCCTCAAGGCTGTGGCAGTCCATTGTAGTCCCAGTGTTAAATCCTGCATGTCTCATTTCATATGTGGCGCAGGAGATGGCTCTGTGATCATAGTGTGTGAATCACTTCCTGGCAACCTGGCATCTACCTTAAACAAATTCACGCCAATGACATTTTCCCTGCTTCAGGAAGAAAATGCATTCTCAGATATGAGCTGCAGTCAATAACAATGCTTGCCTGAATTTAGTCTGAATCAAAGCTAAAATCAACAACAGTGTCTTTTGGTCATTTTTTTTTGAGAGGTCCAGAAGGGCCTACCCACGTCCCAAGTTTGTTTCTGACCTTTAGGCGGAGAGAGCAGTAGGGAGAGTTGCAGTTTCAGCCCCATTTGTTATGGGTTCTTCTGGTAGCTTGGCTCCCGGGAGTCATGAGCATGCATTAGGACAGTCAGAAGGACTATATGGAAATGCAGAAGTTTGAACTTTCCTGCCAGACCTGGGAAAACAACTTCTCCATTTTGTCTGCCAGTATTTTATTTGAAGAAACACAACTGGTGTGGATTTGGCTTCTCCATCAAGCTCACCCTGTTGTCAGTCAGAGCAATCCTGTGGAGTTATCTCTGTCACTGATTAATGGAACTGCTTAAGGGCTTCTCAGAGTACAAGGGCTTCTAGGCAGAGGCCTCATTCGGAGGTTGTCATGCCAAGTCTTGTCCCCAGTGCCAAGAAGGACCCATTTAGACCTATTGTACTCATATTGGGTCCCTTCTCCTGCCATTCCAGTGATTCATATCAAGCAAGCTAAAGGAGGGTATATCTAGTGGCAGGTGGATTATCCACTGGCTGGATTATTATCTGATGCTGTGCAAAAGCTGCTTCTCTGATATAATTACAGTTATTTTATTCAATTAAAACTGCCTAATGCCTTTCATGTTTCTTCCCATACTACTTATTTGCATATATCCTGCTCCTATCAACTAGTAATACTCATCAAATTTCTTCCCACCATCACTGCTTTACATCTACAGAAAAACCCCGGTATATGACTGCCCTGGCTTGTGCTTTCTGTGGGTTATGACTGCACATTTAATTTTTTAAAATTCCCCAAGTTACGACTAATTTTCTGTTTATGACCAAAAATTGTGCTACTGTATTTTAAACTCTAAGATGGTAGAAATCTCCCTACCTTTTCCACGCCGTTTGGGGACTTTATCCGACAGCAGCGGCGGCGGCGGCACCTCCACAGCAGTAAGTACTGGATTGTGACTTGGGGGGTTGGGGTGGGGATTTTAAATTCTGAAATAGTTGTGGTGGCCATTTTGGAATTCAAAATGGCCACCACAACTATTTCAGAATTTAAAATGGCCGCCCTCTCCACCTAAAGTCACAATGCAGTGGTTACTCCTGTGGAGGTGCCGTCATCATCATCAGATAAGGTCCCCAAACAGCATGGAAAGGGTAGGGAGATTGCTCTGTTGCTTTTGTGGGGGTGGGGGACATTCGTGTCTGGCGTTGTTGTTGTTGGTCCAGTTGGAACTTTTTAATTTTCAATTCACTCCTATGGGAAAACATGCTTTGGGTTAAGATTTTTTTCACATTATGACAGAAACTGTTGTAACGGACTTCCGTTGTAACCTGAGGTTTTACTGTATTCTGCTCCCATCAACTGCTGCCATCAACTTTGAAGTTAACTATACAGTATTGAGTTTGCTTCAAAAGTATTTGTGTGGTAGCTGTAATCACATGGAAAACTCGCCTTCTGTAGCATATAGTTCTGTGGAAAATCTCACTTCTTGATCATCCTGGAAAATCAAAATTGTTGAAGTTAGCAAACTTCAGAGGAAAATATGGTCTGTCTCATTTACCAAAGGATTTTTCTAAAGCTGAAATTACTTTCAACTGAAATATCTGGGAGGACTTCAGTTTTTGACTAGTGAAAGCAACACTTGTATTGTTCACTTTTATACTAAGTCAGGATGAAGTACGATGTTGCATTGAGGAGCGTACTGTGCCTGATCTCAATAATTTTGTATCTGATAATTTACATACATCTGCATATATATATATATATATATGTTAAATTATATACATCCTTATGTGTCCCGTGCCTTTTGATCCATGCATTCTCTGCTTGCATGTTAATCTAACACTGCTTCCTTACAGACTTTCTTTCTTTCTTTCTTTCTGTCTGTCTGTCTGTCTGTGTGTCTTAATAGCGTTTGATTACAACTTCTTTTCTAGAACAAGAGCAGCTAAGCATAGTAGATATTTTGAGAGGGGAAGAATTTGCTTCGCTTCATAGAGTTGGAGCACATTAACCTGGTATGATCCTGTCAGTTTTGCTGTTTCCTAGTTCAGTAGAAGATGGAAGGCTGTAATTTGGGAAATTCTCCTAAAGACATAGTGCTGTGCTCTTCTGTGGATAAAGAACTAATGATTTTAGTGAAGCTGTATGGATTTTTATCAGCCCATTATCATTTAGTACTGAAGATGCAGTCCTGGTGAATTTCCAAGACTTTGACTGCTTGAACTTAGGGCAAATTGATTTCATACTTTGCAGCAACTATATCATCATCATTTCAATTACAGAAAGACTCGATTAATGCTAAACCATTTCAATAATGCAGAAAAAAAATTCAGACTTCTAGTTTAGACTCTTCCTTTAGGCAATGACAAATATGTATTCATTATCCTGTCCATGTGATTGCAAAAATGTGTATGAGCACACACTGATAGTGTGCTTTTAGTGGTTTGGTAATATTAAATTTTCTTTTTGGGGTGATTGGTGGATGGGGAGATCAGAGGAAAAAATGGCAAGAAACTACCTAACTCCATTATATAACCCCCCCAACATCTTTTTAGTTTTTACGATAAACAGTGTGATACTCATGCTGAATGCATATTACCAACATCATTATCACCCTCTTCCCCCATCTTGATTAGTATGGCCCCTCTCTACTACTATTTATTTATTTATTTATTTATTTAATCAATCAAACTTTTATTTGTAGATTATGTATTTGGTGTATATAAACCGGGGGCCTAACTATTATGTTTAATGTGTCTGCGGAAGTTGCTTGCAGTCCATGGATGCTCATACTGAATTACAGTAATACTTTGGATAAGGTTTGCATCAGATAATGCTAAAACTGCATAATGTTAAGCAATCTAAAAAAAATTGCATCGCATAACGTTAACATCCTATGGGATGTATCAGATAACATTCGCTAAAGCCTGTGCCAGTTACAATGTATCTCTATGGAGTTTTAATGTTATCCAATGCATCCCATAGGATGTTAACGTTATCCGATGCATGCATCAGATAACATTAAAAATCGGATAACACTAAGTCTTGTGGAATCAAGTTTTAGCATTATCCAAGGTTTTACTGTAAATCTTTTTGCTTTTCAGGTGGCACAAACTGATATACACACTGTACACTATTATGCTCAGTATATTCCTTATCTATGTGAAGTGTTTTAAAAACAAAGAAAAAGACTTGGATCATTTATATACAGTTGTGCCTCGCTTAAAGAGCATAATGCGTTCCCACAGGATTGCTCTTTAAGCGAGTTTGTTCTTTAAGTGAAACACCATTGTAAGTGACCAATTGTGGGTGGGGGGATTGCGAACCCCAGTTTATTTGTTAAGCGAGTTTTTGATTGGTTTTATTTGTTAAGCGAAGCGAACATTCAGAGAAAATTCTGCTCTTTCAGCGAAACGCTCTTTATGCGAGGTTTGACTGTATTGTATAAAAGACTCTGGCTGCAATCTTATGTACACTTATCTGAGTGAATGTCCAACTGAAGTCATTGGGGCTTACTTCTGAATGAACATGTGTAATTTATGGTATCACAATTCCATGGACTAAATGTGGAGGAGGTGGAGGTCTTTAAAGTGCTGGAGGCATCCCTACCTCAACCAACACATGTTATTTATGGTACACATTTCTTTTAAATGTGGGCTCTACAGAAGATGTGACAGCCTAGTACTAGTTCTCACTGGTATGGTAATTCTGTGTCTGGGTAGGGCTGAGACTGCACGTGGCAGATAATTTGACTGCATGCTCTTTTATATATTCCCTGCATGTAAAGGAGTAGATGTCGGAATGTAAGAAAAGCACTGCTGGATGAGATCCAAAGATCTGTCTGCTATAGCACTCTATTCATATGATGGACAGCCAATTGTCTCTGAGAAGGTCATACACAGGATGTGAAGGCAATAGCATGCTCCTATTTTTTTATTTTTTGGGAGCTCAGATTCAGAGGTGTGCTGTCCTCCAGATCTGGAAATAACGTGTACCCATCATTGCTAATAACAATTCACATCCTCAGTGGATTTGTGTAATCTTCTTTCAAGGTTTTATCTGGCTTGGTAGTTCTCTGCGTTGATGGAAGTTTGTTTGTTTGTCTTTGGGGTTTATGTATGATAGGACATTTAAGTATGCAAACACCTACATGCAGTCGTAACTGATCAAGCCCAATCAGATGTGGCGATGGTTAGCACCTCTGTGGAAACTAAGCAATACATCAAGAGCCATTAGATATGTTTTTCATAGCACATGATTTTCTTTGTCTATATTTTCTACCTTTAATGTATTTTGTTTTAGTTACATGTTTTACAAGTTACGTGATGGAATGGCTGATGGGTAATAAGATAGTGGAGTAACAAAGGGTTTCCTCACCTCCGCTTTGGGGCCTCTCCAGCACTCCTGTCCAAGGAGTGCTGGAGAGGCATGCTTTGGAAAATGAAACTAACCCAAAACTCACGGCAAGGATCTTCTGTTGACCACTCAGCCCAAATCCTTCTGAAAAAAAACCTGGGATGTATCTGTGTATAGGGCCCAGCAAAATATTTAAAGAGAGGTATTGTGGTAGCGTTAAATGTTGTCTGGCTTTACTTTGTCTTACCTCTGCATCCCAATGAACACACGTGGTTGAAGTTAAGTTGTTTTATTGAAGTAAAGCATGGTTCTTGGAAAAAACATCATTCTTGATGAATCAGGTTACAAATCTCAGAATAACAAAATATACTAATCAAAATGACCTTTTAGAGAAAGAATGCATTCAGGCATTATTCCCCTAAACAAAACAAACCTAATATCTATCTTAGGTTATCATATTGAAGACTCCGGGAGAAACTGCCTGTTGGAATGGCCTTTCTCTCCCCATTCTGGTGTTGCCCTCTTGACCACTAGATTCTAACTCTTTACTCTCTTCTAAAGCCATGTGCTTAACTCTCACCAGGTATGAACTGATCCTGGCTAATTAGCATACATCCAGTCAGGTCCAAGTATTGGGGTACACAACACTGGTCATAATAATAAAACATGGCTCCTCAGAGTCTGGCTATTTCCTTCCAGGTTTCTGGGAGTGAAAACAAAAAGGTGGCCTCATTTCTACAACAGTCTAAAACCTAATAAACTCCATCTTGTATATGTGAAGAGCTTGGAGACTCAGTTTGTTACAGATAGTTAGGGACCGCACACAGTGAATGTGTAACTTAGAAGCATTGCAGTGGGTTTACCTTCAAGAATCCTCAGCCAGCTGGGAGCAGTAGCCTAACAGCAACTGAAAATCCAAGGTTGTGAACCACTGGACTAGAGGGTGGACCTACCAGAAACATCAAATAAAGGCATAGTCTAGTCCTCATTCTGTTTTAGGAAGTCTTGTTTTAGAGCATCTGTTTACTATTACATAAGCTGGTGCATTAAGATAAACAATATAAAAGTGGCTTTCAGCAAGGAAGAACTGGGGTGATTTTCAAACAAAAACAATATTTCTTTGTTAATTCTCTTCCAGTGTTTACTACTTTTGCTATACAAAACCACATTGTCTTTGGTTTTAAAAAAACAGTTGAATTTATTTCATTGTGCATCTTTATTAGATGTTTCTCATGGGCCAGCCATCCCGAGACACCCTGCTGTGCTGTGGTGTGACCACTGAAGGCCTTTTCAACAATAAACAAGGTATAGTGTGCTTTAGAAGAAACATTGACAATTTCAGGGCTCAGGTGACTTGGAACTGTTTCAGTGTTTTCTTCTTACTGTATTGCATTGATTGCAGTGATGTTGGGGAAGAAAAGGAACAAATTGGAAAATAAGTTAAAAGATGCTTTGAATGCAGATTAATAAATTAAATAATTAATTTAATAGATTAATAAATCAAACAGATCTGTAGCAGTACACAGAAGGCAATTGAGCATGCCAATTAATATGTGCAGAGGGAAATCATGAATGGGAGTGTGGTGTTGGCTTTCACCTATATACTTTCATGTAGAGAGCTACAGTGGTGGAATATGTAGAGTGTCTGGATCTCAATCCATTTCTAGTTGCAACTAGAGAAGAATAATTGAAATAGATGCTGAATGGTTATGTCCAAACTGACCTCAATCCCATTGCTTTTCTAAATTAATTCTAGTTGGGACTAACCATTACACTTCAGGCTTGAATGGGGATTTTAGACATTCAGGTTGGATGCCTGAAATTACTTAGATGACTTTGGGCTTGTCACTCTATTTCAGCTTCACAAAATTGCTATGAAGATGAAGTTGTGAAGGAACCATGTATACTGAGTTCAACGAGAAAAGGTGGGATAGGTCCAAAAACAAAGAAGTAAATACAGTATAGTACTATTCAATTGATGTATGTAGAGGAGTCTACATGAGTACCTGTATATTGGAACACATACTTAATTTGCATCCTTCATTTTTGCAGATGAATGATAATAGATGGAGAGCCTCTGCATGTTAGATTTATTGCTTAAGAATCTAGGTTTGGAGCTAGGGTGCTTTCAGTTGATGGAAGGGTTCAGTGCATGGGAGATGCTTCTCCACAATTCTCAGTGATCAACCAAACATTCAGCAGGTTCATTTGTCATTATCAGAAAGATTGAAGGACTCCTGTAGGGAGGAGGGAGGGATTTGATTTTGCCAGTTCAGTTGCACATGCATAAATCTGAAGCAACTCTTAGAATGATAGGCTTTCTCCATCTGAAAATGACTGAAAGTTCAAAAGATTTGTACAGAGATCTTGCATGTAGCCTGTAAACTTTGTCCTGAGTTAAAGGTTAATGTTAAAAGTATATAGCACAAAAACTCTGTACATAGTGGTCTATAGTTAACAGGGCTACTTCCAAACTGTTGTTTTTACTGTTGTATCTGCACATTTCATTCCGGTTCAACGAGGGGGTTGGGGTGGAGAGAGAAAATAATTAAAAATAAAAAGCTAGACTCATCTGTGAACTTCCAGTGCTGGTCAGTAGGAAACACAAACCTTAGAGTTTCTTCCATTCTACTTGTGTTTGTTATGTATATTTTTTGAATGTTTTTTTTTTCTTTTAAAGATCTGCAGTGACACACTGATTAAACTTTTGAAAGTTTCTCAATAAAAACTATCTCTGATTTGTACACTTAGGCTGCACTTAAAGAGAAGTGCCACCTCTTGCCTAATGTAGACGGTGTTACTATTTTCTCTTATCAGTGATTATTTATCAGCTATGTAATGTACTCCTTAACCATCAATTGACTTACCATAAAAATTATGCCATTTCCCCATTATTATTTTTTTGGGGTTAGTATAAAAAATACAGCTTTGTCAGAGAGATATGTAGATTTCTCCTCCATTGAGCAAGTCTGAGCAGCAAGTATAATACTGAGTTTAGTATGAACATGGTTTTAAAAAAATTATTAAAAAAAGCTAAGAATGAAATATACTAAGACATAAAGTATATTCTTGTGAGCTAACACACTAATAACATTTTAAAAGTGTTGAAACATGTTAAAAGTAAGAAACAAACAAATCATGCATAGAATTCCAGTGTAAAGCATGGGAGTCAGGAGTGTTGTATGTAGCTTTATAAGTATTTGCATAATTAATGAATAAAAATTATTTATCAAACATATGCACGCACACACACCCTTCTATTATCAAATTTGATACACAGATTGCTATATGCTGCTAGATATTTTATATACTATATTTTGGTGTATTATACCACCTTCACTAACCTTCTTGCAAATTGTTTTACAACATGAGCACAACAGGATGTGCCCACACAAGAGGTTAAACCAGTAAGAGGTTAAACTCATTAACATATGTTTTGCTTGACAACTTCACACTTTTAAGATTGAAAGGGGGACATTTAAAACTAATCTGAATAATCATTTGTTACTGCTAGCTGTAGGAAGCTGTATTGATATGCATGCTTGTCTGTCATTCTGCTTGTTTACTCTTTACCTCATTGCTTTGTGATCCATTTGCCTTGAGACATCTTGACCCCTGCATCTGGTGTATATAAACCATGCCTGGAAGTTTTACTCCTTTGTCTGAAGAAGTGGACTTGATCCACGAAAGCTCACAGTAAAAATACAGTGGTTAGTCTTTAAAGTGCTGCAGTGTTTTTGTTTTTTGATATGCCTGAACCACAGATTAACACAGCTACTATTCCAAAAAACACCTCTCTATGTATCTGTGGGTTTTTATATTCCAGATTTGGCAAGATATTTTCTCCATGAATGCTAGATTCCATAATTTGAATTTCAAGTTCTATAAATAAAGGTAGGAAGATCAAGGGCTAATCTGAGAAAGTGGGCTTTCCCTGTAGATGACAGCCTGTGTGGATGTGGAGAAGTGCAAACTATCTCCTATATGGTACAATGCACACGATGTCCCTCAACGTGCACTGAGGAGGACCTTACGTTGGCAAGAGGAAATGTTGATGTGGCCTGATATTGGGCAGATGTCATCTAGCCCTTATAAATTCTATTTTGTTTTAGATGTGTTTATTTTAGCTTTGTTTGTTATTATATGCTGGTGGTGCCTCTGACAGGAATAAAGAAAGAAAGCTGGTTGGACAGCTTAGTGGTTTTGGCATCTGACTATGGAGCCAGAAGTTGAGAGTTTGATTTCATACTGTTTCTCCCAAGAGGAGAACCAATTTATATGGCACTGGGAAAGCTCCAGGACACCCCCAGAAGAATGGAATGGCAAACCATTTTTATGTACTGTACAGTATTCTCTGGCTGGAAGGAGTTGCCATAAGTTGCAATTGACTTGACAGCATACAATTAATATTTATTATTAAGGGGAAAAAATTATCGGTTTTCCAGCATGAAAATATAACCAGTTTTAGCAGCGGGACACATAAATATTATCAGTTCCTTATAATGTAAAATACAGTTTATTATCCATATACATAACACTAAAAATCGGATAACACCAAGACTTGTGGAACCAAGTCTTAGCGTTATCCGAGGTATTACTGTATAGGGGAAAGAGGTCAAGTGAAGGTGACATTTGGATGACTGGCTCAGTGATTTTCCTCATTTCTTTAAATACATATTTCCAAATGAGAAGAATTACTGAGCAAGCCCTTTGCTTATGAATTTACCTACCCAACTGCCCTTAACTTTATTAACATCCTCCACTATAACCAGTATATATATGATTTGTTTTAAGTGGTGCAGTAGCTCAAGTGGCTAAGATGCTGACTGGAAGGTGGGAGGTCAGCAGTTCAATTCCTGAGTACTGTAGGATGGAATTAGCTCCCGTCATTGTCCCAGCTCCTGCCAACCTAGCAGTTTGAAAGCAAGAAATTGCAAGTAGATAAACAGAGACCACTTCAGTGGGAAGGTAAACAGTATTCTGTGTGCTCCGGAGTCTAGTCATACTTGCCACATGACCATGGACACGTCTACAGAAGCAAACAGTGCTGGCTCTTCGGCTTTGAATAGATGAGCACTGAACCCTAGAGTCAGATACGACTGGCTTTACAGTGATTCACCCCTTTAATGTTGTGCTTGAAGATATTTGCAGATATTGATTTCATGAGGAATGTTTTAATTCAATGAACTTCATACATTATTATTCATACATTATTCCCCCAAACACTTCTCACATCTGATATTTTATCATACACTGTATAAAGTAATGACACTGTTCATAAATTCTGGAAGTAAGTCATTGCAGATACTCCCTGGAATGTATGATTAGAATTTCAAAGGTACTAAGTAGTTTTAGTTAACTGTTCCAGTCTTAACTGTTGGATCAGAAGCAAGATGAGCTATTTGATGAATTTGAAGCCATGAAATTTCCTCTGAACCGATATGTATATTTAGTATTAGCATGATATATTGCAATAGGGTACATTGTGCTATTGGGAACAAAACTATGTTGAGGTGGTGATTTTGCCAGAATAGGCAACTGTAGCTTTGGAACGGCACTACCTCTTTCTCTGTAATCAAACAAAATGAGCCCTTAGATCCAGAGTGGGCAACTGGTAGATCCCCAGATGTTGTTGAACTTCTTTTAGCCCCAGGCAGCATGAACAATAGCAACGGCTTTCGGAATTAGGTTCGGAGAGCTGGAGGGCCACAGTTTTTCACCTCTGCCTTACATGATGGAATAGATAATAATTAAATCAGGAAGTCTAACATGTGGCCTTCCAGATTTTGCTGCAGTGTAGCTTTGTAAGTACAGCTAGTAGTAAGAGAGGTTGGAAGTTTCAGTTCAATATATCAGGAGGGCCATTTGTTCCCATTCCTGATTTATGGACAAAAAAACAAGCCTGGCAAAATTCCTAATGTAGAAATGAAACCTGTGTCATGTGGAACATATGCGCTTTCTTCTTTGGGCCAATATCTAATGTCAAGCACTAAACAATGGTGGGATTCAGTTGTTGTTTTTTACTACCTACTCTGTGGGCATGGTATGGTGGGCGTGGCCAGGGGGAAAGCCCTGCGTTGCACCCGAATTAGAACTACTTTATCTCAAATTTTGGATGGGTAGGGCCAGCCAGAATCTCTGCTACCGGTTGTGGCGAACTGGTGCGAACCTGCTAAAGCCCACCACTGGCACTAATTGAAATTATTTGTAAGTAGACTAGCAGGTTGTTTTTATTTTCAGAAATAAGAAAAGATACTGAAGAGATACAAAGCCATGCAACTACTATTATTGAAGTGAAAGTTTTGTCCTAAATTTGTGTTGGCCAGTGCTGAATAGGTAGACATGACCCAGCTGTTACATACAGTTATATCCCGGTTAACGTGTGCACCACACAGCGTTAAAACCGGATAATGTTGGGAAATTTGAGGAAAACTTTTGTATTGCACAACAATAAGTTAACGTCATGCAATGCAAAAGTTTTCCTCAAATTTCCTGACGTTGATCTCTGCCCAAAAGCCCATAGGGCTGGAGACCAGACCTGCGGGCTTTGGGGCAGAGATCTCCGGAGGCCGAGGATTGGACACTGTGATCCCAGGGTTGCTTTGGGGGAAAGTGTGCAGGTGCGCCCGCACGCTTTCTCCCCAGGCAAGCCAGGGATCAGGGCCTTCCACCCGCGTTGGATTTTTTTTAAAATATTGTGTGATAAATTTATCGCATAAAGTTAAAAATCGAATAACGCTAAGACTCGTGGAACCAAGTTTAAGTGTTATCCGGCATTTTACTGTACTATCATTCTACTTTTACTGGTTTCCTTGCTCTTATCTCAGTGTGCAGACCTTATTCTTATTGAGATTTTTAAAAATACAGGAAACTTTCCAAAACCTGTGAAGCAAATCAGTATAATAGTGCTAAGTAAATTCATCGTGTATGCCATGTTACCCTAGTAAAATACAGTACACTGTAATTTACAACACCACGTGCAGATGTAATATATTATAGTAATTAAAGAGTTAGTGTATTTGAGAAGTTTATAATGTGCTAGAAAGAGCAATTCATTTTAAATTTTCCTCCTATTCCTGCTGTTAGTTAAATACAGTTTCTATTTGTTCCTCAGTTAGTTTATTCACTTTTTATGCTACATAAGCTGATACATTTTCACATGTTATAAAGTTGAATAACACACTACAGCAAGTAAAAGGAAACATCTTAAGTATTCCAGCCGCTCCACAGCATAGGCTTAGTAATAGCTGTAACATTATTTATCTGTGTACTAATTTTACTCTTCCTTAGCTCTGAGAAGAAATGCTCTTTTTAAAGCACCCTAATTTTAACTTTTGTTGCTTGGTATATTGTAGTACCCCCATTTACCCCCATTTTAACTTCTGTTCCCTTTGTTGTTTTGATTTGGAAGTACAGTTGTACCTCGCATAAAGAGCATAATGCGTTCTACAGGATTGCTCTTTAAGCGAGTTTGCTCTTTAAGCGAAATACCATTGTAAGGGACCAATTGTGAGGGGGGGGGATTGCGAACCCCGATTTATTTGTTAAGCAAGTTTTTGGTTGGTTTTATTTGTTAAGTGAAGTGAACATTCACTTACCCCAGCACATGTTATTTTTTTGATTATTGTATTTGTACGGTCTCTGTAAACCGCCCTGAGTCGGTTGTACCGAGTAGGGCGGTATACAAATCGAATAAATGAATGAAATGAAATGAATGAGAAAATTCTGCTCTTTAAGCGAGTTACTCTTTAAACGAGGCGCTCTTTATGCGAGGTTTGACTGTATTCCAGCCCTAGAATTCCTTCCAAGAATTGTATCTGAACAGTCAAAATGCAGGCTGAGCTAGTGTTTTACTTCTCATAACTGCTGCAGAACACAGACTCTCTGTTGGTTTTTTCCTTCTGTCTATCTGTCCCCCCTCTTTTTGCTGGGCTAGTTATCATTATTGACTTTTTTCTTTGCCTAAAATCCAGCTCACTCCAAAGGTAGAACCTTAAGTCTTTTACACCCAATATGCCAGAGTGCAGACTAGAGAAAGGGGAGGTGGTAATAGACCAGTGATGGTCAACCTTGGCATTCCAGATGTTCTTGAACTTCAGTTCCCAGAAGCCTTGATCAGCGAGAGTGATTACTTGGGCTTCTGGTAATTGAAGTCCAAGAACACCTAGAGCAGGGGTGGCAAACCTATGGCATGCATGCCAGAGGTGGCACTCAGAGCCCTCTCTGTGGGAACCTGTGCAGTTACCCCAGCACAGAGTTTACCCTGCCTCTTTTCCCCCCAGCAGCCCAATGGGAGCGCTTCCTCCCTCCCCCAGCACAGAGTTCACACCACCCTTCTGCCCAGCAGCCTAATGAGAGCGCTTCCTCCCTCCCCCCAGCACAGAGTTCACCCTGCCCCTCTGCCCAGCAGCCCGATGGGAGTGTTTCCTTCCTTCCCTGTTGCTATGTTGGCACTTTGCAATAAATAAGTGGGTTTGGGTTGCAGTTTCGGCACTCAGTCTCTAAAAGGTTCACCATTACTGACTTAGAGTCTCTCCCCAGCTAGGGAGAATGAGGGCCAGCTGGGCCGTCCAGGTGGCTGGCTACAAAAGGACCTTGCCATTGCCGCTGCTACAAATCCTCTCCGGACACTCTCCCCAGCCGGTCGGGCAGGGAGAATGAGGGCCAGCTGGGCTGTTTTTTAATTGTATTGTATTTTTATGTAAGATTTATTAACTACATTGACTGTTAATTTTATATTCATTTATGTTATATGCTATTTCCCATTGTACAGTATTTTGTATATTGTATGATGTTATGCTGTTACTTTTTATTTTTATTCACTGTGTATTTTGGTTATTGTATATTGTTGATTTGCTATTTATATTGCATCTATTGTGTATGATATTTATGATTTGTAAGCCACCTAGAGTCGGCCTCTCCTGAGTAGGGCGGGATATAAATTTGAAATAATAATAATAATAATAATAATAATAATAATAATAATAATAATAATAATAATAATAATAATAATAATAATAATAATAATAATAATAATAATAATAATAATAATAGAGTGCTACCTCACTGTAATAGACTAACTACCCTTGAAAGACACAGATGGTCTTTGATTTTTCCAACTTTCTCTGGTTAAGCCTTATAGTCAGAATTCTGAATGGTATCCTCATTAATCTTTTCTTGTTCATCTTCCAAATCCATCCCCCCCTCCCCCCGACAAACCTTCCTGATGATAGCCTGAGTTTTCAGGAGCTGCCATTGCATATTGATCCCTACAGCTCTGCAGCTATACACTGAGTCTGTCTACTCTGGCCCTTTTGGCAAAGACTGGTACATTGTAAACAGAGTCACAGTGGCTGGGATGGGGAGGAGTGATATGCTGTTTGGTGTGATTCTAGATTCCAGATGGCATATCAATTTCGGTCAGCCTCTTAGCGCCTTCTCCTATCAGTTGAACACTTCCAATGCTTGTCTGTGGAGGAGCAGGGGATATGAAATTATTTTTGTTATTGCATCTAGTAGTTAATTGCTAATACTCTGAATCAGTTAGATTAAAGTAAAGAAAATCCTTTTCCTTTTTATATATTGCTGATCAAATATATGGCAAAACAGAATGGTGTTTCTGCAGCTGCAGTTTTGAACAGCAGTACACAAAAAGGAAAGTAGAAAAACTTTTTAATTTATTCTGCCTGATTCAGTGCTTCAGGTGACAGTGTAGATGCAATAAAAAATAATTTCACTCCCCCTGTCCTTCTGATGATGAGGAGGGAAAGTATTCAATTTTCCAATAGCAGTCCGCCAGCTCGTATCAAAATAAGGACTCAAAAAGGTACCAGTTGGAGCAAATTAGTTATCTCCAGCAATGTGAAGCTGGAAAAAAGAGTGGACCAACCCAAAACATTTGTGCCCCCAAAAGTGGGACAAATGCTTATGTAAATAATATCACTACAGCCACAGAGCTAAGAAGAGCAGTACACAAAATATTCAAAGTTATTTCAAGCCCATAAGCAGACAGAAAAGCTGGTCATTTATCAGTATGAAGGGAGAGAAGACTCTAATTTCTTCCATAAAGAATAGGAGATTATTGAAGTGTTTTGGTTGTTGTCCTTCTCTATTTAAAATGTGTTTCTAACTTGCCTTTCTTTAAAAAAAATAACAGTGAACAAAGTGCACACAAAGAATAAAGCATAAGAATAACATAATTATATACATATTAAAATATTTAAAATATTTTAATTTAATATTTTAATATATATCTATATCTTTCAAGATATAGATATAGATATAGATATAGATACATTAGTACCTCGGATAACATTATGACTTGGTTCCACAAGTCATAACGTTATCCGATTTTTAATGTTGTGCAATGCATTGATCGCCCAACATTTAAAAAAGCCCTGTTCCCTTTCCGAAGAGGAAAGGAAACATGGGGGCGATCCAGTTTGCTTGGGGAGTCACCTCCAGCCACCCCAATCCTAAAGCAGGCAGCCTCCCCGGAGCTGGATCAGTGGTATGGGGGTCATGCTGCAATGCAGAAGGCAGATGAAAGGCCACAGCATTATATTCACAGGACAGTCTTCATGGCTGATTGCCATAAGGATCACCAATATTCGGAATCGGATACGGCAGAAGAATAAGGCACAGCCATTGAAAAAGCATTTCTCACTTCCATTCCAAGCATGCTTTTGAGAGAGGAACCTGTCCTTAGAATCATGGAGCGTGAGCAAGCTTATATGGGAAGATGCAATCTTTCTGACAGCCTAAACTCAGGTCACCCAGAAAGTTCCCTCTTTGTAATTTAACTTAACTCAAGTATATTTTGGACAAATTGAATGTTATCCAGGAGGATTTGCCTTTGCCTGAGTTCACTAAACTCAGTGAATCTAAAATAAAAATTTAGCCTGGGAAAGATTTTGATGAAAAGAAGATAAACAGAAAAGTTTCAACCTTCTTTTCCTACTACTCCAGCTCCAAACCTGTTTGTTCTTCACTACAGCTGCTTCTGTTTTACCGTTTTTTGTGGGTTTTTTTTTAAAGTTAAGCTATCTAATTGCAGATCTCTCATATGCTGTCCAAACTGTTCTTTTCCTCAGAAAGTTAATCTATCTGGCACAGGGATGTCTAATCAGCAGTTATCTGTAAGGAGTTTGATAAAGCTCTTTGAGATCCTCCACCTCAGTTGTGGAGTTGCTGGATAGCAAGACCCACAATTTCTCTGCTATGGTTATGTTGGCTAAGGCTGGTGAGCACTGAGTCGTCAGGGTCTGGAGGGCTACAATTGCTCTCCTTTGCTTTAGCTGAGAATACCATAAAACTATAGGTAAAGCCTGCTGGATGAATAGAATGTGTTGTATCACTAAACTAAGGCCACTTCCCCGAGTCCGTGGCAATGGTTCCCACTCTTGGTTCTCTACTATTGTTGTGTCATATTTTTCTTTTCCCTTGACCTATTTATTATGCTAATAGGTTAATAGGGATTGTAATCTAGTGAAGCAATATTGAGAGCCGGTGTTCCACTGCTGAGATATGTGCTGTTGAACCAAAAAGCATTCACATTCAAGGCTCTCCTTGTCTTAAAGAGATAGGTCTTACAGCAAAAGAGGAGGGGTGGCAGAGGAGAGGCCCACCCTGATGCTGAGGTCACCTGCTGCTCCACCCCTGGAATTCCACCTACCAGGGGCTTTAAAAGTCGTGCTGGCCCTTGTGGCAGAGCAGGGGTCCTCCCGGACGCTGAGGACATCTGCTGCTCCATCATTGGACTTTATTATTTATTATTATTATTTATTATTAACTCACATTTACTACCCCGCCCCAATCGGGCAAACCCGACTTGGTTGTCTGTTTAGGATTTTTTTCTTAAGTGGCTATGATTATTAACAGTATAATATTGAATTTTGTATATTGTATTATTCTGTATTTACTGTGTTGCTTTTCATGAATTTTGTATTTACTGTATTTGATTGTCATGTGAGCTGCCCTAAGCTGGGTTCCTGATTGGGCAGGATATAAATTGAAAAATTAAATTAAATTAAAATTAAAATTCCTCCATTTTGAACGATTTGATATTAATATCTGAGAGCTATCCATAATCACAGTTTTGCAGTGAAGTGACCAAAACACTTTAAGGGTTAACAAATTTCTTTCATCATAAACTCTGATGGATTATAATCTATTTACTCAGACACATGAAAGCATTGTCTCTGTGAGTCAATGTTGTGTGTTTTTAATAATGTGTAAGTAATTTAATCTGATTTTTTTTTATTTGCTTCTTTTCTCTCTCTAGGTTTTTCCACCATGTTTGGAAAGAAAAAGAAAAAGATTGAAATTTCTGGTCCTTCAAACTTTGAACACAGGGTACACACTGGATTTGATCATAGAGAACAGAAGTTCACAGGACTACCTCAGCAGTGGCATAGTTTACTCGCAGACACAGCCAACAGGCCAAAGCCTATGGTAGATCCTTCATGTATCACACCCATTCAGCTTGCTCCTATGAAGGTAAAGTTCCATCTTTTGACTATGCTTGACTTAAACATGTTTTCCTTTTGTTGTGATACCTAAAGTGTTATTGATTTCACCAGTCATTTCTCACCTCTAACACTGATACTAAAGTACAATGGAGAAGTAAGCAAGGTAGCAATTTTGAAGGTACACCATGATTTTTATTGAGGAGTAGACAATTTAACAGAGGACAGGATAGGCTAACTTGACACCTTCTATTGCACTGACTGCATCCTGCTGTTAGTGCAGGCAGAAAACCCTCCATGTGTCCACTTTGAAATGAGATTGGGGGGGCGGTGGTGGTGGTGGTGGTGGGGATTGTGTATCTAGTTTTTTGAGCTGAATTAAATTTTTAGAAGGCTTTTGAGTGTGTCAGCTTAAAAAGAAGTACCTACTCCTCCAAGTTCTATTTTTGAAGCAAATGTTGTTATGTGCTTGTAATTACAATTTGGACAGTGTGATCAAAAAAAGAAAAAAGAAATGATGGGACATATACAATCTCCATGTTACCCTTCACTGTACTACTCAGAGACACATCTACAGTAGAGTACATCAACATAGGGACCCAGCCTTATGTGTATGACTTTGTTACATCAGAAAACCAGGGTAATGATACACTGTAAATGTGTTTAAGATGTGTCATTGGGAAGCCTTAGATTAGGGAAGAGTTTCTACCTCAAAGCCCATAGGCTGGCATTTTAGCGCTAAGTAATGTTATCTTGTTGTCAGTGTGATGGACATCCTTGTTATCTGACGCAGTTGTAATTCTGCTGTTGTAGATTATGATTGTAGGTCAACCCTTGAACAATGTGGAGGTTAGGTGCAGTAACCCCTCTGCACAGTAGAAAATGATCTTTCATCTTTACTCTAACTATAGCAGGTAGAATCTGTCCACTTTGCTCCATGGGCCACCATGTGCTCCTTCTCTCCTGTGGCCAGTGTGCCACATGTAAGTGTACCAATGCAGTTGAAACCCATGTTGCTCAAGATTCAACTGTATCTTGAACCTACAGTAAAACCTTGCATAAAGAGCGCCTTGCTTAGAGAGTAACTCACTTAAAGAGCAGAATTTTCTCTGAACGGTCACTTCGCTTAACAACAAAGACATATCAAAAACTTGCTTAAGAAATAAATTGGAGTTCGCAATCCCCCCCCCCCCCAGAAGTCACAGTTGATCACTTACAGTGTTGTTTCGCTTAAAGAGCAAACTCGCTTAAAGAGCAATCCCGTGGAATGCATTATGCTCTTTAAGCAAGGTACAACTCTATCTTCATTCCAACATTATTCACTTTCCTTTCTATTGGGGAAAAATTATCATAGCCTGCAGTCAATATTTCTTGTGCAAGCCAACTGGGAATTAAAATAATGGAGATGCACATCCAAAAAGTATTTCTCAGACTACAGCTCTTTACTCACTTTTCTGGAAGTAAATCTTATTTAGTGTGATAGGATGTGATTGAGCTAGACATGACTAGGATTGTATTATAAATTTAAATCTCATTGAAAGCAAAAGACAGCATCTATATTTGGCAGTAAATCAGATATACATCTCATTTAATATAGTGGACACCACCTGCTTTTAGCCATGCATTCTGGCATACACAGCACTTTATATCCCAGCTCCTAAAAGAAAGATGTTGTAGAATTTCTCACAAAATCTTTGTGGGCATTGAAAACCATAAAGCAGAAGAACACAGAACTCTGCAAAGCAGCAAAGATACAACCTTCACAAATATAGTGTATCTGGGACCGTGCATCTTTGCTTCTAAGAAGAATCCCATCATATTCTACGGATTTATGGTCCGCAGAATATAACATTGGGTAGATTCATAGTCATGGGATATATATTATTGCTTGGTTGAGATGGTTGAATTAGAGAAATTTAACTAACTGAGAGTAAAACTTAGGGAGGGGTATTCTAAGTTTTAGTGGTGGTATCAGCTTCCTTCTCTCTCTCTCTTTCCCCCTTAAGTAAAGGTAAAGGTAAAGGTTTCCCTTGCTCGAAAGCCAGTCGTATCCGACTCTAGGGGTCAGTGCTCATCTCTGTTTCTATGCTGAAGAGCCAGCGCTGTCTGCTTCCCCCTTAAACCATCACACATATACCGCTTTGGCCATTAAGTTGTTCTTGATGTTTCTAATTTTGTACTGTATAATCTTCCCATTGCTCGCTCCAGAAGTGATGCTGTGACATTTTGGAGTGACCCTGTTGGTGCCCATCATTTCCCACAGTCCTCCTACAAAGACATTACCCAAAGACACTCAAGGGTGATTTTTGTGGGAAGAAGTTATTGTCAGGGGTACAGAGGAGTTCTTGTGCTACCAGACCTTTTGGCAAAAGGAAAAACTGGACCAGGAGAGCTACGACCAGTGATATCTGACAAGGCAATCCTTACCACCACTGATACTTGGTAAGCATTGCCACTAGGTATGCACCATTCTTCTTTTTCCAAAACTCAGAATCCCAGAATTCTTCATTCTGGGAGTTCCACCTACTAGATCCACACCTATATTATGCTTACCTGGAGAAGGGCTGGGCTGCCAGCCTTCATAGCCTAGGATAGGCCAAACTCCAGCCTAGCAGCCTGCTAGAAAAAGAAGTTGCCTTGATTTTTGCCGGGAATACTAACAGACAGTCTATCGTACACCATGAAGCCTTCCAATCTAGCCTTTTTCCTGGTGACCACTATTTAGGTGTGGATCTGGCAGGCAGAACTCCCAGGGGATTTAGATTTTAAAAAGAAAAGAAAAGACACATTCCTAATTGCTGTCCCAAAACTTTAAATAGTTCTTGTTCTCATCCTGAAAAGTAGCATTTTCAATTAGCTCTAAATACAGTCTAAAATTACCAAGTGGTGAAGACATTCTGGGAACAACATGAAGTTCTCCTAGAATATAAAAATGATTATTTTAGTGCTCTATATATTTCAAAGCCCAAAATAGATCTTTGTTTGTATAAACCTGTTAACACTACAGAGGATTCTTTTGGCATCTGTCAAGGCTGTGTACAAACATTGAGACATTTTTTCTGCTCATCTGAGTTTATCTCTTCTGCCACCATAAAACATTTGTTAGTCTCTTCTCAAGCAACATCAGATTATATGAGTTACAGAAACTGTCATCTCCATATAAATTAACATCATTTATCCTAAACTTCTGACAGGATTTATTTAGGTGATGCGAAGGTGTAGCAACAGCAGTGACTAAATAGGACTGGTATTTTTAAAACATGAAATTAGTTTGAAATCCTAATTCATCCCTATGTCTGTGCTTTATTTTACTTTTGAAATTTAAGAGGCTGGAACACTAGGAGACCTCTGTTTATTTGCAAATCTTGAAGTGATTTCTAAAAGTGGAAAGAGGCAACTAGTACCACACAAATAGCTTATTAACAGGTTACTGCTTGATGGCCACGGCCATTTTGAGTACGTATCATCTACATCCAGTAGCTGTCTCCACATACTGCAGCAGCATCTAAGAAATAACAAGAAATAACATTTTCCAGTTTCAGTGTAGCTGGAGCTACAAACAAAATTTTCTCCACATTGCATTTTTAACGTGTAGGAGATTTCAAAAACTACTACTTTGTCTTGTCTTAATCTTTAATGACTTCTAGAACTTTTCAGCCAGGCAGTGCCTATGCTGTTTTGGAGGATCATGGAATTGTAGCCCAAAAAAGAGAGATAATTTTTTCAAGCCATGTTAAATAGCTAGCAATTTTCATGGAACAACAGGGAGTTCAGAAAGGATAATATTTCTCTGTAAAGAACACTAAAATGGTGCGTAAATAAGCTTGTTGACTTTAGGTGCCTCCTTTCCCGTGGAGCAACAACAGAACAGATAATTTCTCATTCTATTTTCCAGATTATTTCCATGCATGAGTTTATCCTTTTGAATCAATGTTTTTAACTTTAAAAAAACCCAAGCTATTTAAAAAACATTTCAAGCAGATATCTACATACACTCATACATATAAGTATATTTGAAATAAATTTCACTTCTGCTCACATTTTTCTATATACAGTCATACCTCGCAGAACAAATTTAAATGGTTCTGCGAGGCTGTTCGCTATGCAAGTTTTTTGCTATGCGAAACAAACTCTCATAGCGAAAATTCCTATGGAAAAACTCGCATAACGAGCATTTCTATGGGGAAAACTCACATAGCGAAAATTTTTCATTATGCAAGTTTTCCCCATAGAAACGCTCATTATGCAAGTTTTTCATAGGGAAAGTCTGACTAGCATAGTGAATATTTTTGCTATGTGAGTTGGACTTGCATAGCAAAAATTTTTCGTTATGCGAGTTTTCCCCATAGAAACGCTCGCTATGCAAGCGTTTCCATAGGGAAAGTGGGACTCGCATGGCAAAAATTTTCATTATGCGAGTTGGACCCGTTAGTGAAAAACCCGCTCGTTATGCAAATTTTTCACTAAGCGAGTCACTCATTAAGTGAGATTTGACTGTTCTGGTTGGATAACAACGGTATTTTCTATATAATGTGATGGAAAATTAAATAACTGAATTTTGAAGCATTTAACGTAGGGCTCTCTCCCTTTCTCTATTATGTGTTCAAGTTTAAGCAAACGTCCAGAGATTTGCAAGTGTAATTCATTTTGAAGGAGCAAAGATTATTCAGTTTGTATCAAGAATAGTAATCTAGCACCTATAAAACTAACCATTTTTTATTTTTCATAATTTTTCTGTGTCTAAGCACACTACTTCAGATGAATGGAGTAGTCATGTATCTGGATGGAGTACAAAAAAATCACACGTATTCAGACTCCCCAAAATAGCATTCCTCCTCTCCTCCAAGCTTTGTTGTCTTGCCATGACAAGGGGGCTGTGTTTTTTTATTTAGTCATGGGCTATGCTGGGGTGGCCAACCTTGGTGCTCCTGCTGTTCTTGGACTTCAATTCCCAGAAGCTCAAGTCAGCACACCTACTGACCAGGGCTCCTGGGAATTGGAGTCCAAGAACAGCAGGAGTACCAAGGTTGGCCACTCCTGGTCTATGCCATGTAGAGCCACCCAATACAGACAGGTCATAGCGGAGAACTCAGAGTAAATGTAATCCTCTGGAGAAGAAAATGGCAATGCATTCCAGTATCCTTGCCAAGAATGTCCGATTTTGTGAAGAACAATATTGCATAGGAATTTGGAATGTAAGATTTATGACTCAAGGTAAGCCAGATGTGGTCAAACATGAGATGGCAAGACTAAACATCGACATTTTGGGAATTAGTGAACTAAAGTGGACGGGAATGGGCAACTTTAACTCAGGGGACTATTATATCTACTACTGTAGGCAAGAATCCCTCTAAAGAAATGGAGTGGCCCTTCTAGTCAATAAAGTGAGGAAAGCGGTAATAGGATACAAGTTCAAAAACAACAGAGTGATCTCAGTCAAAATCCAAGGCAAATGAACATCACAGTAATCCAAATCTCCCCAACCACTGGTGCAGAAGAGGCCAAAGTCAACCGGTTCTATGAAGACCTACAACACCTTCTAGAAATAACACTCAAAAAAAATATGTCCATAGATCACAGGTTACTGGAAAGCCAAAGTATAAATTCAAAATGTAATTGGAATAACAGGCAGGTTTGTAGTACAAAATGAAGCAGGATAAAGATTAATACAGTTTTGTTAAGAGAATGCACCCGTCATAGCAAATACCCTCTTCCAACTACATAAGAGACGACTCTACACATGGGCATCATCAGATGCTCAAAATTGAAATCAGATTGATTATGCACTTTGCAGCGAAAGATAGAGATGCTCTATACAGGGATCAGCAAACTTGGCTCTCCAGATGTTCTTGAAATTCTATTCCCAGAAGCAGGTGTACTGACTTGAGCTTTTGGGGATTGAAGTCCAAGAACATCATCTAAAGGGACTCGCCCATTAATGGGCTCCCAATTAACCCCTTTGGGGAGTCAGGTTATTTACCATCGCCCAGCACTCAACGTTGAGTTGCTGGCTGTATGGTCTTCTCCATTACTATAGTGAGATGTCTGGCTAGACTAAGATTGCTTATGGACCTGGTGTGAAATGCAGTGTCATAAATCACTGCATCAAATTGCTCCTAGTTAAAGAAGCTGGAGAGTAGAGAGGACGCTGCAGCCATGCTATGTTGCTATGGACTTCTTGGGTGAATGTTGTGGACTTTTAAATGAGTGTTTTTCTTTGTAGTGTTTGATGCCTAGCGATACTGTTCATATATTTTATACTGTAACATGAGATCTTTTATAGTGTATGTAAGCCGCCCTGAGTCGCACCAGTCGAGTGGATGGCATACAAATCCAATCAACAACAGCAACAGCAGCAGCAACAGCAACAGCAACAACAATGCTATGTTTGCTCTTTAGTCAGTAAAAACAAGACCTGGAGCTGACTGTGGCTCAGATCATGAGCTACTGACTGCCAGATTTAGGCTTAGAATGAAGAAAGTAGGGAAAACCATTTAGCCATTCAGGTATAACCTAGATCACATCCCTTATTAATATACAATTGAGATGAAGGATAGGTTTAAGGGATTAGACTTGGCAAGAAGAGTGCCTGAAGAACTATGGACAGAGGTTTGTAATTTTGTACAGGAGGCAGCAATTAGAACAATCCCAAAGGGGAAAAAATGCAAGAAAGCAAAGTGGCTTCCTGATGAGGTTTTACAAAGAGGTGAGGAAAGAATGAGAGTGAAAGGAAAAGGCAAAAGTAAAAGAGAAGGATTCACCCGACTGCATGCAGATTTCCAGAAAACAGTAAGAAAAGATAAGGAGGTCTCCTTAAATTAACAGTGCAAAGTAATAGAGGAAAACAACAGACTGGAAAGAAATAGAGATCTCTTCAAGAAAATTGGAGAAATCAAGGGAACATTATAAGCACTAACTATTCCAAGTTCTGGGGATATGATTGATGTTAGTGAAAAAGAAGTAATACATTTGAAAGAGCTAACTATTTGTTAATCCCTTTTGTGCAATTAAGTTATGTTGTTATAAAGTAATGACTGAAGTCTGGTAGTTAATCACCAGTAGAGTAGGTCATTGAATCAGTGGGGATTTAGTAGTCAACTCCTCCATAAATTCCACAGATTCAGTGGGTCCTACTCTAGTTGCAACTTACTGCTAGATTTCATCGCTTGAGAATTAACTTGTTTTTGCAGGATAACTGTAATCTTTAATTATTTGTATAAAAATGGAGGAATGGCCTCACTGCAGGATAAAGGAAGATTGTCAGCATGTTTAGTGTTGACAAATGCTGTGGCTCTTGTTCTGTCTTGTATACTTTGGGTTTGTGAGATGGCCGTGATGCTGATTGGGGGTTAGTATGTTTCATATCAAAAGTCAGTAGCTCATGGCATTCCACTTTTTAAAAAGTTTTAGTAAAAGTAATTGCATTTATTAAATTTGAAAAAACAGGAAATTGAACTTTAGAAGTAGCTGTTTAGTCTTAAAGCAACATTTTTAACAAATTACTTTTAAAAGGATTCTTACCAAGCTCTAGGAAAGAGGTTATATGGGAGAATAAGACAGAGTATGCCTGTATGATGACAGGACACATTAAGATGTTGCATATTCAGTCTTTAGCATCTCTAGGGAGAGCTGTGTAAGGCCTGCCCAGTTGCCTGATCCCAAGCACTGTCTGGATCAGTAGCCTGCCATGAGAAACCAAAGTAGGTTCCTGTGACCAGAAAAGATTTGGCTACCCAGTAATGTTATTATTGTGAAGTCATCAGAGTTGGAGACCATCTGTTTATGTGCAAAATTTAATTATAACAATTGAAAAAGAAGATATCACAAATGACAAGAATTTAGGTTACAAAGCAATTCCTTGTTTCATCATTCTGTGTTTCATCAAAGTTACACAGTGTTTGGGAACGTGGAGTTCTTCAGATCCTGTTGAACTGCAACTTGAATCATTCTTCTTATTGACTAGACTAGCTATGCCCAGTGGGAGTTACAATCAAACAATACCTGAAAGGCCACATGGTGTTGTATTATAGAATTAATGGACTCACAGATTCTTGAATAAATATGATTTCCACAGAATAGTTGTGCATATCTTTGTTAACATGCAGAAATTATTAAGAATTTCCTTCCCCAGCACTGAAAGGGAAAGGAGAGTGTGGCATGTAAGCCTTACTACTGATTTCAAATACTGTACACTAGTACCCCGAATAACGTTATGACTTGGTTCCACAAGTCCCGTCGTTATACGGTTTTTAACGTTGTGCGATACATTGAACACACAATGTTAAAAAAATCCCTGTTTCCCTGGAGGCTGCAGGAAGCCAGAACGTTGGGATTTGAATCCTGACATTTTGGCTTGCTGCTGCCTCCAGGGAGGTGGGGGAACTTTGGAAACAGCTTGGAGCGGGTTTCCCCACCTCCCTGGACCCGGCCGGGGGGGGGGGGGGATCAGACACCCCAAAATTGGTAAAAAAAAGTCCTTTTTTTAAAACCAATTTTGGGGTTTCTGACCCCCCCACCGGGTCCAGGGAGGTGGGCAGACCTGATCCAAGGTGTTTCTGGGCTTCCCCGACGTCCTGAGCCAGTGCAGCAAGCCAGAATGTCAGAGTTCGAATCCCAACATTCTGGCTCGCTGCACTGGCTCAGGACGTCGGGGAACCCCAGAAACACCTTGGAGCGGGTCCCCACACCTCCCTGGACCCAGCGGGGGGGGGGGGGTCAGACACCCCAAAATTGGTAAAAAAAAACGGACGTTTTTTTTACCAATTTTGGGGGCTCTGACCCCCCCGCCGGGTCCAGGGAGGTGTGGGGACCCGCTCCAAGCTGTTTCCAAAGTTCTCCCACCTCCCTGGAGGCTGCAGCAAGGCAAAATGTCAGGATTCGAATCCCGACGTTCTCGCTTCCTGCAGCATAAAAGAGGGTGGGGGAAGTTCAAAATTAGCGCGCATCAGCTCTAGGGAGGTCGGGAGACCCGATGCGCGCTAATTTTGAACTTCCCCCACCCTCTTTTATGCTGCAGCAAGCCAGAATGTCGGGATTCGAATCCTGACATTTTGCCTTGCTGCAGCCTCCAGGGAGGTGGGAGAACTTTGGAAACAGCTTGGAGCGGGTCCCCACACCTCCCTGGACCCGGCGGGGGGTCAGAGCCCCCAAAATTGGTAAAAAAAAGTCCTTTTTTTTTTTTACCAATTTTGGGGTGTCTGACCCCCCCGCTGGGTCCAGGGAGGTGTGGGGACCCGCTCCAAGGTGTTTCTGGGCTTCCCCGACGTCCTGAGCCAGTGCAGCAAGCCAGAATGTCGGGATTCGAACTCTGACATTCTGGCTTGCTACACTGGCTCAGGACGTCGGGGAAGCTCAGAAAAAGCTTGGATCGTGTCTGCCCACCTCCCTGGACCCGGCGGGGGGGTCAGAGCCCCCAAAATTGGTAAAAAAAAACGTCCGTTTTTTTACCAATTTTGGGGTGTCTGACCTCCCCGCTGGGTCCAGGGAGGTGTGGGGACCCGATCCAAGGTGTTTCTGGGGGTTCCCCGACGTCCTGAGCCAGTGCAGCAAGCCAGAATGTCGGGATTCGAACTCTGACATTCTGGCTTGCTGCACTGGCTCAGGACGTCGGGGAAGCCCAGAAACACCTTGGACCGTGTCCCCTGCCTGCTCCAGAGAGATCAGAGGACCCGATCTACAGCTGCAGGGTGGCTGGGGAAGCTGATGGGGACTCCCTGTCGGCTTCCCTAGCCACCCGCCCATGCCTCCGCAGCTGTGGGGTGGCTGGGGACGCCGACGGGGGAGCCCCCCATCAGCTTTCCAGCCTCCCCACCTCTGCCTCCGTAGCTGCAGGGTGGCTGGGAAGCTGAACGGAGAACCCCGTTCAGCTTTCCAGCCACCCTGCTGCTAAGAACGACTGTATCAGATAACGTTAAAATCGCGTTATTCGATACAAGATTTTTTCCGAAAATCTTGTCACGTTATACGGTTTTCGCGCTATTCGGTACTCGCGTTATATGGGGTATTACTGTATATCAGAATGTCATGATCTGTTAGAACTTTGGTCTAAGATAGTCACTGTTGCAGTAGATAGGGTACAGCAAGAGACATGACAGCAGCCACTACTGCCTGCAAGGTTTACCTGTATTTCAGATCTTGGTGTTTTGCTGTCATCTGGTGGTCATGCTCTTTATTGTTCAGAATATTCACTAGCATAGATGGTTTGATCCAGTAGAGAATGTATCTTGCTTTTTCTGTGCTACCTGTGGGAATTTAGCAGCTATAATCCAGAAAATGTAATTTTCCCAAGTTATACGTATATTGGTATAAATAACTCCCATCACCATTAAAATTTTAACTCTGGTACTCATAATTTAAATATACACAGAGTTTCTAAATGATAACCACTCTGAACCTCAGAGATAGGAAAAGAAGAAGCACAAATGCAAGTAAAATACTGTATATAGTAATCAGTGTCCAATTGCTTTTGTTGTTCAGTCGCACAGTCGATTCCGACCCTCTGCGACCCCATGGACCACCGTCCGCCAGGCACTCCTGTCCTCCACCATCCCCCTCAACTCGCTCAGCTCTGCACCCACCGTCTCCACAACACCATCTATCCATCTCATCCTGGGCCTTCCCCTTCCTCTTTTGCCCTCGACCCTTCCAAGCATCAAAGCTTTCTCAAGTGAATCCTCTCTTCTCATTTGATGTCCAAAGTACTTTAGCTTCATCTTTATTATTTGACCTTCTAATGAGCAGTCAGGGATGATTTCTTCTAAGATTGACCTATTTGTTCTCCTCGCTGTCCAGGGGACTCTCAAAACTCTCCTCCAACACCACATCTCAAAGGCGTCTATTCTTCTGCGTTCAGCTTTCCTAATTGCTAGTCTCAAGTAAAACTAGATCTGATTGATTAATAGTAAATTTACTCCTATATAAGTCCCAGTGAATCAATATGCCTGTTTCAGTTGGGGCTAGCAGCTACTGGTAATATATTTTACAAACTGCCATTTAATAAAAACACCCAGTCTGTCCACATTACAGTTCTGTGTGGCACTAAATTAAGGATCTATAAACTGGACATCAAAATGAAATTAATTTTTTAAAATTTTTATTGAATTTTAAAATAAACATATACTTTTAACTTTACAAAAATATTTTCATGCTTTTTCTCATTTGTTGAAAACATAAAACATAACATAACCAACTTAACCTTAAAAAATCATCTACAGTACAACGTTCTTGACATACAGACTTAGCTTAATACAAAGTAAGAAGAAAATTTATACGCCCCCGTGTGCTATTTACATTGCCCTGGAGGTTAGAGGTATACCACTTATATCTCTTTTACTTCCAAAAACTCATTTGCTCAGGTGCTGGTTTCGGTCCTCTAGTGCCACTCAGTGATGCCTCTGCAAATACATTCCAAATTTTTTGAAATCTATTTTCTTGAACTACACCTTTTAACACATTCAATTCCCATGTCAACTTGTCATTTAAGGCAAACCCCCAACCAGCGAGCTGGGGTTGTTGTGTAGCCAATACTCCATACCTGCCCCACCAGCCATGTTTTTATATTCCTCCTAAAGGGCAGCAACTCCGTCTGTAGATGTAGCTCAGTTGGTAGGAGGTTCCATAGGGTCGGAGCGAACACAGAGAAGGCCCTCTTTCTGGTGCCCGAGAGATGCGCCTCTCTGGCTGATGGAACAACTAGAGAGCCTTTCTGGTCCACTCTGGTGGACGGACAGATGTTCTTGGGGTGAGGCGTTCTCTTAAGTATCCTGGCCTACTACCATGTAGGGCTTTAAAGGTGATTACCAGCATCTTGAATTGCAGCTGAGGCTTTTAGGAACATGGGAAATTGTCTTGTAGGAAATCAGACCATTTGCCCAATACTGTACTGTCAACACTGGTGGACAGCAACTCTTCAGAACTGAGACAGGATTCTTTCATTTCATTATCATTTCTGTACCATTCCCCACTATGTATTTTCCATTATATAAAAGGCTGGATTCAGTATTTTCTCCCATCCTCTAGAACAGTGATGGTGAACCTTGGCACTCTAGCTGTTCTTGAATTTCAATTCTCAGAAGTCCTGATGAGCAGGAGTGTTGACTTGGGTTTTGGGGAATTAAAGTCCAAGAACACCTGGAGTGCCAAAGTTCACCGTCACTGCTCTAGAACATTAGCAAAACAATGATTTGCTCAAAATGTTCTGGCTGAAAGAATGGCAAGGAGGCAATCTAGACCCATTGTAGGGGGAATCCCATAACTCTCCAAAACAGATTTGTTTGGAAAGCATAGTGGTTACTGTAGGAGGAGGAAAAAACTGAAAATTATTTCTTTTTTCCCCAGTGTTGGACTTCAGCATAGGACATGTAATAAAGATGTACTGTAATAATGCTTCAGAATATTAATATGGTCATTTATGCAGAAGACATAGGAAGGATTCTGTAAGATTATAGGAACCAGAAACAAATGTCAAAGGTAGTCTTTATTTATTTCTGAAAGCATATTAATGAAGCAGTTAATCCATGTTTATGAAATCAGACGTCACAGGAACCCCTGCTTAAGTACTGAAAGCCAATCACTCAACAAAGCTGACTAATCTGCATACTGCTAGGAATGAGAAAATCTCCTGCTCTGACATTCAGTCACTTGTGTTAGTAGTAAAGATTGTCCTTTTCTAGTCAAATGTCATCTCTAAAGTCTGATTATGGCCACAATTAGTTAGCCTAAATAACAGAGTCATATGTGTAGCAAAGTTGAAAACACAAGTGTGCACAGATGTAAGCAATGGATTGAAAAGTACTGAGTTTCCACAACTGCATTGTATATCCGGTTGTTCTTCACAGTTAGTATTAATGGGCTGCTGACGACTCTAGTAAATGGTTTCTCATCTACTCTTTTCTGCCCCTATTCTGATGAGTATGATCTTGTAGAACTCTGCAAAAATGGTGTAAGTGCACCATCTAGTGCCAACGAACAGTGCTAACAGTATTATTTACTTATTTATTTATTTGTTAAACTGTAGCTTTAGGTATTCTACCTAGAGGTACATGGGATTTTTTTCACATTTTACTGGAGATGAAGCCCTCTTGCAACTATATCATGTGCCCTTACCAGTGGTGTCAGAAATATAATGGCACGTGTGCCTAAAGATGTGTACTACACACATGTTAATGTGTGGCGGAAAAAACCAACTAAAGCATCTAAAAACTAATAAATTCATTGTAGAATGAGATTTTGTGCATTGAAGCTCAGTTCATTGAATACAGTACTTGAGAATTCATCAATATAATCAAGTACAGTAGAACCCCACATAACGAAAAAACTCTGTCCCATGGAGCTCTTCGCTATGCGTTTCCCCCTGTTATGCGGTTCCCTATGGGAGATGCCCCGCATAATGGGGAAAAATATTCATTAACCGGGGTTCACATTAAGCAGGTATACCCTGGTTACCAAAAACCTCACATAACAAAAAAAATTTCGTTATGCGGGGTATCGCCATTGCATAACGAATGCTTCGTTGTACGATTTTTTTTGCTATACGATGCGTTCGTTGTGTGAGGTTTGTTGTTGTTCAGTCGCACAGTCGATTCCGACCCTCTGCGACCCCATGGACCACTGTCCTCCAGGCACTCCTGTCCTCCACCATCCCCCTCAACTCGCTCAGCTCTGTGCCCATTATCTCCACAATACCATCTAGCCATCTCATCTTGGGCCGGCCCCTTCTTCTTTTGCCCTCTACCCTTCCAAGCATCAAGGCTTTCTCAAGTGAATCCTCTCTTCTCATTTGATGTCCAAAGTATTTTAGCTTCATCTTTATTATTTGACCTTCTAAGGAGCAGTCAGGCTTGATTTCTTCTAAGATTGACCCATTTGTTCTCCTCGCTGTCCAGGGTACTCTCAAAACTCTCCTCCAACACCACATCTCAAAGGCGTCTATTTTTCTGCGCTCCGCTTTCCTAATGGTCCAGCTCTCACAACCATACATTGCCACAGGGAATACCATTGCCCTGACTATGCGAATCTTTGTTTGCAATTTAATGTCTCTACTTTTCACTATGCTCCCCAGGTTTCTCATCGCTTGCCTCCCGAGAATCAGTCGCCTTTTTATTTCATGGCTGCAATCACCATCTGCAGTGAGCTTTGATCCTAGGAAAGTAAAATCTGTAACTGCCTCTACTTCTTCCCCATCTATTTTCCAGGGACTGATAGGGCCTGTTGCCATGATCTTGATTTTCTTGATATTTAGTCTCAAGCCAGCTTTTTCACTCTCTTCTTTTAACCTAATCAGGAGCTTCTTTAGGTCCTCCTCACTTTCCGCCATTAGGGTGGTATCATCTGCATATCTCAAGTTGTTGATGTTTCTCCCAGCAATTTTGATCCCAAATTGTGATTCCTCCATTCCTGCATTGCGCATTATGTGTTCTGTGTATAAGTTGAATAAGCAGGGTGACAAAATGCAGCCTTGTCTTACTCCTTTTCCTATTCCAAACCACTCCGTCATTCCATTTTCTGTCCTAACTGTTGTCTGTTGATTCATGTACAGATTTCTCACGAGGCCTATAAGGTGTTCCGGAATTTCCATCTCTTTAATTACTTGCCACATTTTGTTGTGGTCGACACAGTCAAAAGCCTTAGTGTAATCAATGAAACAGAAGTAGACTTGTTTCTGATATTTCTTTGTTTTTTCCATGATCCATCTTATGTTGGCAATGTGGTCTCTAGTCCCCCTGCCTCTTCTGAAACCTGCCTGCACTTCTGGTAATTCTCTCTCCACATACTGTTGCAGTCTATCCTGTATTATCTTGAGCATCACCTTGCTAGCGTGAGGGATGAGTGCAATTGTTCGATAATTTGAACATTCTTTGGCATTACCCTTTTTGGGGAGTGGAACGTATACAGATCTTTTCCAATCCTGTGGCCATTGTTGTGTTTTCCAAATCTGCTGGCATATAGAGTGCAATAATTTGATTCCATCATCTTGTAGTGCTTTGAAAAGTTCAACTTGGATGCCACTGTATTATTTGGGAGTAAGTTTCACAGGAAGTGAAATGACCTTTCCCTGAGCATGATTTAATTTCATTGTTGATGTGCAAAACCTTGTAGCAACATAGTATTAAATCAGAATTTCACTCTATCTAGTAACAAGAAACAGCAACCTAGATCCAAGAGCTAGATTAGATGTATCCAAAGGCTTGTAGGATTTTCATCAGTTTTCTTTCAAGGTGTGGACCGGTACATATTTTAATTTTTTTTTAAAAATAATAATCTTATTTTCAGAAATAGTTTGCCATAAGTAACAAATGCTATTGTTTGAGACAATCCACTTCAAAGTTTCATTTCGGCTAGTTATTCAGCTCTTTGAGTTGAAGAATGTGACTCACAGCAGGAACCATCATCAACTGTCTACCAGGAATCTAAGGCAGGTCATTATCAGAACAAAGCCTGATTTTCTCTAGTGGGACTTGGTTTTGAATATATCAAGATAAAAAAAAATTTAAAACCCTATTTCCTTACTGTTTTTTAGGGGAAATTTCAAGGTTGTTTCCTGAAATATCATTTAATAAGCTTTGATAGTATGCTCATCTCTCCTCTCCATCCCCTTCAGTTCATCTCTGAAATTTTAACTGAGCCATTTGCGATAGTCTTCTTTCATCTATGAGAAGGATAGAGATGAACATCGTTTTAGTTTATTGCTTATTGTAGTATCGAATGACTAACACAAGGTGGCAGCAGATAGTATTTTACTTTTCAGGTTACCTGTAATAAGGTTTTCTTAAATGTAAAAGAAGAGAGAGGATTCTGCTAGACTGCAGCAATTTCTTTATAATGGCTGGCATGAATGATAGAGTTGATGTTTGAGCCTGCTTGTCCTGTTAATGTAATAGAGGATGCTTTCTCCTATTATAATCTGTTGTAATCTGATTTCAGTCCAGTGTGCTGGATTGTTCAGTGAATGAATGTTTATTAATTGATTAGTCTTACGACCTTATTAATAACATAGCAGAAGAATTAAAATCTGTGCAATACAGTAATACCTCGGATAATGATTGCATCGGATAACGCTGAAATCAGATAACGATGCAATTTTTTTTTTTGCATCGGTAACTATCTCTTAGCGTTATCTGATGCAATCATTCATAGCAGCGGGGTGGCTGGGAAGCTGAATGGGGGTGTTGAATCCTGATGTTTTGACTCAATGCACCAGCCAGGGAGGTCGGGGAATGTTAGGAACAGCGCTGATCGGGTCCCCCGACCTCTCCGAAGCCAGCAGGGGTGCCGGAGAGCCTGAAATGGGCAGGAAAAAGGGGAAGGTTTTTTGGCCCATTTCAGGCTCTCCGGGACCCCTGCCACCTCCGGAGAGGTCGGGGGACCCGATTCGCAGCTGCTGGGTGGCTGGGGAAGCTGATGGGGAAATCCCTGTTGGCTTCCCCAGCCATCCCACCCCTGCCTCTGCAGCTGCAGGGTGGCTGCCAAAGAGGCAGGCGGATCGCCACCCTGTTCCCTTTCCTCTTCAGAAAGGGAACAAGGCTTTTTTTAATGTTGTGCGTTCAATGCATCGCACAGCGTTAAAAACCAGATAACGACGAGACTTGTGGAACCAATTCTCATCGTTATCCAAGGTACTAGTGTACAATGGAATGCAATGAAATAAAATAAAAATACAATAAAAATACAATACGTATTGCTCAGTGCTTTAGATATCTGACTGTGGAGCCAGGGTTGGGAGTTTGAGTCCCCACGGTGCCGCCTTGACAGGAACTGAAATAGATGTCTCATAGGCTCCCTTCTAGTTCTGTAGTTTTGAGATGATGATTTTTGGTTGTTTTTGCTGATGATATTATTGTTATTATTCAGTCCCCAGACCAGATGCTTATATTAATAGGTATGAGAGTCTCTCTCTCTCCCCCCCTCTCTCTCTCTCACACACAGAGTGAGTGAGTGAGTGAGTGAGTGAGTAAATTAGTTAGTTAGTTTTCAGCAAGAGGTGTTAGTGTTACAGTTGTAGCTTTGAAGAAGCCCCTGTCATGCCTGGTACCTGCACCTTACTATTCAGACTTGAACGGTCAATGGAGGCAGTCCTCTCAGGTTCCTCGGGGGACTATTGTGGCCCCCTGGAAAGTTTAAAGGTACAAGTCTCAGAATCCCTAGCAAGAACGTAGCAATAGCAATTACACTTACAGTAATACCCCGGATAACGATTGCACCGGATAATGCTAAAACTGCATAACGATGACAAATTTGGGAAGATTTGCACCGGATAACGTTCATTTTAGCGTTATCCGATGCAGTCGTTTAAAAGCCAAGAAAATCTGGAGGAAAGAGACTCGCCGCTGGGTTTGGGGTGGGGGTTGGGGGGAAAATACTCACCCACCCCCCGCAAGGGCAGTAACTGCCCTTGCTGCTGCTGGTGGTATTCCCCCCCAACCCCCTCAAACCCAATGCTAATTTAAAAGCAAGAAAATCCTGATTTTCTTGCTTTTAAGGCTGTGAATGAAGAAGGGGTGAGGGGAATCCCGAGCGCATGCGCTGGGGATTCCCCTCACCCCTTCTTCATTCACAGCAGTACCTTTGTGAATGAAGAAGGGATGAGGGAAATCCTGAGCATGTGCGCTCAGGATTCCCCTTACCCCTTCTTCTTTCATAGCAATTCAGAGAGTGCTGCACTTGGGGAGGCGGGGAAATACACACCCCACCCCACAAGCGCAGCGTTCCATCACTGTGCATGGGGGTGGGTGGGTATCCCCCCCCCCCCAAGCACAGCAATGACTTCAGGGACAAACACTTGGTTTGTCCCCGAAGTCAAGCTGACCCTAGGTTAGCAGTCAGGACTTTTTTTTAGCGTTGTTCGATGTATGCATCAGACAACGCTAAAAACCGGATAACGTTAAGACTTGTGGAACCAAGTCATAACGTTATCTGGGGTATAACTGTATATACCACCCTATAGCGCTTTGTGCACTCTCTGAGCGGTTCACAAGTTAACTTGTATTTTTGCCCCCAATATGCTGGGTCCTCATTTTACCCACCTTGGAAGGATGGAAGGCTGAGTTAACCTTGATCCCCATCAGGATTGATCTCACAATGTTTTGGCTACAGTACAGCAGTTTAACCATTGGGCCACCAGGAGTCTATATCCTGTTCTATTCAGGTTTCTTGCATTTGTCTGTGCCCTGGCAGGACACTTGTGGGCTGTTGGGGAGCAGGGGCTTTTCCAGCCTTCTCTCTTTTCTCAAGTACCTTTTTGGGCTTTTTGGGCAGGGGTCGATGATGAAGGAGGGCCCCCTTCAGAGTCAAGGTTGATTGTCTTGTTTCAGGTGATGACAATGGCCAGATTGTGAAGTATGCAAGCCAGAGCCAAGTCAGAAGGTCAGCTACTAGCAGGACCTTGGACAACTCCCAAGTACTGTATACCTTAGGCTGGTTGCTAATACAAACAGGACTCCAAAGGTTGTCAGGATTTCACTAATGCTTTGAACTAGATGAAACACTAAGTAGCTACGTGGGAAGAAGTGCTCCCTCAAGTAGTGAAAGGTGTATGTTGGCGAAAACACATTGTCATCCTTATTTCCATATCCCAAATTCAGGTATTTTGTTTTTTAATTAGAAAATTAACAGAGGCTTAGTGTGAAAATCTGACTGTTGAGGAAAGTATAATTGAGGGAATCCTGTTGTCAGGTGGCAGTTTAATCAGAAAGGATATGTATTTCCTTCAATGTCTAGTTTGACTGCTAGTGAAAGGGTAACATATTTAAAGGTGCCATTTCAGATTTTGTAAACATTAGCTCCATTGGCACTGGGATGGTTGAGATCTGAGTGTGATCTCTAGAGTGGAGTCTTGGATCCAGAAAGGATGGCCACCTCAGGATAGAGGGATGGAATCTTCTGGGATCCACATTAAGTGAGAACCTCTTTTCAACTTTGCCTTGTCTTTGAAGTTCATGCTTAAACCTGCAAATGTAGAATTCAGCCTCTGGTTATGACATTGGCATAGTCTACTCAAGCATCCTGATTCTTCTAGCATGCCTATGTGTTTCATCCAAGACAGTGAACCTCATGCAAATGCATTGTTAATTCCAACCATAAAAGACTACCTTTAATGGGGTCCTTCCAATGCATTTGCATGGTCCGTGAAATAAAAGTAAACTACATTGACTTCTCAGGTTGGCTTTCACAAAAAGGATCAATAAAACTGGTCATGAAACCCTATTGCAGGGGTTCTCAACGTTTCTCAGCTGTGGGCCAGACCATGCCCCCTCAGACAGCTGAGCAGGCTGGATTGGTGGTGTCCCTCCCCCCCGCCGCCATAAATGCTGCCATAAAATGTGTCCCTGGCTGTCATAAACATGTTTATGATGGCCACAGAGTCATTTACGGCTGTAGTAAATGCATTTATGATGGCTGCGGACTCATTCATGGCTGTTGTAAATGCATTTACAACATCCGTAAATGAGTCTGCAGCCAATTCCCACGGTGACAGCTGGAGTGAGGGCAAGGACTGGATTATTTGGTGCCATGGCCTGGATCCAGACAGCAGACTGTAGGTTGTGAACCCATGCCCTACTGCATTTATGTAGCTGCAAGATTGGGGGCAGAACTTTTTCTTCTCTTTCATTTTCTTCCTGATTTCTACTGATGACTTCTTCCCCTGTGTGCTTGTTTAAGGCCAGCATTGGCAAGTGAAGACACTGGCCAGAATCCTTTTGGATTTTATTTATTTATTTATTTATTTATTTATTCAATTTGTATAGGCGCCCCAATCGATGCGTGACTCTGGGCGGCATAAATAAAATCCCCAACGTTTAAACTATAGAAACCCTTAAAATTCCTAAAGACACTGAAAAACTACCTCCCACCTGCATCAATTAAACATCTAGTTAAAAACCATTACAAGCATGAGTGATCCTCCTCTAAATGAACCAGTGGGGGTACAGCACACAGTTTAAAGAATCCTTTGGAGTAGAATTGTACTGGGGACACAGGGCCCATCCTCTTTCCATCTTGTTGTGGTGGAAATAAGACTTGAACTCCTCCATCAATAAGAAACTACAATATATTCCCTCAGATTTTAAAGGACAAGTTAGAAAGAGGGAAGCAATTAAAGTTGCAAGGCACAATGTTTTGCCCCATCCTGTTGTTGTCGTTGTCGTTGTTGTTGAGCCACAGTCAAGTCATGCCAGGCTCCTTTATACATGTTGTTTATGTACAAAGAGGAATATTAGGAATAGTCTGATGAAATAAGCTGTACACCCAAAGTGATGAAACTTGATTGTAGTGGAACTTGACTTGAAAACACTTCTCAAAATCACCATGAATGGCAATCAAGAATGTCTCTTTTCCATCTTTCTTATCACACCACTTTCCTTTTCTGCTTTTGTTGTCCTCTAACCCTAGAACAGCATATAAATCCAGTTATATAACCTTTCTCTTGCCATGTGAATTTTTTTCTTCTCTCAGCTCAAAGATTAGTACCTTATTTCAATGTAAATCTATGCAAATTGCTTGTCTGTCTTTTGTTAAATAGTGGTGATCACTGCGTAGGTACACAAGCAAAGCTCTGTTAAAAAGTCTATATTTAATGTTAAATCACTTAATAGTTAATCACTTAATGCGTTACTTTATACCAAAAATTACTGTTTTAAGGTATTTGACCTCAGGTTTTAAACCGTATTTTGTTTAATGCTACTATATTTAAGAAAGTCAAAAGAACTAAAAGGAATGTCATTACAATGAACTGTTGCTCTTGTTGTTATGGCAACTGAACTTCAAAACTGCAGGGAAGTTTGACAAATAATACATTACCAACTCTGGTCTCTTTATCATCACATAAACACCCATATTTTATTTCTGCCAGTGCAGTCCTATAAAATGTCTTGTCAGATACAAGCTCCATTGAATTTAATAGGGAGTATTCCCAAGGTACTGAGTAGAAAATCACACCCTTCAGGTATTTCTAATGCATCACAAATACTCATCCACATGTGTGTTAATACCTCTCCTTTTTAAAAGTGTTCCTGTGTTAATGTCTTTTGCAACTTAAATTTTAAACCACGGTATTTTCTTACATCCAGATACTCAGTGTGATGTAGTGGATAGAGGGTTGTACTAAGACTCAGGAGGTCTGAGTTCGAATCCCTGTTCAGCCATGGAAGCTTCTTCTTCTGCCGTGTCTACGCCAGATGTGAAATTGCCAAAATGAAGGCACCTTTTGGTGAGTTCATTCTGCAGTTCTTTTAACCTGACTTGGTGTGAGAAAGATTAGCTGGCAGCACAAAGTGCAAACACAACCACCTGATTGTGGTTCAGAAATAGCGCAGTCTTCGAGGAGGCTCTTCCTGTGTACCCCAGTCATGGAGGCTCATTGATGGGGTAGAACTGGCAAAACCACTCCTTAAGCATCTTGCTTATTAAAAGCTCAGTTAGGATTGTTGTAAGTCACTTGTAATTTGACAGCACATAGCAACATAATAATTTTCTTAATTTTTTAACTTGTGCATTATAATTAGGAGTACTGTACTTTGTTTAATTGGTTAACTTAAACATTTTCAATACTTTTGCAACATCCATGAAACAGAGAAAAAGTAAAGTCGCAAGTGCCTAAAAACAAGGGCTATTGATGCAGTAGTCACACCCACTAATGTTGAAAAGGAAATGGTTTTCAGGTATTTCCTCCCCCCTCCCTCTTCATCACCTTCCATGGTGTTCTGGAGATTCTTCCTCACTTCCTCTTCACAACCTTTTGCTCCCCAAATGAAAGAGCTCCCCTCCATTCAGGAAAAGGAACCACTGGATGTGCTCTTTAAAAACAAACAAACAGAAAAAAATGCCTTCAGCTATGGAAGTTTAGTTGATATCTTCTATTGTTAATTAATTGACACTTATACAAGCAATCAACATTATTTTATTAAATTGGTTTTCAGCTCTTCGTGTAATCCAGTTGTCTAGCTAAGGAAGTGAGTGTGGTGTACAAATAATGAAGCATCAGCTTAGCTATGTTTTCAGGTCTCTCTCCATCCCCTCTCCCTCCACCCTCTCTCACACAGACACACACCCAGAAAGAGAGTGTAAGAGGAATACATGAATGCAGAGGGTTTTAAGGCCAGACTCTACTCACCTTTCTCCTACTCTTTTCCAGTAATGATCACTTTGTTTTAAAATGTTTCTATTTTATTTTGAAGCCATAGACTTATTTTAATTTGCTAGGAGTAGTCATCAATACATCATTTAAAGTTCAGTTTTCCCCATCCCTTTCTATTTATTTCAAAGCGTTCTAGGAGTTTTGAAATTCTGAAAATAAAGCTTCATTTATCCTCAGCTGAAAAACACTTTGCAAGTTGGGTCCAAACATGGCCAATTATTTCTTTTTTTAACTTTCCACAAGTTGGATGTATAGTATTTCATTAACATGCTCAGATCCATGGATTTTGTTCCATAGTGATGCATTTAGCATTCTCAAATGAAAGCCGTATATAACCTGGTTTTCTTTTTACAAAAATTCCCATATCCATCTATCTAAGTCAAGAACAAACAATCAGTCAAACAAACAAAACAAACTATCACTTACAAATTAAGGGTGAGCATTCGGATACAGTGGTAATGGTATTTTTAACTGGTTTATTGTTTTTATCCAGTTATTTATATAGTGTCTCATCCAGTGAACTATAAAACAATAAGTTTATTGAGCCTAATTCTAAAGAAGAGTAATTTGGGCCTTCATTGTCTGAGTTTGTTTCCTTTACCTCATTTCCATATGGAGACAATGTTATGAAAATATGGGAGTCTTAGTGTAAACCAGGCTACAAGATATAAGAGTTAAACCAAACAGTCAGTCTGATATAAATAAAGAAGTAATAAAATGCTTTAAAACTGTAAATCGGAAAATAATGTCTTAAGACCAATCAACTACACCTACCCTGGCCCAGTCCCTCCTGTTTCTGAATTCCTGAATACATGTCCAGTATGTAGTATCGATTTTGTAATTCCTCACAGCCAGATGTTATTGTTTATAAATTGTGTCATCTGCTACTCGTCTCCAAGCATACCTTCCCCCCCCCCCCGATAATCATTTTCACATTTGATGGATGTGTGAAAGAAGAGTAACAAACAGTAAAAATGCCATTGGTATGAAATTGTTTAAGGTGGATCCCAGCTTGCCATGAAGTGAACCACACACTATGATCACAAAGCCATCTCCTGCACCACTTATGAAATGAGACATACAGGATTTGACACCTAGACTGCAATGGACTTCTGCAGCCTTGAGGATATGGACAAGATGCTCCTTCACAACCAGTCCATTTGGCATGGCCTCTTCCGCCTCCATGACCATTGGGAATCAGAATGGTTCTTCCTCTGCTCATTTTGTCATTGGGCCCAATATGATGGTTTCCAGTGCCATTTCCTCCCCTGAGGGGGACCATCATCCCACCTAAAGGGGCTCATCCATCCTAGACATTGACCTCTTTAGGGAGTCAGGTTAGTTACCACTGTCCTGCACTTGGTGTTGAGTCACTGGCTGTACAGTCTACTCCATTACCATAGCGGGATGTCTCGTATTTATGTTTATAAATTTATGTTTATAAATAAGTAGTCTGTAAATATGTGTGCTGTTTCTGTTGTTGCTATATAGTATGTAAATGCTGACTTGGAAGGATATTCTTAATTCTTTGTAAGAAAAAAAGGAATGTTTTCCCAGCAACATAAAATACGCAATTATTGGCCTAAAGTGAGGCCTTACGAGGGCAAAGTGGTTAATAACGTACTTCATTATCATCAACTTTAATACAGAGGCCTAGGAGTAGAAGCTATTTTTCATCTCTTCTTTGTAACATGGTAAGACAGCTGTTCTTACAGACAGATTCATTATAGCTTATCACTGGAGGACAGACTACAAACGTAACACCATGAAATATGGCCCTTGTCACTAGTAGCCAGGAAAAAATGCTGAAAATCTCCAGAAAGCAATGGAAAGCACAGGATATCTGCTCTTGGAGAGAAGTGGACTTTAACTCAAATAGATTGGCTTTCATTGATTTTAATGTCCGTCATTTGGTATGACACAAAGGCATGCCATAACTCCCCATTGTAATATTGATTTCACCCAAGCTGCACTCCATTTTGCATTAATAAATGTAGTTTAACACTAATCAAATTTGGATACCGGATAAGAAATAGCAATTAAAATCTGATGTTTTATGGCCAGGGACCATTGTTATAAACAATAGAATAAATATGCCTGCACGTTAGAAATGCAAATCAAAGGCACAAACTCCTTCAGTTTAAAGAAACTGAATACTAATGCCACTAAATTATTGTGTATGAGAGAGAGTAGGTAAATCTATCACAAACAGTGCTTTTACAATACACTTTAGTTTGCAATGTAGCTTTGGTTAGAGATAACAGAGTTTGGAAAGTTATGTTTCAGACTTTAAAAAATGGATCAGATCAGATTGATAGTCCAATTTCTTCGAGACTCTGGGACCTAGCGCAGCCTACAATATTGTCCAAAGCAAAAACTACCCACTATCAGAATCCCATTGTCAGCATGGCCACATGTTAGGAAAAAAGTAACTTTTTTATACAGCCAAAGTATAATAATTTTTCCTCAATTACATCAACTGCCCCCCCAATATTTCAGTGTTTGTGGGGAATTGCAAATTGGGGTGGCTTTTGAATTTCTGGAGGAGGGCAAAACTGATCTATACACACTTGGAAATAAGACACAACTTTTATAGAGTCTCCACTTGTACATGTAAAACCTCTTCTTCCTCCAACATCCATAATGGTACATACCATTACCCAGGGTTTAAATGTTTAAAATATTGAATGACTATTTAGCTGAACAAGCATACTAATGTGTCTTATGGCATGTCTGTTTGAGCAAGGAACAGTGCCCACTACTATTTCTCTGTAAGCAATTTCTTTTTCATATAACCCAATTGTAGACATCTTACACTTAAGTCATGTAATTTTGTTGTTGTTGTTCAGTCGCACAGTCGATTCTGACCCTTTGCAACCCCATGGACCACTGCACGCCAGGCACCCCTGTCTTCCAACATCTTCCTCAATCTGCCCAGCTCTCTGCCCATTGTGTCTACAATACCATCTAGCCATCACATTTTTGGCCACCCCCGTCTTCTTTTGCCCTCCACCTTTCCCAGCATCAAGGCTTTCTCAAGTGAATCTTCTCTTCTCATTTGATGTCCAAAGTACCTTAGCTTCATCTTTACTATTTGTCCTTCATAAGAGCAGTCAGTGTTGATTTCTTCTAAGATTGGCCTTCTGTCTGTAAACTGTGTTTTAAAGGTCTGCTGAAAGTGTTTGTGCTTGTTCAGAACAGTCAACACAGAGTTCATCTCTGGGTAATGCATAACAAACTGGTGGGAAGGCATTCCTCCAGTGCTCCATATATGTGAGGGTAGTTGCGATATGGCATCTTAGCACAAAATACTTAGTTGACTGCATACTTTACAGTGTAGTCCCATAATCCAGGTTGCCTGTTTGTCCTTCAGCCCTCAGCTGAGCACATTGATAAATACCTCTGTGGTCTAAAGACTGTGGAACATTTGCACATGCATGAGTCCTGGAATAAAGTCAAAGCCACCAATGTATCTTCTGTTCACGTATAACCATTTTCCTGTGATTTGGTGAAAAGCTCCCAACTGCTTAAGTTTGATGTTTCCTTAGAAAGTAGCTCATGCGAAAATTTCATGTGTACACTATATAAATTTTGTGTTTGTTTCTCTGTTTCGGCTGTAACTTTAAAAAAGCAAAGCAATGACTTGATTTGTTATAATCGCATTGGTGGATGATCTCTGGAGAGAGCGGGATGGAGGTTATCCGTCTGTCCTGGCCCTTCTTGATCTCTCAGCGGCCTTCGACACCATCGATCATGGCATCTTTTTGGGTAGGCTCCAAGGTCTGGGGATCCAGGGCACTGTATTGTCCTGGTTCTCCTCATTTCTGAGGGGCAGAACCCAATCGGTGTGGTTGGAGAAGGAGGAGTCTAGTCCTAGGCCCCTGCAATATGGGGTGCCTCAGGGCTCGGTACTTTCTCCTCTCCTATTTAACATCTACATGAAGCCACTGGGTGAGATCATCCATTCCCACGGGGTAAGGTATCATCAATACGCAGATGATACCCAGTTGTACATTTCGGCCCGTGGGGATCCAGGCGGTGCAGTGGAAGTCCTCTCCAGGTGCCTGTAGGCTGTTAAGGTCTGGATGGGGGGAAACGGGCTACAGCTGAATCCCGGCAAGACTGAATGGCTATGGGTAAGGGGTCCTGTGCTATCACGGGAGCTGCCAGCTTTGGTTCTGGATGGGGCAGCCTTGCCCCAAATGGACCCGGTGCGTAATCTGGGGGTCCTCCTGGACTCACGACTACTGTGCGAAGAGCAGGTGGCAGCCGTGGCCAGGAGGGCTTTTGCACAACTTCGTGTAATACACCAGTTACGCCCACTCCTGGACCGGGACGCCTTGCTCATGGTCACACATGCTTTGGTCACCTCCAGACTTGACTACTGTAATGCGCTCTACATGGGGCTGCCCCTGGTGACCATCCGGAGACTCCAGCTGGTCCAAAATGTGGTGGCCCGGGTAGTGATGGGGTGCAGGCATTATGCTAGTGCCTCACCACTGCTCCGGGAGCTGCATTGGTTGCCAGTATGTCTCCGGGTGCAATTCAAGGTGCTGGTCATTACCTTTAAAGCCCTATATGGTAGTGGGCCAGGATACCTAAGAGACCGCGTCACCCTAAGAACATCTGTCCGTCCCACCAGGGCGGATCGGAGAGGCTCCCTTGTTGTTCCATTGGCTAGAGAGGCGCATCTCTCTTGCACCAGGAGGAGGGCCTTCTCCGTGTCCACCCCAGCCCTTTGGAACCTTCTACCAATTGAGCTGCGCCTACAGACAGAGCTCCTGCCCTTTCGGAAGGGCTTAAAAACCTGGCTGGCAGGGCAAGCGTGGAGACCCAGGAATGTGGGATCTCATGTAGGGTGGCTGATTTGAGGGACAGCCACCCTTTCGGTTCTATCTTCTTGCGATGTTTCAATTCTTATATGAATTTTTAAGTTTTAAGTATTAAGTTTTAAGAAGAATTAGTATTATCATAGGCTTAACCTATGATTTTAATCTGTAAGCCGCCCAGAGTCGGGTTTACCCGATTGGGGCGGGATAGTAAATATGAGCGAGCAAATAAATAAATAAATAAATAAATAAATAAATAAATAAATAAATAAATAAATAAATAAATAAATAAATAAATAAATAAGACCTTTGCCCTGTTTTATAGGACCTGCACACTCTAAACAGCCACCAACTAGGACCAGTGCAGGTGGTTTTTCTACATCTACAGCCCAGCTTAGAGCCAAGGAAGGGAATGTCCCCACATATTAGGAGGTGGAAGGTTAGTTTAAATAGCCCTGGCTAAGGATCATGTGGGAAGAGCCATGTTGCAGAGAAAAACAAAATTTTGCATGCAGAATAACCTTCCACCCAGAAAGTGTTCTCCCTGCTGAGAGAGAATCTGCACCCATAGGCAATGTAAGTGAGGCTATGAAACAGAGAAAGGAAGTAGAAAATCTCTTCTGCTTTGAAGCATAAGCACAGGGAGAATAATCAGTGCTTCTTTCTGAGCTGCATATTTACACTGGGGAGGTGGATGTCTCCTGGGTTTTTCCTGACTCATATTAAATTGTAAACCGTTTCATTGTCAGTCTTGCTGTTTTATGATGTGATAATTAAATTAAATATGAACATCACCGATCCAGCCTATCAAAGGAAGACAAGCAAATAATAAGAAGCATTTGCATCACTTCAGTGGCTTCAAAGACCAAAAGAAGCAAATCCATGCACCTTTGCTTGACACACTGTTTTAGCAGTAACACCTAGAAAGCATCACCACAGGCTTCTAATTTCAACAGAGATCAGTACACGGGTCAAGGAATGGTCACAGTTGCTTAGTATTTGCCATGTGGACTGACATCAAATTAATTGTTACAGAAGGAAGCATAATTCTATAGCTTCTATGAAGGATTAACAAGAAAAAATGAGGCAGGTTGGAAAGCAAGTAGGAGGTATGGAGACACATGTAGAGTCTGGAGGAACACAAACTTACTTGTGTATTGCCCCATATGTTTTAGGCCACTGTGAGATGTAGGACTAAATCCAGTTTTCAGTCCCAACAATAAATCAATGGGACCTAAATAAGTTCAGGCTTAACAAACTCAATTTATTTTGCGGATCTTCTAATTGAGACCAACAACTGGATTTAACTTGAAATCATGACCACTGTCATTGGGCAGTTTAAGAAGGAGATTCAACGAATCTATGGAGGATATGCTGTAATGACTGCTAGTCATGGTGAGTATGTACTACCATTCAGGGCTGGCCCAAGCTAGAGGAGAATTCCCCCCCCCCCTTTCCACATTGCTATTGTCCTCTCATCTGCTTCCTCCTCGCATTTGCATTCTCCTATTGCTGTTGCCATTACTGTTTGCTCTTTACCATCCCATCCTCATCACCACTTTAATTGGCTCTATTTTATCACCACTGTTCCATTTCTGTCTTCTTGTTTCTGTTCCATGTCATCTCCACTCATCTCTTCAGCCCTCAATTTATGTCACCTCCATCCTTCATCTTCTCCAGGCCACCCTATCAACTCTGGTATAATGTTTCTGCCAACTACAACCTCTTCCCATTACCTCCAGCTCCCCATTGCCTCTTTCTTATCCCTGTTTTACACGTGTTCTGCTTTCTGCAGAGCTATTTTCTAACTGCTGGGTTCAGAGGACCCATCAAACCAGCTGACATTTGTGAGCTGACCACAGAAATTGGCAGTTTTGCTGTTGCACAGGCAGTTTCTCTCATGCAACTTAGATTTCCCAAGAGGGCCCATCAAAAAAAGTCTGGCTGTGAGCTTTCAGAAAGCCCATTGGTTACAAAATGAATAGCTCTGCAAAGCTATACAGCAGGGGTGCCCAAACTATGGCCCGGGGGCTGGATGCGGACCCCGATGCCAATTCATCCAGCCCACACATCCCTTGTCACTCCTGGAAGCAGAAGTATGGGAGCATTCTACTTCCGCTTCCAGGAGCAACGAGGGCTTCATGGGCTAGATGAATTGGTATTGGGGGACACATCTGGCCCCCGGGCTGTAGTGACTGGCTCCCTGAACCACGTGACTGGCCCATGGTCTGAAAAATTTGGGCACCCCTGCTATACAGTGATGCGCTCTCAGGGGAGTAGTGAAGTCACCATTTGTGGAGACCTGCATCCAGAGGCACAACTTCATTTTGGCTACTGGTAAGGTGGATCTTTCTACCACTAAAATCAAAGGCAGTGTGTTTTTAAAGAAAACTTGCTGGAGGAAAAAAGCAGGAGTTTGCCTGTTTCCAAAATAATAAGTTTGTGAGCTCCCCATAAGCACCTTGTGGGTCACTATGGGAACAAAATAGCAATTTTTTAAAATATTTTAAATTTTTTTAAGTGGGTTAGAATTTTGATTGCTATGGATGCTTTATTAAACAAAAACAAGCCAGAGGGAAGAAGCAAAGTACAAGAGTTCAAGAATAACAACATCTTAGCATACAAATTTGGTGGTTGACATTCATACCTGTGTATCAGATTGGGTGGTAGTGGGTCATGCTTCTTTCTTGTGCTTTCATAAATTCCTAAAGGGCATCTCCATTTGCATTCAGGTGATACTTTCATAAGTGGGAGAGAGTGTGTTATTTCAGAACCCATGTCTCACTGATTTTGATGTCAGACATTGAGGATGCAACCCTGTACACCTTTACCACAGAGTAAAATTCATTGAATTAAACATATCTAATTTCTGTAGATATGCTTGGCATAGGATTGTGATATTATGCATATGCTTGACTCACTCATTGAAATTAGGAGGGCAGATTCCTGAATCATGATTCTCCTTCGTGTTGTTTGGGGATTCACACTGATGGGTTCTGCGCCTGCGCTGAATCCTGAGCGGAGCTGGAAAGCTGATTGGATAAAGAGTTTTGAATGTGGGACCGCCCACCATGCCCAACCCCTTTAGGCGCCATTTTGCGCTTTCCCCTCAGTTTGCTTTTTTCCGCTGCGCAAGCAGGAGCCTGGAAAAAAAGCTGTGAGTACTTTAACTGAGATTGTCTCAGAATCTTCCAATTTTTCTACCCTACAATTTTTCTCGGACCAGGGGACTTGATCCCTTGGTCCTCGTGTGGCTGGGGCTCGCCCTCAGCTGCCGGTAAAAAAAAAAAAAAAAAAAAACCAAGAAGGAAACCGTTCTTTCCTGCAATCTCGTGCCGGGGCCTCCCGGCCGGGATAATTTTTTCTCTTCGGCCATCTACCTCGGTGGATGGCCTCAGCGGCAGCGTTCAAGCAGTGTCCGTCCTGCAAGAGAAAGTTCCCTAGTTCGGACGGACACGTGCGCTGCCTCCGCTGCCTCGGGGAGAGCCACCAGGTCCAGACCTGCGAGGTGTGTAGAGGCTTCTTGAAGGCCGCTATCAAGAACCGCCAGTACCGCCTCCAAGCCTACCTCATGGAGGCCGCACTCGCACCACCGCCTCCCCCAGCTCCAGAGCAGGCCGCTGCTTCAACGTCTGCTCCTTCGACCTCTGCTCCTTCTTCACGGCCGTCGGCCTCCGAACTGTTTAAACGGAAGAAGGAGCAGGAGAAGAAGAAAAAAGATAAGAAGGAGAAGAAGAAGCGCCGTAGCTCTACGTCTTCTCTCCCGCCGACCCCGGGACCGGCTCACCCCTCGCCGCCACGCTCCCTAGCATCCGCCCCGGTTGCAGCCCCACCTACGCCGGGCAGGATGCTGGTCGATGTCCGGGAAACCACACCGGAGAGGGCCCCCAGCCCTCCGCCGTCGCCAGAGGCCCTTCCACCTCCACCGCCGCGACGATCTACCTCTCTTCGCGACCATTCCGTGGCTCCTGGTCTGGCTTCCGAAGCGCCACCCCAGTTGAGCCTCATCACCCCGTTTATCGAGGCGATGGTGCGGAAGCTGCATGCCGAGCTCCAAGGCCCTCGACCGACACCATCCGAGTTCGTGGAGCACCCTCTGCCTCCCGAACCAGCCACGGAGGCACCACCGCTCCGTGACGAAGGTCCGGCACCGAAGAGGCAACGAGTGGAACAGGCGCGGTCGGAGGCCTCTCTCCCTCCGTACCAGCTGCCTTTGCCAGGGAGCGATCCGAGATCCGCCAGGCCGTACTGGTCGGACTCGGACCCCGAGGCCTACCTGCCACCGCCCAGCGTCTCGGAGCAGTCAGGAGGCTCCGACGACTCGTCGGACCAGGAAGAAGAGGATCGGCCACCACCGGTTGCGGTTGACAAATCCCCGGACGATAACATCGGCTCCGTCCATGGCTCCCAACCGGAGGACCAGAAAACGTACACGGCCCTCATCACCCGCCTTGGATCCACGCTGGGGATCCGGGCGGAGGCTCCCCTGGACGAATGCGAAGATGTCGTCTGCGGCATGGCCGACCGGAAGGAGCTAGTCCCCGTCCGTCTGGGGCTACTCCCGAAGATCGCCAAGGCGGCCAAGGAGATCTGGAAGAGACCCGTCTCTTCCCATTCGGTGTCCAACAGGGTGGACTCCATGTACAGACTACTGGAAGACTCCAACTTCTTACACGTCCACCCGGCGCCGAACTCCCGAGTGGTGAAAGGCTCCCAGCACCGGACACCGATTAGTAGCACCCCCGTTCCGTCGACCCAAGAAGGGAAGAAACTGGACGCACTGGGCAGGAGGGTCTACGCCAATGCCTCCTTGTCCTTCCGTGCGTCCAACTACGCGACGGCCATGGGGTCTGCATGGAGGGAAACCAACTCACTCTCCAGCAGATCCGTACGGGCCGCCACGTCACGGAGTCGGAGGCGAAGAATCTGGCCTCTGCCATCCAGCTTCGTCGCCACGCCTGGCTCCGCTCCGCTGACCTGCAAGACGACGTCAAGCGGCTGGTGGAAGAGCTCCCCTTCGACGGTGAGGGCCTCTTCGCCAAGGAGACCGACACCTCCTTGGGAGAGCTGAAGGGGGACTACGCCACCATCAAACAGCTCCGCCCTCCACGCCGTGGGTCCAACCGTTACCAGCAGGACCAACCGTCGACGTCCCAGGCGGGTCCGTCCTACCAACCTCGCCCACCACAGAGGCAAGGCGACTACTCCCGGTACCAGCCCTACCGGCCACGACCACAACTCAGCTGTCCACGCTACCAGCAGCGTCACCAGACTGGTAAACGCACGGAACGGAAGGGCAAACAACGTGTTTGACTCTTCCGTGACCGAGACTCTACCCTACCGTCCCCTCGCCAACTACCTATCGGCCTGGTCTGCCATCACCACAGACCGATGGGTTTTAACCATCTTAGACTCTGGCTACGCGATCGAGTTCAGGAAATGCCCTACTGTCGGACGGGTCCGCGTCACCGATCCGTCCCCACCGCTCCAGGAAGAACTATCAGCTCTCCTAGAGAAGGGCGCCATAGAACCGGTTGCAGCGTCGGAGTCTCACGAAGGGTTCTTCTCCCGCTACTTCCTCGTGGACAAAAAAGACGGGAGGACACGTCCAATCCTGGACCTCCGTCTCCTCAACAAGCACATCGACGCGAGGAAGTTCCGGATGGTGACTCTTCATTCCATCCTCCCACTGATCAACCACGGGGACTGGTTCACCGTCATCGACCTGAAGGATGCCTACTTCCACGTATCCATCAGAAGGGAACACCGCCGATTCCTACGCTTCCAGATCGGCGGCGACGTCTACCAGTACACCTGCCTACCCTTCGGCCTCTCCACCGCTCCGAGGGTATTCACGAAGTGCATGGCGCCGGTGGCTGCTCATCTTCGGCTGCAAGGCGTCCAAGTGTTCCCGTACATAGACGACTGGTTGGTCTGCTCCCCAACCCAACAGAAAGCCAAGGACGATGTTGCCCATTGCCTGGCCCTTATGCAGAGTCTCGGTCTACGGGTCAACTACAAGAAGTCTCAGTTGACCCCCACTCAACGAATAGACTACATCGGAGCCGTATTGGACTCTCTGGCTCTGAGAGCCTACGCTCCCCCCAAACGTCTGCTCGACATCCGCACGGTAGTGGCTCGGATCCAAGGCAGTCGTCGCATCCGTGCCAGGGACGCTCTCCGCTTACTAGGACTCATGGCGTCGACCACAGCAGTGATCTCGCACGCCAAGCTCAAAATGCGGTCGCTCCAGTCGTGGCTCCTAGCCTCCTTCGACAGCACCCACGACAACCTCGGGAAGTGGCTCACACCGACCCCCGAACTGCGGGACCAGCTGAACTGGTGGACAACGGACCGCAATGTGACCGCCGGGAAGCTCTTCACCCTCCCCGCGCCATCCGTCCAGGTCACCACCGACGCGAGCACACACGGATGGGGTGCGTGCTGCCTCGGGTTACGGGTCCACGGCATCTGGACGCCCGCGGAAGCCGACCGCCACATCAACTTCCTCGAGCTGTTAGCGGTATGGAAGGCGATGAGGTCCTTCAGACTGTCCCTAGCAGGCCGCGTGGTGCAGATCGCTTCGGACAACACCATGACCCTAGCCTACCTCAACCGGCAAGGAGGGACCAAGTCCCTCTCCCTCCTTCACCTGACGGTCCAGATCTGGGAGTGGTGCCTGAAGGTACATGTGTTCCCCATAGGTGTCCACATCCAGGGCACGCTGAACTTAGAGGCGGACTCCCTGAGCCGCAAAGGGACAGCGATGCACGAATGGGAACTGGACGGATCGGTGTTCGACCGCCTGTGCTGACGGTGGGGCACACCGAGCCTAGACGTGTTCGCGTCACAGATCAACACCAAGTGCCGCCGTTACTGCTCCCGGGCGGGGATCGGCCACGGATCGGAGGGCGATGCCTTCATGGTGCCGTGGCACCAGGAACTGCTGTACATGTTTCCTCCGATCCCTCTCATCCAACGGGTCCTAGTACGGATCCGTGTGGAGAACGCCTGGGCGATCCTGATCGCCCCATCCTGGCCGCGCCAGCCGTGGTTCCCGCTACTCCAAACCCTGGCTTGCGACCGCCTCCGCCTACCCACCGATCCGAACCTCCTCCGCATGGAGGACGGTCGGATCCTCCACTCGGATCTGCCGAGCCTACACCTGACGGCCTGGCTTATCCGCCCGACATAACATGGATCCTTGAACTTTCAAGGAAACCTTCCACGCGAAAGTCCTATGATGCCAAGTACCGTCGCTTCATAGACTTTCTAGCATCCAGTGACCGCACCGTGGACTCGGCATCCCTGCAGGACGTCATGTCCTACCTCCTGCACCTGGCTGAGTCAGGATCTGCACACTCATCCCTAAAAGTCCACTTGGCTGCGGTGGTAGCCAAGGCCCCACCTTCATCAGTATTGTCCTCCGCTTTCAGAGACAAGACTGTTAAAAGATTCCTCCAGGGACTGCGTAATGCCTACCCTCCAGTAAAGATACCACCTCCTCAGTGGTCCCTCACTGCTGTGCTCACCGCGCTCACGAAGGCGCCCTTTGAGCCCATGGCTACAGTGGACATTAAGTTTGTTTCTTACAAAACTGCCTTTCTCGTAGCCATCACCTCTGCCCGGAGGGCAGGAGAACTGGCAGCCCTGCGGTCTGACCCTCCTTTTCTCAAGTTCTACCCCGATAGGGTAGTATTGCACCCGGACCTGACCTTTCTGCCCAAAGTCCTGACTGAATTCCACCTGGCCCAGTCCATCACGCTTCCAGCATTCTTCCTGAATCCTTCGTCTGCACAAGAGAGAGTGTGGCATTCGCTGGATGTCAGGAGGGCCTTGCTGTTCTACACACAAAGGACTGCGTCCTTCAGGAGAGCCAAGCAACTGTTTGTGGCCTATGGTGGCAGGTCCAAGGGACGCTCTCTGTCTGCCCAGAGACTTTCCAAATGGATCTCAAGCACCATCTACTTGGCCTATGAGATGTCATCTCTGCCACCCCCGCCTCATGTCCGGGCTCACTCCACCAGGACATTGGCTTCCTCCACTGCGTTCCTCGAAGGCATCCCGATGGAGGACATCTGCAAGGCCGCTACCTGGTCCAGGTCCTCCACCTTCATCACCCACTACCGGGTTGACACAAGGTCTGCTTCCGATGTCAGACGGGGCAGATCCATCCTGACGGCTGGTCTCCGATCCTCTTCGCTGATGACCGCCCATCCATGATGCCATCGCGCTCTCCCACATCTCAGGACGCCGGCTGCCCACCATCCAAGTAAGTGAGCTTGCTAGTCACCCATCAGTGTGCATCCCCAAACAACTCGAAGGAGAAGGACAGGTTTCACTTACCAGTAACTGTCGTTCTCCGAGTATGTTGTTTGGGGATTCACACAACCCAACCCTGCCTCCCCTCAGGGCTGCCGGCCTGAGATGGCCTTATGCCTAGCGGGCAGCTTTAATATCAAACTGAGGGGAAAGCGCGAAATGGCGCCTAAAGGGGTTGGGCATGGTGGGCGGTCCCACATTCAAAACTCTTTATCCAATCAGCTTTCCAGCTCCGCTCAGGATTCAGCGCAGGCGCAGAACCCATCAGTGTGAATCCCCAAACAACATACTCGGAGAACGACAGTTACTGGTAAGTGAAACCTGTCCTTGTTAGGACATTTTTCATTTGGGCGTATTGTACAAGATTGCTGCCCAGTGGAATAGTACAACTTTAAGGCCCTCCATGTGTTCTGAACACAGGTGTACATAATAGAGCCTCAAACTGATTGCCAGGCTGTGCATGCCTTGTCCACGTGCTCATGTAACAGCCCAGCTGTGGCTGATTAGAGAATCTGCCCAGCAACACTGGGGTATAACTGTGGCCCTCTGGGAAAGGTCTATGGAGGAGATTATTCATACTGATGGAGGCTATTATTCAGATGAGGCTGTTATACTGAGGAGTCTGTCATACTGATGACTAGGACTGAGCGAGAGTCTACAGACAGAGACTGTCTACCTACTGTGGGGCTTGGAGTGAGAGAGACTGTTGTATATAGTCCTGTGTATGTCTGTCTTCCCCTCGCTGTAAGTAAAGTGCACCTTTCCACTGAAGGCATACGTGTGTGTGTTATTGCACTAAGGCTTTCGCTGCGTAAGAGCTTAAAAGTGCTACTCTGCTATCGAGCCACACATATCGCTAGGGGAATCCCTGATAATGATGACTTATTTTAAGGCTTGGGTGTACTGTACCTCTGTTCTAGTGTTGGCCTAAATGGAAGAGGATTAGGGACTGGCAACTTGATCTTTGCTTTTAAACCAAGACTGGGTGGCAATCTGATCTTCACATCATCAAAGCCAGGATGATAATTTATCAGCAATGGTGGAAGTTTTGCCTAGGCCAGGATGGGGGAGTTGCTGAGCTGCTTTTCGTTGAGGCTTTAGTTTCTGCTAATATACATTTGCAAGCTGTGAAAGAAATGACTCCTGCTATGTATCTCTTAATGGAGGTGCCTGAGTGTCTCTTTATTTGTAGGTAATGAGATCATATGTTCGGGCACATCTTCTTTCTAACCTAATAGTTTTCATCTATACTGGAATCCCTATTGCTGATCAACAATTGCCCAAAAAAATCGAAGGTTTCAGGTGTCCACAGAGTCAGATTAATCCAAAGTGTTTTCAGATGGTTGCCCTCAATCAATGCTTGATAAGTAACTTTTGGAGGACATTTCTCCTGATAGCCTTCCAACTAGAGAGTTCAGGGTGCTGTAATTAAAAAAAAGTAGCTTCTCCAAGCTTAAGTTTTTTTGAGAGAAAACATATTAATACTAAGGAAATGCAAATTGAAAAATAAAAATAACATCACAAAGGCACAAGCTTGTTCACCCCTGCTCCATACAGACTTAACCTTGGAGATAGTGACCTATGTACAAAATCAGATGGTTAGTCCTTGTTGTCTAGTAACATCTGATTCTTGAAGGAAGCAGCAATCAAACATCTCAAGTAGAAACCTTTTTCCAGTAACTGGGGTGCCTGAAGTCAGAGATGGAGAACTAGTGATATGGATGTTTCTAGTTCCAAAATCACACCAGCCCTAGTCATTTTTATTAACACCATTTCCATTCCCTGTTGCCTTGTGTTAGCTTTGTTGAAATCCACCAACAGCCAGTGGGCTTTAGATCTCTGCCTTAAACTTAGGATCTTTTCTACAGCATAGAAAGTTACTTTTGAGAACAATGACTATAGTATAACAGTCATAACTGAGCAGTAGTAGAAATATTTGTGAGATCTAGGGCATATTCCTACCACTGCAAGGTTATGGGTGGCTTTGGCATGTCATTGTATTTATTTGCCTGTAAAGACTGTAATACAGTTAATTCTAGGTTTTCTATACTATGACTCTATGAGAACATAGCATATTATTTTAGCCTAGTTTGAACAGAAAATGGAAGGTTTTGGGGTGGTTTCCAGCCTGCCTGTCTTTTCTCTTGCACACACTGTGCTTCAGTACTATTGCTTTCAGCTACCTTTTTGTGGTGGTATAAAATACCAGTAATAAGCAGCACAACAATTCACAAGCTGCTGATTCCCTCATAATAACCTGTGTAAGTGAACGCAAAATGGGGAGTGATTTCTTTTCCTTCAGTTGTACACTGACCAGCTAGTTGCTAGGTTTGCCTGGCAGTAATTTCAACTAACATCAAATGAACATTTATTATATTAGTCTGTAATTCTCTATAAAGTTTGCAAGAGTATGTAGCAATGAATCTTGAGGAAAAAATTGCATTTTTTGTCTTAAGATGCTACATACGATAGAAGGATATGACACGCTATTGGTTTGTTGCAGTGAGGTTGAAATTGCACGGCTTAAGATTTTCATCACTGTGACGTTGAGTCTAAGACAGACTTTAATCAAAAGCTATCTTCTGTTCCCAGACCATCGTTAGAGGAAACAAACCTTGCAAGGATGCTTCAATCAATGGCTTGCTTGAAGAATTTGACAACATCTCTGTGACACGTTCCAACTCACTTCGGAAGGAGAGCCCTCCCACCCCTCACTTGGGCCGCTCAAGCCACTTAGAAATCCACCAGCAGGAAAATGGCTACATCACGTACTCTCAGTACTCGAGCGAGTCAGAGACTGCCGCAGATGTCCTGAGTGAGAAATGCAAAGACAAAAGTGCTCAGAGGGAAGAATTAGACAGATACGCCAAAGGTAGCTGTGCTGCTAAACAAAATGGACATGTGGTGAAAATGAAACCCAGCGACATTTGTTTTTCGGAAGTGAAGCCCCTGAAGGCAAACCTCTCTAGGTTCTTACCAGATTATCATGCTCACATGGAAACAAAAAGCAAACTGAATGAGTATAGTGTTATGAAGCTGGAATACCAGAGGGCCAGTGGCTCTTCTCTGGATTACAAAGAATTGTTCCATTACACTCCTTCTAGAACTTCCATTCACAGCCAGTGCTCAAGGGAGAGACTAGACTACAGCGACTGGGCCAAGGATGACTATGACAGAAGACCCAAGTCCTCCTATTTAGACCAGACAAGCCCTCAACCTGCCATGAGACAGAGGTCCCAGTCAGGCTCTGGTCTCCAAGAGCCAATCATGCCCTATGGAGCAAGTACTTTTAAGTCCAATCAGCAAGGCTATTCGTACAGTTCATATACCTATCCTCGCTTGTCAGAAACAGCAGCAGGCATTCCAAAGGTAAATGTTTACAGGTCGGCATTTTCAGTGTTGTGGTCATTTCAGTGTTTGGAGTTAAACACACATTTGGTGGTCTAGTCCCAGTATGTCATTTCTAAAGACATGCCTTTTGATCCTTTGGATCACAAATGGATAAAAGGCAGGGATGGAGAGGAAATTTGTCCAGTTCACATTTGAATGTGATTTTATGTGATTCACACTTTCTGAACTGATACACAAGTATAAAATTAGTTGATAATGACCTTTTCAAATTTTGCTGTGCAGTTCTCAGTTAAAAGATATGCACAAAATGCACATCTTAGGAAGAAAATTAATGCAAACATGTTAGTAAAAGTGATAACAGTATATAGAAATTAGTTATGTTTGTGGAAATTGCTTGCAGGAAATGCATATATTAAAGGGAAATGCATATGAAAGGTTTATATGAGGAGGAGAACTGTGCATAACACTAGGAATTTTCATGCAGGCATTTTAAAATGTTTTTTAAAACCTTGTAGCAAAAGTGGAATGGAACAAATACATGTTAGGAAAAAAGAGAGACAGCAAAACTGAAATTGACGACTCTACTTCTAAATATTGGGCAAAAACACTTTAAAACAAGGTCCTTTCTGTAAGAGCATTGGAGCGACATAAATCTATATAATATGGTAACAACTGAGGGCCAACAGATATTTTAAAAAGATTTTTGAACCTGTCCCTATATAATTGACACCCCCTCCACACACACACTTTTCTGTCTCATTCTCTCAGATGTCTTGGTAGTGCGCCTATAATATCCTTGTTTTAACTATTAATCAAATATGTACTGAAATTCACATTCAAATGTGGATGTCTTCCAGCTACCCATTCTGTAGGAAGTTTTTCACAATATGCATGCACCATTGCTACTTTCAACAGGTTTATGATGACGATGATTCATATTTATGCCTACCTTTCTACTACAAAGTAGAGTTCAAAGTAATTTATAGTCTTTGTAGTGCAATTAAAAACAAGTAAAATAAGTATGACCAGAAAATTATTAAAAGCAAATGAAACCATCTCTGCTGTAAAGGCCATTAAAAAAGTGGACAGACAGTTAAAAACATAGTAGATAATATGCCAGTTTTAAAAGATGAGCTTTTACATACATCTTAAAAGCAATTAATGACAATTGTTGCTAGCTCTTCATAAGGATCCTTAAATTTATAATCAGCTTTCACAATAGCTGTCATACCCAACTACTGTTTTTCTCATCCAACTGTCTTGCACAAGAATATGCATATTTACCAATCATTTGTTTTCCTTTGATAGACCAAAGTCTATAAAAATTATGGTTAATTGATCAGGTGCCCGGCACATGTCAGGCATATGATCAAGCACACAACTGACCTGCACTAACTCATTTATCATAGTAACACATTATTTGCTTGCACGCACGCATGCACAGCCACTTCTGTGATTCACTCACCTATGCGATTGGTGAATGAAATCAAAGAGTAAGGGCAGTTATTCTTTCTCTCCCCCTTTCTTTAACAGATATTTGTGCACATGTGTACACACACACACACATGCACACACACATGCACACGAAGCAAGAGTTGACCAGTCATATACACATCCCAGGCAGACGTTTAAACACACCCACACATACCATTTTGCACCAAACACACATGCACCATTCTCTCACACAATATTCTCTCTCTGTCACTTACACACAGAGAGACATTCACAAACCTATCCTTTTCTCTCTCTTATGGATACATACTGTTCACATTCCATCACACACTGGTTCTTACATATGCACCATATGCAGACCTTTGCTTTCCGCCCCCATTTTCTCTCATCCATGCAAGCACGCAATTTTATTTCACATGTGCATGTGTTGTACCTTTCTGCCCTTGCATTTTCTCACACACTTAAATGAATTCACACCAGTGACATTTTTCCTGCTACCCGGGGGGGGGGGGGAATGCATTTTTGGATACGAGTTGCAGTTGTTGACGACGTTCATGTTGAGCCTCCTCCTCTTGAGTTGAACCCTGCCGATCAGCTGGGATGGGACTTCATTCCTATGATTGGGTCTGTGGGGCTGGGAGGTTTAAATTCCCCTCCCAACACATCAGAGTTGGAATAAAGACCAGAGCAGTCACTCTTTTACTTCTGAATATTCTGCCAGGGTGAAGGTTGGCACTTCTCTGCAAATCAGCGGAGTGGCAGGGAAAGTCCCAGCCTTCATGCCCAACCTTCAAGCCCAACAGAGCAGGCTGAGGCACCACCGTTTTGGTGGTAGGTTACCCAGCAAGGGGTTAAAAAACCACCAAAGTCAATAAGTAGATGTTGAAACCAAGAAGTAGATGCAAATAATAATAATAATTTCAGGCAGATGTGGCCAGCCGCCTGCCTTGTATTAATTTCCTAGGTTTCATGGTGATTACAATAAGACAGTTGAGATCATCTATGGTAGTGGTGGCAAACGTTTAGGGGCTGAGTGCTCAAAAAGCGGGGAGGGATGAGGGCAGCCATCATGGGTGCCAGTGACATCATGTGGGTGCGTGCTCCAACAAGGCTGTGACGTGAAGCACACACCCTGGAAAGCTCAGCGTGGCCCTGCTGGAAGTCCTGGTCAGTGGCAGCCTCTCTGCTGCCACTGACTGGTGCCTGCCACCCACCTCCATCTGCCACTGGGAAGACTAAAATCCCTACCAGGAGGCAAAGTGAGGCACTGTCTCCCCCTGTCCTAGGTAGGAAGGGTATGTCTGCCCACGCCTCCTGGGTGGGATTTCAGCCTCCTCTCCCCATTGGCAGAGGGAGATGGGAGGCTGGAAAAGCAGGGTGTGGTGTGGGGGTGGGGCTTACCCCAACATCGGCATGTGCTCACTGAATTGGCTCTGCATTGCCATCTTGGGCACATGTGCCATAAATTCGCCATCATGGATCTATGGAATCTCCTCTCTGAAGTACAAGCCTTACAAGTTTTAGGGCAGGCATTCTCAACCTACGGTCCATGGGCTGGCCCCAACCCCAGAAGACTTTTCATCCAGCCTATGACGTCCTCGTTCCCACAGCCACCACCTGGAAGCACTGAAAACCGGCAAAAATGCATGTTTTCAGAGAGATCTCACGAGATTTCAGCAAGATTTCATGAGATCTTGTGAGATGTCAGCGAATTCTCACAAGATATCGCAGAAATCTCATGAGATCTCACAGAAATCTCATGAGATCTCACACAGAAACATGTGACTGGCCAGTGCAGCTATTCTGAGGGGAGTGATCTGGCCCCTGCTCCCAAAAAGGTTGAGAAAGCCTGTTTTAGGGGCTTATTAAAAATCTGCCTTTTATTTTCCTTAGCATCATTATCCCAGCTTTTAAATGTTTGGAAGTATTATTGTGGGATGCTAAATCATAATTATTTTATGGTGCTCTAAATTGCTGCAAGTTTTTGATCCTGAAAGAGCGTTATAGAAATATTTCAAATAGACAAGCAGGTAGATAGAGCAGGCTGGCTCAATTGTAAAGAATTATGCAGCAGAGTAAAGATCTGTCTGGTCCAGAGGTAGTGAAAATGAAGTCCAGGGGGGAAATACAGCCCCATCCCCACCCCCAAGTCCTTTTTGTGGCCAACAGTTCTCTCAGTTTCTTTGTCTGATCTCTATTTTCTTAATCTTGCCTCTGCCATTCAGATGCTTTTAAGAAACATACAACTGGCGCACAAACTCAGCAGACCTCCTCCACTGTATTCTTTTTTATACCCATCAAATGGAACTACAGACATTCAGAAGTTTTGAGTCAACACAACCTAGTATTTCTGTTTGGCTCGGAATGGCCCTTAATAGCATTTGACGGATTTCTGTACCATGGATTTATCTCTGCCACTGTTGAAGCCATCACTTCCCATTTATAGCAAATGCCATAAATTTGTTGTATTTGGTGTGAAGGGGTGCCCCCTTTTGTCCACTCTCGGCCTGCTTCATATTTCAGGTTCAGTTTATGATGAAGCGCATTGGCATAGCTGTGTGACCGTTTTGTCACTGGCTAAACTGCAGTCTCCAAAGGCCTATTTCATGTATTAGAACAGCTGCATGAATCGCCTTTTGGAACAGCGGTTCATTTTATGTAACTGAACATGATAGCTCTAGGAGGGAGTAGGACGTCCATTGTCTGTGTCTGGTCCTGTTTCATGGGACTGTAAATGATCACTTAGCCACAGAGGCTGGATTTGTGGGCTAGCACTTTCACAAGCAGCAATAGTTAACTTTCCCCTGCAGCAGTATTTTTCATACCTAGTTTCTTACAGTGGTGGGCTCCAAAAAAATTTACTACCATACGGTGGGCATGGTATGGTGGGCATGGCCAGGGGGTAAGCCCTACTTTGCACCCGAATTAGGACTACTTTATTTCAAAACTTGGATGGGTGGGGCCAGACAGAATTTCTGCTACCGGTTCTGGCAAACCTGTGCAAACTTGCTGGTGCCCACCACTGGTTCCTTAGCACACATATACCAAACTATATACAGTGGTACCTCACTTAAAGAGCATAATGCGCTCCACGGGATTGCTCTTTAAATGAGTTTGCTCTTTAAGCAAAACACCATTGTAAGTGACTCTCTAAGCAAGTTACTCTCTAAGCGAGGCGCTCTTTATGCAGGGTTTGACTGTATTTTGTGGCTGTTGCATTCCAATCCCTACCGCCTCCCCTACCAGAGAATATTTCTTAAACCCCGGGGGGAATGGGGGAATACCCATTTCACAACAACTATAAATGCAATCTTATGCATGTCTACTTGGAAGTAATTCACACTGATTTGAGTAAGACTTACTGCCAGGTAGGTATGGGTCAGACGGCAGCCTGGAGAGTCTTTTGTGCTAAAGGGGGAATGTCAGCATTTGAGTTTCATTGATGAGGCAGGACAGCTGTTTCTGCAGCAGCATGTTCTCTCTCGCTGCTGTGATTTTGATAGATTTCTTAATCTGTTCTGTTGACCTGGACCCGAGAACCTGAATTCCCTCCTCTACCTCACAACTCTTCTTCAGTCTTTAAAATGATTTTCTCTGGAATATTTGAGAAATTAATATTTATGTCTGAATTAAATATAAAAGAAAGAAAGGGAGAAATAGTATATAGTGCCTGCTGCTATCTTTCTGCTTTTGAAATGCTGTGGATTGTTATGTTTGTCCTCTTTAGAATTAAAATATGTCAAGTGTGCTTAAAGACATCTTTTATGTATGTAAAAGGAAGCAGAAGATGGAGTGAAAGGAGTTATATCAATATGCAAGGTATACTGTATGTGTGAATTCATTATTTACAAAAGCTTGTTTATTTCTCTGTTTTGTGTTAGACATGTCTCATGTAGTTTATCATACAAATATATACATGTTGATATTCATTAATGCAAATTTCAAATTGGTAATACACAAAAATAATTAACCTGTTTCTGCTATGTGGTAGGTAATCTATAGGAGACAGCAGAATTATTATTCAGCCTTTTCTTAACAACTTGCTTTATTAATTATATTATAGGAGACAGCAGAATTATTATTCAGCCTTTTCTTAACAACTTGCTTTATTAATTATATTTATTAAGCAAATGTATGTGAAAATCCTATAATCCTTAACTAAAGAAGATAGCTTACTGGAAAAACAGTGGTATGAATATAAATTATCATAACTTCAAGACTGGAAGTAGACAAGGCTCTGATCTTTCTCCTTCCCTGTATATATATATATTTGAAAATAACAGTAAAAGATAAGAATAAACCTGTCAAGATATGGTCTAAAGCAAGATATGCATTTTGTGTCTTTTCCTATGATGTTGGACTGTGATGCGAGAAGATGCAGTTCAAAAGTAATAGAGTGGAGGGACACCTCTAGTTGGAAGTGCAAAAGACATACCAAATATTTTAGAATCTGTTCACCACTTGGATGGAGGTCTAGCTGGGAGTGCTACATACAGTGTCTTCAGATCCATTGTGGAAGCCAGGTAGAATAGTCTTCTTCATGACAACCTTTTCTGCTGTTCAAATTAGAGGAACAATGCCATCTTGGCATGATTTTGTTGTTATATCCCATCAAATTGCTTCCAACACATGGTGACCCAATGAAATTATGACCTCCACCAAAATCCTGTCATCAGTAGCCCTGTTCAGCTCTTGCAAACTGAAGACCATGCTTTCCTTTACTCTGTCAATCCATCTCTTATCCTCTTTTCTTCTTGCTCTCAAATTTTTGTAGTAGTAATTTCTTTCCCAGTGACTTGGCAAGATATGAGTGAATAATAAATAACGTGACATCCGATTGCCAGCCGCACAGAAAAGTACATATTTAATGCAGGCTTCGCCATGGCTACAAGGCAATTTGAGATTGGTCTTCCTTTGTTTTTAGCTTTCCAAGCCTCCATTTTCTTTGTTGCAGGGGAAACTCTTAGTGCTGCTGCTGCTGCTGCTGCTGCTGCTGCTGCTGCTGCTGCTGCTGCTGTTGTTGTTGTTGTTGTTGTTGTTGTTGTTGTTGTTGTTGTTAGTTCAAATTTATATTGCCGCCCACTCACCGTGGCGACTCAGGGCGGCTTACAGACAATACATTACATTACATTACAATATGTTGGGGTGGGCACAGGGGGAGGGGCAGCAAGGTCCTCATCCTGCCCTGGCTTCTTTTTCCCCTGGCAGTTGGTATAGGTACAGGGGGAGGGGCGGCAAGGTCCTCATCCTGCCCTGGCTTCTTCTTCCCCTGGCAATTGGTATAGGCACAGGGGGAGGGGCAGCAAGGTCCTCATCCTGCCCTGGCTTCTTCTTCCCCTGGCAGTTGGTATAGGCTGCTGTTTGCTGCTGAGTGCCAGTCTTCAATTGTGCTAGTTGCAGTGCTTTTCTTAGATTCAGAAATGTAGCTCCCTGCAGCAGATGATATATCCCATTATTATTCTGCATTGTTTAACTTTTGATGAGATACAGTAAAACACCAGATAACGATTGGCTTGGATAACGCTAAAATCGCATAACGTTGGGGAATTTGAGGCAAACATTTGGATTGGATAACATTATGTTAACCATTATGTTAACGTTATCAGATCCATCAGATAACCTTTGCCTCAAATTCCCTGAGGTGTGGCTGTGACTCACCAGTTTCTCTTGGGAGAAAGGGAGGGGCTGCCTGCTTTCAAGCTTGCCACATTTGAATAACAAAGGCTTGCAAAACCAGTCTGACTAGTTTAGCAAAGCAAAGGCTTAGGACCCTTTCCCCAGTGTAACCCAGAACACTTTGCAGAAAAATAATTGCAAAGAGACAATTTGACCCAATTACCTTTATGAAGTTTCCCCTTTAAATTCTAAACAGCCTGAACCCAAGATTCTAGCTCCGCAAGCCTCATGCATTGTCAATGGAAAACAAGCAGACTGAAACCTTTCACCTACAAAGCAATTAAGCTTTTCACACCCTGCAAAGCCCTGAGGGAACTTCCTTTATTACAGCAATGGTAGGTGGGCTGATTCTAAAGGAAAACATTTTCCTAGCTTCTGTTCAGATCTTTTAAAACAGCACTTTATAAAATTTTGAAAAAATTAAAAATGCTGTATGGCTTTGTTCCCCTAAAGTCAGGGTGGTCTGGCATGTTTTTGTAATGTATTTACCCTTTAGACAATTATTTCTTAAAGTTCTTTAAGTTTCCAGCATGTTTCCTTGACTTTTCCTTGAAGCCTCTGTTGTTTATCTCTATGGAGTTAATGTTATCTGATCCACCTGAATAGGATTTTAACATTATCTGGTGCATGCATCGGAGAAGGCTAAAAATCGGATAACGTTAAGACTTGTGGAACCAAGTCTTAATGTTATCCGAGGTATTACTGTACTATCCTGTGTGTTGGCAAAGTGATACAGTACAATAAACTAAAATTGAATAGTTAAGTGCCCTCTATACAGTAATGTCACGTGGAATTCAGCCGCCTGGGGCTGAAGCCAAATTTGCAGCCCCCTGGTGGATGCTGGCTCCCTCTAGGGCTTCTGGGAATTGTAGTCCAAGAACACACACAGACCAAAAAGCGCCGCCTGCCCCCTAGGCCCCCCCCCTAGTAACGGCACTGCCTCTATAGCTTTTAGGCTGCAAGTACCACCAGCCTCAGCCAGCATGACAAATGGTCAAGGATTACAGGAACTGTTCTTCTAAATGGCTGAAGGATACCAAATCCAGGGAAGAGACCACGAAAGAGTTATTTTGGGTATATACTTAAACTATCACACTGCACAACAGTGCTACTGGGAATAACACATATGATTTACATTATATCGAGTGTGCTGATTCCAAATCTGAACTCAGAATTTGCCTATCATGTACAGACTTTAAGGCGTGCTATAGCTGTTCAAATGGTTGGTAATTGGGTAATGTATTTTTACATGGGAACATTATAACAGTTGCAGCTACCACTATGCCTGCTGAATCACATCTGCTGGTGGCATGCATGCATCAGCAACTGGGCATGTCTGGGCAAGTTAGTGAGCTGATGTCAGAAATAGGTATATAAGGCAAGATGGACCAAGAGCTTGTCTCTAGTGTGGAACCATCTTATTGGATAGTACAGCTGGGCCATAGTGAGTCTGTTTTGAGCCAAAGATAAGTAGGTGCAGCTGTGTTAATAAACCAGACAATTGTTGCTATGTTCGTGGAAAATATACCCTATGTAATCAATGCAAGAACCTAACCAAGAGGGTGAGATTTGCTAACTTAAGATCATAACGTCCTACGTAGAATCAGACTTCAGATTTGGATTCAGCACACTTGATTTAGTATAGGACACAGGATTAGACCAAGTAGCAGACAATATATATATATATATATATTGTGATGCAGTGTCATTTCTTTTCTACATTTAGGACTAAAAGTCAAATGTCTTAACACTAAAAGATACAGAGGAGCAGTTGATTATGCAAATAACTTTCATCAAGCATCAGCTTGCTGCACTCTACTGTGGAGAACTTGTACTTTCTTGTCTTTTTTTTAAAAAAAAATATTCAGTGGAAGACAGTGAGCTCTTCCTAGCAGATTAAATTATTTCACTGAAAAACTAATTTGATGTATCTATTGCTTGTGCCCACATTCGTTCATGTCTCATGAATTTGCTGTGCTATTGATGCAGTCAGCATTTTGGGATGTTGCTGGGGTGCTTAGATCAAGGAAAGGTTGTGTAGTCATATGCTTCATAAAAGCCTTGTGTGAGCAAGTGAAACCTCTGCATCAAAGCCTCTGAAAAGAGGAAAAGGCATACAAGGATGCCAAATGCAGGAAGATGCCAAACACGTGATCTAATTCTGTCCTTTGAGCATCTCTTCCTTCGCTGAACAGACCTCAGTCATAAATGCCCCTTCCACATGCAGCAGCCAACAGTGACAAATGGATACTGCAGCAGACTCCCCCACGCGCATACTTTCCCCCTCCCTGAAACCTTAGCATAAAATGGTCAAATGATGTTCCACTGCAGAATTCAATTTCACAGTTCAGTTGAGTCCTTGATTACACTGCCAAATTCAGATTAATGTGCATTTAACTAACATGGATCAGGGAACTTCTGGCTGGCAGCCAGTGAGGAAACTAGCAACTGAGAGCTATGTCAATCTTTATACCCTGTCCACCCCTGTGTTCCCCCACGGAAATTGATTGATTAAATAAATTCGCTGCTATAATTATTTGTAATTGTGCTACATCATGGGCCTGTGTCCAAGACCCCACCTCTTTGAAAAATGTTATACATGTTACCTCGCAGTGTTTGTTTTTGTGTTTGCTATGGAGAAAGCTGAAAATTACCCCTTTTCAAAAATAGTTTTACAATATATGGCTTGTTTTGGGTTTTTTTAAAAAAAAATTCCCATGTAAGTTCATTTTATTTATTTGGCCCAGAAGGATACCTTGGAGTCATTATTCAGCAAGGAGTCTGTGCATTGGTAGAGATGACATTCCACACGTGCAAAAGGGACTTGAGAAATCAAGTCCATTTGCATACGGTGTTTTTTTAGCCATTTGACTATCATCTCACCCGCTAGCTAGGAGGACCATGACGGGTGCCCTCCACTTTCACTTGGCCAAGAGATCCGATGGAGGACGCTTTGGTGAGTTTTAGTCCTGGCCTCACGTCATTGACAAGAGACAGGCAACACTGCCTAGTTAGCTCCTGTGCCCCGACAAGTTTCTCACCTAGCGGATATTTATCAAAAATACATTGATGGTTTAAACAACTGTGTAGGAAATTTCTTTAAAAATGAAAATATATAATAAATAACATTGAATAATGAATTTGAGTGTTCACTAGTTAGTGTGAATAAAACCTCATAAAATGTCATTGTTCAGATAATTTTTACAAGGGTGTCACTGATACATTTTGCTCCCAGAACAATTTTGACTTTGGATGAATAAGAATAAAACATTTAGTGACACTGCATTTAATTAGGGGCCCATTGCAAAACATGAGGCAATGACAAACCTTAATTTTTCTTTTTCTAAAATAAAGCTCCTTCTAAAACATCAGAATCTGAATTTCTAATTTGCATGGTTGTGTTGTATGTTTTTCTGTGGCATGAAATCTTTATGTGATCTGTGTTTTATTTATTGTTCAGGTTTCATTCGTTGGCATCATTCCACATGGGCCACATAGATGGTACTGATGTTTGTGGAAATATATCTAGATCAGCTCACACTTGCACCTTTGTACAAATGTAAAGGCAGATAGGAGAATAGTTATTGTGCATATCTTTTCAACCAATGTTCTAGATAAGACTACTGTTTCTGGCTTAAATCCAACTTCATGCTGGTGAATATCCAGTAACATAAGAGGACTTTCCCCTCTTTCCATTTCTTCTTGTAGCTCTCTGAAGTAATAAAAAATGTGATACAAAGGGCTTCCCAATGCTCCAAAGCTGAGTTGGAGGGTCCATGTAACATTTCAGGCAGAAAAAGAAATTGGCCTCCTTCAGTTATACTAATAGAAGCCATCCCACTAGTAGAACATATATCAAATCCTAAAATATTAGATTGGCATACTCCATTTTTTAAATGAGTCTAGTAGTAATGTCAACCAAGTTAAGATACAGTAAAACACCGGATAACGCTAAAACTTGGTTCCACAAGTCTTGGTGTTATCCAATTTTTAGTGTTATCCGATCCATGTTAAAATCCTATGGGATGGATCAGATAATGTTAAAGTTCCATAGAGATACATTGTAACCGCACAGGCTTTAGCGGTTGTTATCCGATCCATCCCATTGGACCTTAACATTATTCGATCCAATTCTCCTCCCCAGATTACTTAATGTTATGTGATTTTAGCGTTATCTGATCCAATCATTATCCGGTGTTTTACTGTACCTTGTTGGATGTTTACTTAGTTCATCTGTGAATTGTAATCATACTTTAAATAAGTTTTAAATCATTACAAATCCTCAATAAAAGAGGCATTTTTAATATCCTCAAGAGAAAATGTTTTTTCAAATGTCTTCTTTGACATCCATCTGCTTTTCAGGGATTTTTAGTAAAGACATCTACTTTAAACCTGAATAATCCAAGACTAAATGGATGGGACTTATTTATGGAGTAGGCTAGCACTCCTAGAATTCCACAGCCAGGACTGCCCAATGACTATGCTAGCTGCGGGAGTTTGAGAGCTGTAGTCCAAAGAGTTCACTTTGCCAAACTCTGAGCTGGATACTTCCAAGCTAGGTGGACTAACTCTCTTGATATAGGGCATTGCTACAGAAAAACATGCATGTGAAACACCGTAAAGTTGAATAAGTTTTGAAGGAAATATAAATGAAATGTCACAGTTCAGAGTCATCCAAGAACAAGAAGTTCAAGGTTCATCAATATTTTGTTAGATTCAGAGTAAACAAATATACTGAAACCATGGTATTATTTACAGTGGGCTACTGCCAACCTAGCAGTTCGAAAGCAAGAAATTGCAAGTAGATAAATAGGGACCACTTCAGTGGGAAGGTAACAGCGTTCCATGGGCTCTGGTGTCTAGTCATGCCTGCCACATGACCATGGAAACGTCTGCAGACGCAGACAGCGCTGGCTCTTTGGCTTAGAAACAGAGATGAGCACTGACCCCTAGAGTCGGATACGACTGACTTTCGAGCAAGGGAAACCTTTACCTTTACCTTTACTGGTAGTTTCAACCATGCATAACCAATACTATAAAAAAAAACTCTTACTAGATCAAACTAAAAAGTATGTAGTGCAGAAATCTCCAGCTTTTCACAGTAGCCTACTAGATCAGGAATGCTCAGCCTTTTAAAGCTATGGGTAGAGTCATGCTCCCTCAGGCAAGTTTGGGGGCTGTACAGCCATTTTGCCCTTCCTCCACCACATGGCACTTCCTGCTATGGTGGAGACTAGTGGTTCCGAACTCTTGGTACCCAGATGTTGTTGTGCTAAAACTCCCAGAAACCTTCACTCATTGTTAATGCTGGCCAAGATTTCTGGGATTTATAATCCAAAAATATATGGGCACCCTAGCTTGGGAACCACTGCTCTAGATTTCTAAGATATACCATCCAGGGGGCTTGTGCAAAAGCCACACATCTAAAATTTATCTATTCTGAGTTTAAGAATGGGTTTTGAATTGAATGAAGTTCATAATCCTTTAACCCAAAATCTCAGTCTTGGTTGCTCCCAACTTTCTTCTGTTCAGCAGTATAATTTAGGTTGAAATGGTGCTGTTGCTACTCTAATTAAATTAAAAGCTATGCAAAGGTCTTAGCAGTAAATCTCAATTTGTCTTCCACCCATACCAGGTCCTAAGACATGATCATCACCACTTGCTAGAGAATTCATTGAGAAACAATAATAATAAGTTAAACTAAAGTACGTTTGAGAAAGTACTTCTAGATGTCAGTCTTGAATCTGTTGCCAATCAAATATCAAGTGTATTGTCTCCTCTCCAGTTCTACTTACTTTACTTGCAATTTTCCTGTCAAAATACAAAGTTCAAAAATTGCTTTTTGGACTACAACTCTGAAAAGCATTTAATCAACAAGCCTGGATATTCTAATCTGAAAAGCAACTTTTCCAAGTTCTGGAAAAAAAGATACACAGTCCTGAAAGATATATGCTTCTCTTTTAGCCACTTCCCCTGATTTGACATCTTCCAGACAATTCCAATTATTCCTAGCCAGCATGGCCATTTTAGACAGAAACCATGATGTAGTTGGAAGCCTTTGTGGCATAGTGGTTAAAACTGCAGCCAAAATTGCTCATGTTGTGAGTTCAATCCTGATGGGATCAAGTTTGACTCAGACTTCCATTCTTCCGAGGTCATTAAACTGAGAACCCAGCATGTTGGAGTCAAAATGCCAGTTACATTGTGAACCATCCGGAGAGTGCACTAAGTGCTATATGGGGTGGTATAGAAGTGCAATTTCTACTTCTATTGCTATGTAGTAGAAGAAGAGCTTTTAAGAAATGTACATGAACCTCAGGGTCATTGTACTTGCCCTTTTCTGACCATTTTTCATCTATACAACATAAGGAAATAAAATGTTCCAAAATGCCAAAGTCAGAGGAAGTTTCAAAATCAGGACTTCTGTCATCAGAAAGGCCTCAAACTCTAAATTGTATTGAATGCAATATAGTAAGGAGGAAGATTTTATAGCTAAAACTTGAGGGTAAGCTCATTTCATGTTTAAGTTCATGACATGTTGTGAAAAGAAATTGTACCCAGCTCTGTAACCCTCCGCAAACACTCAAGAGCCAGCAAATTGGTATTTTCTTTTATTTTGTTTGTTGTCAGTTCCAAAGATTGTAATTTAGGTGATAGGAAATTTTGCACATGCAGTTGAACCTTTAAGAGTATAATCATCATCTTAGAACTGCAGAGCTAAACCCTGTGGATCATCAAGTCAAGGATGCACTGTGGAGAATCACACTCTCAAACCACTGAGCCGTTCAACAGTTCCTATGATCCCCTACATGTCCATTCAGATTTGTTTCATTTCATTCAATCATAGTTGCTCCCAGCTGAGAGTGGCCAGGACTGCAGCCTCTGTTGATCAGTTGACCTTAAATTCTAGTGTTTCTTAAAGTTTTAAGGAACTTTGTAACAATAACAGATAATGTTTACTCTGTGGGGTCATCATTTTTGAACTCAGTTTACATTGGACATGGTCTTCCCAGCATAATTATATGGGACTACAAATCCAGCCATCCTCTTAGCCAGCAGGGCAAATGGATGGGACGGTGGAAGTTATCATTGAAAACATCTGAAAAGTATTGCATTGGAGAATGTTGCTTCGGCATATGCCAACAGTCATCATTGTGGTTCAGTCTTGAGGATCAATATTATGAAAACACAATCTCTCATGGCTCTTCATACAACTTCACATCCACACATCAGTTAAAGTGATGATAAGGTAATTAAAATATTGAATGCCAGAAAAGACTTTTGCTCTAGAGATTGGATTGCAAATGAAGCTGTTTCTAAGTTGATGAGGATGCTATGAAATATCTCTCCAGTCAGCCAAGGAAAGTGAACATTTAGGGAAGGACAATTGCTCATGTGTCCTAGAACAGATGGTGCTGTACCACCATGTTCTCATATGCAAGTTATCCCATGTGTTGTTAAACTGGATTTTCCACTAGCCAGTTGAGATCCATCAGCATTGGGAGGACCACAAGTTGCCCATCCACAGTACAAAAATGAAGTATCATGTCTTACAACCTACGCACTGAAGCATAACAAGAGACATTATACAGCAGTGTCCTCCCATACCAGTCCTGTGGTAAAAAAGAATAATCATGGAGACAGGACTGACATACCATAGAGAAATACATTACAGGTAGACTTTACAGTCTTGTTCCATCTTGTCATCAAATTGACTAGCAGCAGCTGTTTTTCTTAAAAAGTAACCTTTCTGAGGTCAGTCTCAGGCAGCATTGTCTTGCTCCCAACAGTGGCTATGCAGTTGCCCTGGGTGCCTTTGAAAGGCACTTATATAAATGCCCATGTGGAGGTGGAGATTTCTTCCTATAGTATTATGAAGGTCAGCATTTTTTTAAAAAAAAACAGACCATGATTTTGTAGCTGTGTGACTAGAGTTGTAAAACAATAGTCCTTCAGATATTATTGTACTACAGTGCCAGTCATCCTTGGCTATTGGTCCTCTGTGTGAAGGTAATGGGAGCTGGAGTCCAGTGAGAATGCTATGTGCTGTGTTTTTTCCATTGTTGCTGTGTACCATTGTTGTCTTCTAATCAGGACCGATGGTGCAGGACATTGCTTTATGCCAGGGGTGCCCCAACTTTTCATGCCATGGGCTGGTCACATGGTTCAGGGAGCAGGTCACTATGGCCCGGGAGCTGGATCTGGCCCCCCAACTCCAATTAATCTGACCTGCGAAGCCCTCACCACTCCTGGAAGTGGAAGTAAAACGTGCACTGTGCAGGCGTGTTTGACTTCCGCTTCCAGGAGTGATGAGGGCTTCGTGGGCCAAATGAATTGGTATCAGGGGCCGGATGTGGTCCCCAGGCTGTAGTTTGGGCACCCCTGCTTTAGAGGTTAAAAAGTGTGAAGAAAATATACAGACTGCTTTAGATCGGGAAACAGAACATGTAATTAGATGTTTCCATCCCATTCAACAAGCAGTCATCTGAAAATATCACCTTTAGAAATGCCTGGTCTCATACTGTACTTGGTTGTTGTAAGTTTTACTTTGTTTGAAGACCTGGGCTTCCATTTAGTATATAACTAGGTGCAGTTGACTCCCCTTTTAGTCAGTGGGGTTGAAACTGTTTAGCTCAGCATGAGTTGGTAACTCTAGTTCAGGTGTCATCATGGTCAGCTTGTACACTGAACAGGAAGAGTGTGTCTCACTCCCAACCTTTTGGAATTCTTTCCACTCTGTCCTAAGTTGCCTGCAGAAAATGTTCTATGATGTACTAGAAGTGTACCATAGCAGTGTGTTTCAGAGATAGCCATACCCCCTGCAGTGTATGGGGAACACTACTGGGCACAGTATCCAATGGAAGCTTTCCTTGGTAAACCCCATTGTCATGAAGGAGGCCTGGAGTAGTGTAGTCCATGTTGCAGAATGTAACTTGCTGGTGAATTTTGAAGTAAGATCTGTTGGAGTTCATTAATCTTAGAAAAGAAAACCAACAATTGGTTGTACCCAAAGTTGCTTTATTCAAAGCCAGATAACTGGAATCTGTCATCAATTCTCCATTGCTTGGACAAGGGTCTTCATAGCTCTGCATGATCATTTCAGTTGGAGATGTTGAGATTTGATCCTAGGGTCTTAGGCTCACAGAGACATCTGCTCTGTCCCTGTATATGACTCCCTCGCTTCAAAAGATGATTGCCAGCAGGCTGTGCCCATGTGTCCAACTGTGGAATGGTCTCACAGTGTGGTCTCAGGCCAGTAATTGTCTCTCATCCCTGCCTACCTCACAGAATTTTGCAAGGATAGGGAAAAAAAATAGGAAGATGGTGGACATGCCTAGCAGGGAAGGCAGGTTGTGAGTGTAATAAAGAAATACAAGGGAATCAGCCTTAGTGCTCATGACTGCAGGCAATCATTGACTCCTTTCTAAAACTTGAGCAATGGCATTAGCCCTGCTTAAGAGAGAGTTGCTGGAAGGCATTTCTCCAAATGGTACAGTGCTGTATCACAGCAAAGCAAGCAACATTGGGGAGCTAGCCACAGTTCTTGGAGCACGTATTTGTTAAAACAGGGTTAGAAACATGGGAAGTTCTAGATGTCATTGGATTCAAGCCTCCATTTTCCTTCACATTGATTATGACACCTAAGGAGGATGGACTACATTTCCCAGAATCCCCAGTGAGCACACTGAATTTTGCACTCCTAGAGTCTTGCTGTAGAAAGGACTCATGGCATTCTAAGAGCTCTAGTTTTTTTTTAAAAGGAACTTTTAAAAGCTATGAAAGGAATATACCCCATCATTATTTGGGGAATACTCAAAGTACATGAAACCAAGCTTGTTTGTTGTCTTTTTCCACAGCTGGATTATGATCGATCACAGATGGTTGTAAGTCCGCCGCTGTCTGGATCAGATACTTACCCTCGAGGCCCAACAAAGCTACCTCAAAGTCAAAGCAAAGCCAACTATCCAGGCAGTAGTTACCAGTACCCAGCAGTCTACCACAAGTTCTCCCACTTCTACCATGAGCCTTCCCTGCAGTCCAGCTCTCATTACATTTCCACGGCTTCTTACCCAAGTTCACCAAGCGTCACTTCAAGTGCTTATCCTCCGCCCAGCTGGGGTTCATCGTCGGATCAACAGCCTTCCCGGGTGTCGCATGAGCAGTTCCGAGCAGCTTTGCAGCTGGTGGTGAGCCCAGGGGATCCTCGAGAGTACTTGGACAACTTCATCAAAATTGGGGAAGGCTCCACTGGGATCGTTTGCATCGCCACAGAGAAGCACACTGGGAAGCAGGTGGCTGTGAAGAAGATGGATCTCAAGAAACAGCAAAGACGGGAACTGCTGTTCAATGAGGTAAGGATGTCTCCACTAGATTGATTTTATTTGGACTTAAGCGTGCCAGTAGATTATGTTATGTATCAGTAAGAGGCATATTTCCTATCTATATATCTTACAATCAGAGTCTCTGACCTGAACTTCCAGATCTTGGTTTGAATGTTGGTTAGAACCTTGTTAGAATGTTGAACTTCAACCAAGGAAATCGAGATAGAGATATCTTCATTCTAGGACTTTAAAAGGTTACTTTTAATGGCATAGTTTGCACGGTCTCTCCCAACCAGCAAAGCTGCTGGTCAAAAAAGTTGTTATGAAACTTTTCTAAGCTCTATCTTAGTCAGCCACAAAACTCGCTAGGTAGCTATGACTTAGCAACTCAACATTCATTTTACTTCTGCTACTTCTTAGGGTAAATTACATGCTTATGAATTTTTTAATAAATGTTATGACTGAAAAAAGCCATGCTCATGCTTATTTTAAAACTTATTTTGCTGATTTAAATAAATAAATAATTGGGTTTTGTTTTGTTTTGTTAAAAGGATGTTTAGGTGAGCAGGCAAGAGGTTTTTTGTTTTGTTTTTAAACCTAATAGGTTGTCAAAAACATTTGATAACAGCTGTTTTATTTCAACAAAATGGCTATTTAAAATAGCATGAAGGAGGTCAAATTGTCTGAAATTCCAAGTGATTTTAAATGCAGATGTTGACATTCTCAAAGGATGAAAGCTTAATATTTTCTGATTTTAGCAAGCGTCTGAATTTGATTTGGGATTTCAAGTGGGATTATTTTTTCTTCAGTTCTAGTTGCCACAGAAGGATCATTTCTTTCTCAAGATTAACCCTGATTAATACCAACCAAGGATTTGAAGTTAGACATAATGTCAAGTCCCACACATTATGTCCTGTGGTTGGAAGGAAGGCACACACAGAGAAGGGAGAAAATAGAGGCAGTGGCTTTCCCAGTCCACACATACAGTACAGTACTTTTTCTCTCCTTTATTATTTCATTTCAAATAATTTATACCCCATCTACATGATAAAGTAATTTAATGATTTAAAGGGTTTTTTGTTACATAAGACAACAATATCGATATAATTAAAAATCAGCCAAACATATAATTAATAAATAAAATATATCAATGGAAGTTGCAAGAATCCATTATAAAGTGGTTGTACAGTGTAAAAAGACTTTTAAATGAATCTTCAGTGTTGTCAATGAGCTGTTGTCTTCCATCGCTTCCAAGGGCCACAGGTTTGTTTAGGTATGTCGGGCAATGAGTGTGGCACATACAGTTTTATTTTCAGGAGGGAGAGGGATGGAAAAGGGTCTTCTTTTAACAGTAGGGACAGCCACGTTTGCCAGCCCATCACTTATTCCCAATAGCAAAACCATTGTGTAGCAGCAACACCAGCGGCCGGGGAAAGAAGAAGCCAGGGCCGGTTGAGGACTTTGCCGCCCCTCCCCATGGGCCCACACCAATGGCCGGGAGAAAGAAGAAGCCAGGGCTGGTTGAGGAATTTGTCCCCTCTCCCCCTGAGCTCCCATCAACATATCGTAATGTATTGTTTGTAAGCCACCCTGAGTCTCTACGGCGAGTGGGCGGCAATATAAATTTGAACTAATAAATAAATAAATAAATAAATAAATAAATAAATATTAAATCAATCAATTAAACATCACAAATTCCAGAACACTCAGCAGTATTTCAGAAATGTGAATGGCAGTTTTGCAGAACTGTTTGCACATTATGATTTTGCTTGGTTCTAAAATACAACAAAAATTTATTGCCTGTAACTCCCTAATTCACCAAAAAACATGGTGTGTGAGCAAGATATACTTTGTTGTATCCCAAACATGCAGTCAGCAACAGAGCAGGGAGTAATCTTTTGCAATTGCCTTTGAGCATTCTCAAGCAAGAAAAGGCAGTATCCATAGATCACATATTAAATACTTAACTGCAGTACCTGCGTGGAGCTAGAATCTGTCACTGGTTGCTTCCCACCTTCTCCCACTCATTCTCCTTTGTGTAGTTCTTGTTGTTTGAGAACAACACCCACCCAACTGAACTCTTCCACGTTCCATAGGTAATCTAATACACCCTTTCCAATGGGAGAGGACAATTTTGTATCAGCAAAAGGAAAGAAGAAATGTATTGTCAGCTCCTCCTGATTTCCATAAAAATTTCATCTGCTAATATGTATGCATTACTGCAAATTTAGTAACAGTTGTGTTCATTTAAATGCAAATACAATATAGATATGGTCTCCATAGGGGAAAAAAGTATGTCCTGGAGATCTTCTAGTCTGCTGCCCAGGTGCTGGCTTGTGATGTGCAGCTTCTGTACCCTTGGTCTCTTCACACAGGGAAACACTTGTTCTGATTCAGTTCCTATCCTTCCAGCACCTTATACTAAAACATTCACATCAAGAAGTGTGATGGCTACTCAGAAAATTATTGTTGATAGTGATTTTCAGAAAGACTACCTTTCCACCAAGAAAGTTTCCCAGTACAGTAAAACATCGGATAACGCTAAAACTTGGTTTCACAAGTCTTGGTGTTATCCGATTTTTAGTGTTATCCGATCCATGTTAAAATCCTATGGGATGGATCATATAACGTTAAAACTCCGTAGAGATACATTGTAACCGCACAGGCTTTAGCGGTTGTTATCCGATCCATCCCATAGGACCTTAACGCTATTCGATCCAATTCTCCTCCACATATTACTTAACGTTATGTGATTTTAGCGTTATCCGATCCAATCGTTATCTGGTGTTTTACTGTATCTCCTTTTTCTGTTTGTTTGTCTGTTCTGTGGAGGAAACTGTCAAATCCTGTGTAGGGTGATGCCCCTTACGGTGAATCCCGAACAGGGAAGACACCATTCTCACAGGACTTTTAATAGTTATGTGCAGCTTGCTTCCTCTTTGAAAAAGAATATGACTATAACCAAACTTTAAAGAAATCATGTGCAAAATCATCTTGCTATTGAAGAGAAAAGAGAGGTTCCCACCACCACCACCACCACCACCACCACCACCACCACCACCACCACCACCACCACCCAGTTCTTTCCAAGAGAAAGAGTCTGCCAGATTCACATTCTCAGTCACACCCAAGAGTCTCTTTAACTTCAAAAAAAAAAAAAAAAACCACCCACTAGCATCAGACTCAAACGTGGTCAGGCTCTTATATCAACATTCTGGCTAAAGCAACTTTCTGGCTAGTGTTGTAAAAAGCTGCAGGTCTTTCTCAAAAACCGAAGCCAAATAGGGGAAAGCCTAGTGTAGTTAAAGCAAGGCAGCCATAAGGGATTAGCTTTCTTCCTCAACTCCCCCAGACACAAGAACTGTCCAGCTAGCATTTTGGGTATTGTTGTTCCCAAATGTACTTGAGCTCCCAACTCCTGTATTCTCTAGCCAGCATTTTCAGGGGACAAAAATAATGATGATACAGTCCAATAATGTCTGGGGGTAAAAAATCAGGAACTGCTAATTAGTACTCATTAAGAGCAGCTCCCCACATTTTCAGACCAAAGGTGTGCCCAGTCTTTCACGGAGATAATAGGTTAGGGATTCATCAGGGTGGGATTGGTCTCATGCTAAGCAAAGGCTTCCCCACTGAACAGCATCCCTTGTCTGAACTTCTCTTCCACAGCTGCCCTGGAGCAATAGCAGAAGGGAGATGCTGGCACCAAAAAACTGTTGTCTGTTGCTATGGTTGCAATGGTCACAACAGTCAGATAGGATTAACCCCACTAGCTGAGCAGTGGCACACTGTGCCAAAAGCACACAGGCCAGCTGCAGCCGTTCTAGAGCCATAATTTAGTCATGATTCAGAAAGACTACTTATGCTCATGCAAGTGTTCTGGGGCAAACGTTTCTTTATCCACTTGGCAAACTGATACACGGAGTGTTTGCCCCCTACTCCAGGAACAAGGAGCACTTGAATATCCAAGAACTTTAGTTTCCAATGTGTCTCACAACTGACTAAACCAGTTAGAGCTAGTGTCTGCTATAGTCAAAAGATATCAGAAGGACCACAGACATAGTTGGCTCAAGACATTTGGCTGCCTGTGGTTGAGGAAAAGATGACACTCCACCTCGACTCGTCGTTCTGCAGCCAACTAGACTGCCTGTTCAGTTTTACTTTAGCACAGGAAGAAGAGTGTTCTCCAATAGATTAGATTGTGGCCAGCCTTTCTGCCCCAGATGTTCTTGGACTTCAGTTACCAGAAGCCCTAGTAAGCACACCTGCTGATCAGGGCTTCTGGGAATTGAAGGCAGGAACACCAGGGGCACCAAGGTTGGCCACCGCTGGATTAGGTGCTTTATTGGCCAAGTGTAACAAACACACAAGGAATTTAACTCTGATACCAAAAGCTCTTGATGTGTTAGCTGGTCAGATACAACTAGTGAAAACACAGCAGCATTCATATGTACAATGATGTATTCACTATATTCTATCAAATAATAGAATTAAATGTTCAACTGAAAAATGGCATGTCGAAAAATTATCTCTAAATCTAGTTGTTTTAGTGTGCAAAACACCTGAGTGTAACAGCCCAATTCTGGGCATTTAGGTCCAGGACAAGTGGTGAGGACTGTTCAATAGTAAGAATCAGGAGGCTGCCACTGTTAACCCAGCCTCTGGGGCTAAATGCATTGCTCCAATCTACCTAATGGTAGAACTGGCTTTCTTATTCCAGTGTGGTACTCTCAATAGTGGTGGTGGGTACACAGAAAGAGCCTCCTCGAAGGTGGTGATATTTTTGAACCACGACTTTGTTGTGCTGGGTAATCTGTCTCACACTAGGTCTGGCAAAAGGAACTACAGAATGAATTCATCAAAAGGTGGCCTCATTTTGGCAGTTTAAAGTCAGACCCAGACATGGAAGAAGAAGAATACTGATAGAAAAAGAGTTTGAATGAGTTTTCCTTATTCCTCCAATATCAGTTGCTCCAGCCCTAGATTCCATTTCTATATGTTTCTTTGTTGCAGAAGCCCTTTGCAGTGTCCTGGTGCTTGTATACCATATTGCAAATCCCTTTATAACAATTCGTGAGGTATGGAGGTCTCTACTGTCATTTCTGGTACTGGGCTTCTTTGACCATACTGAATCCTAGATCTTGCACTTATTTTAGTCCAGGATTATTGTGATGGTTTTTATGTTGTTATTTTGAAAGTTCTGTACAGTTTGCTGATGTGCCAGTGCATAATAATGAGAAAGTTTACATAACCATTGAATTGCTCAGTGGGCTTTGCTCTTCTCCTAGGTTGTAATAATGAGAGATTATCATCATGAGAACGTGGTCGATATGTACAACAGTTACCTTGTTGGGGATGAGCTATGGGTTGTGATGGAGTTCCTGGAAGGCGGCGCTTTGACAGACATAGTGACTCACACAAGGTAGGCTTGGTTGGTGTGAAGTGGATGCATTTTTAGAAACGTAATGCCTTCTAGCAAAAACATCTGTCCCACTACAGCAAGACCTCCCAATTCACACCATCTGAGGCAATAGAAGTCAATCTGATTTCTCTCACCAAAGTGAATGGAACCTGTATGTGTCTGAGTTCATAGAGACCTGTAGATGAAGGTGAAAGGTGATGAACTGGTGGTAAAGAGAAGTATAGACCTGAGTCATCATGCTTTTCTGTCATCAACATCAGCAAAGAAAGAATAGGTGGAGGATGGAGTGCCAATTTGGTATATCCTATATACTGTACTAGCCAGTTCTCTCCACTGTTTCTATGACAACCTGTGAATTTACTAAACATAGCGATTATACCAGTACAAGCAGACTTACCCATATGGTCTGGAAGAAGAGAGATAAAGCAATTCCCTGGTTTGAATTGCTGGCATGGAGAATTATCCTCTCTTTTCTTTATGTCCAATATACCTTACATTGAGATGAAACAATAATACCAATCTGCATTTAGCTGAATACACAAAAACATATGCAAGTTGTAAGACTTATAAGCCAAACTTTAGGCCATGAAGACCTAGAATAATGTACATTGGGGATCCAGCATCTATCAATACTTCCCATTTCCAGAGAGCACAACTAATGATGCACATTCTACCCCAGGACTGTTGGACAAATTAGCTTGACCATGTTCTTCCCTGCAAGGCTTGTAGTAATTGGGAATCAGAAAGACGACCCTGCTAACTGCTTAATTGTAGGGACAGCGAAGAAAGAAACTGATAGAGGGTTTTCTGACCTGTTCCCTCTTTATTTTCTTGTCTACATACAGTTACTTCCAGATCCATTTTATTTCTCTCCTTTCTGTTTTAGTCCAACAGACATAGACAGGAGCAGCATTAAATCCCCCCCCCCCCCCCCATCAAACATATAGTTTCTTTATTCAAAGCTCTCTCTGGATAAGTCAGTCTTTGATAGTGATTCTAAAGAGCCAACTTCCACAGAAAGCTGGCAATAGAGCCAGCACATTACCTCTTGAGACCTGTACATGAAACAAACTTAACACTGGTACTGTGCTTCTATTTTATATGGGAAATTGTTGATCGGAAGTTTTATTTGCACTATAGCAGTTTAATATCTAAGTGTTGCAAAGTGTAAGATGTCTCTGGGCACACTAGCTATGTACATTCTATAATTCGGAATGTTCTTGAGATGTTTGCTCAGTGATGTTCTTTAGTAATATAAATACTCAATTTAGTTGTAACCTAATGAATTTAGGAGGGGGCAATTTATGGCCTTCTAGTTATTATTGGATTGCCAGGCCACTGTATAGAGATTCTGGGAATTGCAGTCTTGTTATGGACAAGTCCAGCAACTTTTGGAGGGTTACACATCTCTTAATCCTGTTTTAATAGCTGAAATTTAAATAGATCTACTCCATTGTGTAAGCAACAGGATTTTAGCTGGTTAGTCATTAATATGTGACTAATATATTCAGAAAACATATGAGTCAGAAAACTGGAAATCATGATTTAAATTATTATTCAATAGCTTGAATTTAAATTAATGCACTCTAAAGCCAAACCAAAACAGGAAAGGTTAATACCTTTCCATAATTCTCAATCTGTCAGTGCACAACCGTGATACTAGTGACATACAGACTGACACAAAGTCCTTGTAAAGACAAGGAGGAATTCTGTGTTGTCCTAGATTCAGCCTGTAGAAGAATTCTGACTCAGATAGAAGTTTCTGCTGTTGAAGTTTCCACTCTTGTTGATTTTAAACAAGGACAATTTCTCATTTGTTTTGTGGCTTTTCTTTGTGGAATCATGGCTATTTTTAAGATTCTCTAAAGCCCATATACTAAAAATTGTCATAGCTTTCATTAAGAGCTATTTTCTGAAATGTTAGCCACAATGCCAAGTATTTTGAGAGGCACTTAATTGCAAACAAATGCTTCCAGAAAACTCTTTCTTAAATGCTGTTATTAGATTGGTGTCATTAGAATCAGTCATTAATTGTCATTTGAGTATTTTATTACTTGCTCTCTAACATTTTACTGGTTTGCTGTATTTACATAAATAGTCAAAGGAATGGGCAAGGAGAATGAGGCATAGCAGATGGGCTGACCACAAACCAGACCACAGTAAATAATTTTTTTGTCAAACATTACTCTGGGTTGAAAGGATATTTCGCTGGAGAAACTCTGCTCAGGGGACGCCCGAATGAGGCTCCTTTCATGGCCCCAATATCTGTTGTGCAGCACTTGGGGATCGAACACTGACCACAGTGCTCTACTGTGTCTGATACAGCGAACACTGGGTGTCTTCATCTGCTTAACATTCCCTTCCGTGTCTTTAATTTTATATTTTATTAGTTATATTTACATCCTGTCTTCCAAGAAGCTCTAGAAAGACTTGATCCCCATTTTCATCCTCACAGTAAGCCTATGAGGTGGGCTAGGGTGAGAGACATGAACTGGATTAAAATCACCTAGTAAGATTCATGTCCAAACTGAGACTTTCAGTAGGCAAGTCTTTGGACAACAGTGCAAAATCAGACCAAATCAGGAGTATTTGTTTAATTTTGTTTTGTTGAAATAGTCTATACCATTGTTGAAAGCCTATACAGTACTTGTTACAACTTAATATTGGATTTGTGTCAGAGAGTTTCTGTTGACAAAGGAGAAGGCAAGGAAAAGTTGAACTGCCCATTGAAGGTCAAGACCATAGAGGTGGGCTGGATGAGATCACTGGGCACTATGCATTCTCTTGCAGCCAATGTGCCAGCCGTATCATAGAGCAGGCATGCCCAAACTACAGCCTGTGGGCCAGATATGGCCCTCGAAGCCATTTCATCTGGCCTGCAACATGCTTGACAAACCAGGACATGACTATGGACGCTTCTGCACATATGTGGACACATCTGTATTTACTTCCTCGTTCGGTGTGGATGTCCTTGCACATGCGCAGAAGCGTTCACATTTACTTCCTGGTTTGGCACAGATGTACTCGCACATGCACATAACTGTCCTTGCTGAATCAAGAAGTAAATATGGCTGCTTTTGCGCATGAGTTTTGCAAGAAAACTTGATGAGATGGAATTTTTTAAGTAATTTTCTCTGTTTCACTAAGTAAAAATCTGTAAGAAACAGTAAAAAAATCCTATGCAGTTTTTTGGTTACAGACCTGTGTAATCTTTTTTTCCCCTTTTACTTAGGTGTATAAAACTTCACTAAACTATTATTAGTGTATGAGTATTGAATGTATGAGTGCTTTGGAAAGATAGTTGCTGTATGAGTTTTGGTTGGATAGCAAACTAATTACACCTATATTCTGCCCCATAGCGCTTAGTGCACTCTCTGGGCAGTTCACAAGTTAATTAGCATTTTGCCTCCAACATGCAGGATACTCATTTTACTGATAGTGCTGCATATTTAGGCTAGGGTCTGTTTTTTCATCATTCTGCCTCTTTTTTCTTGCTTTACTCTTTCATGCAATGTTGCAGGTGACAAGCTCTATTTGCTGCTTTTCTGGCTACCATGTTAAGATCTACTACATCCCCAAAATAGATGGCTGTGATGCTGCATGCCACCCAACTGTTTGAACCTCCTCCCCCTTCATTTTGTTTATAATAATTCCATGTCAGAAATTATTCTGGGTTGAAAGGATTTTTGCAGAAGAAACTCTGCTCAGAGAACACCCAAATGAGGCTCCTTTCATGTCCCTAAGAGCTGGGACAGAGGCAGATGCTCAATCAATTATGCCGTACCCGGGTCTTGAACTGCCGACTTGTCAGCCTTTCAGCTAACAAGGCAAGTTTCTTAACCACTGAGCCACCACAGCCCCTTTGTTTATAATGAAAAACTAGAAATGGGTGCACAACATAAGAGGCAACAGATGGGGCAGTCAGAATGTCTCTTAAAGCACACAAAGTCAGTCCTGATCTATGTGGCCAGAATTTGGATACAGAATAGGCCAGGATCTTCTACACATGTTTAATTTGAACCTGGGTTTCCCTCTGTGCCACACTTGCTGTAACTACAACACCTGTGGTCTTCCCCCACTGTGGTCTTCATCATGGACAAAGCAAATTTGCTCTGTACTGAGTCCGATCACTTCACCAATGTGAGCAGCAGCTCTTCAGCAATTTATGCAAGGATTTTGGAGGTGGTAGATATGGCAACTGTGACCCTCTGAATGCAGAACCATAAGCTATGTCACTCAGTTGTGACTCATCCTTTACATTCTCAGCAGGGCTTGACATCTCTGTGGCAACAGTCATTCTAGTTCTGCCCCAGCTGTGTCACAGCTGCCTGTCTCAGTAGAGAGATAGGAGTGGGGAAAGGAGACGCTCACCTCACAGTTGCAGAAGGTCCTGAGTTTCATGGTTGCAGGTGTTAGACAATGCCTCTCCCTGAGGTTCCTTAGGTTTGTTGGCAACTGGAATAAAGGTAAAGGACCCCCTTGTTCGAAAGCCAGTCATATCCAACTCTAGGGTTCAGTGTTCATCTCTGTTTCATAGCCGAAGAGCCAGTGCTGTAGCTGGGCTGAATGGGCAAGTGTCTGTATTACGAAGGATGTTAGTACCTTCCCGTAGTTTAACTATGGCCCAGATCTACTACATCCCCAAAATATAGGATTGTAGTAGGGTTGGAAAAAATGTGTTGGCTTCAACATTCTTGGGGAAAGTAGACTTGTCATCCTCTTGAGATGCATTGGAAGACAGCTCTCCTTCAGAGTGCATGTTTGCAAGGGACATGGAAGGTTTGAATAAAAGAAAACACATACTAAATGTGTATAGTTGAAAGTGCACGCCATTGAAAACATACATAGTTCTCCCCCCCTCCAAAGTGGGGGAAATGAGTGTTAACATCACCTCTGTGTTTTACAACCCAAAGTGGAAAACAAACAGGGAGAAAGTGCAGGTATGATTGAGAGAAAGTCAGTGATATGAAAACTCTGAGAATTTTCCACCTCAAAGAATAGCTGGCATGAGTCAACCTCCGTATAAGGAAGAAGCAGTGATATTCTTCGTGTTTTTGGTCTCTCCTGTCCATATAGAAAGTGTGTGTGTTTTCATGTCAGAGATTGCTGTGGATTGAAAGGATTTTTGCAGGGGACTTCAGAAGGTGTTTTGTTGTTACTAATGCACTTGTACAAAAAGGAGACCAATGTTATTCACTGTTTTTAAATCCTGCCAGAGGCACTGATCCTAAACTGTAAAGGAGAACTAAGGGCCAAACCAAGTACAGTCAAACCTCGCATAAAGAGCACCTCGCTTAAAGAGTAACTAGCTTAAAGAGCAGAATTTTCTCTGAATGTTCGCTTTGCTTAACAAATAAAACCAATCAAAAACTCGCTTAACAAATAAATCGGGGTTTGCAATCCCCCCCCCCACACACACACACCAGAAGTCGTAATTGATCACTTTTAATGGTGTTTCGCTTAAAGAGCAAACTCGCTTAAAGACCAGTCCTGTGGAACGCATTATGCTCTTTAAGCAAGGTACAACGGTATGCAGAAATTCGGAGATTGAGGGGAGGCTAAAATAGGGAGAGAAACCATAAAACAACTCAGCAAAGACTAAGATTGCTTAGTAGGCACTGGTTTATAGTTTGGGGAAAACATATGGAATATAAGAGATAGTGTTGGATGATAAGTTCTTCTTCATTTCTTGTTTTTCTTTTCCTTGAATATTAATACAGTCATGCATTCGGATATTGTTTATAGATACGAGGACAGTTTGCAAATTATCCTTGAAGGTGTTTCTTTGAATGGATTTGGCAAGGGTCCTTACTTGTGTTTTTAATTTGTTGCAGATTATATCAAACTCTTCAGAAATAGTACTTAAAATTTGAATCTCAGAAGTATTTAGGATTTTTAAATTTAGGAAGAAGAATCTCAAAGGGTGGTATTAGTACAGAATTTGTTTTCATATGTTACCTTCTTAATTCCAGAATGAATGAAGAACAGATTGCTACAGTTTGTCTGTCTGTACTAAGAGCACTCTCTTATCTTCACAACCAAGGAGTTATTCACCGGGATATAAAGAGTGATTCAATACTTCTCACAAGTGATGGGCGAGTAAGTGTTTAAAGTTTCCCTGATACTGATATTTCAAAAAATGTGATCATGAAAATAGATAAAATCTCATGGAAATACTTAGCATAACTGGAATGCGCTGTGTGGAAAGGAGAGGTGTATGCTGATTAGAAGTGGAGGAAAGGACAGGAAAATTCAGGAAGACGCTAGAGTTGGTAGCAAACGCATATATAGTCTTTTTTATCTTATAAATGAATTTTCCTTGCCTTGCCTTCTAGAAAGTCATTGGTTAAATCTTGTGGTTGTAGCACCACTAATTCAAATCCAGGGGCAAGAACAAGTGTGTGTGAGAGAGAGAGTGGACAGCAGCGATAGGCAAGCTCAGTTCCATACATTGCATGTTCTCTCTGTGTGCAGACAGCTGCTGCCTGGCAAGTCACCCTTCTATCTTGCCTGTATATGTCTGTTTATGATTTAATCTTGCCCTCTGTATTTCCTTATGGCCAGAATAAAGATAAAGGTAAAATTCTCCCTTGCTCGAAAGCCAGGGGGAGGAGCTCATCTCCATTTACAGCCAAAGAGCCAGCGCTGTCTGCATCTGCAGACCTTTCCATGGTCATGTGGCAGGTATGACTAGATGCTGAAGAACATTGAACATTGTTACCTTTCCCACTGAAGCATTACCTATTTATCTACTTGCATATATTTTTTTTTGCTCAGTGGTTAAGAAGCTCGCCTTGTTAGCTGGAAGGCCGGCAAGTCAGCAGTCTGAAACCCATGATGGTTTGAACACCCGTCTCTGTTCTAGCTCCTGTCAACCTAGCTGTTTGAAAGCAAGAAATTGCAAGTAGATCAATAGGGACCACTTGGGTGGGAAAAGATCTTGGGGATATGAAAGGAGCCTCTTTCGGGTGTCCCCTGAGCTGAGTTTCTCCAGCAAAAATCCTTTCAACCCAGATTAATTTCTGACATGAAATTATCATACTTGCAATTTCTTGCTTTCAAACTACTAGGTTGTCAGGAGCTGAAATGGATGATGGGTGATCACTCTCATCATGTAGCTCTTGGCTTGTGGAAGTTAGTGCTTGTTGATAGTGAAAAGGCACGTTAGGAAGCAAATAGAACCTACACTTGCCCAACTCAGGAATAAAAGAGCTTATGTGGGATATATCCAGTGGTGGGCATCAGCAGGTTCACACCAGTTCGCCAGAACCGGTAGCAGAAATTTTGGCTGACCCCGCCCATCCAAGTTTTGAAATAAAGTAGTCCTAATTCGGGTGCAATGCAGGGCCTTTCCTCTGGCCACGCCCACCATACCACACCCACAGTGTGGTAGTACAATTTTTTGGACCCCACCACTGGATAAATTTTATTCACAGTGTCAGCCTCTCATTGTTTATAGGTTTTTCCTCCAAAGAATCCTTAACTTTTGGGGGAAGGAGGCTGCCGCTGATGGAAGGGAGTTGAAAACTCCCCTCAATACACATGGAAAATATCACCTGCAATATTTTAGATCCCAAATCTACCTTGATTTCTATTTTCTTAGTAACTACAGTGTCTCCTACTACTTTCCAATGGCTAGAAAGTAAAGTTATAACCACATGTTTCAGAGGAAAGAACAAAACATTCATAGTACAGTATGAAGGCTTTTGGTGTGGCTTACAAAACTGAAAATTAACTCTTCATAGCAGTGACCTTTGCCTTGAATGAAATAGTTAGTGACATGGGACGGGGTGGGGGCGCAATTTAATTTTTAAGGTGAAGCTTCTTTAGACCAAGTTAATGGCTTTTTAGGCTTTCTCCACATAAATAGGAATTCACTTTTTGAATAATAAGAAATATATGTCAAAGGGTTTGGGTCATCAGGAATTTAGAGATGCTTAGGTGGGGCATCGCCAAAAAAAAGTTTGGGAACCACTGCTGTAGAGGTATGGGTTAACTTTTAAAGAATTTCTACAGAGTATATATGTGTTTGCATGATTGATCTACTACAATGTAGATCAATCATACAAAAGCTGAAGAACATTCATAATAAAAGAAATAATATTATTTTCTCTTTGGTGTAGATTCTACCTTAAAGAGAAAATATTATTTCTTTTACTATGAATGTCATTCAGCTTTTTGTTTTTGTGGCTATGTTGTTAAAAAGCCCGGTCTCTGCTTTGTAGATGCACATACAATGTCTCATTATTCTTATTGGTCCTATGTTTATTATCTGCAGTGCACATTTTCTCAAGAGAGGTTGTGTAATTGTCTTATTTTTCTCTCTTTTTTAATTTGAAAAGGCATCTTTTTGTATACAGAGGAGAGCAATAGACATGTAAACGCCTCTTGCAGTCCTACATAAAGGGGAATGAATCTGGCACCCAAAATATGCATTTGTCCATCCCTTCTTTGTGGTATGAAAAGACGCTTCGCCCATGGTTGGGCCTTGCTTTATAAATAGCACCAGTTTAGCTTTGATTCACTCCCCCCATGTTGAGATGAAACTTGAGAGAAATTGGTGAAAAGCCATTGATTCAAATTAATGTGTATTGCAATGCCAAGCCTAACAAACAATGGCAGGCTTCACAACATGATAATAATTTATTAAGCTTCTTGTGGGTTCTTCCTGCAGCTCCGTCTTCTAGATCCCAAACTGTAGCCCGACATGACAAATTGTCTGATAATTTAATGTGTTGCTTTTTCTACTTCTGCCATGCAAACGTGAGACTTAAGTGTTCAAGCACCATCCTTGTTTATTCTGCAAAGAGGGTTACAGTGCGTGTTACATTGATGTACAAGAACATTAGCAAGATTGGTTTTGCTGTGAATTGTTACAGAGTCCATCCATTTATCTGAAATACATAGTTGCCCCACTTAGAAAACTGAGAAAGACATCAACTATATGCAACATCCATTACAAATAGAGCAATCATAACAAATTCAAAGAATGCAAGGAGGCGATACCTTTATTGGATCACTAAAAAAAACCGATTGTTTTTTATGCTTTGAACATGGATCACACGGCTAATTTCCTTTGTTTGAAAATGGAGCAATGTAAATGAAGAACAGGAGACAGGGAAGGCTCTCTCATGCCTTTTTATATAGATTGGTCTTTTTATAGAAACCATCGGATTGATTCTCCCCCTGATTCTTTTCCTATGAGTCTAAACCTTCTACTTTTTTTTTTAAAAAAGAACAAGTTAGCATTGGTTTACCATTGAAACCTCCTCCATTACTGTTATCTTTAGCCATTGCTGCTGCCCAAAAGCTACTTCCCCCATAATTGCTGGAAATATCCATTCTCTTCTGCCGATTTAGCTGCTACCTTTGAAAAGGACGGGTTGATCTTATTCTGGTGTCTCAGATGTGAACATTCCAACTTAGGTGACTCTGCTGGAAGTCCAGGCTTGTACTAGAATCTGGCCTTCTGACAGCTTTACTTTCAATTTCACTGATCCACTCAAACCTCTTCACCACATCAAGGTTTGCATCCAAGAAGGGGCTTATGTACTCAGACCTTTTCAAACAGGAAAGCATGATACGGCGGAAAAAAATGGGCAGAAATGTCTCGAACACTGAGATATGATTCAGACCCATTCAGCCAAGAACAGAGGTAACATAAGGATACCAATTCTGAGAAAATTAATTCTACATAATCCCCAGTAATTTTAGTGGACCTTTAGTTCAACTCTGTCTGATGTTATGCATCATCTTAAAATGTTGAGAGGAATACAAAATTTATGAACATCAGAACAGTATCTCTATTTTTCCACCTTAACTACTACTGTGCGCTGTCAAGTCATTTGCGATTTCAAGTGACCCTTTCAAGGGTTTTTAAGTTGGTGGCTATTCAGGAGTGGTTCCCCATTCCTTTCTTCTGGGGTCATTCTAGAACTGGGCAACTTGCCCAATGCTTCGCAGGAGGCAAAGTGGGGAATCTAATTCCCAATCTCTGGCTGTGGAACCAGATACCTAACTTACTGTTTTCCTGTCTAACTCAGCCAGTCTTTTCCAACCTTAGAAGAATATTTGTTTGAAGGGGCCATAGCTCAGAGGCAGGTCACTGTGTTTGCAAACGGATATGCCTAAATTAAATATCAACAGTCTCCAGGTAGGTGATACAACCACTCTTGCCTGAAACCTTGGAGAGTAAATGCTAATCAGTGTCAGCCATACTACCAGAAACATGTACTGATGAAGATTTAATTTTGGCCAAAGAGAAAGCCAAGAAAGTAATGAGCTAGATCAGGAGTGGGGAACATGCAGCCTTGAGGTGAGCCTGGGCTTATGGGAATTGAAGTTCCAGAACACCTGGAGGACTAGCCTGTTTCCTTTAGGCCATGGTTTCTCAACCTTGGGCCTCCAGGTGTACTTGGTCTTCAATTCTCAGAATCCAAGGCTCCCCTCAAGGCTGCAGGTTCCCCACCCCCCTCTGAGATAGATGATCCTGTAATCCAGCTCAACAGAAGGCATCTTCCTGTCTCCTCTGGTCCAGTGTGAAGCATTTTTCTCCTCCTTGGGTGCTTTTGAAACAATGTAACTGTGTACTTGCACTATACAACATTGCATCATTTTAAATGAAGACTTATGTTTAGCCAATGTGAAGAACCTGAAGTGCCAAGAGTGCTTTCAGCTCTCAGCATATTTTTGAGTGATTTTCAGCATCATCCAGTTCTCCAAAAATCAGTGGGGTTACTCTTGCCTTCCATACTTTCACATTGGGAATCATCTTTACTGCTTATATGTGTGTGAGGGAGCCTGTGCATAAGAGAAAGAGAGTGAGTGACAGAAAGAGGTAGGGAGGATAAGAACAAAGATGGAGAGCACTACACAGCACTGCAAAGGTTTCCCACCTGGGGGGTCTATTTATCACTGGAGCTTGTTCTGCCCAGCGTTGGCTACAGAACTAATTGACATCCCCCACCCCTAAGCTATAATCCACATTGTGGGCATCTGTTAATTATGCAGACACTGTACTGTCCACTTAGTTATGTTTCTGGTGCATGTTGTTTCTTTTAGATAAAATTGTCTGATTTTGGCTTCTGTGCTCAAGTCTCAAAAGATGTTCCGAAAAGAAAATCGCTTGTTGGAACCCCTTATTGGATGGCCCCCGAAGTGATTTCCAGACTGCCATATGGAACTGAGGTAAGGTATACTGGTATCTAACTCCACCCAGCAATAGATATTAGTTTCCTAAAATCCAGTCCTCTCATTTTGTATGTATTTATTTAAAGCATTTTCACCCCCTCTTCATTTAAAAATGCTCTTTGGTCAGGCTTTGCAAGAGCGTCACAAAGAGAAAACACCTTTGCTCATAGGCTTGCCATTAACAGCCACAACACAAAAGGAAGAAGGCATGAGAAGAAACAAGGATAGCGAGCAGCCAAAATAGAAACAGTTTAGAAACATTAAATGGAGCTGCTTTCTCACGTTTCTCTTAAAAACAAAGTGTATGTATTTTTATGTTGACATAAAATGTCCCCAGGGACTAGTAGCTGTATTGATCAAGATGGTTAGGACAGCAAGGTAATCTACTGCTGCAAACATATGCATAGGATTGTTGTACAATATTATCAGGCAGAGAAGACAACCAGAGAGGGTGTTTAAATATGGAAATATACAAGCGGCTGAAATCATATCATGGCTATTTGGGGGGAATTAAAAACTTCCTAGTCTCCCCTTCCCCAACACACACAGAGCATTTCTTAGGGATCCCTCAGAATCCTGTTTTTCCTGAAGAAGTCTTTGGAAGCTGCACAATGGGATAGGGAACTATTTAAAGCCCAAAAATAGTTTTAATGTTGGATGTAAGTTGAAGGTACCATAGGTAGCAACAAGTTCACTATGTAAATTGGCCACTCAGTTGGTGCAGACTGCATCATTCAGGCTCACCAGAATTGAAATGTATGACCCAGTCCATGTTTCCCATTCTTATTCTTCTTTCATGTCCCAGTCAAACTCTGGACTGCCAAAATGAAGCCACTTTCTTGGTTTTGTCATTAGCCAAACTTAAGTCCTCATCGGTGTGTGTTTCCAATAATAAAGTACTTCTATGCAGGGTTCCACTAGAATAAACTTGAGCAAGTCTCTGTGAAGCAAATAATTGGGCAAAGGAAGATTCATCAGTAAAAGAGCAAGTAGATTTTTAAAAATAAATACACATTAAACAGAATCCCTGTGTGAGCTGGAATGCTTATAATTAAAGCATTAGTAATGATAAGCAATAGGAATTAGTGAATGAAAGCTAGTCATCCTGTATTTCCCAGTGGGAGAGTGAACCCTAGAAGAAGAAAACAAAGGTACTGTGTGAGTTAGGATGAAAAACTGACAATGGAAGCATCACTAAATCCACATGTGTAGTCTCCCGTTCCACATCATTAGCTCTTCAAGTGGAATTCCCCACTAAGCAAGCCCACAAAGCCCCTCTTCCCCTCTAAACAAAACTCAGTAGAACAGTGCTTTGACAATGAAGCCTCTTCTTTCTCTGTGTTAAATGGATATACATTTCAGGTGGATATCTGGTCCCTTGGCATCATGGTAATAGAAATGATAGATGGAGAGCCACCTTATTTCAATGAGCCACCTCTCCAGGCGATGCGCAGAATCCGAGACAATTTACCACCAAGAGTAAAGGATCTTCATAAGGTGAGAATATTGTGCTTTTGCAGATTCTTGTGCCTGTGGATTGGTGTTTCCATTGTAGAACACATCTCCAAACAACCAGGCCGTAAGTCTTTGCCTTTTTAAGCCATCCTACCCCCATCCTTCTGTATTGGAGTCTGAGACCTTTGAAGGTTGCAGAGAAGTCTATTAGTGGGTAGTTGTGCATACACCTTGGCGTCAAGAGTGATGTCTCAAATAAAATGTTGATATTAGCCTTGGAGACTCGAGTCATCATCACCACATAGTCCCTTATTTAAATGTTATGCCCAAATGTGGATATATAACAAGGTGTAAGTCATGTCCAGTAGACAGAAGGATGGGGAAAAACAATCATCATCAACACACAAAAAGACATCACAAGTTAAGGGGCATGCCTATTCCCACCAATTGACCTGTTCTCTCCTATTAATGAAATTTCCTTGGAAATGCATGCTTCAGCAGTCAGAGTGCAATGACCAATCACAAAACAAAGCTGATGAGAGCCCTGGTGTTGCAGTGGTTAAACTGCAATACTCCAGCCAAAACTCTGTGAATTCAATCCTGGCTGGGATCGAAGTTGACTCAGCCTTCCAGCCTTCTGAGTTCGGTAAAACGAGTACTCAGAATGTTGGGGTCAAAATGCTAATTACCTTGTAAACATCCTAGACCGGAGAGTACACCAAAGTGCTATGGGGTGGTATATAAATGCAATTGCTGTTGCTGAAATGCAGGATAAACCACATTTTCTGAGAAACAATTGCCTTTACCACCTTGGGGAGCAACATTGTAAAAGCCATAATATACATGCAGTATTTATTTATTTATTTATTTATTGTTCATACTTGATATCCCGCCCCAATCGGGTAAACCCGACTCTGGGCGGTTTACATCCTGAATCATAATATAAAAGCCTTAAAAATTCATAAAATTCATAAAAAAATTTAAAACATTCAACAATAAAAGCAAATAAACACATAATAACTGATACAAATATCAGATTGGGGGGGGGATGGCTGCTCTTAAATTAGCCATCCTGGGTGGGAACCTACATTGCTGTGTCCCCACACTTGGCCCGCCAGCCATGTCTTCAAGCCCTTCCGAAAGGGGAGGAGCTCCGCCTGCAGGCGCAACTCTGTCGGGAGAAGGTTCCACAGGGCCGGGGCGAACACAGAAAAGGCTCTCTTCCTGGTGCTCGTGAGGCGAGCCTCCCTGGCCGATGGAGTAACAAGAGAGCCCCTTCGGTCCGCCCTGGTGGGACGGGCAGACGTTCTTAGGGTGACGCGGTCTCTTAGGTAACCTGGCCCACTACCATGTAGGGCTTTAAAGGTAATGACCAGCACCTTGAATTGCACCCGGAGGCAAACTGGCAACCAGTGCAGCTCCCGAAGCAGTGGTGAAGCCCGAGCATAACGCCCGCACCCCATCACCACCCGGGCTGCCGCATTCTGGACCAGCTGAAGCCTCCGAATGGTCACCAAGGGCAGCCCCATGTAGAGCGCATTACAGTAATCAAGTCTGGAGGTGACCAAAGCATGCGTGACCATAAGCATAATTTATTACAGTAGCAGTCATTTCAGTGTCGCTTGCTTCTTCACATTACCATCTTGGGTTTTTCCAGGTCTCATTGGTACTCCGCAACTTTTTAGACTTGATGCTGGTGAGGGAGCCTTCGCAGAGAGGCACTGCACAAGAACTGTTGAGACACCCATTTCTGAAGTTGGCTGGGCCTCCTTCGTGCATCGTCCCTCTCATGAGGCAGTACAGACACCACTGAAGGGGGCAGCTTTGGTGGTCTGAATTTGCCTTTTCCTAGGAAGGTGCACACAGATGTGAAAGGAGACAGAAAAACAGAAGACACCAGGGAGCAACAGCAGCCAAAAAAAAAAAAAGACACCTAATGAAGGCGACTCTGAGCCAAAAAAAAAAAGAAAAGAAAAGAAAGAAGAAAAAATGGAGAGAGAGAGAGAGAGATCTTTGCTTGGAAACCAGACAAGTTGACAGCTAATTTTCCTGCATGGGATGTACCTTCCTCAATAAGCCCCTGTTTTTTGATTGTCAACTAACAGAATTTGGAGGTGTAATTTCACAACCCACTTGAGGGAAAGAAAGGAAAAACTTGTAGCACAACCCAGATGGAACACCCAAATTTTATTTAAAATCAATGCAAAGCAGCACTTCTATTTCAGAAGGACACTTTTTCTGACAAAAAAGCACTTTTTATCTCAGTTGTAGCAGTGTGATTGATGTATTTTGAAATGAATTTGTAATTTTCTGTACATTGCTTTTGATAATTTCCAGTACTTTGATGTCATAGTGATTGTGCTGACGGGGGTGATAGGTGTAACTTAGTAAGCATTTGAGCAAGATCTTTCCTACTTTTGTATCTGTTTTGAAGAGAAAGGAAAACACGTACACAGATATTTATTCATGATTCAGACAAGAACTTCTCTTCTGTGCCAGTAAAACATCCATCTCCATGTTTTGTAAATGTTCAAATGCCTCAACAATGTCTTATCCTTTTCCCCCACTGAAATAATATCTACAGATTTCCAGGGTTGTCCTGAAGAGATGGGTAACCTTGAAAAACACTCAGTTCCTAATGCCAAGGCCTTGATGTGTATCTCATATTTCTCATGTGAAAGTGGCAGGTCTTGCCCAGTGGTGGCAAACAGTCGGAAGCCACACACACATAAAAGCCAAGTGAAGACTTGCCAGTCAAGAGCTAAGCTCACCATTAGATAGTTAGCAGTCGCCCCTAAGTGTAAGACCGATATATTATATGCAATAGCCAGTTTCTGCCTGTGATCTTGGGGCTCCAGGTTTCTCATTGAACCTCATTGCACATGCAGAGAGCGAAGGGATGTTTTACTTCTGTTCAAATTCTGTCCTCTCAAGCAGAATTGTTTAGGCTTATGTTTAGGACAGGCCCACGTAACTCTTGATCACCAACCCAAATGCATCATGCTCTGTATGTAGCTTGCTGGAGGCTCAATACACCATCTGTGTTTGGTTTTGCCTACCTTGGGCTACAGAAACAGGAGACCTTAAGACGCACAGCAAATCCAGTAATTGGAAATGTTATTTTTGGGTTCAACAGCTCCTGTTATTGCCCAGCCAACAACATCAGTGGCTGAGCTGTTTGAGAGTCTCTGGAAATTATAATCCTGAAAAGAACATTTCCAGGTTCTGGCGACATAACTGCATTTTGTGTGGGCTGTCTTTCATTTAGTGATCCAAATGCAGTTGTGCTGGCCCAGCTGTGCACAGATCACCCTTTAGCAGCAGTAGCGTTCTGAGTACCAAAGTGGAAGAGAAGCATCCGAGTGGAAAGCACAGCCACCTGCACTATGAATCTCACTTCCACATCCCTATTTCGACCAGCTCCCCTCTAAAGAAAGGGGTTAGTGATAGTGGTCAGCTAGCAATATGGACATGTCTTCATTTTAGTCTGTACCAACTCGAGGGCCGCCATGTTAGTCTTCATAGTTTGCATTCTTGCTTTGGATATCAAAACACTGGCTCAAGACATCAGGCCACTGGGTGGGCATTTTCCAAATTTAAATCAAAGTGTTGTAAGATTCTATCCATGTGTTTACTATGGGGGGGGGATGCTTTCGAAATCTTTTTGGAATGTTAATTCAGCAGAGACTACTGCAACCAGTTTTGTGTTGCTTGTTGGGTAGATTTGCATGTTTACCATAAGGCCTATAGAGATTTTGCCTTTATAAGTGCTTCATAATTATTTCAATAATAAAAAGATTTATTTATTTATTTATTTATTATTATTATTAACTTAAGCATAACAAGGAAAAGCCATGTATTTTCCAGAGTTTTTGTTGTTAAAATTGACTTCACTTGAAACATTTCTAACATTAAGCTTAACATACCTGGTTAGTTCATTTTGTATTGTAGAGAGAGAGCCCCCCCCCCCAGTTGGTCATATCCTGTTGTAATAAAAGCAAAACAAAAAACTGAAGACTGTTGATTCCAGACAGATTTTTCCAGTGGTAATAAAGAAGGTTGTTTATTCCTTAACAAAGATAGTGGGTTTTTTTTAAAGTTCAGAAGAGGGAGGGAGGGAGACTGAAATAATGATGCTCTTCAATTCCCTTGACAAACAGTGGATGCAACACAACTGTTTATGTGTTCAACTAGTCTTATATCTGAGCAGAAATCCACAGAATGCTGTGCCTGATCATCAGAACTACAGAGAAGTACATTACAAAATATTTTGTCAGACAATCCCATTTTGGTGATCAGTCTTCTGCCCCTACCATGACTGTCTTGTGTCTGGCTTTATCTCTAAGCAAAAATACATATTTATGACAATTGCTACCTGCCCTGTCTGAATTAAGGCATAACACCTAGGCCAGGGATACTCAACCTGCAGCCCCATGGCACCATTTCATGTGGCCCCCACTGCCTCCACCACACCAGGAAGTGCCATGTGGTAAAGGAAGGGTGACTCACAGAAGTGCATAATAGGCAAGGAAACCCTGGTATAATCTATTCCAGCCATATGGCCATGAAAGCGACTACAGCTATAGCATCTCTGACAAATCTACAGATGGGAACATTCTTTTCCTCTGGAACTAGAAAAGAGGCATTTCTCTTTCTAGCATGGTGAGACTCATCTTCTCTATTTGCCATGTTGCTAAAAATAAGGAGTGGCGATGATGATGGTGATGATGATGATGGAGATGGAGGAGGAAAAGAAAAAGAAATCACTTTTGAAATAGTCACTTCTGCATTGCTCACACAAAAGGGAATCTACTAACCCCTGGCACAAGCACAGAACCTTATTATTTATATCAGTGTGACTTCAAGCCCTGGGGCAAATGTGGTGCCAAAGTGGAATAAATACAGCCACTCACTCTGTATTTTTAAACAGAACCCTGACTGGCAAATATATTAAATTTGGCCCTATTCCAATTCTCCTGACGCAGCAAGAGAGATACCCCGTAACAGCATCTGAATTGGCCCATTTGTTTATTGGGTGTTTGTATTTCCCTCCCTCCCTCCAAGTGACATACCTGGCTCCTTATCTCTCCCCTTTCTCCTTGCTAACGTGGGTCAGGGTGGCAGAGAGTGACAAGACCTAATGAGGTGCATGGATCAGTAGAGATTTGAACCTTTGCCTCTGAAGCTACCATCCCATATTCTAAACAAACATACTAGGTTGTTTTTGTGTATCAGAAGCTCACCCCAGCTCTTGTACAACATGGCAGATGTGATTAGAGCCAACCTCTTTTCATAGGCACACCTGAGAGAATTGCAGCAACCTAGAGGGAGGACAGCTTCTCACGACTATCTCCTTTGTTTCTTCTGCTGGAGACAGCTCTGATAGCATACACTGTTGTGCAGGAACATTCAGCATTTAATTTGCATTGCATAATTGGTAAGGAAGCAGAGGTCACTTCCAAATGAATAAGAGTGTCAACAAAATACTTTGTACACAACATAAAGATACTCTGCTTTAAGCAATGTAATTTAGGATTTATTGTTTTTTCTCCATAGATGTATTTACACAAATATATTTATAACACCTGAAGATAACTGCATAGTAATATGGACATTTTGTTGTTGCCATCATATGAAATTATTGTATAGTAGCAGGCTTTTTTGTTTTTTCAATCGCGATACATGCAAAGTGCCCAGCCCAGAAGCATTTCTTCCTTGCCTTGCAATAGCATGGCACTTTTTTATGTTCTGAGTAGCAACAGCCATTCGGTTGCTCTGGTGCTAAAGCATTCCCAATAAACAAACAAACAAAAACAAACAGACAGATATGCTTCAAGCTAAAACCTCCAAATTTTGTTTTACCTGATCCAAAGAAATGTTGAGAAGAACTGAAGTGAAACTGCGAGGACAATGAAGAACTGCTACGTGAGCAGGAAATGAATGGCAGGTTCCTCCTTCCCAAATGGCATCATCCCTCAAGCTTTTGGGCCAGCCCAAGATATTCCATTGCAAGATATAAAGACACAAATGTGTTCATGCATTCCACATACAGAAGCTGACCTGGCCAGTGCATCTTACTCAGTTCCAGTGATGGGACATAATCCTCATCATACTTGAGGACAACATACTAACTTCTGGGACTCATCTCCGTCCTCCATTGGCTCAACCCTGCTCTCCAGCTTTGCTCAGGGCAGCTTCTTCACTCTGCCTCATGGCAGGATGAGGCAGCTGGGGAATACATGACAAAGGGGAAGAGTTAGGACATTGTGTTCCATGCCCCCTCCTCTTGTTTCGTGAAGAACGCCTTTGGAGTTTTAGGAAGAGAGAACTGTGAGTTGGATCCAGAGCTGCTTTGCCATGCATAGAAAGAGTTCATTCATTCCAGGAGGAAGCTGCAGGTCATTGTAGGGGCATAGAAAGGGTAGCAGTGATTTCAGTAACATTTTCCCACCCCTTGCAGCCTTGCTCACAGCCTCTTCTGGATGTAAGGTAGGTTGCAACCATTCCAAACCTTCTGCATGGTTAGGGAAAGGGACACCAACAGAAGCTATTTCCTTCTACTTCGATGAGCAGATATCTGATCATACATCTCCGGATCTAACCCTATGTATTTTGGATTGGGGATCTGGTCTCCCAAATGTTGCTGGACTTCAATTCCAATCAGTCTTGACCAGCATGACAGATATTTTGGAGTGATGGGAACTGTAGTATAACAACACCTGCAGGGTTGCAGTAGCAGCAGTAGCATTTATTCTGGGAGTAAAGCAGAAATCTTCCAAGTTTCTTGCATCAGTACATGAATGGCTCCAGCAAATTAAGGGAAATGAAACATTTGCATTGATGGCTTTTTGAGGAAGAAAGGGCTTCCCTCTCTTCTCTAAGTATCGAAGGTCGTAGAAATGGCTGCTTTTCCACCCCCATCCTGCCCACCCACCCCACGCCCTTTTCATTTGGTCATTCTACAGTCAATCACTTCCCCATATAGGAGCCCCTGACCTACAGAAAAAAAGTGCTGTGTTTCATTGGGTCTGGTTCCTTTGCCAGCTATCCCATATGTTTATACTCAGATCTATCCCGTGGAATTTGAACTTGATTTGCTGTCAGCTTCAGATGGAGATGGTAAACAGCAAGGGTTATTACAATAATTAGTCCCAGTATCATGCCCAGTACAAGAGGAAGGGTTTCTTCTAACTGTTCTCTTTCATCCACTGGACATTTATGTTCTGAAACACATAAAAGAGGGAGAAATAAAATTATTTTGCTTGTTGGTGAACGTGCATCTCTTTTTAGAAGCAAAACACTGTCAGGAGAGGATACATTGTGCTCCAAAGAACCTTATGAGGTGGGTTATTGAGGGTTTGGGTTGTGGTTGTTTTGTCACTATTAAAGAGATTTTTGTGCATAGCACATTTTGCACCTTCTCATAAACATATAACGTTTAACAGTCTGATAACAGCTGCTCCATTGGAGGGCTTAATAAGTATAGTAGCATTGGATGGGTTAATTTCATCTTTGTAATGAATCAGCCTGTTGTGCTCAGCTTCACCAGGGTCCTTGCTGTGCCTCTGTGGTTAGCTTTTCTGACCACAGAGGCACAGCAAGGAAGAGGGGCCATTTTTGTTTGCAGACATTTTTTGTGCAAACTGAAGAAAATGCTAAGAAGTCGTCTCCTGATTTCCAGACTTGTGCTGAAGGTGAATTTTCATGCGGGGCTGGAGAATTCTTGACAAGCATGTCTTGCCTGACATCAGAACCATTTCTTCACATCTCTAGAAAGAAGCTTAGATGAGGGAAGACTTTAGGTGCTGTGGTATTAATGCAGGAAGGAAGGAAACACAAAAGTCCACAAATAATAATAATTTTGTGTCAGAAATTATTCTGGGTTGAAAAGATTTTTGCTGGAGAAACTCCACTCAGGAGATGCCTGAATAAGGCTCCTTTCATGTCCACAAGACCTTTTCCCACTGAAGCAGTCCCTATTTTATCTACTTGCAATTTCTTGCTTTCAAACTGCTAGGTTGGCAGGAGCTGGGACAGAGATCGGCGCTCAAACCATCATACAGTACCCGGGTCTTGAACTGCTGACTTTTTGGCCTTCCAGTTAACAAGAAGGGCTTCTTAACCACAGAGCCACCACAGCTCCATACCACAAATAGTCAGCCTGAATCAATGTTGCATCAGTTTGCCATTCCAGGTCCTATTTTGCACTATACCACTCTTGGATCTGCAGTGTGGTCATGCTGCTTTCTCTCCACTGTGTACGGTAGATTTAACACCGGGACTGCAATGTACTGCTGCAGCCTTGAGGATATGTTAAATCTTGCATGTCGCATTTCATGTGTGCCGTAGGAGATGGTTCCGTGATCATAAGTGTGTGTGTCACTCCATGGCAAGAAAGGCACTCTCTGATACGAGTTGCAGTCGATGATACAGTGGAGGAAAATGACAATTGGGCAGCAGATGGGCAAAATGAGGAAATAGGCCATGCCTTTATTGAACCAAATCAAATGTCAGGAAAATAAATATGGGTGAGCTGTTTCAGATGTTCTCCAGATCATTTTGTCTGGCTGGACTCTAGTGAGTGACGGGAGCAAAGAGCATGAAATTCGTCATGGATTTAAGATGGAAAGTTGCAAACATTCATGTTCAGCTTTATTAACTGTTATAGCTTCTCATTGTATGTATTAACATCAATTACTCATCTCAGCAATTTGAGGGACAATCCTGGGTGCTACCAGATACCCTCACGTTTTTGTTGGCTGATGACGAAGCTTAAGGCAGAAATGTTTTATTTATTTATTTATTCTGGGCAGCTCACAGAAAAGACCAGAAACAATTAAAAAAGATTGAAACCCATTAAAAGCACTAACAAGAATTAAGAAGTTTAGAAGATTAAAAGATTAAAAGAGAGAGTATTTCACTAAATTAGCCAGCACCCTGGCACCACCGCATCACTGGTGCCCCACACCTGCCCTGCCAGCCATGCCTTTAACCCTTTCCTGAAGGGCAGCAACTCTGTCTGGAGAGGCAGCTCAATTGGCAGGAGGTTCCATAGGGCTGGAGCAGACCCTGAGAAGGCCCTCTTCCTTGTGCTTGAGAGACGTGCCCCTCTGGCAGATGGGACAACGAGAGAGCCTCTCTGGTATGCTCTGATGGGGCGGACACGTGTTCTTGGGGTGACCCGGTCTCTTACATATCCTGGCCCACTACCATGTAGGGGTTTAAAGGCAATTACCTGCACCTTGAATTGCACCCAGAAGCATACTGGTAACCAGTGCAGCTCCCGGAGCAGTGGCAAGGCATGGGCATAACGCCTGCACCCCAACACCACCCGAGCCACCACATTCAGATCAGTGTTTCAAGCCAGCCAATGTGATTGTTAGATTGGAAAGTATAAGAAGTGACTTGTTCAAGATCATGAGGTGGTTGTTTTTGTTTTTGTAAAAGGTTAGGAATAACTAAATATTGTTTCAGATTGAGAATTTGTACCCAGTTGTGCACTGATGGCATCGCAATTTCCCCCACCATCTAAATGACACAAAGACATTGATTGGCATCAACAGTGACAAGGAGTAACAATGTTCTGAAGATTTAAAAAAAACCTCCTGGTGAAGTTAGCACCAACAACTAGCCATACCCTGTGCATGGATCTGACAGCCTTGTGAAAGGCCAGATATCATTAAGCCTAGACTCTTCTCAAAGCTTGATTATTTTACTTTTGGAGACTCTAACTCCCAATATTTACCAGCTAGCTGGAACAGCATTCCTTCTGGCGGGGGGATTTTGGGCACTGTACTCTCCCCAAACACATATTCCAAGCTTTTGATGCCTCTCAACCAGACATGCCACAGGATTTTAAAAAATGATGGAACTAACCTGTGCATGATTCACCATCTCTCCAACTTATATCAATTCTTTACTTATCTGCACAAGATAATGATGAAATTGATGCCAACAAGGCCAATTTGCCAGAGAGCAGGTGCCAGCTAATCTTGCACAGTGAGTGCCAAGTCATTGGGTTATGGGCCACGGGGTGAGGAGAATGTTCAGGAGCAGCAGCATTGCTTATACACCCTCCAATATCCCACCTGGACATCAACATCCCTTGGGGACATTCCCTCTCACATTGTCTCTCTGCTGCCTTGTCAAAAAAGGCAACTCACCTGGATCTTGACAGGAGATTGACCTGCCAAGTCATTTTGGGATCGTAGTACTGTATATAGAAAATCAAAGCAACTGAAGCTGGGTGATCAATAGGCTTAAAAGGAATGCAATATGATGAGAGTTCCATGCTTCACATCTATCCAGACTATGCCCAAACTGGTCCAAAATAACTCCTAAAAGGGCTTCTTTGATGACTTGTGTTCTTAAATACAAACTTAAATACTGTGCTGTTTCAGCTTGTGAGCTGTGGGGAAAAGAAACTATACATCCTAACTTATGGATGTGCATGTGTTATTGAGCGAGAGTTTAAATTTATTAATTTAAAATTAAATACAAGAGTCAGTCAGTTGCCATATGGCTGCAAATGCCAACAGGAAACTATGCCACTGATTTTCTATTGTTATGTTAAAATAATGTTAAAGTACTTGGGAAGACTAAAGAGGAAGTTTAACGTCTACTCCATTTGCCAATTTCTACTGCATTGGCTCAAGTGGTTAAGATACTGACTGGAAGGCGGTAGGTCAGCAGTTCGATTCCCGAGTACTGCATGATGGAATGAGCTGCCGCCTCTGTCCCAGCTCCTGCCAACCTAGCAGTCTGAAAGCAAGAAATTGCAAGTAGGTAAATAGGGACTACTTCAGTGGGAAGGTAAACAGCATTCAGTGCAGTCCGGTATCGAGTTATGCCTGCCACATGACCACAGAAACATCTGTAGACACAGACAGCACTGGCTCTTCGGCTATAAACTGAGATGAACACTGAATCCTAGAGTTGGATACGACTGGCTTTCGAGTAAGAGTTGCCTTTACCTTTACTTTAAACTAAGAAACCAACATATCAACCAAACCAAAGGAACAATGATGAATAAGAGTCGGGTCTACCGGATTGGGGCGGGGTATTAAATGTGAACAATAAATAAATAAATAAATAAATAAATAAATAAATAAATAAACTTGCTCAAGAGACAAGGAAAGTTTATACCTACAAGTCAGATTAATTGTTCACCATTCTAGGCTTACACAAAAAAATACATTTGTTAAGAAAAATACAGCCCCACAATGGCCTGTTTTATAAATTATGAGTCACAGAGACAAGAATTTTCTGTTCTCAAAGAGCAACAAATTCTGAAAAACAGTAAAGCTCACAAGACAAGACCAATGAACACCCTAGATAGATCATATAGCCAAATGCCAAGCAAAACAAAACAAACAAACAAAGCAAAGGTCACATCTAGAAGACATTGTGATGATTATGGTGGCTTCTGGACTCTAAGAGGTGGGGTCTTAAAAATAATTTTCCAGAATTGTGCCTACAGCTCCGTAAAATATGATAGTATGCAAGAAGGGACAGCTAAAACCAGATGAAAAAAGAGATGGCCAGAATGTGCACTTAATTCAGTGGTGTCATTTAGGGGGGCCCAGGGGAGCGCCCCGCCCCAGGCGGCGCTTTTTGGGCTATGGGTGTTCTTGGACTACAATTCCTAGAAGCCCTAGCAGGAGTGGTCGCCGGCATCCACGAGGGGGCGGCAAATTTGGCTTAAGCCCCGAGCGGCTCAAATCAAACGTGGCGTTACTGACTTAATCATAACTATTGATGACAAAACTATGAGGATGTCATGGGCATACTTCAAAACAATATTTTAAGAAACCAAACTCCTTTTATTGTACTATTTTATTAACCCTTTAATTCCTTGTACCAGCCAGAACAAAATGGCCCAAACAGCAACTTCCAAATAGGGCAAATCCAATCAAATTAACTGTTCCTACATGTGATAGAGATGATTGATGCAACAACCTACAACGGATCCCCAAGGAACCATGTTCCAATACTCATTCTGGGTGGAAAATCAACATGGCAGAAAGTAGCTGTAAGAGCAACTTCTGAGTAAGACCAAACAACCAAGCTTGCCCATCCCATGTAACTAAATTGGACTAATGTAACAAACCACACAAAATACACAGGGTGGTTGCAATCTTGTTCTAGGCAGAAAATTGATACTAAAGAAAACAATCCAGAACTGTAGTTTCTGAGTAGGGCAAAGCAACCAAATTCACAAATCAAGCATGACTAGGGAAAACTGATACAACAAGACATCTAGCTTCCACATCCTACGGCTCTCTTCCAGTCCAAAATCTATGTTCCACAAATCAGTTTAGAGTCACAACTTCTGATTTTGAGAAACCATCCATACTGACCATTCACACATAATTAGAGAGAGAGAGAGTGATGTAACACACCACAGGGACAATGGTCAGTATGCATTGTGGAGCCCAGAAAACTGTTCATAATATCACCTTAACTGAAGGCCAGAAAGTGCACATTCACCAGTCATGTAGATCTGGATGACAGGCACTGTTCAGCCACAGCATTTCTACAAGAACTATTTTCAGGCAGCTGTTCTGGACCAAAAGGTCCACATTGTACAGAATGGCTGGAAAAAAGAACTTGTACCTCAACCAAGCTAGCCATATTCATCAAGCATGTCTGGTTAGACAGAAGCTGCAACACCTCCAAAGGAATCAGTTTTCACTTCCCATCCCAGACCAATTTCAATCTTGCAAAGACCATCATGGAACTGCTCAACCAGACATGCCACATTCAGGGTTTAAATTGGCCCCTTCTGCACCTGATAGGAGCATCAATTTTCTATCACTAAATGTCCATTCCAGCCTGTTTCTTTCCCTTCCAGGAGTGATCTAGTCCCATAAAAGACAATCTTTTTTTATATTCCATTTTTGAAAGGTGGATTTCTGCCAATCTCATACTTAACATCTCCTATATTCTGAAAATGCCAGTCTTGTTGGGTTGTTGGGTCAGAAGAGGACCCATTTCCAGAACTCGCTTTGAGCTTCTTTTTTAAGAGGCCAGTTTGCCAAAAAGTAATGCACAAAATTAAGTCCAATATTTAATAAAATCAATGCATTTTCATTCAGGATGTGGAGTTTCCAAGGGCAGAAACAAGTGAAGACCACAAACATGTTTGCCAGAATGGTGATTAACTATAACCACTCCAGCTGTGGAAACCTGAGTCTCTGCCACATAGCACTGGGGGTGGGTGGGATGTTGAGCAATTTGACACTGTGTTGTCCTGGAGCATTGGTTTTGCAAAAATCAGTTTTGTCCTGAACATCCATTTTGTTAATTCCCTGCTAATGATTGTAGCCTTTTGTCCCTCTGTCCCATTCTGTGTGAGAGAGAGACTCCCACCTCCACCCCAGCGCAGTGTCAGGAGGGAGGGTGGCAGGACTTTATAGGAAGGGGGTGATCAGCAAATAGCTGCAGCTTTGACTTACACACATGCAGTAACATGTTACATTACATGAAGGCAAAGCCACTCTTGGATAGTTCTTGGTTTGCCTCAAAGATAAATGCTCCTGATTCTATGACAGCATCTTAGAATAGATGATAAATCCCAGAGATGAGTTCAGAGAACAGAAATACACTTGATACATCACTTGCAAGGTCATGCTTTTGCTTTTAATTTTGAGGAATGATCACACACACACCGCAGATCTCTCAAAAATTCCTTGCAACATTTCTTATTCTTTGGAGGCTGCCTCCCTCCAAAACATCTCCAAATCTCAACAGCTGTTTTTCAGCTCTGCTTCTGGGCGAATTGGAAAGACACGAGAAAATAATTGATTTTTTAATGTCTCCCCCACTGTCTTATACAACCTTCCACCCACTCCCACCATACTTCTACTTTTTATCTCTCCCCACCCCTTTCTTTTTCTCTCACACACCATTCTCTTGCTTTCCTAAACACTGCCAACCACTTATCAGTAGGATTATCCCATTAGAAGAAGGTCCCTGGGAGACAGCATTAAAACAGTAATCATTTTGTCTTTATCCCAAATCACTGCCACCATCATGGAACACAATTACTTCCTGACAAACACACATTTTCATAGTAGGAGAACTGCCACTGCTGTCTTGCCATAGCAATTTCCCATCTTGCATGACAATCCACTGAAACAGTCACATTCCATGTGCAAATTATTCGGTTCCTCTGCTCTTCTCCATTGTCTTAGCAGGCTCTCCCCCCCCCCCCATACACACCACACAAACACTGGAGCAGAGAAAGCACCTGACTCACCCAGTTTGGCCTTCTTCGTTAATGAATGTGGTTTATAATTCATTGTGAGGATCTGTATGTTTATTCCCACAGCAAAGTGTCCTAGATAGGTTGGAGTTCACTGACATTAGGGCAGAGAAGTGTAAACACCCCAGCTTTTAGAAAACGAAAGCAGGCTTGCACATTATCTGTTTCTTTGATACAACAGCATTCGCTGAACAAACCTGCTCATGCTACAGTTGTTTCTACTCCTTCCAAACAAAGGCCAAAGCACCACAAATGTTGGGAAGCAGGAGCCTCTCAAGCATTTAACATAAAAGTTCAACTTGCAGGTCCTGAAGGACCAGGGGCGTGCTGGCTATGCTAAAAGGGCGCTGGGCAGGGAGGGAGGGGGCGGTGCCTATGGGGGGGTACTCAGTGATGGGCTGCTCCTAGTTCGGACCGGTTCGCCCACACTGGTAGCAGCCATCTGGAGGGGATCGCCGGGGGGGGGGGAGCAAACCCCCGGGCAACAGGATCAGTTGCCTCTCTGGCCGCCCTCCAGCCACCTCTTCCGGGCAGCCCAAAATGGCTGCCCGTAAGTGTGCATGCGTCAAAACTCCATTTGAAGCATGTGCACAAAAAAAAAGAAGTTCATATGCATCAAATGGAGTTTTGACAAATGTGCACTTATGGGCAGCTATTTTGGGCTGCCTGGCAAGGGCATAGGCAGCGTCTGGAGGAGTGGCAGCGGCAGCAGCAGTGGCAGTGGCCTTTCGTCACCGCACCGCCAGACCGCCGCGCTGCCGCGCCAGTTTGCTGCCACAGCGATTTGCCGCCCCGGCAGTTTGCAGCTGTGCTGCTGCAGTTCCTGCCTGCCTGCCTAGTGCCTGCTCCCCGACCCCAGGCCAGATTTGTGTTTGGGGTGGGTGGGTGGGTTGATTTGTGTGCTATGTATTATGTGTATTTATTTTAATTTTAATGTGTATTTTTATTTAATTTTTATTTTTTTTAAAAAAAATCTTTGGCTCCGCCCATGATGTCATGATGTTGGCTCCGCCCATGACATCATGATGTCATAACATCATGACATTGGCTCCGCCCATGACATCAGTTCTGCCCATGGTGGGGTAGAAAAATTTTTCACAGCCCACCACTGGGGGTACTGCATGACGTAATGGATTGTAGCCACCAGGTGACATACTTCTGCCCACTTCTGGGGGGTGCCAGTCACTGGGGCGCACCGGGACTTGTCCCTGTGTCCTGAATGGCCAACACAGGCCTGTGAAGGGCAAGCTTGACAATTGTGTGTGGGCCTCGCTAAATGAAATCCTGATCCCGTATTTCAAAGCATACCCCCCTTAAGAGGGAAATATGGTTTCTTTGGACACAATCTTCTCTCAACATGTCTTTGGTAAATTAACCTACTTCTTTTTTCCCATTGGTGGTAATTTTGCTTACACGTCTAATATTCAAGTAAAACTAAAAGATTTGCAAGCCTGGAAAAAATGACATTACAGTATAATGCATCTCTTCCTGGTTCTTTTTCTGCTTGCTGTAATTCTTGGTGGGGAAAGAGAGAGCAGGTCCTAGGTGGGGGGAGGGGACCTACATATCTCAAAATCCCCCAACTGGAATGGCTAGTGAGCTTAAAAACTGGAGGTGCTGTAGTTTCAAAAAGGAACTTTTCTAAGCTCTGGGACAGAATAAGGTGGGTTTCGAGGGTTTCATCTGAGAAGGGTTTTGTCAGGTGTTAATACACTGTTATTCATTTGTTTTCTTGATGATACCAGTTAGTAAAAGGTAAAGGTCACCCTTGCTCAAAAGCCATTCATATCTGACTCTAGGGTTCAGTGCTCATCTCTGTTTCGTAGCCGAAGAGCCAGAGCTGTCTGCTTCTGCAGACGTTTCCGTGGTCGTGTGGCAGGCATGACTAGACACCAGAGCACACAGAGCACTGTTTATCTTCCCACCAAAGTGGTCCCTATTTATCTACTCGCAATTTCTTGCTTTCAAACTGTTTGGTTGGCAGGAGCTGGGACAAAGACGGGAGCAGTATTCGGGTATTGAACTGCTGACCTGCTGCCTTCCAGTTAGCATTGAGCCACTGCAGTCCCAGTTAATTGCTTTCTAAATGATTAATTATTCCTATTCCAAACAGATTAGTGCAATTGGCAGAGGTGGCCCAGTATAAATCCCCAGTCACTGATCTGCCAACCGGCTGCTACCTCCTGAGTGTTTATTATCTGGATCCTTCACTGCTTTTTGCCTCTTGGAAACAAAATACACATTTGTGTATTCTAGAGATGCTCAGGCAGATCTCTGCGTACATCCCACTTGTACACAGTTTTGAGTGCAGTGTCAAAATAAAAGGACTCAACAGAGTCACAAGAAGATTCCTTATTGTGTTAAGATTGTATTTGTCTGTAACCTGCAACTACAAAAAGAAGACCATCATCTGAAAACTGCAGGGGACTAGCAATGCTCCAATGCTCCAACTATGTTTCAGAAATCCATCAAGTTAAACCAGGAAAGTGAGAAAATAGACTGTGAATCCACAGAACAAGAATAGGATGGGATGAGGACAACCTGCTCTTCCTGGCTGGTGGAAAGGCATCATCTGGCCTTTGTTTGGGCTGGGGACTCTTCTGAGAAGAACTAATATAAAAGCTGGAATGTTGTCCATCACTGTCCCAACTTTGATGGAAACTGCTTGTTCTCTTGATCAAGGCCCAAAGTCTTCTCTTTCCAGACAGTTCTGCCCCACAGCCCCAAACTCCAGTCGTCCCAAAGAACCTTACCTTCACTGAAGACAAAATCAGAGGTGATGTCAAAGGGCTGAATGCGGACCTCGGACAGTAAGAGCTGTACTGATTTTTGATGGTCACTGGAGGGCAAGATGATGGTCTGCTGAGCTTGACATTCATAAGACTTTCCAGCTGGGGTGACCAAAGCTGAAAGACGATGTGTGGTGACAGTGTGCTTTCCAGCTAACAAAAGGCAGAAAGGTCCACAGGTGAGTACTATTCTTAGTGCCCAAGAGCTACATACAATTGTTCCACAACCTTTGAGGACACACTCATTGGCTTGTTTTACATTACTGTACCATCACATATATTTTTACTCAAATATGAGGCTTACCCAGCCAGAGGTGGACAAAGAAATGGCATTCACACCCAAGAATTGTTGTCATCCCTGGATGTGCCCTTTTCATGGGGTGGGGTTTGGGAGAAGGAAAGCAAGAACTCATTCTGTTCTTGCAAGCTGAGGGTGGTGGTAATTTTGAAATAAAAAGGAAGGTCTTGCCTTCTCCTTAAATCCTAATTAATAAGATTAAACAATAAGTGCATTTCCAATAACATTCATTTTTTAAAAATCTTTCTTACTTTCTCTCTTTGGGACCCAGTAGGTCCAGGAAAGTTGACCCTATATAGGTTGTCCACATTGGCATATAGGAATGTTGCCTTATAATTAACCTCAACTGGCCACTCAATCAAACATCCAACCTTAATTTACCCAGCATTTATTCATTCATTGATTCATTCATTACATTTCTATACTGCCCATTTGGGTGGTAACCCACTCTGAGCAATGTACAAGCCAGTATCAAATAACATGACAGAACACACAACAAATCGAAACAGACAACCGACAAACACGTCTCAAAATAAAATAAAATATTTGCTAACAGTATTACACAAGCATTGCCATGTTCAGTGTCCATTCCCTGATGTAGCTCCCTGCTGCAGTCAGGAGGAGGAAGCAGGCAACATCTGACTCCCTTCTTGCCCGGTTATTGTGACACAACCCCTTTTTATTGGATACTGCTAAAATAGCTACAAAAGGTATAGACTTGGAGACAACTCTCAACACTAAGCAAGCAAGCCATACAACTCTTGCGATACATTCCTCTGTAGCCTCTTTAAGTGGGCATCTTCTGAAAGTGCATACAGTGCTCTCAGGAGAATGTGGTTTATAATATATAGAGTGGGACCTATTCCTTGTCTGACAAAGGGATATGCAGACATTGGAAAGCACGTTTTAGCTGCTGGTCTCACGCTAACCATTTAAGCAAGAACAACACTAGCAAAATCTGCCTGATATTGCACAGTATAGGTGGGGGAGGAAAAGGAGGGGGAGGAAGAAGATAGCATTTTGTGGGGGAGAAACCTCTGGAATTCAGAAAGAAGGAAGTGACACCTAATTGCATGTTTTCTTTAACCTAATAGCCTCTAGATGGGATGGGCTACAAATTCCATCATCCCCGTCAACATGGCTATTCAGGTAACAGAACCACCACTCCCTTACGCTATATTGTTACCTCTGGCTGAATGCTATTCAGTCTTCTGGTTTATTGTCTTGTGAGTATCCCCCACCCACCCCAATTCAACAAGAGTTACTTCTCAGTAGTTATCCTAAAGTTGGATGTAAGTATTTAATTAGCGAGTACCATATATGGGAAAAAACAAAGGAATATCAGAAACAAGTCTACTTCTGTTTCATTGATTACACGAAGGCTTTTGATTGTGTCGACCACAACAAGATGTGGCAAGTAATTAAAGAGATGGGAATACCGGAACACCTTATAGGCCTCATGAGAAATCTGTACATGAATCAAGAGGCAACAGTTAGGACAGAAAGTGGAATGACGGAGTGGTTTGGAATAGGAAAAGGAGTAAGACAAGGCTGCATTTTGTCACCATGTTTATTCAATTTATACACAGAACACATAATGCGCAATGCAGGGATGGAGGAATCACAATTTGGGATCAAAATTGCTGGAAGAAATATCAACAATTTGAGATATGCAGATGATACCACCCTAATGGCAGAAAGTGAGGAGGACCTAAAGAAGCTCCTGATTAGGTTGAAAGAAGAAAGTGAAAAAGCTGGCTTGAGACTCAATATCAAAAAAACCAAGATAATGGCAACAGGCCCTATCAGTCCCTGGAAAATAGATGGGGAAGAAGTAGAAGCAGTGACAGACTTTACTTTCTTAGGATCAAAGCTCACAGCAGATGGTGACTGCAGCCATGAAATAAAAAGGCGACTGATTCTTGGGAGGCAAGCGATGAGAAACCTGGGGAACATAGTGAAAAATAGAGACATCACATTGAAAACAAAAATTCGCATAGTCAAAGCAATGGTATTCCCTGTGGCAATGTATGGTTGTGAGAGCTGGACCATTAGGAAAGCTGAACGCAGAAGAATAGACGCTTTTGAGATGTGGTGTTGGAGGAGAGTTTTGAGAGTCCCCTGGACAGCGAGGAGAACAAATAGGTCGATCTTGGAAGAAATCATCCCTGACTGCTCATTAGAAGGTCAAATAATAAAGATGAAGCTAAAGTACTTTGGACATCAAATGAGAAGAGAGGATTCACTTGAGAAAGCTTTGATGCTTGGAAGGGTCAAGGGCAAAAGAGGAAGGGGAAGGCCCAGGATGAGATGGATAGATGGTGTTGTGGAGACGGTGGGTGCAGAGCTGAGCGAGTTGAGGGGGATGGTGGAGGACAGGAGTGCCTGGCGGACGGTGGTCCATGGGGTCGCAGAGGGTCGGAATCGACTGTGCGACTGAACAACAAAACAAATATATGGGAAGGGGAAGAGTAGCACTTCCAACCAATAGCAATAGCAACTACATTTAGTCTAGCTAAATTATAGTTCCATGTGATGGCAAAATCCCATTAAACTAAAAGCCCAGAGGATGGCTGCATTTCACACGGTTCCAAAAACACATCATTAATTTCCTTTCATTTTAAAATAAAAATGATTTCCTCTGAAGTGAGAGTAGAAGAGGAGGAAGCAACATTTATGCTTAAAAGGGTTAAATAATAGGAATCAGTTTTTTAAAAGCTAATTTTACAAACATTGGTTATGCTTTTTGCATGCTTCAGCACAACAACGTCTCTGACAATCTTTCCTAAAACAGACTGCACTGCAGATACTTACATTAGAAAACACAGATAGGTCCCCCCCCCCAAGGAGACAGGTGAGAAAAAACTGCACAAAGATAAATGCAATTGTTTCTAATATATATTTATTTTAAATAAAGCGTTGTTGTTGTTGTTATTATTATTATTATTATTATTATCATCATCATCATCATCATCATCATCATCATCATCATCATCATCATCATCATCATCATCTTTCCAGAGCATATGGATGCAGTCTTTCATTCTTACTGCCTTATAATCATAACCATTTCAAGGAAGAGCAAAACCATGATTTCCCAATCACTTAATTATTATTTTTTTAAATTACAATATCAGCTTCAAAAATCCAAGCAGAGAAAAATACAGAAGTTGGAAACAAGCTTGTGCAAAAAGTCTCATTTAGGTTTAGGATTTGATGCCGCTGCAATAAAAAATAAATACTTGCAATGATATGCATCCACAAACTTGACACAGTGAAATTCAGTACAGGTTCATTTACACACCTGCCTTAAACAAGACCTAGAAGAAGTGCTTCCATTTTAAACAGGAAATGATTCAAAAATGGCGGTTTTCATTAAGTAATCTTTATCAGGGGGGCTATTTTTAATTTGTGGATCTGTCAGTTAAGTGTGCCATTTTCTTTAGTTGCTTAATCTTCCCACCCTACTATAATAGTGAATAGAAAAGAAAGCGGAGTGGGGTTAATATTCAGATTCGAAGTGAATGTGTCTATTCATTAATTTTCAAATTGGCTGCATACACCAGTGCAATCCATTCATGGCCTCAACCCTTTCAGCAGCAAGCAGGAGGCAGGTGGTCTGCCCCAAATTTACAGCCACTTGCACCCTATTCCTCAGCTTGTTTCTTTCCAATCCTGACCGTTGCTGGGTTCTTTCAACCTTTCCTCCCCAACCAACTAGGAAGGCGGACTTTAACCTTAATTTCTTCTTAATTGTTTGGGAGCAACTGGTGAGCTCTTCATTGGGGGTGGGGACTCCAAGCAAACCAAGAGCAAAGGCACCTGCTTTCGAGTCTAAGCGGGCCAAAGCCTAGCAAACCTAAGTTGTCTCAGGGGTCATTTTTAAAAATAAATAAATATAAATATAGGCATGCCCCATCGCATCCCTCTTGTAGGGGAGCCCAGGGTTCCAATGGTTTGGAGGAAGGAGAGAAGGTCGTGGATCCCTTCCTCTATCTCTCCATCACTGGGTCCCCAAAGAAAGGTGGTTTAAGAGCATCTAGAGGGAGAGGCGAGAAATGCGACAGGCGCATTTTCCCCGCAGTGCGGGCCTGAAAGGTGGGAGGAAGAGAAATAGAGGGGAGGGATGGGGGGAGGGAGGGAGGAGAAGCTCCCCCTCCTCCTTAAAAAATAACTCTCAGAAGAGACGTGGGCAAAGATTTATAGGACCCCAAATTTCTTGCAGCTGAATGAGAAGTTTCAGAGGTCGGTTGATTTCCCAGGACCAAATTACTCTTCCATTGCAAAGTGTTTTAGTCTGATTTATCCTGTTCACCTTGTCCATTCCTGCCTTCCATTTTCCTCAATTCACCACTAGGTCATCCAAGCCCCCCAACCCACCCTCTGATCTTTTTCTCTCCTCAGCCCCAGGTCTCTCTTTCTAGGCCAGGGGGGCGATGTCATTGGGGGCCACTTACGGTTGACGGGGGCTTTGAAATAGGTGCTCTCCGAGGTGTCATATGAAAACTGGACCCGGTTCATCTTCCACCAAGCCTCGGCTGCCCGGCTGGTGTTGCGGCTCTCCTGCCAGTTTGTGGGCCAGGGTGTGGGGTGCACATGGCAGTTGGGGAAGAGAGAGAGAAAAGGAGGGATGTAGGGAGAAAGAAAACAAATGAGACTCACACCAGGAGAGGAATGCGTAAAGTCAACCCCAGTCTCTTCTGCCCCTTAGAAATCCCCCTTCGTTTGGGCCAGGGGAAAACTTAAGCTGGGCCTGGAGAACTCTGTGCCCACCCCTTATACCAAAGGTGCCCAAACTTTTTGGGCCATGAGCTGGTCACATGGTTCAGAGGGCCGTCACTATGGCCCAGGGGCCAGATCTGGTTCCCAATGCCAATTCATCTGGTCTGCAAAGCCCTCCTCACTCCCGGGAACTGAAGTAAAATGTATGGGCAGGTTTTACTTCCTAGCAACAAGGGCTTCGCAGGCTGGATGAATTGGAGTCGGGAGCCAGATGTGGCCCCCGGGGCCATAGTTTGGCCACCTCTGACACAGGAGGGGGGAAATGAAACAAAAGACATTGACCAGGAAAAAAACACCCTTCACACAATAACCAGAGAGCCTCCTTTGGCCCAAAGGCACCATATTACAGTATAAAACAGTGCCGTTCTGACTGAAATTGGAGCTTGTCCTTCTGATGATTTCTGATCTTCTCTCGCCTTTCCTCCCCTTCTCCTGTTTTATTTCGTCCCCTGAATATAACCCTGCAATCTGCACCGTCTACCTTGACGAAGTAAAGCCGTAGGGCGTAGGCTTTGCCCACCCAGGTCAACTGGAGCTCGGATTCATTGCTGCCGCATTTGCCTCGCTCTTCTGCTGCCCGGGAAAGCGGGATGTAGGCATGCTCTTTGATCGTCTGAATGCACAGAAGAGGAGGGAGAGATCCTCAACAAATGCTGACCATTCCTATATATATATATCCTCAGGTGGGGGTTAACTATCCTGACCACCCTGAGGACTAAGGGCCTTGGGTGGGGAAGTCCACAGGGAAACGTGAGGGTCTCCAAATGGATTAAATGGCACTTCTGCATGCCAAACAGGCTCAGAAAGGGTTTTACGGGGAATTCACAGAAAAAGCCTCCTCAAAGATTGTGTTATTTTCCCAACCACATTCGGGTGTACCCTGGTAACGAAAACCTTATGGTCAATCTTTCACACACTAGGTGTGAGAAAGGAACTGCAGAATGAATTAACCAAAAGGTGCCTTCGTTTTGGCAGTTCCACGTCTGGCCAAGATGGGCGGAGGGGAGGATTGTATGGGAGACGAAGTGTTTCCTCCCACGAGTAGGGGTGGGGAAACAGGCAAGGCAAATGGGGTGGGTTCCCTAACCCCAATTGCTACAAAAATACACCCCAAGTCCTGCGTAAGAACAGACAAAATGAATAAACCCGTGTAGGCTCACAGCTTCTCAGACATCACGCTCTAGAGAGAAAGAAGCGCAAGGATTTTACAACAACCCCTAAGTGGCAATAATTGTTCTGAATAGAGTTCTCCCACCAACACCACTTCTCCACCCCCGGGCAGTTGGATGAGTAATTATTGAGTGTCACATCTCTTTCTTCCACTCCTTTTAAAAAAAAGGGAGGGGGGGAAGCTCGCAAAGTTTGTGCGCTTTACACAAAGAAACCTGCATCCCCAACAAATTGTCTTGCTAAGAGGTTTCCCCAAAACCCCTTTCCTGACCAGGCGGGGATGGTTTAGTGCTTTCTCATATATTCTCTGTGTGATTGCAGAGGGGTGTGTGTGTGTGTGTGTGTGTCTGTCTGTCTGTCTGTCTGTCTACCTAGCTACTTACCTACCTACCTATTGATAGATAGATAGATAGATAGATAGATAGATAGATAGACGTGTCCCTATCTTCCGGTACTCACCCAAGACCAAGGCCATTAGAGATCCATTGCTCATCTAAGTCTACGGAAGGGCTCCCTATATGAGTTCCACCCTCCTCCGCCACAAACTCGGCCAAATATTAAATCTGAACTCTCTCCATCCCCGTTTGACTAGGGATTAAATTCAGCCAAGGTAGTAAACTAGACAGTGCAGTTGACGGAAAAGGGGTGGGTATATAATAATAATAATAATAATAATAATAATAATAATAATAATAATAATAATAATAATAATAATAATAATAATAATAATAATAATAATAATAATAATAATAATAATAATAGTTGTTATTGTTGTTATTGTTGTTATTGTTGTTATTTCGTGCCGTAATCATAGACTTCTGGCGTCCCTTTTCAGGGTTTTTTTTCCAGGCACAGAGCCCTCCGAAGGGGCCTCCCATTCCCGTCTTCTGGGGGCTTGCCCTGGGGCTCTGCCGTTTCCCCGGGGGCTACTGACTAGAAGTCCCGGGAGGCACAAGGCGGGGACTCGAACCCGCCAACCCAACCGCGGAGCCTCCCAGCCCGCGCCACTTACGTCCACGTAGTTGCTGGCCGACACGTCGTAGGGGACGATTAACTTGGCGGCAAACTCGGCCATGAGGCAGGTGGTTCCGTTCTCCCGAAGGACGAAGATCCCCTTCTCCGGGTCGGGCGAGAGTCCCGAGAGATTCTCCGCTTCCTGCTCGGCCAGGCCTCCACCCAGGGCGTCTGTCGGGAAGGCAAAGGGCAGAGGCTGAGGCGAGGTGGTCCCTTGCGCCCCCCAAAGCCGGACTTGGGCTAGCCGGGGAGGGTTTTTCTATGTGGGGTTCCCTTCCCCGACTGGGGAAACGCAGCCGTCCCGCTTAACGGAGCGACACCCCCCTGCCCCCCCTCCCCAAAGGCCTCCTTAATTCCACTTCTTCCTTCCCCTGGAGGGGCATTAGAGCTCCGACGGCTCGCCATCGGTGGCCTAACCGAGGGAGACTTGGGGGGTGGGGGTGGGGTGAAAGAGTGGATCTGGACATCTCCGAGAGAGGGGGAGGAAGTTACCATAGCTAGTAGACGAAACAAACGCCACATGTCGTGGCACTTTAAAGACCAACTGCTGTGTTTTAATGTTAGCTTTAGTGGATCATGTGGCAGGCATGACTAGGCACTGGAGCGACTGGTTTTCGAGCAAGGGTTACCATTACCTTTACTTAATGGACCAAGTCCACCTCGCCAGACAGAAGACGGAGACCCCCATGGCATCCGTTTGTACATCTCCGGCAGAGAGTTGCGCAAGGGTTGGCTAGCGTAACAGATGGCTAGTAAGAGGAGGAGATCAGCGTGGCTATTGACAACTAGAATAACAGGAGAGCCCCGGATGGGGTTCAGATTTATTACCGTGAAGTTTGTTTCTCTTGAGTTATAAACGGTTAGTGGATAGATGCGAAATAAACATTTTGCCATTAGTAAGGGTAAAGCTCTCCCTTGCTCGAAAGCCTTGTCGTATCCGACTCTAGGGGTGCAGTGATCATCTCCCCATACAGCCCAAGAGCCAGCGCTGTCTGCATCTGCAGACGTTTCCATGGTCATGTGGCAGCCATGGCTGGGCGGTACCTATTTATCTGCTCTCAAATTATGGCTTTCAAAACTACTAGGTTGGCAGGAGCTGGGACGGAGACGGGAGTTCACTCTGTTGTGCAGCACTCGGGTCTCGAACTGCTGACCTGCCGACTTTCCAGTTGTCAAGTTCTGCATCTTAGCCACACATCAGCTAATGAATTAATTGAGGAGGGTTAAGAGTGGCCAGTAATCCACCCTGTTCAGAGACCTCGAAAGTATCCCACCGCTACCCACTTCAAATGTAGCTAGTAAGGATTGTAAGGTAAAGGTAAAGGTAAAGGCTTCCCTTGCTCGAAAGCCAGTCGTATCCGACTCTAGGGGTCAGTGCTCATCTCTGTTTCAAAGCTGAAGAGCCAGGGGTGTCTGCTTCTGCAGAGTTTTCCATGGTCATGTGGCAGACATGACTAGACACCGGAGCGCACAGAACGCTGTTTACCTTCCCATCGACGTGGACCCTATTTATCTACTTGCAATTCCTTGCTTTCGAACTGCTAGGTTGGCAGCCGCTGGGACAAAGACGGGAGCTCATTCCGTCCTGCAGTACTCGGGAATCGAACTGCTGACCTCCCGCCTTCCAGTCAGCGTCTGAGCCACTTGAGCCACTGTAGTCCCCAGTAAGAATCGTACTCACAGAAAAAGAGCAGAAGCCGCCGGAATCCTAGGCTGCGGAAGGGGATCCCTCGCTTCCTCAGGTCCATCTTGCCCAAAGTGACCCCCTCGAGGGACCGAACCAGGGACGGCGAGAGCCCAGCTGGAAAAGAAAGCGGCGGCGCCGGTGCCGGCGTGGTGGTGGTGGTGGGGGGGGTTGGTCTTTTGCTGCTGCTGCTGCTGCAGCGTTGTTGAGAGGGCGGCGCGGAGCTTCCTTTCCCCGCGGCTGAGTGAGTAGCCAAGGTGGCCAAGGGAGGCCCGCCGGATGGAGCTGTCCGAAGAGACCCGGTGCTGAACCGACGCCTGGCCTCCCTCCGCTGCCTCGTGCCCCGCGTTGCCAGCTCCCAACTTGGCGCACCGAGTTGAACTTGAAGGAGGCGGCCCGAGAGACTTCCTCGTGAGTCATGCGTAGGACTAAGACCTCGGAGGAACGCGAGAGAAGGAACTGCGGCGGCTCTGTACTGCCCCCTCCATCTCTCTCTCTCTCTCTCTCTCTCACACACACACACTCACTCACAATCTTTCCATGGGAAACACAGATGCCTTGCCTAAAAATCCGGCTCCCTTCTCCCTGCCCCCTTCCTCCTCTTTAATCCCCTTAGCAAGGTAGTAGGGGGAATATTTAAAATAATTCCCCCCCCTCCTTCCATGATCCTGTTTAGGGCTGGTCTTCCTCTCCCCACCCAACAAAACAATTAAAACTTGCCAGGACTGGAAATCACCAAGAGAAACTGATCTATTGAAAGGGACATTTTCAGATGAAGGGAACTGGGCACTGGTGAAAGGAATGTGTTTTTGGCCACCTATAAGGGGACCCCCCCCCCCCATCATAGTCTTCAATGCGTCTGTCCTTCAGCCACATTTTTCTCAGGCTGGTCGGCTGGATAGTATCTTGTCAGGACATTTGGAGAGTGTTGTATCTATACAGCAGGGCAGTAAAGAAGGAGGTGCAAGCGAGAGCCATCCCATGCAAGATCTACTCTTCCATCTCTCCACCAGAACCTGCCATTCTGGTTAATTCAAAACAATTATGTGGGTAATAAATTAACAAGGTGAACTCATTAACAATTGGCATTTATGAAGCTGAAACCTTCATCCAGAGTCCCAAGAGAATATTTGAATTTCATATGGTGCATTTAAATAGAAGAAAGCCCCAATGGTTTCTGTGCCATTGATTCTAAGGGGAAATTTGGTACAGGGTTGTGGGCATTTGTGGGTTTTTGATCCCCTGTAATTAAAGCAAGCCGAAATGGAGGAACAGACAGACTGACTGATAGACTGCTCAAATTTACACTAAATTCAATGTTGTTTGCATCTTTATTTACTTCTTTATTTATTTACATGCAAAAGGACTTTAGTGCGAAATATCAGTGAGCCTGCCATCAGGAAAAGTGGTTTGCTATTTGTAAACTCCTGCTACTAGATGAAACAATTGCAACCTCAAGGATTAAGCCTGGCCCAAGCATATCAAAAGGAATCATCACTTTTAAAAGTCAGCTTGATATTGGATATTTTAAACAACAAGCTAACATATACAGACTTAAAGTCCCAAAAATAAATGTTCAGATTTTTTGAAATCAATTCTATCTTTTTAATAAACAAAAGAACCAGATTTGGTCACTGATCGATTGTTCTGCATTTTGCTGCAGAGGCTAAACTGCGGTTATAATTTACTGCTGTTGAAAATGCATCTGCGAGAAAAGCAAACCCCTCAAATTACATGAAATTCGAGGCTCATTGACCCCTTCTCAAAAGTAGCTTGTTTCAAAATTAGTTACTGCAGTGACAAAGGAGTCAAATTACCAATTAATTCAATCATTTTGCAGCATATAATCAGCTCAGATCTTTGAGGGATCTATATCTGTCATACCGTATGGGAAAGCAATCCTTCTAGGAAAAAAAAATAATAATCCTATTTCCAAGTTACTGACATTTTGAAAATGTCTTTGAAAAGAGAAAACGGCCTCTAATATGGCATCTGTGTACATAACAGTCATATTGTTCTTCTATGCAATTTTTCTGTCTAATGCATCTAACTTTTTTGTGTGCTTCCATTTGTACTCTAAAGCTAAATAGATAACAAATTTTAGCAACATTTCTGCATGATGGAAGTCTCACCATTTAAAATTGATTATTTAGCAAAAAGACATCAAACACTTGCACAAAGATGGGAACATTCAAATCAGGAAAGCCTAATAAAGGAAGACAATAAACCTCCTTAAGACTGCCGCATGTGCTCCATCAAAGGACAATCTGCATTCTTAAAGTCTGAATGTTTGGTTGTTGTTTTTTTAAAGAGAGGTCTAAATTGATTGGACTGATGTGCCTTGCCAATATGCACCTCAAATAGAACAGAAGGCAATTGAGTACCACTGGCTTTTAGATTCAGTCATGTGACTACTGAGCTTAATAAAGACAATCTGTATTATGCTTTCAGCCAACCTCGAGGTAAAAACCAGCGAATCAGCTACCTCTCCCTTTGGGAGGGAGAAAATAATAATTTGTTGCCTTTTGTGCTGCTTTAAGAGATTAAGCATACGTAATAACATGAAGGGCTTTCTGAATTTTCTGTTTTTTCACACAAATTGTATATGTTCAGATCAGAACCATCATCCAAAGTTCTTGTAAATTCAGCACCAGTGTTAATCACGGTCGTAGCTTCACATGAGAGCAGTGTTGTATTCATGATCCCCACCACTTTTGTCCTTACAGAAACCTTGTGAAAATCACTCTGTGTCAGGCCTCAGAAACAAGCCTAAAATTGGAAGAGAGAAATCCTTAACTAATGTGAACATCTGGACATCACATCAAGAGCTTCTCCCATCATTCAGTTTAGGTATATTAGCTTGGTTTCTTTGATGTTTAGGCTTCCAGGATTTAAGAACAGAATCCTTTGGAAGGCTGATTTCACGAAAACAGAATGACTGTCTTAATCATCTTGCTCATGAATGTATTTCCAGCTCTACTTACAGGCTGTTCCTAATAGTCTGCTTCTAGTTTTAGTTTCACTGAGCTTCTCAGAATTGGACCTCCAGATTTTCCCCTTGTGATTTGTGGAAGGAAAATCCAGTGCTGTACAACACATGCAATTGGAGCATGGAACATGAAATGTATGAATCAAGACAACCGAAACTATAAAGCAAGAAATGGAACATTTAAGTATTGCAGTGCTTGGTGTCAATGAACTAAATTTGCCTGGAAAAGGATGTTTTCAGTCAGATAATTACAACGCGTCCTGTTCTGGAAGTGACAAAACTATAGGAAATGGAGTGGCTCTAATACTGAGAAAAGATGTAACACAAACATTTAGGGATTATAATGCAATATCTGTCTGAATAATAGACATCATACTCCTGGTGGGTGGGTGTGTATCTGTGTACATTTTCCAAGTACAGACTTTTTAAAAATTGTGTTCCTTTATTTATTTGAATCAGTGTAGCAAAACAGAGGTGCTGAGAGAATGCAGACAAATGTTAAAGAAGGATGGGTTTGGTCTAATCAGAAATCTAATCAGAATTATAAAGCACTATATGGGGTCTTAGTTGAGTGTTCCCCTCAGTACAATTCTCATGGCAATAATGCTACAAATTTAACATGAAGCACTCATTGGGGGGGGGGAACATAACCCATGATGATGAAAAGAAAATCTTATTCATATTCTGCCCCCCCCCGTTTTTTTTTATAAAAACAACCACCATGTAATTGAAACCTATGTTATGGATATCATCACAAATGCATTCATGTTGAAATTTGCACCTCCAGCCATTTAATAACAGTGCTCCAGCCATCTAAAAACCTACCATAGGTATCTATGTTTTTGCTGCATAGTTTTTACTCCCCAGCACCAGTCACTGTCGTTTGAAGCAGATGATTCTGTTGTAGATACTACCCTAGCCTGAATGATTTTTACCGAGTTGAACAACGAAACAGACCAATAACACCAGTCATTTTATGGGCACATTTTGTGTGAGAAATAAAGTTTGTGAAGCCAGCTATCCCAAAAGCAATGGGCCCTGAGCATAAGGAGAGAATTTCTCCAATACTTCTGGTATTAGTTCCTTATGGTTGGATTTAACTGTATAGCACGGGAGGTGTTCCCCAACCCAACAAGGGTACTCATTTGATGGAAGGCTGAGTCAACCTTGATCCCTGTCAGGATCAAAGTCACAATATCTTGGCTGCAGTGCAGCAGTCTAACCACTGTGCCACCAGGGCTGGTGAAATCGCCTGCAATCATTCATAAAGGTAAGCCCCATCTATGGCTGCTTGTGTGTGTGTTTTGGGCAGGGAGGGATGCAATTGGAAAGATAAAACAGGCAGTTGCTTGGTCCTTTTTAAAGGGGATTCCCTTTAAAAACCTCCATTATGAGGTATAAGTACTCAGAGTGGTGGAAGGGGGAAGTCAGAAACCATTCCCATGTGCAAGATGTGATATACAAAACAAAACAAAATGCATAAAAGAGCCATGAGCAAAACCACGTTTTTTGTTTTTGTTTTTCAACTGTGAAAGCTATAAACAGCCTTTTTACATGTTACAGAAGTTAGTGCTAAAGCTCATGCATTATGAACATGGGCTGAAATAAAATCTTGTACATATTTGTGCATGTTCATACTTACATCGATAATTTCCCACAGAGTTATGGGACGTGTGCATGTGTGTGTGGTGTTTTTTTTTTGGGGGGGGGGCAGAGGGATGCAATTGGAAAGATAAAACAGGCAATTGCAAGATTCTTTGTAAAGGGGATTCCCTTTTAAAATACCCACACAAGTGCCTGTTTTATCTTTCCAGTTGCTTTGGAATGGGACATTGGCATTGCCTGTAAACCAACCTCTCATGCTGACAACAAATGAGCTGTTAGGTCAAATGAAAGGCAACCCCAGCCACACAAACTGTGGAAAGGCTGCTAAATGCTTGCACTGGGCTTGATAAATGGAGGATGCTTTATTTATCTCTCCTGGGCACTGTGTCTTCTTATCCCAGTTCCCCAGACCAAGGATCATAAAATATTCTTCATTCCAATTTATTTTATAATGCAGATAAAAAAAGGACATGACCAGACAACAATCATGATTGAATGGCTGTCTGGATTTAACCGTACAGCAAGGGAGGTGTTCCCCAATCCAAGAAGGATGGATCTTCTTCATTTCTTTTGACTGGGGCTTAGATTCTGGGTGTTGCCTTCTTTACGAGTGTGATATGATCAATTTGGTGTTGCTCTTAACCTTGATCCACCATTGAAGACTAACAGGGTACTGAAAAGTGATAACAGAGAATGAGCTGAGAAGACCACTATCTAGAGCAGTGGTGCCCAAACTAAGGCCCAGGGGCCAGGTATGGCCCCCGACGCCAATTCATCTGGCCCATGAAGCCCTCGTCGTTCCTGGGAGTGGAAGTAAAACATGGCCGTACGGGCATTTTACTTCCACTTCCAGGAGCGACGAGCGCTTCGCAGGCCGGATGAATTGGCATCAAGGGCCGCACCCGGCCCCCGGACCTTAGAGAATGGCTCCCTGAACCACATGATCAGCCCACGGCCCAAAAAGTTTGGCCACCCTTGATCTAGACGAGAGACAAACAGTTTTCTTACCCTCCACAACCCAAGAAAGAGCAATAGCAATTACACTTCTAAACCGCCCCATCGTGCTTAGAGCACTCTCTGGGCAACTCACAAGGTAATTAGCATTTTGCCCCCAACATGCTGAGTACTCACTTTACTGATCTCAGGAGGATAGGAGGCTGAGTCAACTTTGATCCCATCAGGATCAAACTCACAATGTTTTGGCAGCAGGACAGCAGTTTAACCACTGTGGCATCACGGCTCCTGAAATCACCTGCAACCATTCATACATATCTCTCATTGCTTTATTTTTCTACATATTTTTGTCATAAACTCCATTTTAAAACAGGAGAGAGAAAAGAGAGAGAATGAGAGAAGTTAGTGAGTGTTGACTGTATTTCTACAAGAGATTTTGTGGTGTTAAATTAAGACAAAACAAGCAGCCACAGGGTGTGTTCTTAATGCAATACACTGCAGTGTATAGGGCCACATGCAGGCTGGAGGTGGGACCATCATTGTCATTGTTTTGAAAGGGGAGCAGTTCTGAAGAGGAAAGTTGTTTAGAATGTGAATAAGAAAAGGAGATTGTGGGGACTCAGAATTAGTGCAAAGACATCTATGTACACCCAACTTGATATTTCAAGCAACTTTGAAAGGTGCCTTTCTATGTGGGGAATAGGCTAGAGTGTTTGTGCCTGCTAATGCAATGCGCATACACACCTTCAGGGCTGGATTTACATGAAAAGAGGCCCTAGCACATCATTACTGTGATATATATCAACATATAGGCCCCTCTTGATCTTGAGGCCCTAGGCTGAAGCCTAGTTAGCCTATAGGAAAATCCAGCCCTGCACACCTTACACACAAACAGCAGCAACAAACACACCTTTCAGTGAGCATTTCCTTGGAGATTCTGAGGCTTGTAGGAACATGAGACAGAAATGAACATCTTCCTGACCTCTACCAGTGTTGAATCTGGATCCAATTCATTGCTAGCATTGTTTTTTAACTTTCCCTTAGTGGTTCCCTGTTACGCTTGCATGTACGCGTGCACGCACGCATGCAGACACAGCCCAATGTTATTGTGCTACAACATGTCAATGTCAGATACTATCTGACTGAGCTTATTCTTTACTTTAGAGCTGTTAATATACAATTTCATTTTCTCCTGACAATCCCAGTATAGTGAATAAAATCCTTTATTATTCTGCCTAAATTTACTTTTGATCAGTTTCCTATATAGCAGAGCCTAAAAAAGAAGGGTGCTGCATGGGAGGACATAGAAGGAGCCTCCTCAAAGAGCAGAAGGCATTGTGAGGGCACTTGGGCATCTCCTGGGTGAGGGCATAGCACTGGCCAAGTCATCCAGTCCAGAAACACTGCACTGTAAAAATGGTCCTCTCAATGGACTACACTGAATAAGCCAACGTAGGCATTTTGATGTTTGAATAGCTGTGTCTCTAATAACATCAATTTATAAACCATTTAATATACCATTCTGCTTTGAGAAGCTTTTGTTGTTCAGTCGCACTCAATTCCGATCCTTTGCGACCTGATAGACTATTGCCCTCCAGTCACCCCTGTCCTCCACCATCCTCTTCAACCTGCCCAGCTTTGTGCCCATTGTCTCTACAATACCATCTAGCCATCTCATTTTCTGCCACCCTCTTCTTCTTTTGCCCTCCACCTTTCCTAGCATCAAGGGCTTCTCAAGTGAATCCTCTCTTCCCATTTGATGTCCGAAGTACTTTTGCTTCATATTTACTATTTGACCTTCTAAGGAGCAGTCAGGGTTGATTTCTTCTAAGATTGACCTATTTGTTCTCCTCGCTGTCTAGGGTACTCTCAAGACTCTCCTCCAACACTACATCTCAAAGGCATCTATTCTTCTGCGCTCAGCCTTCCTAATGGTCCAGCTCTCACAACCATACATTGCCACTGGGAATACCATTGCTTTGACTGTGTGGATTTTTGTTTGCAAGGTGAATGTCTCTACTTTTAACTATGTTCCCCACGTTTCTCATCACTTGTCTCCCCAAAACCAGTCACCTTTTTATTTCATGGCTGCAGTCACCATCTGCAGTGTAGCTGTTTGAGAAGCTGTTTAATATATCAAAGTGTTTAATATATCAAAGAGCTGTTTAATATACCAAACAGTGAAGCTGTTTAAGATAATTTTTGTTAATGAATTTGTAGCTCAACAATATATTGAGAGTGTAGCTGATCCATTCCCAAACACCCCATTCTATGTCAGGTCTACTCAGCCACCTGGCCTCAACTGATACCCTTCTTCAGGAGGTATGCTTTCCAAAAAGCTAAATTGGAAGAGTTTACAACAATGATTTCCCCCTCAACCAGAGAACTATGAATAATCTGTAACTTCCATTTTGGAATATGTTCTTGAGCTTCATTTCAAGAGGCTCCCAGAGCAACTGCATCCCAGCTCCCACTCCAGAAGCACTCACTTAATATTTAAGACTATATTTCACATTTTGAGGAAAGTCCTTTCAGTGAAAATACAATAAAAGCTGGGGAGTTTGAGTTCAACTATTGCAGAAAAAAAAACCTTGCAGGATTTAACACCGGGACTGCAATGGACTGTCGCAGCCTTGAAGATATTATCAAAGTGCACCTTCACAGCCAGTCCATCTGACATGGCCTTTTCCATCTCCATGACCATTGAGAATCTACTCATTTTGCCGTTTGGCCCAATATGATGGTTTCCAGTGGCATTTTCTCCCCTGAGGGGGACCATCATCCCACCTGAAGAGGCTCATCCACCTGTAGCCATTGTTCCCTTTAGGGAGTCAGGTTAGTTAGCCACCTGACACTTGGCGTTGAGTCGCTGGCTGTACAGTCTACTCCATTACCACTTATGGAAAGCAAAAAACAAAAACAAAACAAAACCAAGCCTTGCCCAATGGATGAAGGCCAAAGCGTGCCTCCCACAAGGACAAATTTCTGGCTGGGCTATCTGGAAGTCATGTAAGGATACTTAAGAGACTGCATCACCCCAAGAACATCTGTCCGTCTCACCAGAGTGGAGTGGAGAGGCTCTGTCATTGAGGGGCACATCTCTCTAGCACTAAAAAGAGGGCCTTCTCAGTGTCTGCTCCAGCCCTATGGAACCTCCTGCCAATTGAGCTGCGTCTCCAGACAGAGTTGCTGCCTTTCAGGAAAGGGTTAAAGAAGTGGCTGGCAGAGTAGGTGTGGCGCACCAGTGATACGGTAACTCCAGCCTGCTGGCTAATTTAGTAAATTCCCTCGCTCTCTTTTAATATTTAATTCTTGTCAGTGCTCTTAATGGGGTTTTATTGCTTTTAATTGTGACTAGTCTTTGTGTTTTGTGAGCCGCCCAGAGTCTTCGGAGTTGGGCAGCAGTACAAATTGGAAAAAATAAAATAAATAAATAATAGACTTCAAAGTGAAGTAGGAAGGTCAAAGAATAATCAAGTAAAAAGGTGCTACTCAGATATAAATTTTCTGCAAATATGTAGCATTTATCTAAATACAATTTATGATCCAGCACAAGTACAAAAGATAATGCTATTGAAGTAGTTTGCTTCTGGTCAAAATATTTTAATTGTTTTAAATTTTTTAAATTTTACTTATTTTTCATGTATGTCCATAACTACCTATATTTCAGATTAAGTCCACAATTTTAAGCTGTGAAACACTCTGATACAAATAAAGAGATACTGTAAATTCATCATTGTTATTCTTTTTGTTCTCCTTTGACTACTTGATACCTAGTACTTTATACTTATTCTTGGAAGTTGGAAGGTACTTGACAACATGTAATTTTTGTTCTGTGAGAAATCTTTGTTCCTCCTTTTACATAGCTGTTTGATTTTATTCTCCCCTCCACCACCATCCAGTGGACGGTTGGCATTATGTATTAATGATTTCCATATTAACTCTGTAATAGTTTCTATTGCTACAATCAAGGTTGGCAATACTCTTAAGTGGTAAAAATTGTCTTGCAAATATCGCTTGCTAGGAATCCAAAACAGTTTTACCCAACTGGAAAGAGAATCTGCTAGGGCAGAAGCCCATTATTTTCCTGATCTTCCCAGTCTGACAAAACCAGGAGACTTCAGTTCCACCCCATCAATTTTGGAAATTACATTGTAAATCACCTCTAGCTTTCAGTCAATAGAAACTAATAATCTTTGTTTCAATTGCAGCAATCAAGCTGCTATTAACTGTGAGAAGGATCTGAAGCTACTGGCTGGTTTTCTGTTTTTTGTATTCTTCTCATGAATCCAAACCATCTTCTAGAAACAGATCCGGTCCCGAGAGTCCTCCACAGCGGGTAACAGTCTCTTCCAGACATATCAGTTCAGACAGGAAAGTATATGTCTTATGTGCATTGTTTTAGTGCGCAGAATGCAAGTGAATACTCAGATTGTAATGTAACCTAGCTGAACAGAGCATGAAACATTGCGAAAAGCCTTGGGATGGCATCTTGGCTTAAATGTTGGTGATGAGAGAGGTTATTGCTGGAAACGCTATGTGCATTCTGACATGGTTGATCTCCACTCCTAAAACAGGAAAGCCAAGAAATTAATATTGATGGATGAACCCATTATCTGGGGGGCTTTTGAGCTGTTTCCTCAGAAGATGCTGAACATCTGTGCAGACTACAGCTGAAATCTCTCAGAGCACATTTTTTGAGACAATTTTGTTTATTTTAGAAATATTTTATTTATATACAAACAGAAATAAAATACAAATTAACTATAATATTAACTATAATAACAAATTAACTATACTACACACACACACACAAATAAAAATGGAAAAATTAAATTAAAATTAATTAAATTTGAGTTGTGTTTTTTTGCATTCTTTCTACAGCAATTGTTGGTCACTTGTAGGTCTACAGCCTATATTGGAGGGCCCACAACCTGTTCCAAATTTTGCCCACCTTTGTTGTAAGAGCTGCAGATATACAGTTGGCATAGATTTCCTGGCCGTTTAACTCACTGGGTACATGGCTGTTTCGCACTGCAGGGATTGGCTAGCAAGTTCTTAAAGATGCTGCTCAGATTATGTTTTTGCTAAATGCTCACCAACTTGTCCCCATAGTGTTTCTATGAACACGTTTATGGCTCCTGTCAAAGGGCTTCTACCTTTCCGGTGCACATATGATAGCTGTGGTTTGGATATGTTCCAGTACATGGGATTGTTGGAACTAATCCAAGGCAAGCCTTTCAGTTTGAACTTGCCAATATTGTGAAGTGGCTTAATAAGCAAGTCACTTCAGGATACTGGCAAATTAATCATTTCCTCTGATCAGCAAAGTACAGGAGAAGTGAATTCCTTTTCTGGGTATATATAGCTATTAAAAGTCTGGCTGAGAAATCATCTGCTGTGGAATCAGCAACAGTGACTTTGTCTCAACTGGGCCTTTAAAGATTGCACCAGCCATAGTCTATATACCAGGAGTTCTCAACCTTTTAAAGCCGGGGGCCGGGACATGTACCCTTAGACAGCTTTGGGTGCCAGATGGCCATTTTGCCCTTCCTCCACCACATGACACTTCCTGGTGTGAAATGGTACTATGAAATGGTACTGTGGACCACATCCAGCCCAGTGTGAGGGCTGCAGGTTGAGAATCCCTGCTATATACAGTAAAACAAACAAACAAACAAACACTTTCCCTGACTTCTGCTGAGCAGGGGAAATGATTAATTTGGCAATATCCTGAAGCTGCTTGCCCATTAAGCCACTTCACAATATTGCCAAGCGACATTTCTTTGTCAACGGTCAGGCTTGATTACCGCATATGCCGGCGTACAAGACGACTGGGCATATAAGACGACCCCCCAACATTTCCACTCAAAATATAGTTTGTTATATACTCGCTGTATAAGACTACCCCCTCTTCCGCACACTTTCCACACACCAAATAAAACATAAAAGAACATCAGATTTGATTTCAACATGTTAATTTATATTCAAATGCTTATGACATGCTGAAAAACTGTCACAAGGGTATATGTTATCAAACATGTACAGTAAACATAAACAGTGCAAGTTTATTAAACGTAATTCACCAAAGACAATTCACTAAAGCTGAATGGAACAATAAACCTATGGGAGCTGCCTTGCTGTTCGTTTTCCAATCTGTTAACCAAACTGGAACTGTCAATGATAGAAGGAATCTCAGAAAAGAAAAAAAAAACACAGTAGCACTTTAAAGACTAACTGCTATATTTTTATTGTTAGCTTTCGTGGATCAAGTCCACTTCATCAGACAAGGAATGAAATTTACAGGCATGTTCTTTATATACCAAATTCAGGGGGTTGACGGGAGAAGGGTTGGTGTCAAGCAAGATGACAGACAAGCTAGCACAAGAATGCAGTATCACCCAGCCATTAGCAACAATAGATTATTCAGATAAACTCTAAAAGACTCCCTTTCAATCTCAAGGTTGCTGAGTAAGCCCACTATGGTATCTGATCAACTTGTGACCTGCATGTCAGGGGGAAAAAACACTCCTGTACCTGGTTTCTTTCTGTTTTACTAAAGAGAATTGGCAGGAAAGTTGTACAGTAATACCTCGGATAACGCTAAGACTTGGTTCCACAAGTCTTGGTGTTATCCGATTTTTAGTGTTAGCCGATGCATGTTAAAATCCTATGGGATGGATCAGATAACGTTAAAGCTTCATAGAGATACATTGTAACTGAACAGGCTTTAGCGGTTGTTATCCGATCCATCCCATAGGATCTTAACGTTATTCGATCCAATTCTCCTCCCCAGATTACTTAAAGTTATGTGATTCTAGCGTTATCCGAGGTAAACATTATCCAAGGTATTACTGTAATATAAAATCATATAGTAATCTCTGTATCAAATTTGATAATGTCCCAGAAACCCTTCACTAATATTTAGCCCCCTGTGATGGGTATCTAACAGATGGATGTATTTGATTTCTGCTGTCTCCCTTTCAATCCTAGTTTTGTAATTTCTCTGTTCCAGAATTGCAACTTTCAGGTCTTGGATAGAGTGTCCAGTTAGATTGAAGTGGTTTGAGACAGGTTTCTCCGTGTTGCCATTCCAGATATCTGATTTGTGTCCATTAATCTTTTTGCGTAAAGATTGTCCTGTTTGTCCTAGATAAAGCACGGATGGACATTTCTGGCAAGAGATGGCATAAATCACATTGGCAGAAGCACAAGTAAAACTGCCTTTAATGTTGTGTGTGGTGCCATTGGGTCCAGTAATATTGTTTCCAGAGCGAATGTGGGGGCATAGTTGGCATCTGGATTTGCAGCAGGGTCTAGTTCCCATATCTGCTCCACTTCTGTGTAGTCTGTTGTGTGTCAATAGTTGTTTGAGATTGGGGGGTTGTCTATAAGCAAGTAGGGGTCTGTCACCAAGGGCTTTGGAAAGAGAAGCACTCTTGTCTAAGATGGGTTGGAGATCCCTCATTATACGTGTGAGGGGTTTAAGTTGAGGGCTGAAGGTGACAACTAGTGGTGTGCGATTGCTTTCCCTTCTGGGCCTGTCTTGTAGTAGATCACTCCTGGGTATTCATCTAGCCTGGTTGATTTGTTCTTTGACCATATTGGATGGGTATTATAGTTTGAGAAATGCATTTTGTAAGTCTGTGAGCTTGACATCTCTTCACTTTCCAAAGCCCTTGGTGACAGACCCCTACTCGCTTATAGACCCCCCCCCCAATCTCAAACAACTATTGACCCACAACAGACTACACAGAAGTGGAGCAGATATGGGAACTAGACCCTGCTGCAAATGTAATTAGTAGAGATTTGCTGAGAATGGGCGTTCCACACAATCTTGTTTCTGCCTGAGCCATCTAAAATGACCCAACTGTGCCTACGCTCAGTCTCATGCCCACATTCCTTCTGCAGAATGGGAGCAACCATACTCACCTGAGGGATAGGGTTATTATTATTATTATTTATTATTTATTGCATTTGCTACCCCGCCCCAATCGGGAGAACCCAACTCTGAGCGGCTTACATCAAAATAAAAACATAGAAAAATCTATAGCAATAAAAAATCATCAAAAGTTAAAAAATCATCAAAAGTTAAAAACAATGCACAAGCAGTAGTTACTGAACTACTGCAGGAAAACCACTTTGCTTGCTAAAAATCAATCAAACACACACACACTGATTCTGTGAAAAGTAAATCTGCTGGACAGGGATTTCTGTAAGTAGTCTCCCTCCCCCCCCCCAAAAAAAAAAAAAAAAAAAAAACCAACCCCTGTTTCCCATCTCAAGGAGGGAAATACCCAGCTGAAATGCTAACTAGTATTAATTGCTGTATTATGAGAGCAATAACAGAATTAAAAAATTCCTCTCCGGAGTATCTTTCCTCTGGGAAAAACAACTGCTCTATTTTCAAACATGGACCCACTGGCAAGTTCTCTTGTGTGTTCACCCTCCCATTTTTGACATAAAATTAGGGCTTTTAAAAAACCAAACAAAAATAAAATAGTTCTATCTTATAAATGCCTGCTCAGAAATAGTACCATTAAGTTTAACAGTGAGGGCATGAACAATGAATTGTAGCTTAAAAGACAAAGTAATTCTAAAAGGAGACAATTTCTCCCAAGCCCATCCCTGCTGCAGTAGAGGCAGCCTGTGGTTAAAATGAAAAGCCACCTTCTCATAACACATTCTTGGACTCCTCTAGAGTTCACTCTACAATTTAAAGTCCCTAAGGTCCAAAAACATATCAACCACAGCTGTGATTTAATTTGTGGGTTAAGCACACTGAAAAACTGCGGATTTATTTCACACAAAACATATAGACAGAACAGATACTGCAGGTTCTGTCTTGTATCTCAGCTTCTGTAAAGGCTAGCGGTGGTCAGATGCATCTGCACTAGTTAATAGAAGTTCCACACCATTTCAAATATCATGGCTCTATCAATTCTAGTTTACTGTCCTAATAATTATTCATAGACATCAGGCTGCAATACAGTATTAAGCTGATTTAACCCTCAGTTTACCTCTTCTCAGCACACTCTAATTCTAAGCATCTCCCAGATGTATAAATCCCATGGTTCTTTGAAATACAGGCACAGCCATTAAATGTAACATAATTGGCATGGCTGCGTACTGCAAGTAAGTCTACATCTCCCCCCATTTGGAAGCTGGGAATCCAGGACAGCTGAACAGGTGTGAGGGAGCATGTCTCGAATTTAAATATAACTTAGCCAACTGGGCTATATGATAGCCATGTCTTCTATTCTTTTCCTTTCTCACCAGTTTATTTTATTCATTCATTCATTCATTCATTCATTCAAACTTTTATGCCACCCTCCTCACAAAGAACCAGGGCGGCTAATATACTTTTAAAACACAGTAAAAACATGGTATAAAAACAGTATTAAACAGGATTAAAAAGTTACAAAAATTAAGAGATTAAATAAGTCACATGGAGAGAAGGAGGGCTTAGATGAGTCAACAAACTCAGGCAACCGTCTGGCCCATACCCACTCGTGCCCCGCCAGCCAGGTCATAACACAGTTTATATTTCATTCCACACCTCCATCCACCAGGTGTTCCCTGCTCGTTTTTATTCTTCCACATATCAGGAAAAGTGAATTCTCATGCTTTGTAGTTATATACACTGGAGTCAAGAATGGGAGTTTTATCACCTAGGTAATAATGGAACAGGACTAGTGTTCCTGTAGCTGTGAGAATGCCCAGAAGTAAACATTTCATTGCCTGTTTCCCACTGAAGCCCTACTGTCAAACCTCAGGGTTGTGAGAATCTCCTAATCTCCAGGCCTCTTCTTCCTGAGAGACCTGCTATTGAGACAAATGTCTGCCACCTAATGACTGATGTGGTATTGTACAATTTTAATTTCTTAAAATTAAATGGGAATTCCATTCCTTACAAGGTATATGTGGAAAGAGGACAAGGACAAAGACTACAAAGCAGACCCAGAGAGATAGCACCAGGCGGAGAGAGAGCATCAGAGAAATATTGCAAGAACACCAAATAACACTGGTGGAAGCCATTAGAAGTGCCAGACCAAGAACCTTGCATCTCCCTCAACAGCCAATGGGGTAAAAGAGGAAGCAAAGAAGAAGAAAGAAGGCGAGATTAGCTTTTGTACTTGGGATGGGGGCTAACCTCAAGGTGGCACTAGGGGTGAAAATCTCTCTCCTTAGAGTGGCATTGGGAGAAATGTGCTATTTTAACCGCTAACTATGCAGTAGTTAAACAACAGACAATGACCTCACAATAGACGCTGTAGATGAGCTTCGTTGCCCGGGAATCCCACTAAGGTAAGGTTGACATATATGTGTGTCACATTTACTGCTTAAAACAGCAGAACTGATGATTAGAGAAAGGGAATTAACCCATTCTGTCCTCATAAAAATCAAATGGAATAAAGGATATGAAGTAGGATGTGAAGATGGGTTGACTGAAATCTAAAGCCAGGGATAGCATACTCTTGTTAAAAGTAAGTTTTGTACAGTAGTACCCTGGATAACGATTGTACCGTATAGCGCTAAAACCGCATAACGTTACAAGATTTTTGGAAAAATATTGTATCGAATAACGCGATTTTTAGCGTTATCCGGAACAATCATGTGGGGTGTGTGTGTGGATTGGGTAGAACATCTACCCAATCCAACCCCCCCAGGGCCCGCCCACCCGATGTTTGGAATGGGTATGGGCTCCCATACCCTTTCCAAACATCGTGCAAGCGCGTGCCTGTCAAACGTGTCTTGGGGAGCATACGGAGAAAATCTCTGTATGCTCCCCAAACCGCGTTTGACACGCGTGCGCCAGTGCGCCCGATGTTTGGAAAGGGTATGGTCCCCCATACCCTTTCCAAACATCATGCAAGTGCGCGCCTGTCAAACGGGGTTTGGGGAAGATACGGAGAAAATCTCCGTATGCTCCCCAAACCCCGTTTGACACGCGCGCGCCAACGTGCCCGATGCTTTTTAGCGTTGTTCGGTGTATACCCCGGACAACGCTAAAAACCGGATAACAACATGACTTTTGGAACCAAGTCATAACGTTATCCGGGGTACTAGTGTATCATCTTTGAAAGGCAACATTGGTTGTGATCAGAGGGGTTTCTACTGATTCACAGGAATCTTATTTTCCATCTGGGAAGTGCCATACCCACAACACAGAAACAAGTAACAGCGTAAAACCATAAAACCTTCATGGGAAAGTGGTAAAAAGTTGGAGTACTGCAGCCAATAACAACTCCTAATGTGAGTTTGATCCTGATGGGATTCAAGGTTGACTCAGCCTTTCATCTTTCCAAAGTTGGTAAAATGAGTATCCATCATGTTGAGGGCAAAAATGCTAACTGAACTATGAACAGCCCAGAGAGTGTTCTAAGTACTAAGTGACACTTTAGTGTAATTGCTATGTCCATGGATAGAAAATCACAGTATGTGACACTTGTAACACAAATTACTAAGTTTGTTTCATGGGGGCAGTTTGAAATAATTTTTCTTTTGGCTGGAGAGTTCACTCAGCTGGAACAACTGGCTCAATTTCCCAATGTGGCTTATAAGAGAAGAGGCAGCTACAGGGTTCTTGAGATTCCTTAGAAGAAGGATGATAAATCACCTCTCATTACCCAATATGCAGAAAACCATGAGAAGGGTTGTAAATGACTTGGTGGTACTCCAATATTACTACAGTAAAACTTCGGAGAATGCTAAAACTTGGTTCCACAAGTCTTGGTGTTATCCGATTTTTAGTGTTATCTGATGCATGTTAAAATCCTATGGGATGCATCGGTTATCCGAGGTATTACTGTATTTGTCTCTTGCAAAAACCTGAACAGGATACTCAGTGAGTTGGTACTTGATAGAGTGATGGACTGGGACAAAGGTCACCTGGGTTCAGATTCTCACTTGGCCATAGATTACATAAAAAATTAAAACCACTACTTAATTATCTCATTCACCTTTAAAGCCCTGTTAGGGTCACCTTAAGTTCATTCAAATGCATCAATACATCTCTCTCTCTCACTCACTCTCACACACTCTCTCACACTCTTCCAAGCTCCAAGCTGTGTTGATAAATATAAAAGTAGTTACAAGAAGACAGCAGGCTAGTCCATATGTTTTTGTTCTGTTTTTATTTGAGAATCTGAAAGTTTTCTCTTGGGACAGATACATAATCATATCTTTATTTAATGTAATTTATAGGAACATGTAGAATCAGTTTGTACAAGCATATACAACAAGATGGTTGGAACAGAGTGTTCTTAAAATCAATTGTCCTGTTTGTTCTAAACTACCAGCTTATCACAGTCTTTTTTAAAAATGTTGGTAGCATGGACAATTCCAAGCAGAGGGCCGACATGCATCATTTGCATTGTTAACTACAGCAGGCCTTGAAAACATGCACATTAATACTGTAGCAAATTGTTTGGATATCTAATAGACATAAAAAGGGTTATTCCTGATATGAAAGTTTGAAAATCTGCATAAATATATTGTGTAAAATTAAATTAACATTTTCCTTTTCAACTAGAACTTGAAGTAAGAATGCCCACATAATTCATATACACATTATACATATATATATATACTTATGCTTTGATAATTAATCAAATATTCTGTATAATACATCAACTCTGTACTTATTTACCAGTACGAGACTGACTGTGTGGTCATACAATACTCACTGAAGTCAAAATTTGTGTTTGTATTACATGCAAATAGAATTCTGTTGACTGTCGTTGATGTTGCCACAGAAATGTGATTTCCTATGATACTGTGATCACCTATGTATAAATGCTTTACATTTTCACAGTTAGAAACTCCCTCTGACTCGACCCAACGGCTTATTAAACACATTTTAAGATACAGCGAGCTATAGATTTTGGATTGGTGACCAAAAGTAACTGTCAAGTAGTATGTAAACATTTGTTAAAGTGTCCTAGATATAATTCCTCAGCTTTTTACCATATTAAGTACATTTGGCACATTGGCAACCTTGCCCCTTCATAATCTTTCCTGTAGCATTTTTTTACCCTAGATGACACCCACCTGATATGGCATTTGCTGCTCATAAAATTCTGAATACAGAAATAACCTGCACAGCTCTTCTATTACTTGTTGATCTATGCTGTGGATAGATGGCAGTTTCCCTAATAACATATGTGCTCATTGAGATCTCAGTGCTCCAAGTGCCAGTCCCCAGCAAAATGGCATCATCAATGCACAAGAGGGAGGCCTCAGGAGGCCTGTAGGGAGACCCAACATTTTGTGGAGATACAAAAAAAAACTTTTGAGGAAACTCCCCCAATAAAACAGGCCAATGAGAAATAAGCAATACCCAGCAATATAATGTAATTCTGTCTGAATGCTAAGTTGATTTCCCCCAACCACCACAAGATCTGAGGTTGGAAGACTGGGAATGACATAGAATAGTTGAAATGCTGAAACATTGTACACAGAAAGATCCTCCTTGAAGATTGTGGTATTTTTGAACCAAAATTGGGCAATGGCAACCTTGTGCCAGTTAATCTTTCTCATACTAGGTCAGGCGAAAGGAACTACAGAATGAACTCCACAAAAGTGGCTTCATTTTGGCAGTTTCATGTCTGGCCTAGACATGGAAGAAGAAAATCCTGAAACAACAGTATTTCAAGATGGACCAGTCTGACGCAGATCCCATTTCTGTAAGGTTGTCTTAACAACTAACCTTCCACCCAACTAAAAGAAGCCCAAGGATATTTTCCTTTTGGAAACACAGTTATGGATGGCTTTATATGTCTTACAAATTACAAATGATATTAAACATTTTATGAAATTTAATATGAATCTTGTGCCAGATTACGGAGTGATTCTGAAAAATTGCAGAATACTTGGCAGAATTTTCTAACCCAAGGAAGCCTAGACCAAATATAATACAGTAGAACCCTGTATAATGAAAAAAGTTGGTTCCACAAAACTTTTGTTATACAAATGTTTGTTATAAGCATGCCTCGTATAATGAAAATCCCTATGGGATGCATCGAACAATGAAAATCTCTATGGGAAAAATCATACAACAAACAAATTTCATTGTACGATGCATCCAGTGATGGGATGATAAAAATTTTAGTACCCCACCCTGACGTCATCACAGTGGGGGCGGAGCTAACGTCATGACGTCATGGGTGGAGCCAACGTCATGACGTCATGACGTTGTAGGCGGGGCCAAAAATAAAATAAATAAAATAAAAATAAAACACACACACCCCTCAACCCACACACACAAAACCGTTAATAAAATAAATAAATAAAATAATAATTAAATAAAAATACACCCAAACACCCACCCACCCTAAACACAAACCCCACTTACAATGGGGACCGTTGGGGCTGGCCCCGAGCCTCGGCGCCCAGCGGCGGTGCGCCTAGCCGGGTGGCCGAGGGCCTCCCGGCCGCAACCCTCCATGGGCAGCCCTGAGCCTCGGCACCCATCGGCGGCACGCCTAGCCGGGCGGCCCAGGGCTCCCAGCCGCAACTCTCCACGGGCGCCCCAAGCCTTGCTGCCCGGCGGCGGGCCTAGCCTGGTGGCCCAGGGCTCCCGGCCGCAACTCTCCACGGGCTGCCCCGAGCCTCGGCCCCCGGCGGCGCTCCTAGCCGGGCAGCCCAGGTCTCCCGGCCGCAACTCTCCACCGCCACTATCTCGTTCTTGAGGACTACCGGTGTTGCTGATTTTTTTTAAAAATTGGATCTAAAATGGCTCCGATTTACTGCGCATGCGCAGAAACTCAATCTGCCGCATTGCGCATGTGTCAGATTGAGTTTCTAAGCATGCGCAGTAAAATTGGAGTAAAAATTGCTCCAATTTTATTGTGCATGTGCAGAAACTCAATCTGACGCATGCGCAATGCGGCAGATTGAGTTTCTGCACATGCGCAGTAAATCGGAGCCATTTTAGCTCCGATTTTAAAAAAAAAATTCTTTCGGTGAGGCGTCCGGAACCGGACGCCTCAAAAGTGGACTCCCCTCACGGAGAACCCTCCGGGATTGTTCTTACCGGTTCCAGGGAACCGTATAGAACCGGGGACATCCCATCACTGGATGCATCCCATAGAAATTTTCATTGTATGATTTCCCCCATAGAGATGCATTGCTTCAAATAATGAAAAAAATTCGCTATACGGAATATAATGGTTTTCGCAAATCCTCTTCGTTGTATGCATTTTTCATTGTATGAGGCATTCGTTATACAGGGTTCTACTGTATAATCATGCTGGAACTTAGAAACCAAAGTGCAAAAACATTCAAGGGGGAAAAAAAAGAGAATGCTGATGCACTGGACTAGACCCTGATACAGACAAACAAGACATTGAAAGGTTTTTCCTGAATCTTCCTTCCTTCCTTTTGGAAAACATGGCATACAGTGACAAAAAGGGAATAAAATAAAATAAAATCCTTTTTAAAAAAATAATAATATATATATTTAAAAATAATCCAAGCAGTTTGTCAATGATTTGTAGCTACATTTGACACTAAGCAGAAGAGACATGGCCTTCTGATCCTCAGTATGGAAACAGGAAAAAAAACCTGGACGTCAGACTTCAGTGTTCATGTTACAGCCTTACACCACTGTTGCTGGCCTGCGGTCCATCTCTGCCTCTAGTTTCACCATCTGCTGCATCTCCTTTGCCTGAAAACCAGGACAGTTGTACAATTAGTGAGACTGAAAATGAGGTAAGCAGAAAGAAAAGGATGGCAGACAGTCAGACTGAAAGAGCATAAATTGAGCTGAGCTTTGATTCTTAACCAAAAGGCAGTGTTGTTGTAGCATGGGACAAACGGGCAAAGCTCTCTCCAAAATCTGGGCGAAATAATGGAGTTTTTGCTCACAATGGCTAGAATCCTGCTCCCATCCCACTGCATTCATGATAGCATAAGTGTCTCCATTATGTTACCAGGTATGATGGACTTGGTCATGTGAATTGCACAAAATGAAGCACGCCGAAGAAGAAAAATGCTGTGTGACTCCCCTAAGCTTGCAATAAAAGAAGCAATTGGCCACTGTAACTCACTGTCTGCTTACTGAAGCTGCTGTGCAGGTAAAGAATTACTGAATGAGTGAATAATTTATGCACACTAGATAAAAACAATTCTCCACTAAGCAAATACACATATAAAAGTTATGTGGAAATATGTGCTGCAAATGAATGGATTTTACAAATTAACAGTGCAAAATGACCCCCCAAATTAAACATCACTATATTCATCCTGCTTCAGATGTCTCAAGCCAAAAGTTAACGAGAAAAATATAAGTGAAAATATGGAAACAAAATGCATGGATCAGCAAGTACAGCTTCTTTTGAAATGCTGACCTACATGTTTACTTCAACAGCTGGAATATTCTAAATAAAATTCAGGCACCTATCTCCTGCTTCTAATTGCCTTTATATGACTAGAACATATCCCTAGGAATGGTTTGATGGACTTCATTAGAAATATATATTTTTCAAAAATTTACTTCTACCACATTTTCAAATTAACATGTGTGACCATAATTTTCAGAATTCCAGATGCAAAGCTTTGCATTTGGAAAACAAGAGTTCAAGCAATCATTATATTCCCACCTACCCCAAAAAGACACAACAAACCCTTTTACATTTGCTAGGTATATTACTGTCATTTATCAAAGATATCAACTTTAAGTGCCAAAAGTTTTACAAATCTATTACGATGGCACTAGCATTGGCAATTAAAACTGCAATCCAATAATCTGTAAATTTAAAGGGAACTGCTATTATGTGATCTTATTTCTACCTACTGTCCTTATGAAACTTTTATTAGATTTGCAATTAATTCTTTGGTTCTTATGCACAAATTATCTGGCCTATTTGGAACAACCAGAATAAAAAGATGGCATGTTCCACTTTTTTGTTAGCATCATGAATTTAATAAAATAACTTGATGGTCCTGGAAAAGGAAAACAACTATATTTCACAGAATAGTTTCACATTCATCAATCTGTTTCTCTTGAGCAATGTACTGTATGTACAGATTGCAGGAAGCAAAAACAGACTGATAATCAGTTACTACAGATTCAACAGTTAGTCAACAACATCAACAATACATAACACAAAGACCTTTCTGTTTAATCTGTTTCAAATAAATGCTCACATCAATGTCCCACAAACGTACAAAGAGCAAGCTCCCACTTGTATAAATCATTGCTTGCTAAAACCTATGGCTCTCCTAAAGCAATGGAGATTTACTGGGTTGTTGACACATCGTGACATAGGCAAATCACAGTGGGAAATCTGCTCTTACACAGGTGCTCTAACATCTGTTGGCAATGGGGTGTAAAATCTGGCATTTAATTTTCCAATTTTTAAATTATAATTTGATCCAATCAAATATATGAAGTGAAAACTTTTCTATCTGAAATTAGTAAATGTTTGAAATATTAGAACAGACATAGAACTGCCAACTCCCTATAGTGTCTGTGCCTAGTTTGTGGGCTGAACTTAAAACTGAACTACAACAGCCTGACAAGGATACTAAATAAGAATTAGTGAGTATCTTGCTAGTGCTGAAAGGAGCAGCGAAAAAAGAACTTCTCATTTTTTGACAGGGGCCAGATTTGAAACAACTGTCTACTAAAAACTTGTTGCTACGCAAGATTCTGTACCCGTATAGGTCAGCATTCACCAGATTAGGTGTCTAAAGCCAGAACAAGGTGACTCACCCACTGTTAAGAAACTGCGAGTAACACTGATGTGAGTATATGACTCACAACATATTATGTTGTTATGAATGAACTGAGTGTTCATGTTCAGTGCAACAGATGAACTCTCCAAGTAAAGTAATAAAGTAAAAAATACTGAGTTTGTTCCAAATCAAGGCAACTGAATTCATTAATTTACAAGAAATGTCTTAGTGCTATATCATTGATTGAACTAAACGAGTACCTAGCTCAGTACAAATTAATCCTACCTTGTGTTTGAGAGACTGCATGACAGGATTTCAAAAGCTGTTTGCACAAAAAAATAATAATATCAACATTGAGTAATGCAACAAGCTGGCAAACAAAATGAGTGAAAGTGGAGATGCAAATGACAAGCAGATTAAAGGAAAATAAATCTATATGTGTTAATAACAACAAAGGTGCAGGTGTACTTCATATATCTTCCGCTTTCATCAAGCAAGCAAACACACTTTAGGGTTTTTACAACAGTAATCCTCTATTCAGTATTCCCTGCTTTAATGTCTAATGGAGGTCTTGTGGAAAGTTCAAGAAATGGATTTGGAGATGGAATAATTGCTAATTTTCTATTATCTTCTAAACAGTAGGCATGTACTACTGTCCAGAAATAATTGCAAAGCCTTTCTCATATATACAGGCCATCATTTTTATTTAGATTGTAGAGCCAGCTTAAAAAAAATACACAGCTGGAACTCTAAGGATGAAGCATGTTTGTTCTCAGGATTAGTTCTCACATTATCTTGATGCTGACTGTACATGCCATACCCATACATGTATGACTATGTCATACTCAGTTCATACAGCAATCTACTCACTACATTCAGATTAAGCCCAGATGGCCCTCAGATATTCACCTTCAGTCCCAATGAAATAGAACCAGAGATGCACGAGCTTCTTACAACCTGATCATGTATCTCCAACAATATGAAATAACTTTTACTAATATCACTACCCTCCATTCAACAACAACAACAATAATAATAAGAAGTCAGAAATTATTCTGGGTTGAAAGGATTTTTGCTGGAGAAACTCCGCTCAGGGGATGCCCAAATGAGGCTCCTTTCATGTCACCAAGAGCTGGGACAGAGACGGGTGCTCAATTCGTCATGCAGTACCCGGGTCTTGAACTGCCGACTTGCCGGCCTTCCAGCTAACAAGCCGAGCTTCTTAACAACTGAGCCACCACAGCCCCTCAATTCCATCATTTGAACCTTTCAACATGGTGAAGGCTTGATTCTTAAAATTCTGTAGTGGCTGTTAAAATGAACAGAACTTGTATTAACCAAGGAGATTAAGGCAATAGTGTTAGATGGTCTCTGTAGATATAGATAAATAGCAGAGTTGTCACTTTGCTCCATTTTATTATACATATTGTTTTAATTGATTAAACTGTATTTGTGTGTGAAAAAGAAGCAGAGGTTTTTGTTGATAGGTGGCTGCCCCATATCTTGCAATTGGCACTTTTTCAAAAGAAGTAGTCTGAACTGGTTGAATTTTTACAATTTTTATTGCACTAACATAACATATAAAAAGAAAAAAAAAGAACTTACAAGTAAAAAGAAAAGAATCTATAACTTAACCTCACATTCCTCATCCTTCTCAGGACCATTTCAACAAACCAAATTTCTTTCTTTTCTTCTCTTTAGTTACTGTAACCCCTTCCTCTCCAAAATTACATAGTTTCTTCTGCTGACACCTGGCCTCTCCTTTATCAATTTTATAAAACCTCTTCATATATTATTAACATTATTTACCTTTAATAATCTAATTTATATTTTGATCTCACACATTAATTTCCAATCATCTTTATACAAATAATTAAGTTGAAACTTATATTTGATTTTCCATTTTTTTGTAATAATTAACCTAGCTGCTATTATCAAATTTGTATATATAAAGATTTCCATTGGGCATATTTCTATTTTTATACCTAAAATTTCATTGATTTCTTTAAAGACTAATATCCAGAATTCTGAATCTCATCACATGTTCACCATAAATTAAAATAAGTGTCAATTTACTGATTATATCTCCAACCGCATTCCATAATGCAGAATATTTAGCATTATAACAATTCATAGGTGTAAAAAAATCTTGTTTTTTAAAAAAATATATCGTTTATAACAATGCTCTTTAATTCTTAGAAGAATGCTTTACAAATCATTTTATTCAGTAATTTTTTCACTCTTCACTTTATTTCTACACCTAATCTGTTTCCCAGTTGTTTCTAAAACTGTGTTACTGGTCTTCTACCTCTAACAAGATTTTATAAATTTTACTTATTATTCTTTGCCTTTTACAATCTCATTAATTTGTCTCTGAACAATTAATTCTTCAAACATTACCATCTCTTTATAATTAGAATGTTTCTTTTACCATGATTTAAGAGATCATACCTTTAGCTTCTATTAATACCAAAAATAATTTACATTATACACACGCACGCACGCACGCACACATGCACGCACGCAAACAGAGGTACCTCGCTTAAAGAACATAATTCGTTCCATGGGATTGCTCTTTAAGCGAGTTTGCTCTTTAAGTGAAACACTATTGTAAGTGATCAATTGTGATTTCTGGTGGTGGTGGGGATTTCAACCCCGATTTAGTTGTTCAATGTGTTTTTGGTTGGTTTTATTTGTTAAGCAAGGTAACTATTCAGAGAAAATTCTGCATTCTTTATGCAAGGTTTTACTGTATATAAAACGAGTTGCTTATTATTTGATGGCTTACTTTGAGATGATCATATTTTAAATAATCCATCAGTCTGACTGAATTGCATCCTTGAGCACTGTCCAAAACTGACTAGGACAATAGAAGCTGGAATTCAACCATATCTGGAGGGTTGTGGCTTCATTTACCACTGATCTAACCAATTAACTAGACAAAAATGTCATTCACACTCATGCCTTTCTTTTATACCCTATGATATGCTTTACCTGTTCATTTTGCTTCTCCAGAATTTCTAGATGCTCAAGATGGACTTTTTTCAACTGATCCATCTCTTTTGATTGCTTCATGGCCAGCTAGAAGCAAAATCAGAAACATGCAAAAATAAAACACTGAATTTTCTTAGTGGCTGTCTGGGTTTTAAAAAGAATAAATATCTCTCCCGCAGTTGTTTTTTCTGGTAGAGTTCTTCATGCTCCAAAGAGCACAGTGAAAGAGTCAAATCATCAAAGTATTACATTTCAAAATATAGTGGGTTAATAGTTCATTCAGTTTAGGTACACAGCTGTGGCCAGAGATTGGGGGAATTCAGATTCCACTGTGTACTCCGGAAGACCCAGTTTGTGCGGGCTTGGGAAAGCTGCACAATCCCAGGATGCCTTCCAGAAGACAGCAATGATAAACTACTTCTGAGTACTCAATAACTAGAAAACCCTGAAAAGGATTCCAATAAGCGTGAATTGACTTGAAGGCACACAATCATTATATTAATCCAATGTTTACTCTCAGTAGTGAACCCAATGGAACATTTGGATTTAAATGTTGGTTTAACAGTGCCATTCATTTACTGGCTGAGACTTAACAGTAATTTCTTTAATATAAGTCTTATCACAAAGGCTAAAGAACCTGAGAGACTGGTGTGGAATGTCCTTGGAAGAACTGTTCCCAGGAGATAAGAAGGAACAAGAAGACTATCATCGTTATGATAGCCAATATCTGGAACAGATGCGGCACTTGAAGAAGTCTCATCTTCATTACACTTTCCTTGTCAAGGGGGACCTGGTCCCTTAATATGAGAAAATGAATTGCACCAAGATACAGACCCAGTTGTTTGTCTCCTAGGGAAAGAGTCTTTACTCTCTCTTTCCTTCAAAGGTTGTTGAATTTACTGTCAGATGATAGTTTTTTTATTTTGTTGTTGCTCAGTCGCACAGTTGAGTCTGACCCTTTGCAACCCCATGGACCACTGTCGGCCAGGCACTTCTGTAACACTCAGTTCGAAAAGCAAAATATTGAGCTGAAAATAAAGTTCTTCTGTCCGTAATCAGCCTCTTTTTTCATGGTTTTAGGCCTGAACTAAAAAGAAGCCCCTCGTGTTGGTTCCCCCTTCCCCTTCTTCAATCAGTCTATCTTTACTACACTCCCAAGACCAGCATAGAACAGCAAAATGAACAGAAGTTAAAAGGAGGGTACTTAAAATATATAAAGAGACGGAGGTTAATATGAGGGTATTTAAAATATGTTTTTAAAAGGAGTGTTTCTGATCAGAGTTACGGAGGAGTAAATTTACTATTTAAGATTAATAATGTTACTGCACCTCTAAAGATCTGAAGGGAAACTACACAGGATTTTGTCTATCAAAAATGGCAACCAGACTCCACATCCAGGTTCTACAGGTTCCCACAGACCATTCAGGTGAATTCACCTTCCTCTCAGGCTCAAAAAATAGCACAGTTGACTACTTCTTCATCTCCAGGAACCTATTCCCCCTGACAGAGAATTTAAAAGCCAATCTGCATCTTGAAAGTGACCATTTCCCTATCTGCTTACAACCTATGCTCCCTGATGTGCAAGTCCATCTGAAGAAACAATTTTCTCTACCCATCCTACCCTCATGACAAGGCAAATGTCAGATGGTCCCCACACCTTGACAAGAAGATGGAAAAATTGCTAATTCAGCTACCCATACAAAACCTTCGACAGGACCGATAGTCTGTGGACACCATCCAGGATCCATGACAACCTATGCAAACATAATCTGAGAATGTCACCAACTTCTAAGATGCAAGATAAACTCCCACACCAAGGTAACCACATACCTCTCCAGGCCGTGGTTTGATAAGGATTGCATGGAGGCCAAGAAAAAGATTACCACTGCTTTTCTCCCTCCTCCTCATTTTGAGTTCTTTGCAAATTGTATAGGACAAGGCTGCAAAGTGCTATGTGCAAGCCACAGTCCATCACAATAAAAAACACTTTACATAGGTGTTATGACAAAATTGTTTTTTGTTGTTGTTCAGTTGCATAGTTGATTCTGACCCTTTGCAACCCCATGGACCATTGCACGCTGGGCACCCCTATCCTCCACCATCTTCCTTAACCAGCTCAAAACTGTGCCCATTGCATCAACAATGCCATTTAGCCATCTCATTTTCTGCTCCCCCCTTCTTCTTTTGCCCTCCATCTTTCCCAGCATCAAGGCTTTCTCAAGTGAATCCTCTCTTCTCATTTGATGTCCAAAGTACTTTAGCTTCATCTTCACTATTTGACCTTCCAAGGAGCAGTCAGGGTTGATTTCTTCTAAGATCAACCTATTTGTTCTCCTCGTTTGTCCAGGGTACTCTAAAACTCTCCTCCAACACCACATTTCAAAGCCATCTAGTCTTCTGTGCTCAGCTTTCCTTATGGTCCAGCTCTCACAACCATACATTACGACCGGGAATACCATTGCTTTGACTAAGAGAATTTTAGTTTGCCATTTGATGTCTCTACTTTTCACTGTGTTCCCTAGGTTTCTCTTAGCTTGTCTCGCAAGAATCAGTTGCCTTTTTATTTCATGGCTGCAATCACCATCTTCAGTGATCTTGGATCCTAAGAAGGTAAAGTCTGTCACTGCTTCTACTTCTTCCCCATCTATTTTCTATTTTAAATTGTTTTAGAAACTATTTAAGGCCAAGCCATAACATTATGGTTTGAGATACCCCTGACCTTGGGCTTGGATGACTTACCTTTAGTAATTCATTATACATACAGTAGCTCCTTAGCTTTACATCTAATTGTTCAGTTAATCATTGATTTTAAGCTACAAGTGCTTGTACAGCATTGTCTTACCAATCTTTTAAGATGCTTTGTTATTAATGTATCACACATATATTGATAATAATGTTTAGTAAAGTTACTTAAAAAGGAACGTGTGTCATCATTGCCTCTGGAAAAAAAAGTACAACAGGGTGTAAATCTATGAATAGCTATGCAGGTACAAGAAAAGCACTTACCCGCTTTCTCTCTTCCAAAAACTTCTTTGTATTGCTGCTGTTCAGTTCCCTGACACGCCTATAAAAGATATTTCTGACAGTATAGTAGCTGCTGGTTTTAAAAATATGTCAACAAAAAAAAAGGTAGTTTGGAGTCTGAGGATGCTACAGCAATAAATTCAGTTACCATAGTACTGACACCAGCCTCCATTTTTGTTATGTGAGGAGAACTAATATTGGAGAGGTTGGCAAAACTTTCTGTTCCCCAAATACTAAGAAGAAAGCAGCCCAGTGGGAACTGATCATGTCAGACTCTTTGACAATCACAGAATATTGCCATGATTACTTGGATGGAACGAACAAAAAAAATGAAAGGAGGAAGGAGAATGGAATTATATGGAGATTGTAATGCTGAACAGGAAGTAATTTACATTGCAACATTTCATTGTAAGGCAAGTCCTATATATTTTAACTTATTTATTTATTTGTTTTTTGGCAAACATCAATGCAATCCACATTTAGTTTTACCTGCACTTGATAAGACCTACCAAATGTTTACTGACATGTTGTAATACGTTTCCTGTTATTTTTCTCTTGTGGAGTAATATGATATTCTTGAACTTCATGCATACATTGAAAAAGAAAACAGGAAACCCCAAGGGAGAAGAAATTATTTACTTTTTTTTTTTTGCTAAGAACCACAATTTTGGTTCACTGGATTAGACCTTAACATAGAAGAAAACAGGTTTTATGTAGTTTCTGCCAGCAGAACTGGGTTTAGCAGTCAAAAACTAGTTACAAATCCCCCTTCCATGGCTTCCATAGGCTTCCATAGGCTACTATGAAAATAAATCATATTGCTATACATGCAATCACACTTATATTTGTGATTAACCTCACATGTGTGAGAACTCTAATCTGTGAGACCTATTGTGATGAACTACCTGTTTCCTATTCAGGGAATGTGACAAGATCACAGATAGTGAATGGTAGTTCTGATAAATCAATCAGCAGATTTTCCAGGGGGATGGTGTCTTCTATGTGGTAGTTGAAATATGGGATGGCACTGGTTGTTTGGAGAGATTGTCTTTTAAGTATAAAAGGATGAAAAACTATGGTTAGGATTCAAGATAAGGGCATTAGAAAATGTATATTTTGGTATCTTCGAGTTAAAAAGAGAAGCATTCTTAGAAGTTTTAAAAAGGGAATAAGCCGTTATATATTTAAAAATCTTCGAAATGATAAAGTGACATTTTATCTGATGTAAATTGTGTTCTAAAATTTGACTGAAAGTTTTAAGTACTAAGAAAACTAATTTAAACTTTAATACACTTGTGTTTTTTTCTAATAAAAATATTTTATTGATTGTTATAATAACTCATCTAACTTGAGTAAGATTAGAGAAGAAACTTGATAATGCTACCAGAGTAAAACAATTACTGTAGTTGTTAATGTTGTTCTCCATTGTAAAGAGGATCAGGGCAGGCTTAGGGGCTGTGCTATCATACCTATATTTTATAGACACATAGGAAGGTGATATTTTTAGTCCCGTGATCCAAACTTACACATTAAAAAGGCCCAGGAAATGGATCACTTTTAGTGACAACTGAGTATATGGGAGGAATCTGCTTTGCCTGGAAGTATTTCCCTGACCCACAACACCCAAAATGGAAATGGGCCAGACACATATTGTCTTCAGAAGTTCACATATTGTGGAACAAGCAACACACTGGCATATTCTGCAAAGGGAATATCCTCATATTTTTATTTTTAAAAATCTTCACTCAAAATGCATAATTTAAAAATGTATATACTTTAAAAATATGTCAGCAAATGTATATTATTATTCCATTTAAAAAAGCAATACCAGAACCTACACAGGATAGACTTGGATGTGAGCAGCACCTAAGGAAATTGACTAAACTGATTTGCCCATCTTTGGTTTAAAGAAAACCAAATACAAAGTTACATTTTTAAGTCATTCTGCATAAACTAGACACAAGAAAGCTCTTGCGTATCAATCAGTGAGAATTTCCCTAAACAACATAGTACTTACCTCTCTCTTTCAGCTTTGTTCTTAATAGATTTATCTTGACTTATGGCTTTACTATTTTCCATAGAAATCTTTGCTTGATTGGCACGCATTTCTTTGCTCTCTCTAAAAAAATTATGAAGGATATAGGAAGAAAATTAAGTATAAGCCTAGTTTTTCAGTCCCAAAAATGAGCTCCATAAAGGGGAAATAGCTTATACTTGACTCAATGACCACAAGGATCCCAAGACTGCTTCGGATTTAGTTGCACCAAACATTTAATTAATTTTACCATTGTTTCATGTATTTTTATTATTGAAACTCACTAGGAGCTGCTGCATTTCCCATCCTCGGCTTATACTCGGGTCAATTTATTTTCCTGGGTTTTCACGTCAAAATTAGATGCCTCAGCTTATATTCGGGTCAGCTTATACTCGAGTATATACGGTATATGACACTGTTCCCCATCCTGAAAAACTATTCACCCACTCACATCTAGAATTCTGGCTATAGCCCTGTAGAGACCAGGCAGTTAGAAACTTCCTCTTCACTCCTTCGTTTCCACTGAGGATTGCATCCTCTTGGGAATAATCTGTCAGGGGCCACATTCTAGCCATTGGCAGAACCAGAGTTAATCTGAAAGCAACATTATTTTCTCTCTTTCTGCCATTCCTTCCTTCCAACAACTTCACTTCTCTTCCCAACACCATTCTCCTGTTTGCTTCTTCCATTTGTTGGCTGACATGGAAAAGAAGATTACACTGGCTTGTTTAACTGAATGCTTTCAGAGACCTTATGAAATTACACGAAGGACTAAAAGTTGATTGTGTCTGCTACCTGTAACATACTGAACGCACCGGAATACACTTCTGAGCAGATACAATAGCACACTCAGAACAGAGTAGTGGTAAATTCTCTTCAGTTTGGAGAAATTACTTTTTTGGCTTACGACTCTCAGAATACTCCATGGGATATCACAGGGACCTATAATTTAGAAAAAATTACTTATCTGAGCTCTGTAAATTCTTGTACCTGGCTAGAAGGAAAATATCAGATGCTCAGCAGACTCCTGCTAAATTTACAATGTTTCTCTCTGTGAAACAATCTGGAAATATAATTCCATGAAAGAAATCTCTCTCTTTCCCTAGATTATCTGGTGGTCACTCTACTTCAGAGGGAGGAGGAAATATCATTTTACACATGCTCAGGCAAATGTTCATACAGGAAAAGAATCCTCACATAAGGATTCAAATAAGACATGCTAGTCATGCATGATGTGACCTCTTCATCACACATGCTCATCGAGCAGTAGTTGTGAGTCCAGGAGGACCGCCAAATTATGTACCGGGTCTGTTTGGGGCAAAATAGCCTCATCCAGAACCAAAGTTGTCAGCTCCCGAGATAACATGAGGGCTCTGAACCATAGCCACTCAGTTGTAGCCCGTTGTCCCCCATCCAGACCCCGACAGCCTCCAGACACCTGGATAGGACTCCAACAGCATTGCTTGGATCACCACAGGCTGAGATGTACAGCTGAGTATCATCAGCATACTGATTATACCTCACCTCATGGGAATGGATGATCTCACCCAGTAGTTTCATGTAGATGTTAAATAGGAGAGGTGAGAATACAGAGCCCTGAGGCACCCCATGTTGTAGAGGCCTAGGGCTGGACATCTCATCCTCCAACCACACTGACTGGGTCCAGCCCCTCAGAAATGAGGAAAACCAGGGCCACACATTGCTCTGGATCCACAATCTTCCAAGTATAAGGAGGTGATTAGGGCAGGTAGCCATAGGTTTGAAGGGTAGCCATAGCAATTGCACCAGAACCAGTTGAAGGGACCAAGGAGGAACAGGTCTGCAAACATCAGGAGCACAATTTCTAAATCCTCACAGAAATTTCTTCACTAATAGATCAGGAAAGGAGGAGAGAGAATGAAGTGCTGAAACTCAGCTGAAGCTGAGTAAACCTTGAGAGATTAAAAGACCTCAAATTTAAAATTCAAAAGGGAACATTTAGAGCTAATCCAAATAACAACTAGAGATCATCTGCTACTACCAGCTGTGGGAAGCTGTATTGATTTGCATCCTTATCTGCCATTCTGATTGATCACTCTATGTGCAGCTACATCTGGTGTATATAAGCTCATGCCTTGAAGTTTGTCACCTATGTTTGATGAAGTGGACTCGACCCACGAAAGCTCACATTAAAAACATGGCAGTTAATCTTTAAATTTTGCAGTGTTTTTGTTTTCTAATATGCCTAAAATAAGCTGAATCAGTTTTTACTCTAAGAGACATACCAGGCCTGAAAAGAGCACTGACATACCCACCTGTCATGTGAAAGCTTTAACTGCTGGGTCTGCTGTTCATGAGCATTAATTAGCAGCTTCTTTAATAACTCGCACTGCTGACTCAGATGCAAATCACGCATTTCTTGCTCTTCAGCACTGTGTGTATTGATCATCTCAGACCACTCCTTTGTATGCTGAGCCACTATTTCTTTTACCTTGTGGAAAGCAGGACTGTGTCAATATATCGTACAATTCAACTTTTGAGGGCAGGCTGTCAAGGGCTCCATTCTGTAGCCAATCATGCAAACAAGGCCAAAAGATTTGCAGGGATTTTTAAACAACAACAAAATCAGACAAAACATGAAAACTGTCATGGAAACATTGAAGAAATAAAGAAAACAAGTAAGAAAATAAAAATAATATTTTTTAAAAAATGAAATGGTCCCTTCTCTTTGTCCCTCTCTCTTGCACTTTATAATGTACAATTTGAAATAACCACAGGCTAAGTATCAGAGTGTAATTCCTTAACAGTTTATATATAGATCCTGAAACATGGCTCTCCAGATGTTCTTGGACTTCGTTTCCCAGAAGCCCTGATCAGCAGGTGTGCTGACTTGGGCTTCTGGTAACTGAAGTCCAAGAACAACTGGAGACCCAACCTTGAGAATCCATGGTTTATATACATGGCTCTTAGGCTGTAAACAGAGATGAGCACTGAACCATAGAGTCAGATATGACTGGCTTTTGAGCACGGGTGACCTTTACCCTTTAACTTTACAAGACGAATGCATATGCATTTTATGGATAAGTCTTGTCTAGCAAGAGAAATGTCACTTCTTTTTCAGATGCCATATCTGTTGTAGATCTTGGCTATCATCATTGCTATAGTCTTCCTGTTCTTCTCTGAACAGTTCTTTCGAGGACATGTCACACCAGTCTCTTGGGTTCTTCAGCAATGAAGTCAATCTACATCCAGGGCCTCTCTTCCCAGGGATCTTTCCTTGCAGAGTGAGTTGGGGGATTCTATGCTTTATGTTCTTCCTCATGATATGACCAAGGTATTGGAGCTCTCTTTGCTTAATGGTCTTAAGGAGTTCTTGTTCTTTATGGATTCAGTGCAACACTTCTACAGTAGTCACATGGTCAACACAAGATATCCTTAGCAGCCATCTGTAGATCTACATTGCAAAAGCGTTGATTCTCATTTCAGATGCTTTAGTCAATGTCCAAGCTACAACTCCATATGGCAACACTGGGAATACATAACATCTCACTATTTGGACCTTTGTAGTGAGAGTTAGATCTCTACTTCGTAGCAAGTGTCACATTTTTATGAAGATGGATCTTGCTTTTTCTTGCTGTATTTTAATCTCTGCCTTGGGATCCCAATTTCATTTAACATACTCCTCAAATAGACAATTTTATCCACTTCTTTGATTTCTTGTGTTCCTAACATTAGCTTGCCCTGAGTTGGTGTTTGGCTTATAACCAGATACAGTATTTTGTCTTCTTGGTGTTGAGATCCAAACCACATTCTACAACTGAAGCTCTAACTCAATCCAGCTTCAACTGAAGATATGCAATGTTTGTGGCCAACAGCACTGTGTCATCAGCATATTGGGTGTTATACAGGCATTCCCCATCAATTTTAATGCCCATGTTTAAATCTGATAGTGTTTTTTTTTTGTTTTCTGATATGCTTCTGAAAAAATACTCTCCAAATATATATTAAACAGTGTCAGGGACAACACACAGCCTTGTCGCACACCTCTGTGAATCTGAACCTGCTCCATCAGTGGCTCTTCAGTTCTGACTTGTGCTGCCTGGTTCCAATAAAGATTGGTGATGATTCTAATATCTTTATCATCTACACCTAATTTCTTCAGTGCTGTGATCATCTTCTCATGCTGGCATCTGTCAAAGGCTTTTGCATAATCTATAAAACATGCATGTACATCACATGTCATGTCTCTACATCTTTGTATGGGGGCCTGCATCATAAACAGTGCCTCTTTGGTACCCATAGAATTCCTGAAACCAAATTTTGTTTCACCTTTGCTTTCTTCACACTTCTTATAAATTCTACTATGGATTATTTTCAAGAAAACCATAAGATTCATGAGGTTAATTGTTCTATACTCCTCACAGGGCTTTATATTTGGTTTCTTTGGCAACATAACAAAGGTTGATAGCAACTAATCACTTGGAAGGACCCCTGCGTCATAAATGGTGTTAAAAAGGTCTGTCAGTTCTTTGATGTTAACTTCAGACAGAAGGTTCAAAATGTCTACTGAGATGCCATCTGGTCCTCTTGCTGTCCCATTTTGGGATCTTCGCAAAGCTCTTGCAACCTCACTCTCCAGTATTGGTGATCCAGTATTGCCATTTATGACAGGCTGTTCACCTCTTTCATCACTAAACAGCTCTCCTATGTATTCTTTCCATACATTGATCTTATCCCTTATTTCCACCGCAAGATTCCCGTCTTTGTCCTTTAACAATGCATGTGTCTTCTGTTGACTTCTACCAGTAACTTCCTTGATCTTTTCATGTACACTGAAAAAATCATGCTCAATTTGGTATTCCTCTATATCAGTGCATCTGTCAGCCATACAAGCTTCCTTTGCAGCTTTTATATTGCACCTAATCATCCTCTGTAGATCATTATATTTGTTCCTTGTTCTGATTCTTATGGGTCCTTCTTATTTCCATTAAATGCCCCTAGAGAGTTAAATTCTTTCTGCTGGCAATGCCTTCTTCCACAGTTAGTTTACAAATATTTTGAGATTTTATCCAATTATGTTTTTGTGATAAAAGAGAACCATGTCCACTTCTACAATGAGGTGTCCTCAATTTTTGCTGACATCCTGATCACACCAAGAGACACAGGCTCCTGTGAGTTGGAAGACCTTCTGGAACAGTATGGGATTATAGGACAGACAAAATGTCCTGTAGATGTAAGCATGGCATGCTTACTAGCTGAGAGAATTGGGGAAAATTAAGCTCTGCATTTTGCAAACGCAGTGCACATCTTGCTAGTATAAAAGCATTACTGATTGCACCTCTATGGATTCTGAAAATACATAACAGTTTGAAGAACTAACTGAAAGAAGAATCTATGGCTCAAAAGATTTTCTAGGCTTTTTTATGTGTCCAGGAACAGCAGAATTATAGCACTGGACAAAAGAAAGGAGTATTCTATGTCCTGAATCGATTTCTCCATTCATGGAAAAGCACATCACTCAGTAAAGGCTCCCTTCACTGGGAGGTGGGACAGAAACCCCCCCCCCCCTTTTCTCTTTGCAACAATGAATGTCACTTCCTATGTTACTACACAGAGCACTAATTCTATGGAATATATTTTCAGAAGGTTGTAGGCATGGTGGAAGGCAGGAGAATAAACGAATTCAACTTTTCTGCATTGCAGAACATCTTTCAAGGAGAGTTGTGCTTAAAGAAAGTTTGGGTCCAAGTCAATGTAGGGATGGTAAAACAACGCAACACACTATATTTTAAAATCTCTGGTATGACAGTATTCCTTAAGAAGCTTAAGGGTTTGCATCACACCAAACAATACAGCAACTGAGGTGGCTTATCCAGCTTTGATTGTAAAATGATGACTTCGAGGCTAAATGACTCCATCTTTGTCATATGCTTTCTTGCATCCAGCTTCTTCCGTCAGAGATGGCGAGGGGTAGGCAAGATAGCAGAAACGTATGCAATTACTTCATAAGCATTCTTCTCATGAAACTCTTTCAACATTTTAAACATTATGAAGTTCATCCTCCTCTGGATGGGGCTAGTCCACAGTGTTTCCTCCTAGCCCTTGGTTTGTTAGCCAAAATTATTTGCAAAATTAAAAATGCCCATTCACACACAGGATCACTACTGAAATGACTAGTTTCTCTCTTACCTTAGATTTGTGATCTGAAGTTAATATCTGAATTTTATTCTCTATTTCCTTTTTCATCTCCAGGCAATTATTTCCTCTAAACAAATAAACAAACAAACAAAAAATTGATATTTCCTAATACACATTAGATAAAAATAAAATACAAAACATATTTGAATATTATTCTCTTTCACTTATGATCTACAATTCACATGTTGTTAGATTACTAATCTATAAAATGAATGCCACATAATTTGGATAAATTACTCCACTATATAAAAAAATGTACAAATAGACTACCTTTGTGATTTTAGATGTCTGTAACATTTGGTGTTACATGTTTGTTTTTAGGGATAACTGTCTTCTTGAGCTAGCCATCCTGAGTTTCAGAGAGGAAGTGCTGAATATACACTAAATACATGAAGGCAACTTTTTAATTAATTCAGCACAACCTTGGGTACTGTGTGAGGAAATATTTTTCATGAATAACATTCTTGTTTTCTTGGTTAAGATGCTGAACTGGATGGTCGGCAGGCAGTGGCGTAGCGTGGGGGGGGGGCGGGGGGGGCGGATGCCCCGGGCAGCGGCTTTCAGGGGGCGGCAAAATGTCCTCACCACTTTGGCCTCCTCCCTCTGCCTGGGCTTAGGAAGGAAGCAGGACTTCCCAGGCGGAGGGCGGCCCTTTTGCTGGTGAGCGCTGCTCGCCTCCGTCCCATTGGCTTGGGTACTCATTTAACCGGCCTCGGTCGCCAGCAACCGAGGCCGGTTAAAGGAGTACCCTAGCCAATGGGACGGAGGCGAGCAGCGCTCGCCAGCAAAAGGCTCGCCCTCCACACACCTGGGAAGTCCTGCACGCGCGCAGCGCGCGCTGCCCACCTCCTCCCCCCCACCCCTAGCCACCCAGCCAGCTTGCCGTCAGAATGGGCGCTCGTCGGGGGGGGTGGCGCCGTAGCGGGGAGCCCCTGGCTGCTGGCTGGGTGGCTGGGCGGGAGGAGGTGGGCAGCGCGCGCGTGCAGGACTTCCCAGGTGTGTGGAGGGCGAGCCTTTTGCTGGCGAGCGCTGCTCGCCTCTGTCCCATTGGCTAGGGTACTCCTTTAACCGGCCTCGGTTGCTGGCGACCGAGGCCGGTTAAAGGAGTACCCAAGCCAATGGGACGGCCACGGAGGCGAGCAGCGATCACCAGCAAAAGGCTCGCCCTCCACCTGGGAAGTCCTGCACGCGCGCGCTGCCCACCTCCTCCCCCCCAGCCACCCAGCCAGCAGCCAGGGGCTCCCCGCTATGGCGCCGCCACCCCCCCCCGACGAGCGCCCAGTCTGACGGCAAGCTGGCTGGGTGGGTGGGTCGGCACCCCCCCCTGCCAGCCCGCCGCCAGAAGTTCGAAAAAGGTAAAGATCGCGGCTCGACTGCGGGGGTTAGCTGGGATCCCGAGGGTTTTCCCCATCGTCGCCTAACCCCCGCAGAGCTGCCCACGCGCACGCCCGAGGATTCGAAAGGGTATTCCTACCCTTTTGAATCCTCGGGCGTGCACGCGGACGGCTCTGCGGGGATTAGGCGAGGATGGGGGGAACCCTCGGGATCCCAGCTAACCCCCGCAGTCGAGCCGCGATCTTTACCTTTTTCGAACTTCTGGCGGCGGGCTGGCAGGGGGGGTGTGCCCACTATTCAGCAGGGGAGGGAGCGCCTTCTGCCTGGGGGGGGGGGCGAGTGGGGGGGGGGCAGCGAGCGGGGGGGGGGGGGGCGGGCGGCGATTTTCTTCTTCGCCCCAGGCGGCTCAACGCTGCGCGACGCCACTGTCGGCAGGTCAGCAGTTTGAGACCAGAGTACTGCACAATGGAGTACGCTCCCATCTCTGTCCCAACTCCTGCCAACCTAGCAGTTCAAAAGTAAGAAATTGCTAGTACTGTAGATAAACAGGGACCACTTCAGTGGGAAGGTAAACAGTGTTCCATGCACTTCGGTGTCTAGTCATGCCTTCCACATGTCTACAGAAACATCTGCAGACACAGACAGGGCTGGCTCTTTGGCTATAAACAGAGATGAGCACTGAACCCTAGAGTCAGATATGACTGGCTTTTGAGCAAGGGCAACCTTTACATTTCTTTAAAAACTGCCATGGAAAAGGAAGAAAAGAAATTGTTATTTTTGTCTGAATCTTGGAATAACAGTTCTGTTACTAGAATCATAGGGTTCAGAAAGATCTGCACTTTGTTTAAACTCAGAGAAAAGAAACAGCATTCCGAACCATCTAGGATAGCTGGCCAGTTTTTCATTCTCCTTTCCTACTACCAGGAAAGAATGGGTAGATGTAAGCATGGCATGCTTGAGGCTGTTCAGAGACAGGAGATTGTTCACTAAATAGATTCCATACAAATTGGCAGCATGACCTCCTTGCCAATCCAGTTCATTGAGCCAGACCTGTTTTAGAGATGTTTTAAATAGTTAAGGTTTAACTGCTGGAAAAAATCCCCCTTTACTAGTGCTCAGTAATGGAATAACCAATCTTAGTTTGTGGAATTAGGAGGTGTAATTCAGAGATGTGGCCAGCTTTTGCAAAACTTCTTGTTCTTCGTAAATTTTCAAATCTTTCTATACTGGGATTTGCTACTGAAATTTCCTCTCATACTAGGAACATCTCTTAGCTTCCCAGGAAAATAAGCCTTTGTTTGTGTTTTTCAAAATGATTGATTGATTGGTTGGTTGGTTAATCGATTTTCACCTGATGTGCTGCATAAGAAATAGACAACTTCAGTATCACCTAAAGCCCATTCTAGTGAACCCTACACAGCAAAGAGGTTATTCTGCGCAGCAAGTTTTGTGCACTTTAGCATTTCTTCTACACTTTCCAAGCAAAGCTTGTGTAGGACAGATGACATTCTGAACACAGTTTGTGATCATCTTGTGCAGTCTTGGCATTTATATCAGAAAAGAAGATCATGAAGCCTCAACAAAATTATTGTGAGGTTTCTCTGCAATGTACTGCCATTAATACACAGCATACTGCATAGACTCGAGTCAATGTTATTTCTGGTCTCTAAATCTGTGTTTTGGATGCCTGTAAATGTTTTAGTTTTGTTACTGTTGTCATTTTAAATTTTTCTTGTAATGTTTATATTGCTTTGGGTTTAAAACAGAGAATGTTGTTAAAAACATGCATTTATTTATTGAATATTACTTTTTAAACTTATGAAACTCCATAGAACATTTTATTTTCTACTTTCCTTTTCAACAAGTTTCATGTTAAAAATGGCAGAAAATCCTTTGGGCCAGTGATAGGATTAATAGCTAATACTGTTCTAACATGAAAGCTGGCTTTGCAAAGACATGTGCCATGAGTCTAACATTTGCAAGGCATCACTGACGCTCTAGAGACAAATCAGAGTTTGATTCATTTAATTTTTATGCTGACATAAATGCTGAGTATAGATTCTAGACACAGAATACAAATTTAAGACAGGCACTTTAACATATATGGACATTATATGGATCCATGAAATACATGTAATGAAACTATTCATATTAATTATATCCAATTATACAAAAATGTATAGATTTAAAAATAACTCAATTTAGTTGTTTAGACAGAAGCAAATTACTTATTTAAGTTAAATCTCACAGACCAGATAACTCAGTAGCATAGCGTGGGATTCAGCCGCCTGGGGCATAAGTCAAATTTGCCACCCCCTGGGCGGGGCCTTGGGTACTGCCATAAATACACAGCATACTGCCTGTAGCATTGATGGCTAACTTTGGCACTCCAGGTGTTCTTCAACTTTAATTCCCAGAACCCCTGGTCAGCAGGAGTGTTGACTTGAGCTTCTGGTAACTAAAGTTCAAGGCACCTGGAGTGCCAAGGTTAGCCATCACTGGCCTATAGTAACACATGTGAAGGTCTTCAGAATATTGTATAAGTCATCTGTAAAAGAAGTTGCAAGCTCCAAGCAGAACAGACCTATATAATCTATAGGATTTATACTGCTGACTAATTCATTCAATCTGGACAAGGAGGAAGAGGGAGAAGAATTCAATGAGTTTGTTTATTCGGGTCTAGAGACTAAATGGGCAAGTCTTTCCTTTCTTTTCACTTTCCCCTAGGTATTCATTTCTTCTAGAATACACAGGTCTACTAACTTTTATGCATCCAATATTTATCACAGAAAGTTTATCTTCTGAGGGAAAGCAAAATTGGATTAAAGTAATACTTTATTTAATTATTTAACAATGGCTAGATACAACTTTGTTAATATTAAATTATTATGACTCATTGCTAGATTGGCTAACCCTTCTTTGCTGGAAGTAGACCCATTTGTGACACTGGGAAACAGTTTTTGTGACATTTAAATACCTCAATTTAATAGATGATGTTGGCCATTAGGAAAACGATGATACACTTGTGTACACACTCAAATATATTTAGTATGTGCTATGCTGCACTCATTAAAACTAACACAGTGTGATACCAGGACCTCAGCCTTACCTAAGAATGTACACATGCTACCCATGTTATGTATGTTTGCACCTCAAGTCAAAACAATGTCAACATTCAGCTTCAGACAAGGCTTAGGGGCGGTTCTCATTGTGGAAATCAACTTGTGTCTGGATTGCACACTTTCATGCTAAAAGTGGAAGCCTTCTTGAGAACACAAACTCCACACACAAAATGCCATGGAGAAAGTATGTAGAACTATCAGTTTCTAAATTTTCTATTAGTTGGAGAGATAAGGAAACCTACCTGAATGAACAGTGCAAAGAAATAAAGGAAAACAATATCAGGGGTAGGACTAGAGATCTTTTCAAAAAAATTGGGGAACTCAAGGGAACATTTAAAGCAAAAATGACCATGATAAAAGACAAAGATGGCAAGGAGTTAGCAGATGCAGAAGAGATTAAGAAAAGATGGAAAGAGTACACAGAGGAACTCTACAAAAAGGACCTCAACACCCCTGATAATCACAATGATGAGAACATTGAACATGAGCCAGACATTCTAGAGAGTGAGGTCAGAAAGGCCCTAAAAAACACTGCAAACAACAACGCCAGTGGAGTTGATGGTATCCAAGTTGAACTTTTCAAAGCCCTACAAGATGATGGAATCAAATTATTGCATTCTATATGCCAGCAGATTTGGAAAACAAACAATGGCCACAGGATTGGAAAAGATCTGTATACATTCCACTCCCCAAAAAGGGTAATGCCAAAGAATGTTCAAATTATCGAACAATTGCGCTCATCCCTCACGCTAGCAAGGTGATACTCAAGATAATACAGGATAGACTGCAACAGTATGTGGAGAGAGAATTACCAGAAGTCCAGGCGGGTTTCAGAAGAGGCAGGGGGACTAGAGATCACATCGCCAACATAAGATGGATCATGGAAAAAACAGGAATATCAGAAACAAGTCTACTTCTGTTTCATTGATTACAATAAGGCTTTTGACTGTGTCGACCACAAAAAAATGTGGCAAGTAATTAAAGAGATGGGAATACCGGAACACCTTATAGGCCTCATGAGAAATCTGTACCTGAATCAAGAGGCAACAGTTAGGACAGAAAATGGAATGACGGAGTGGTTTGGAATAGGAAGAGGAGTAAGACAAGGCTGCATTTTGTCACCCTGCTTATTCAACTTATACACAGAACACATAATGCACAATGCAGGGATGGAGGAATAACAATTTGGGATCAAAATTGCTGGAATAAACATCAACAATTTGAGATATGCAGATGATACCACCCTAATGGCAGAAAGTGAGGAGGACCTAAAGAAGCTCCTGATTAGGTTGAAAGAAGAAAGTGAAAAAGCTGGCTTGAGACTCAATATCAAGAAAACCAAGATAATAGCAACAGGCTCTATCAGTCCCTGGAAAATAGATGGGGAAGAAGTAGAAGCAGTGACAGATTTTACTTTCTTAGGATCTAAGCTCACTGCAGATGATGATTGCAGCCATGAAATAAAAAGGCGACTGATTCTTGGGAGGCAAGCGATGAGAAACCTGGGGAGCATAGTGAAAAGCAGAGACATCACATTGAAAACAAAAATTCGCATAGTCAAAGCAATGGTATTCCCTGTGGCAATGTATGGTTGTGAGAGCTGGACCAGTAGGAAAGCTGAGCGCAGAAGAATAGACGCCTTTGAGATGTGGTGTTGGAGGAGAGTTTTGAGAGTCCCATGGACAGCGAGGAGAACAAATAGGTCAATCTTAGAAGAAATCACCCCTGACTGCTCCTTAGAAGGTCAAATAATAAAGATGAAGCTAAAGTACTTTGGACATCAAATGAGAAGAGAGGATTCACTTGAGAAAGCCTTGATGCTTGGAAGGGTCGAGGGCAAAAGAAGAAGGGGACGGCCCAAGATGAGATGGCTAGATGGTATTGTGGAGACAATGGGCACAGAACTGAGTGAGTTGAGGGGGATGGTGGAGGACACGAGTGCCTGGCGGACAGTGGTCCATGGGGTTGCAGAGGGTCGGAATCGACTGTGCGACTGAACAACAACAACAAGCCCAGTCCATATCAACAGATGTCAAAGGAGAGAAAATTCAGTCTAATCACATTAAAAGAGCTAAAACAATATGAATAATTTAAAGCAACTAAAAGTGTTTATTCACTTTAAAACACAGTGATTAATACAACATCCAGTATTATGACTTGTCATCTACAATTGGAAGCACTGTAGCCGAGACTCGGGCTGACCAGCTGAAGGAGAAAATAGTGTCAGAAACGTAGAAGAAATGCAAGAATTAAGCGCTTTCGTTACAATTTTATGCTGCTTTCCCATGCTTCACAATAGGAGTAGCACAGCCCTCTAAAAGCTACAAGGCGTAGAGATTAGTCCATATAGAAATCTTAAAGCAAGAAGCACTTTGAAATCCTTTTTTACCCTTGAGATCTCGAAATGTTTGTTGGACTGCTGGTTATCAGCTGTGATCACCAGCTATGCTTCTGAGTCAAATGCCAGGACTGAGAAAACTGGCAAATTCCATGCCTTCATTCAATGTGAATTCTATTAGCAGTTGAAATGCTTATATTCAAATAATTATTCAAATAACTATTCAAATAACTATTCACATGCATCCCCACTGCTCTGGGAGCTGCACTGGTTACTAGTTTGCCTCTGGGTGCAATTCAAAGTGCTGATTATTACCTTTAAAGCCCTATATGGTAGTGGGCAAGGATACTTAAGAGACCGCATCTCCCCAAGGTTAGCTGTCCATCCCACCAGAGCAGAGGCTCCCGAGTGGTACCATCTGCCAGAGAGGCACTTCTCCATGTCCACCCCAGCACTTTGGAACCACCTGCCTCTAGAGCTGCACCTCCAGGCGGATCTGTTGGCCTTTAGGAAGGGTGTGAAGACTTGGCTGGCGGGACCGGTGTGGGGCAGTGATGGTTCATAGACCCTACCTCGCTGGTTTATTTAACATCTCATACCCATTCTCTCCCCCCTTTTAATGCCAAGGAATTGTTTTTAGCTTGTTGAATTGCCTTTTTAACTGCTTTTTGGATTTTAGTCTTGTTTTTATGAACTGTGATTTTTTATGTCTCTTCATGACCCTTTGTAATTCGCCCTGAGTCGCCTATGCGAGTAGGGCAGAATAGAAATTCGAAGAAATTCGAAAATTCGAAGAAATAAAACAAAAACTGATTCCAGGAACAAAAAAAGAAGTTAATTAATGCAAGAGACATATAATCACAATTTAAGTAGGCTCGTAAGTCATTTAAAACAGCATACCCCTTTTTCTTGACTGCCTTCTCAAGGATCCGCTCATAAGTCAGCTTCTCTTTATCATACTGTGCCACCATTTTGTCAACTTGTGTGCAATGCAATTTCTGCATAACACTGTGTTCCTGCAACAGAGAAATAGGCTATCAGAAAACTGCATCTGCATGTTATCACCTTCTTATTCCTAATAGTCTATTTGCCTTGGCCTTTCAAGTATTCATTCATAAGCACTGTGCATTTTAATTATGTGTCATTAAAAGGGGAAAGCAGTCAGAAATATAGAATTAAACTACTGTATAATCCTGAATCACAACCTAAACATAGTCCAGACACATTGTCTTTTATTAACTTATGGTTGTTGAGTTAGCACATCAAATGCAGAGTATTAGAGGTTACTAATTTCATTGTATATCTCTTTTAATCCCACAGCTCATACAAAGCAAACAGAGTGCTGGCCAACACTTTGAAATTCAAACATTAAAATGCAAAACTCATTTATTCTTTTAAAAGCTAGGCCAAGACCCTTCCAGTTCCACAAAGAGGCCATTCAAGCCATCTGTCTCAAGAGAAAGGTAAGAGTAAGCACGGAAAATAGCAAAAAGGCCTGTGATCATCATTCTTGAATGTCTTTCCCAACAAGGGCTAGACCCAATCCATGCCCCTAAGAGGATCCTCTAGAATGGTGGTAGTGATGTCATCTGGGCATTATCTCCTGTGGTAGGAAGGCAGAGAGGACACGGATGCCAGCAAGACTCTAGAACCCTATGGCTCCATGTCACGTGATCAGAATTATGCTAATCCTGTTCCCCACCTTCCTTTCATAAACCTATAGTCAAGCACTGCCTTGGTCCTATTCACGTGCAACTCATGTTAGAGTAAGGATGTAAATCTTTGCTTGTCACAATCTTACACAAACAAGAAATCAAATATTTGTTTTGCTTGACCCACTGGGACAGGTATTTCTGCTAATATCAGTAAGATGTATAGTATTTATGATAATTTCTGCACAAATGTTCAATTGTGCAAAACTACAATGGCTATCATGTTAAATGTATATTTCAAAAATTATCATCATCAGATGGATTGTTTACATCTTTTAGGTTAATCAGCAAATCCATTTATGCTTGCTGTGTGTTTGTTTTGTTTCACAAAAATAAGACATTAGTTTCCCCCATGTTATAGAAACCTCAACACAGAAATTACTCTTTTTCTGGCTTTCATTCAGGAAGGAAGAAATTTCAAAAAGGAAAAGATCACAACCCATATTTCAGTGAAAAGACAGGGATAAAGCTATTATCACACTTCTGCATCATTAATACTGTTTCCCCCTCTTCAAGGAGCTTAACATGGTGGGTTAAAGTATTTCTGAAGTGGCGTAGCAGCAGCAATGGCGCATAAGAAATATGGGGATCCCAGTCAGATATGATTGGCTTTCGAGCAAGGGTGACCTTTACCTTACTGTATTTTACACAAACATATAATTTCACTCTTGATTGTAACAATATTTTTTCTTTTCTAACAGATATTTGCAAACTTTTCTATCAAGTGTCTTATTTTAAAAATGATAATACCTTTCCATGCCTCTTTTTCAAAGCATTCAATTCTTTTTGCTGTTTTTTCAAATGCTTTATATATGCCTGTTACACACACACATACAGAGAGAGAGAGAGCAACAAATTAATGTCTCTTTAAGATGCTGAAATCATAAGATGGTGTTTTCATATACTGACTTAAAAATTTAACAGAACCTTTAAATCAGGGATTCTCAACCTCCAGCCCGTGGGCCAGATGTGGCCTGTGGTGCCATTTCATGTGCTGCCCCCACTGCCTCTACCACACCTGGAAGTGCCATGTGGTGGAGGAAGAGCAAAATGGCTGTCCAGCTGCCAAAGCTATCTGAGGGAGTGTGACCCGACCCCTGGCTTTAAAAGGTTGAGAATTCCTGCTTTAAACTTTAGGTAAACCACTTAACTCTCCTGCAGACCTAGCAGTTCCAAAGCAAGAAATTGCAAGTAGATAAATAGGTACCACTTCAGTAGGAAGGTAACAGCATTCTGTGCACTCCAGTATCTAGTCATGACTGTCACATGCCCACGGAAACATCTGCAAACACATACAGTGCTGATTCTTTGGCTGTAAACGGACATGACCACAGAACCCTAGAGTTGGATAAGAGTGACTTTCAAACAAGGGCGATCTTTACCTTTAAGCCACATAACTAATAAATATAGTACAAGGACTTGTAATAAGAGCCTGGAGGCCTAGATTCTTGGAAACACACCATTAATGTGTTCCCTATTGTGGCATTAGATTGTGTCTCCCTGGGTGCAAATGGTGTATGTGTGTTTCTCTTGCTTGAAGGGGAGGAGTAGGCAGTGGTGGCTTGCAAGCTTCTGGGTTCTGAGCAGAAAGTGACTTCCAGCTGGTGAACAGTGGTTGTCGTAATGAGGGGGTAGAAGCTTTAGGTGTGGAGAAAGACTCGGCTAACTTTGGCTGCAGTACAGTTTAACGACTGCACCATCAAATGACTAAGGCAGTAGCAGCAGCCACTGAAGACAAAGGGGTAGCCTTTGTCATGGGGCTGTGCCATGCCTTCAGGAGTTTAAATGTCACAGGGGGAAGGGGGCATTTTTGGCTTGTCTGTGAGGGCACTGGAAGTGGTAGGGGGAGGTACCTATGGTGACATCACATGGGTGTGTGCAAACGCACCCACATGATATCACCGGCATACGTGATGCCTGCTGCCCATCCCCCCCCTCCGAGCACTCGACCTCTAAAAGGTTTGCCATCACCGCTCTAGGTTTATGGTTCAGAATGGGTTTCTTAAACCATTTTAATTACGGTGTAGTAATTTATGAGTCAAAATAATCAGTATTGCAGAAGCTGTATCCCAGGGTACCAATATATTGAAATAATAGAACACATCTTACTCTCCCCAGCTTTTGGGAATTAAATGCTAAGCTTTGGCACAGATATACCTTCATTTGCTTTAAATCTTCTATCTTTATTTGTGGAATAAGGTCTATACCTAAAAAGAAGAAAAGTAAAACAATCATGTTGACAATGTTTAAATATCAGTAATAGAGTTGTTCTAATGGCAGCTTAGAGATTCACCCCATCTTGCCTTGAAGTTGTTCTGAATCTAGGAAACAAGGACAAAACGTGTTTCATAGTCATGCATTATACTGGATATGTATACACCAGACATAGCATTTGTACAAGACGGGGGAAAACAAAAACAGAAAGAGATCTTTGAAGTATTTCAGATCCATATTTACCCTTCTTAGTTTCCATTCCAGGTCCCACACCGGAAGTGGTGTTTGGTCTAAGTTCAGAGCTTGTTTGAGGTGTAACGTTTGCTTTAGGATTATTAGTCTTGTTTTTCTTATCATTCTTGGAAGTGTCATTTGGAACATCAGCTATATCACTCTGCAAGAAACAAACGCCAATGGTTTATTTATTTATTTTATTTTTTAAAGACCATTGAGAAATCTGGCTTAAGTGGCTCCAACATTGCAGAAGCCGGATCCCAGGGCATGGATACAAGTCAGCCTATAGAAGCTAGGGCTATTCCAGTGTACTGCTTTCAAGTTCAATTCAAGGAGAGTGAAGAAAGCATTAACTAATCATCAGCATATAAGGGCTCTTTCAAATACCACGTGACCTAAAACAGGCCACTTTTCAATCTCCTCCCCCTCTGTGACTTTCCATGACCTCTGATCACCCCGTCCCTAAATCACATGGTTTGAAGATAGATTTATCGCCAGCTGGATGCGAAAAGCAAATGATAATTTTGGAGTCACGTGACTTCATGCCGAACCCCCTCCCCCCAGTGGCTTTCTGTGACTACCCCCCAATGGTCACGTGGTACAGTAATACCTTGGATAACGCTAAGACTTGGTTCCACAAGTCTTGGTGTTATCTGATTTTTAGTGTTATCCGATACATGTTAAAATCCTATGGGATGGATCGGATAATGTTAAAGCTCCATAGAGATACATTGTAACCGCACAGGCTTTAGCGGTTGTTATCCGATCCATCCCATAGGACCTTAATGTTATTTGATCCAATTCTCCACCCCAGATTACTTAACGTTATGTGATTTTAGTGTTATCCGAGGTAAACGTTATCCGAGGTATTACTGTATTTGAATGAGCCCTAACTTAAATGACATTTCCAGTAAATTCAGAACAAAACACCAGACAAAACATGCAACTTGGAAATCTTTTTGCACTGTAACATCCTTTTTCAATGGCCACTTATACTTTATTCTTTGTTAAAGAGAGGGGTGTTTGTGTTTGCGTGCATGCATGCATACATGCACACACATTAGTGAGCAGCACTGGAAATTATGTCATTAATTTACAAATGTTGAAAGTGATTGTATCTCTGAGTTCTAGCTTTTATATATCCAAAATGGTATCATCCACCAATGGTAACAACTATACAGGAAAAGTAGGCTTGAGGTAACCCCTTAGATTTGCAGATGAACAAAACACTAATGCCCATTTACGCAGTGAGGACTGACCATGCCCTTGGATATTGTATTGAACGATGAATGATGTGTACACGGGCATACTCCTTCCATCAGGAAGAAGTGAAATAGAGCAGAGAATTTGGAAATGTGCTACTAGCCAGCTATAACAAAAACATTCCACACTGCTATAGGCCACTCTTTTTCAAATTGACTAGTGAAAATAATCAAAGTTCTGCTTAAAATGAAGAGCTTATGTGTAGCAAAAAATCTGCAGGTTACCCACACACTGCCTAGGCCCCAATTCATGGATACACTTGCATATTATACAGAAAGATACTTTAAACAATACATCACCATAACCTGCTCAATAATGCAATTCCACAGCTCTACTATGAAACTAATCACAGCGAGGCCTTTCCGACATTAAAAATGAGAAAACTGGCCAATCTTGTCAACTGCTCTCATCTTCTATTAGAAGAGGATTTAGATCAAAATGCAAATCATTTTCATAGTTAATTACTACTTACCGTTTCAATCCCCATAGCTCTCATTTGGTCTGCTCTTTTCTCCATGACAGATAAAAATTTCTTTGGATCTGACAAGGCATCCACAATATCTGAAAGAAATTAAAAACTCAAGGTATTTTTCTCCTCAAAAATCCTTCCAAAATGAGTCACATAAATTTCTACAAAGAGTCTGGGCTTAATTTTGTCACCTACTGCCTTCCTCGTCATCAAAGGACTAAGTACATGGAAGCCATGGTATGCTTCAAAAAAAGCTTCCAACATATTTAGCCCACAGCGCTCTAACTAGGACATAGCACTTGAGATGGGAGATTTAAAAAAAGTATCCGCAGTTAGGGGTTTCATAACTAAATCTCCCTTCTTTCAAATAAAAAAAAAGTAGGTTCAGCTTTGATAGATGGCAGAGGAGTCAAAATTTTGGATCCTTCCCCAACGCTACTTATTCCCTCTCTCCTTCGACCACATCCTCCCTAAGCAGCAAATCTGATCTGTCCTCATAAGTGTAAATGTTTATAGAACTGAATGCAATACAACTGAGTCACTCTCTGATCTTGCCAAAATCAACATAATTTTAAAGTAAAGGTAGCTGGCCAAACCACAAGTATTCCAAATTTTATATTACAGTAAGTTGATGCCATAAGTTAGTGACGTGATCTGGAACACTGATTTCAGACTAACTAAAGTTGAATTTAATCCACATCTTTGCAACCAGAATAATTTCTACATATAATACAGAAATAAACCATTATACAATTTTATTCCAAAGAAATATAGATATGCCTTAGAAATGTTTAAAAGTTCTCCACTTTTAGGATTATGAAAGTGTTACATTGTGTTCATCCTTTCTTTAGTAGACTATCCAGTGTTAAGGGCACCATTTTAAATATTTACCTCCAAATCCATCAGGCACATATGTTTTGAGTACTATGTTGCAGAAGATTGTTGGTAGAGACAATGGTTTGTTGCCTTCATTTCGAAGGGAAATGTGTCTGTAACCTGCCTGAAGTCCATCCAGCGGCAATATCCTTTGGCCAATCAGTCTGTTGTTGTCATCATAAACAGCTATCCGCAAGACTGCAAGATCTGGCAAAATAACCTAAGGAACCCAAGAACAAAGAGGGTTACTGATGATCCCAATGCAATAAACTCTATTGTTGCATTTGAAGAGCTCCAGATTCAATGTCTACAGCAAAGGTACAAGCTGCCTGCCAGGTTGTAGATTTACAAGGATCATATTACTTAGAACATATAAACAGAACTAGTGGCTAGTGAGTGATGGTGATGGTGATGGAAACAGCTCATTAGAGAATTTTTAAGACATATGTGATGCTAGATTCTTCTTCTAAAAATGGAAAGTAAGAAAATTTGGAGGGAAAAAATGAGAAATGAAGTGTTTGATATTAAGACAATGAATCCAAGAGGTGGAGTTTGTTATGGTTGTTGAGGACTGGGATTTGGCTAACACTGTTTGTGGCTACTTTTACATAGTATCTCATTGGGCCATAAGTTTGCTTCAGCAGTGGGCTCCAAACATTTTTACTACCACACTGTGGGCATGGTATGGTGGGCGTGACCAGGAGGAAAGCCCTGTGTTGCACCCAAATTAGGACTACTTTATTTCAAAACTTGGATGGCCGGGGCCAACCAGAATTTCTGCTACCAGTTCTGGCGAACTGGTGCGAACCTGCTGATGCCCACCACTGGTTTGCTTCCTCTGTGATGGCTCCCTTCCCATTCTCAGTAATTTCTATGTTCTCCAATCATGTAGATTGGTGGGAATGCACACAAGAACATTGTTGCAACCCCTGGTTAATGAAAACATTCCTCAGTTTATCATACATTTTTTCATGGAAAGTAAACTGTCTGGGAAGCTGTATCAGAATAACACCTTAGGAATATGGCCTAATACTTGTCACAACTCCAAGAAGCCTACTGTACCAAAGGTTAAATGTTAAGTCAACATTCATTCAATGGATCTACTCAGTTTGAGAGCAGCAATTGGATTTAGGCCAACACATCAAGACTTATTAAATACTGATCAAACAAATAAATGGATTTACTATGAAGTTTTGTTCCTGATGGTGGTGGGGAAATGGTATTTTGAAATAAATGCACTTCTACAACATCAGGAAAGGCTCACATATTTTCCCAAAGAGAATATAAAATGGTGGAACAATCACACACCCTCCCCCATGTATGCACAATGAATACAAAAATGTTATACCTTTAAAAAATATTAGGAAAATTAAGTACAATGTTGGTATTATTAACCACAATGGAGGAAATGCTATGAAGGACAGAAATTGAGAACATTCCAGAAGTTCCTATTTGGATCAACCATTCCTTTGGAATTTAAGACAAAGAAAATTGTTCTCCCACCATCATAAAAAAAATAAATAAATGAAATTTTTTCACTATGTGAGTTTCCCCCCTTGAAACGCTCATTATGCGAGTTTTTCCATAGGGAAAGTCCGACTCGCATAGTGAAAAATTAGTTATGCGAGTCTGACTTGCAAAGCGAAAAACTCACACAGCGAGCAGCCTCGCAGAATGAATTAAATTCGTTATGCGAGGTATGACTGTATTTTGGAGTGACAGTACCCAAAACTGTCAATTGTACAGCCCTAAACTGCAAATTTACATTGCTTGGGAAGGTGGAAATAGATGACCAAGTGGCCCTTAACAGATCTTATGTATGAAGGCATGCCTTAAAAAGCTGAAAAAGTTAGTATTCCATCTCCTGTGTATGACTTAACCATACAATCAACATGGATGTTAAGAAAGGAACAATAAACCACTTCTGAGTATTCTCTACCTAGAAACCCCTGAAAATGGTTGTCTTAAGTCAGAATGACTTGCTGTCATATCAACATTGTCCCCATCGTCCTCCTCTTCCTCCTCAATCTTCATATTCAGGCTATGGAGTAAAACTTTGTACAGAAGATCAGGTGAAAAACTATTTCTAAAAGCAAAAGCAAAACTGTGCTCTATTTTTCCTCAAAGGTTAGGAAACTGTGATGATTTAAAGGGAGGTTTTGGCAAGGAATCTCAGCACAGTAAGATTTAGAAAATCATAGAGAACAAGAAACTTGGGGAGCCTTTATCTGAATTCCCAATGCAATCCACAGAGACTAGTACAGTATTCGGTCAAAGGCTGGGCTCCAAACCCTCTCAACACATTCATTTATTTGCCAACTACAGATATGAAACAGGCCAACAAAGTAAGCAACGAAGTAGTGGTCACTGTAATCAGTTACGTATGAAAATATTACTCACCTGTCTCTCTGTATGAAACCCGCCCCCCTCCAAGACAGATGGTAATGTGAAAATAAGATACTCAAAAATTGAGCATGTATAACAAAGTAATGAAGGTTCTAGGGGTCAATGATGGAAAATGTTGAATTCCAGGTGGCCTTAAGAGAAGTTGTTGTGTTTGCCTACAATGACATACTCAGATATTCCCTGTTGCTGGCCACACACTAATAACAATAAGTAATGGTACCTATAAAAGCCCAAGCTGCTGTTTAAACTAGCATAGCAGCCAGTGGCTTCACAGGATCGTGCTGCAAGTTTATACGTAGTTGCAAAATCAATCATTCATTCACAAATATTCAGAGTGGCATGCACTGTTAAATATCATGAAATTGTCTAAATATGAGCAATAAAAATATCATTATCACAGCTCACCAAGATCTCACAATGAAACAACCAACAATATATAATAGTTTTATTTTATTTTTTTAAAAAAACAACAAAACAAAACAGGACATTAAAACACAACTCACACATTACCTGCTAAGAGTTTGTGCAAGATACATGATCTAATGAGGAGCACCATGGTGCCTCAACTGACTGCCTCACAATGTTATAAAGGCTGTTCCCATGCTATTACACACACTAGGGATGTATTTGTTTTCAGCTGCCTTCTCAACCCTTGTCAAACTAAACACCAGCTGTATTAAATTTGTGCCAAAATACTAGGAAAACGCATATTTTGAATGGTCACACAGCCATGGTTTTAAAAAGGCAATGATTACTAGCCCATAATTTCCATCACTACAGGTGGGGTAAAAAAGCAGGTAACTGTTCTGCATTCTAGACAACAGAACAAGTGAAAGGATAAGAGACACTGTCGAAGACGGCACCATAACACACATACTTTGGATGAAACTCCAATTGACCAAAAATTAAAACTAGAATGGGATATAAAAATGTTATAGACACCAGGGTTCACAAGAGAGGGTGAAATTACATGAGTAGTTTTAACAGATTTCTGCCCATTTTTTTCTAAGGCGAAAGATTGTATTTATCTGCCCACAATAGTGCTACTTAAATCTTTGTCTGTGGCCTCACCACAGATCAAGGTGGAAATGGGGCATCATAATTGCTGTAGTAACTTCCATTGCTTGTATTCTGGATGTGTATTTATTATTTATTTACTACATTTTAAAACTGTTTGGTGATTAGGCTTCTCCATGACATTTACATGAGTTTAAACATTCAACTAATCAGAACTTACTAGAGAAAGCAGAATATAACATTATACAAAGCAAGGACTGCCAAGTCCTCTTTTTTTTGTAACCTTTGTTAAACAGTGACAATTGCCTCAAGCAGTTTGTCCTGAGGAGGAATATTAATCAGCCTGTAGCTGTTTTCAGATTTAGACCCAGGTTTAGTGTCTTTAATGGTGGCCTGATTACTGACTCTTTTAAGGAAAGCAAGTCTAATTCCTTTTGTTAAAAGAGGGTTTTATAACCATCTTGACTCTGCCACTATCCTACTAGCCAAAGGTCAAACACTAAGCATACATATGGTTGACTTAATGCTATCAAGCACTATGTTGACATGCTCAAGCCTCAAAAACTGAAACTCATCAAAGACAAATAGACTAGACGATGTCCTGGCCATTTCCACAGCTGAAACTGGCCTAACTATGGCATAAAAGTTATGACAGACATATGATCCACTTTATTTTCAAAGTGTCTTTTCAACATCTTCTTTGGAATTTTGTGTACAGATTCCCTCACTTCATTATATTTCTACATTTATTGTGTTTTTTTAAAAAAATATGGGTTAGTTACTATTTTTAACATAAAATTTGCATAATAAAACTGTACATTGTGAGGAGAAAATCAGTTTGGCAGCAGAGGGATGAGCTGAACCTTTTCCTACACTTGCAAGAATTACTTATCAGATTACACACTTGATGTTAATCAAAAGGCCAAGACACTCTTTAAATTATCTCTTAAGTACCCTCATTTTAACTTCTGGTTTTAACTTTTTTCCTTTCTTTCTTTTCTTTTTGCTTTACTGTGCTAGTCTTAGACTGTAATAAAGATTCAATATTTATCAGATTTGGAAAAGCTAGTTTTTGGATTTCTTAAAGTGCCATATCTGATTCTGAATATAGGCTATCATCATGCCGATCAGCCTTGGGAACAATATAATGCAGTAGCCTTCAATTTACCTTCTGCATCGCAGTGTGACACCTGTACCACTAATCCAGTTCCATGAGTCATTTTCTGGTCCTGAGCCCTTTTGGCACACAAAGTCCTCATCAGCCTTAGGCCAGTATTGATGAACCCATTCCTGGGGACTTTGCTACCCAAGGTCATTAGTCCTCAGGGTTGTGAGGTTAGTTAACTGCCACCTGGCATTGAGTTGCTGGCAGTAGGGTCTACTCTATTACCATAGCAGGATAACCTGGCTAGACTGGATTTTTTGGACTACTGTGGCTAAAACATTTAATTATTTAAACCAGGCATGGACATGTTGAGAAAAAGACAATTATTCCTGTACTACTGCAGTCTTCAAGTACTATGATGAGAAGATATTATAAAATGGCATATGTAAACTCACCCTTGAGAATCAATCTTTTAAAAAATGTATTCACCACATGGTGTCTAGTATATTTTTTTTTTTGCTTTCAGTAGAGAAAAAAATGTACACGACGCACACAGGACAAGGGAGCTGGCCTCAAATGTGGGGCAGCCCCCTCCTGACTGAATCCATGTAATGACATTGACCTTAGCTTTGGATGCAGGGTCTCACCTGCCCTCTTGGCTGAAGGAACAGTGCCAGACAGCAGCCACTGGCAGGGCAGGAAAGGAGTGGTAATCTCCATGGAATGCAGATGTTCACCCGCTGGAGCTCATTCTGAGCAGACTGCATACCTGGAACACAGGCATAGCCACGAAAGGGGTGGGTTCCTCCAAGAGGGAGGTGGAGGAAGCAAGAAGAGGAAAAAACCAAACAGAAAAATAAAAATCATGCCAGAGCTACAAGAGGCATTAAAAAAACCTCAAGAATTAGTCAACTTTAACCCAAACGCAATGTGTATCATGGTGCAGCCCTATAAATGAAGGGAATGCACTAGCAATTTGTTATTCTCCCTAAACAATCTTTGCCTGGGAAAAAGGTCATAACAAAGCAAAACATTATTCAAGGTATAGCTGAAAAGCTTAAGCTGGCTTTTGAAATGCATCATACCTTTCGGAATACAAATGATTCTTCATTGTAGACAGGATTCAAACCATTGTTCATCACCATCCGTGTGCGGAATTCTTTACGAATTGTGTCGGTAGGAAGGCCATACATATCCACCTCTACATAAGTGCCAATCTTTTTGTCTGATAAAAACTGGCCAGATATTACCTTTAAATGTAAGCACAAAAATGTCAAGGACATCGATCAGATGAAAACAGCAAAACGCACATAAGCACACACTTCATGATGTGAGTTTTCATCAGGAGCCATAGGGGAATTGTAGTGGGAAGGATAGGCTAGTAAAGTGTCTTTGTGTGACCATCCTTGCACTTCATTCTTATATAAGCGGAACAGATTTAATGCTAATCTTTTTAATGCACAAAATGTGAGCATCAGGATAGACCAACAGTAGCATCAGCTACTGTTTCTGCACATGAGGAAGGAGAGAGAGCCAGAATGATATATGTGGTCTTCCTCTGTTGTATCTTTGTTGCTGTAGAAGGGACTGCCTGCATCGGAAAGCTTCCTCTATGACTGGAGATCTGGGAAAACTGAATATCAGTTGCAAAGAAACGATGCAATTCTATACTTTACCAAAAGGCTAGCTGTGTCTGATTGAGCTAATTCCTAGAGAAGTGAGAAGCTACTTGAAATTTAGCGATACACTTTAAAGGGATGTTGAAAGTGGTAGCCGTGAACAGGAGTTAGTCTTTAAGGTGCCACAACATTTCTCATCTTTTTTTCCTCTTTTGTTTTCTTTACTCTTTGATGTACAGTAAAACCCTGGGTTATGGACGCTTGGGGTCCATAACTTGACTTACGGAAGGAAATTCTGAAGAAATGGCATCCCGATTTACAGAAAAAACTCATGATATGGAAATATTTTTGGGGTGTTCTGACGCTTCCCAGGTGGGAGGGTGTTTGGACCATTTCCGCTCCATGTTTGAAAATTTTCATTTTCAAGCTCTGACACAAGCTCTCTCGGCAACCAGGAAGTGCTGTAAATCCACACACCCTGCCTCATATCAGCTGTTCATTAGGTACTTTTCCTGCAATTACCAGGACTGGCCACTAGATGGCACTGATGGAAATGTGATAAATATGCCTTGGAGGAAAAATCAGCTCTGAAGCTATCATACCATGGCTGTTAAATAACATTTTACCTTTTAGTCAAAAACATTTTGTTCCAGGAGGAGTTAGTGTATGTTTTGTCTCTTACCTGTACTGAACATGTTGCTGCAATTACACCATCTACAGGTGTTTCAGAAAAAGGGTCAAACGTTCGATCTGGTCGTCGCATAAAATCTGGCTTAAGAAGAAACCTTTAAAAAAAAAGGGGGGGGAATACATTTCATAATGTTTATCTTTATCTTACAGCTATACTGTATATTATAAACATTTCCTTGAAATAATGATAACAATAACTACACTAATATTAGTTTAATATTTTTAATTGCTGAATATTATTTTCTTGAAATATATTTCAGAATATAGAAAACCACTGTGGATTTTAAATAATGAAAAACAGGGGAAACCCCCCCCCCCCAACAATACTTAGTATATGTAATGAGTACAGTGGAACATCAGTTAATGTAATTAATGCATTCTCCAGGACATTTCTTACAGAGAAAATTACTTTAACTAAATTTCCCATAGGAATGCTTTGAAAAATCAAAATGCATTAACTGAAATGTGGTTTCCCATAGGAATGCATTGAAAAAACAAATAATCTGTTCTGAAAAAAATTCCATAAACCGATCCACTATTTTCTATCAATTTCCTTTTGTTATGCAATTTTTATGTTAAATGAGTCATTTGTTAACCGATGTTCCACTGCATTAAGAAAATTTCAGATACTGTACTGTATATCCATTTGTCACAATTCCTTTAAGAGTTAGTAAGGCAACTTCCAACTTAATTTTTAAAGGCTGAGGTAATATAGCTGACTGATAATCAGTTAAACATGTAGTAGGAATTTGTACCATGCAGTGAACACTATCCATGAATAAAGCAGCTATATACAAAAATGGCATCTATACAGCATAAAATGTTAGGCTTAAATTGAGCTTATTTGGCAAATACTGGTGGCTCAAAAAGGATATTTTTTGTAGCTTAAGATACCATCCAGGATATATGAAAATCTCATACAAATCACAGATCACATAAATAACGGAATAATAAACTGAAATACTGTTTATTACCAAGCTATTTCAGATCATTTTAATGAAAGAGACTAGTATGCTTAAATCTTTTGTTTTTTACAGCTACAGCATATGTCACCACTTTCTCCCTCCAGCATGCTAGAACCATTCAAATACTGTAACTCTAAAGGGAACATAACACAATAGCAGCCAATTACACATATGCGGAGATAATACATACTAATAAGTAAGGAAGAGTATGCATCTATGCATAAACAAAAGAGAAGTGAAGTATAAGTAACTTGTCTGCAATCTGTTCTTTTAAGACAAAATTAGCATGTTAGGTTTATCTCTATCCACATACAGTAATACCTCGGATAACGTTTACCTCAGGTAACGCTAAAATCGTATACCGTTAAGTAATCTGGGGAAGAGAATTGGATCGGATAACGTTAAGGTCCTATGGGATGGATCCAGTGGTGGGATGTCAATTTTTTTACTACCCCACCGTGATGTCATCAGTGTGGGTGAAGCCAACATCATGATATCATGACATTATGGGCGGAGCCAAAGAAAAAATAAATAATAATAATAAAATTAAAAAAAATAAGCACACACACACACACACACACACACACACACACACACACCCCTCTCAACCTACTCACCCACCCACAACACAAGGACAGCAAGGAGGACAGCAAGGAGGCCATGCATATGCGCCAAGCACTGTAGACATGCATGCACACCAAGTGCTTGGTGCACAGTGAAAAGGTAAGCCCCGAAGGTGGTTCCCCCCAAAAGCTGCTACCTGTTCTCTGGGACACTGGGAAAAGTTACTACCGGTTCTGGCGAACTGGTGAGAACCTGTTACATCTCATCACTGGATGGATCGGATAACAACTGCTAAAGCCTGTGCGGTTACAATGTATCTCTATGGAGCTTTAACGTTCTCCGATCCATCCCATAGGATTTGAACATGGATCGGATAACACTAAAACTCGGATAATACCAAGACTTGTGGAACCAAGTCTTAGCATTATCCGAGGTATTACTGTGTGTGTGTGTGTGTGTGTGTGTGTGTGTGTGTGTGTGTGTGTGTGTGTGTGTACAGACACACACACACACCCCATTATGGCATAAAGTGTGTGTGTGTGCGTGCGTGTGCGCGTGTGTGCAATCTGAAATTGGGAGAAGCTCATGAAAATTGCTGAACCCAGGCAACATATATGACCTTTAGGAGCTCATAATGAAAGCCTGAATAAAGAGTGGAACATTACAAGTCTCTCATATCTTTTTCCTGTACAGAAGAAAATTCTTCTTCTAGCTCTGTGGTTCTGGCTGAGATTGGGCATTAATTTCCTACCAGGAGTTTTTAAGGATACAAAGTCAACAGTAATTTTCTCCAACAAAGACATAGATGTTCTTCCTGGCTGCATTTCTATTTTTGTGCAAATAGGAAGAAAATTAGAATAAGATAAAAGAGGCTGGAAGAGAAGGAAAGGTATGCATATGCACAAGTGTGTGCAAGAGAGAATTATTTTGTATCAAGCAAGCAAGGAATTAGATAGTAGAAAAAAGATAACATAAATTGATATAGAAACTAAATTTCAGGTATTTTTTACAAATTATATTTCCTCAGGATGAGCAATAGCTCAACTGATCTGAAAAAACCTAGCTCTAGTCTTCAGCAAATCATCATTAAGTATTTAAAAAAAAACAAAGAATGTACACACACAAAACCTAAGGCTATTTGCCAAAATGGACAACGATAAATTTAATTATTTGAACAGCAGCCTTTCAAATTCCAAATGGCCTGCTTGCACTCTTAGAATGGTGGCGGGGATGTTCCAGATCGAAAAGAGGGATTGCAATGTCAAACTAGATACTGTACAACAATATTAGTTAGATTTCATATCTTAAAAAGAAGGAGCAGAGAAGAAGTGGCAGGAGGTTAAAAAGAGAAGATAAAAACACTCTATGCTCGGTAACGATAATCCCCCCCTCCCCTCTTTGGAGGATAGAGGCGGCTTTTCGGTAAGAAGAGTGGGGAGGGTAACTGTAGTTATAGGTAAGTCATTTTTGTTTTTCTTTTTAGGTAGTAAGATGTTAATCGGGGGGAGGGTAACTGTTTATTACTTTGTTATAACTGGCAGGGGATATAGCACTTCCGGAGAAGGTTACGATATCCAAAATAAAATAAATCAAAATAATGAAGGAGGTTAAAGTTGTATCATGGAATATAAGAGGTTCTGGAAATACAGTGAAAAGGAAGCGTTTAGAACTAGCATTGAAAAAAAGTAAACCAGACATAATATTCCTGCAAGAAACTCATCAAAAATCAGAAGACACTAATAAATTAAGACTAGGTTGGATACAGACTTATGAGAAATCATTTGGATCCTCAAAAGCGAGGGGGGTCGCAACACTTATATCAAAAAGATTGGGATTCAATGTAACAAAAAAGATTTCTGATATAGAAGGGAGGTATTTGATCATCAAAGGCAACATAGAGGAAGAAGAAATAACATTAGTAAACATATATGCCCCTAACAAAAATCAAAAAGAATTTCTAGATAAATTAGTTCAAACTTTAGTAGAAGAAAAAACAACAAATATGGTGGTGGCAGGAGATTTTAATTTAATAAGAGCAAATATAGATAGTACCAATAAAGAACAAAACAGAAAACAAGAGATGCAAGTAATGAATAATTGGATAAAACAGGTTGGTCTGAAGGACATATGGAGGGAATATAAAGGATCAGAAAGGGGATACACGTATTATTCGCAAGTACACAATTCATATTCGAGAATCGACTACATATTAGTGACTGATAATTTGATGAGAACAGTGGAAGAGATAGAAATTGATATTTTTAAAGAGTCCGACCATGCAAAAGTGATAGCAGAATTAAAAATAGGGGAAACAAAGAGACTATCTAATAATTGGAGGTATGATCCAAGACTATATAAAGAAAAGGATTACAAGGACAAAATAATTAAAAAATGGGAAGAGAACTGGTCTTGGAATGACAATGGAGAAGTGGGGTATAACACTGTTTGGGATACAATGAAAGGAATATTCAGAGGGGAGAGTATTAAAATGGCAAGTATAATGAACAAACAGAGGGAAAACAGAAGTGAAAAACTGGAGAAAGAAATTAAGCTCCTTCAAACTGAACACGCAAAGAACAAAAAACAAGAAACATTTGACAAAATGCAAAAATTGAAATGCGAGTTAGTGGGAAATGACATAGAAAAAGTGAAAAGAGATCTAATTTACTTGAAAAGAGAATTTTTTCAATATAGTAATAAAAACTCAAAATTGCTGGCAAGGGCGGCAAAAGAGAAAAAATGTAAAAGAGAAATTACTATATTGATTGATAGTCAAGGAAAGAGATGTAATAAGTCTGGGGAGAAATTAAAGATCGCGGAGGAATTTTATCAACAATTATACTCTAAGAAGGAAATAGATATAAGAAAGTTAAAGGAGAGATTCCAAGAACAAAACAAAATTAGAATAAAAGAAGACTACAAGAACAAAATGGAGGAAGAAATATTAGAAAAAGAAATTAGAGAAACAATTAGTAAATTAAAGATGGAAAAATCTCCAGGAGAAGACGGGCTACCCGCAGAATTTTATAAAGAATTTCAGAATGCGGTGGTTCCAAAATTGGTGAAATTATACAATTATATTCTTGAAGGAGGGGATATTCCCAATTCGTGGTATAGATCTATAATTGTATTAATCCCCAAACCGGGAAAAGATCCAGAGAGAATAGAGTCCTACAGACCAATCTCTTTAATAAACCAAGACGCCAAAATCTTTACGAATATATTGAATAACAGGTTAAATAGCTTCATGGATCAATACATAAATAAGGATCAAGCAGGATTTCTAAGAGGGAGGTACATGGCGGACCTGACAAGAAGAGTATTAAATTTGATAGATATTGTAGGACAAAAAAAGGAAAAAGTGGGTTTTTTAGCAGTCGACATATTTAAGGCGTTCGATTCGCTGCAATGGGATTCAATTAAAGAACTTATTAAATTATACGGATTCGGACCCAAATTTCAAAAAATTATTGACAAACTGTATTACAAGGGAATAGCAAGGGTTAGAATCAACGATAATTACACACCAGACATATCTTTGGAGGCGGGAACACGGCAGGGATGCCCACTATCTCCGACACTATTTATAATGGCCATTGAATTATTAGCAAATACAATAAGAAATGATAGGGATATTGAAGGAATAGAGGGAAACAAAATTAACTTATATGCGGACGACACTCTGATTATAATGAAACACCCAATAAAAACCTTAGATAGAATAAAATTACACCTAAGCATGTTAGAAGACACCACTGGACTTAGAATTAATTGGGACAAATCGGAAATGATATTAATTAACAGCGATAAAGAAGACCAAGATAAAATAAAAACAAAATATAAAATACAGGTTAAAAATAATTTGAAGTATTTAGGTATAACCATCTCAAACAAATGGGAGGAATTAAAGAGATTAAATTATGACAAACAAAGGAAGATAATAGAAGAAAAGATAAAGCAATACCAAAAATTAAACTTATCGTGGTTTGGGAGAATCGCCTTATGCAAGATGATGCTAGTACCGAAGATAAATTTTTTGTTTGAAACGCTACCCATTAGAATAACAGATAAAGAGATGAAAGAGATTCAGAATAAATTAAATAGTTTTTGTAACGGGAAACGAAGAGTGAGGGTGTCGCAAAGTTTATGGTACGTGTCACAACAAGAGGGGGGATTAGGATTGCCGAATCTTAAGAATTACTATAGAGCGTTCCAGATTAAAAACGTGATTAAGATCTTAATGAGAGAAGAAACAATTTGGGAAAATATAGAGCTAAAGGAAATAAGACAACTAGGAAATTTGTTGTTTTTAGACAAAGAAATTAATATAAAAGGAATTAAAAACAAAATGCTAAGAACATTACTGGAAGAATGGAAAAAAGTAAAGCAAGAATTAGTACCGGATATCTCCCCTATTATCGAACTTCAAGACATTAAAAATTTTCCTATAAAGATCGACACAAAAATGGACATCTTAGAGGAAAATGGAGTAACATTAGTCAAGGACTGGATACAGAAATGTAAAGATAAGACAAAAAAAGAAGAGATATTTACACAGTTAGGCCTAAATTGGTTCCAACGTATTGCGATAGAGAACTGGAACAAGAAATATATACAAGAGAAATCCTTAGAAAGATCAAAAACAGAAATGGAGGAAATAATAAGTAAATTAAGAAAAGGAGAGATAGTAATTAAAGGACTGGTTAGTAAAATTTACAAAATATTAAGTAAAGGGACCAGAGCCCAAGAAATATTAAAAAATATATGGGAAGAGGAGTTGAAGGTGGAAATTTCAAATCAAGAATGGAGGAAAAAATGGAAGAGAAGAATCATGAAAAATATGTCAATAAGAGTGAAAGAGCACAATTACAAACTATTATGGAAATGGTATCTGACCCCGGTGAAGTTGCACCAGATTGACGATAAAAAAAGTAACAAATGTTGGAGGTGCAATCAAGCACTGGGCTCATACGAGCATATGTGGTGGTCATGTAAGGTGGTCAATGCATTTTGGGGGAAAATCGAAAAAGAAATAGGAAATATTATGGGAATGCGACCAAAACTGGGGCCAGATACTGTGCTACTAACAAATGTTGAAAAAATGAATGTGAATAATGATAAGAAAGAGTTGATATCAATAATGTTGTCATCAGCAAGGCATATTATTGCGAGAAATTGGAAGAAGGATGTTCAACTAAACATGGAAGATTGGTACAGAGAGATATGGGAATTAGCGTTGAATGACAAACTAACATGGGAGGTGATGGTCAGGAAAGGTGCAATTCGTGAGAATAGATTTTGGAAGATATGGCATCCCCTGATAGAACATTCATTGTATAAGGGTAAAGGGAATCAACCAGAACCAGATCAACTGAGTTTTTGGAAAAACAAATGAATAAGGATAACCGTAGTTTCTCCGGATATTGTAAATAACACAGGGTGATTTCTTTTTTTTTTTCTTCTTTTTTTTTCTTCTTCTTTTTTTCTTTTATACATATATATATATATATTTATATAGATGTACTTATACTTTCATGTCTGTTTTCATGTCTGTTTTCATATTATTATTATTTTTGATTTTTGTGTATTGAAAAGTATAAATAAAAATTTATAAAAAAAAAATAAAAAAAAAGAAGGGGCAGCCCAAAATGAGATGGCTAGATGGTATTGTAGACACAATGGGCACAAAGCTGAGCGAGTTGAGGAGGATGGTGGAGGACAGAAGTGTCTGGCGGACAGTGGTCCATGGGTTCGCAAAGGTTCGGAATTGACTGTGTGACTGTGTTACAAAAGCAGTAAGTGAGTTGCTTAACTGGAACACCAAAAAGGATGCCAGTTAAGAGAAACTACACCTTTTGCCTGAGGCTTGTTATTAGAACATTTCCTCCACCACAGAATTGTCTGTAAACAAATGTTTTGGATTAATATAATTGACAACATATATACTACAATAAGAAGCTACAGGGGAAAGTTGGAGATCACATGTCAGAGGATAGAAAAACACAAAGAAAAGTACAACAAGGTGCATACTTTTGTCACTGCATTTCAGTTTGCACACTGAGAACATCGTTAAGGTAGCACTTAAAGAAGGCACCATTGTCGATAAAGAGGTTTTCAGCAACATCTACTATGTGGGCAACAGAGTGTTCTAGCTGACAGTTTAGATTGTTTGCAAAAGGCTGTTCATTGAAAGCAATGAAGCAAAAAACAATGATGGTCTGAAACAGAATGGTGGGAAATAAATCTAACAAATTTCAAAAGGAAAGTGTAGAATAAGTGGACACATTTAAAAGTGGGATTGTAGGGGGGCGTGGTTTGGATGGAGTAGGAGAAGCAGCGGCTTGTCCTCCCTCCGCCATTAAATGGGACTTTCAATGCGATTTTTTAAATAAATAAAGCTGAAAACGGAGGAAAAAGGACCGCTGGTGAAAATACGAAGGGACCCCGACCAAGGGAGAAAAAAAAAAAAAAGCGGCGGATCTGCGAGAGTGGGTGAACGGGGCCTGGAGAGCTTGTGCTCCGGACGACGGGCGGGGGCCTGGAGGCTCGGAAGAGCGTCGCGGTTCTCGCTGTCGCCCGTCGAGCCGCTTCCAGAGCCGGAGTGGAGCCTTGAGGGACGCCGCGGAGGTGAACGAAGTGAGAAGCGCCACGAAGACAGAGACGGGGACGAGTGAAGAGCGGAGTGAAGAGGGGGGCCTTGCAGGAGCCCGGTGGGTGAGTGCGCTCAGGCAACAAGTTCCCTGAAACGGAGGTGGGAGTTTGAAATAAAGGACAAAACTTTGTTGCTGTCTGGTGGAAAGCGCGTCCCCCGGAGTCTCCCCGTGATCTGGATGTTGTGAGTGGAACTGTGTGCGGCAGAGATTTAGAGAGAGGGGAGACAGGGGGGACGCGAAAAGAAGAGGATTGAGGAGGGCGAGTTGGTCGGGGAGAACTGAGAGGCGGGGGTTTGGAGAAGAGGAGAAGAAGAAACAAAGGGAACAGATCGGTCAGCGAATATGGTGGAGTTGTGTGGAGTATAATTGGAAGTAAAGGTCTGTCCCAGGATCCTCCTTAGTGAGGACTTAATATTAATAACACCCTTAATAAAAGACTCTTGAACTGTGACTTTGAGGGAGTGAAAGAGAACTGTGTTTGGTGGCTGGATTTGGGACAGAGGGTGAGTGAAAAAGGGAGCAACAACAATGGCGGAGCTAATCGAAACTTAACTCTGAGTGCGGAAACGAAACTAAGGGTGGCAGTGAGGAGAAGAGAAGAAGGACGCTGTTTGATTTGTTTTTTGCTGGACTTTGGGGGTTGGTTAAGACTTCTGTCTTGTGTTTTCCGGTCAGTTACCCTTTAGGGAAGAAGTAATTGACCTGCCTAATTGAAGAGCTTGCAGCGGTCTTAACGTTTTTATAATTAAATCATCCTTCCCTCCTCCTCCTACTTCCCCCCCTCCTTGCTCTTTGGCTTGCATATATACATATAATAAGAGTTCTTTTTGTTGATTGTTTTTTCTACATAATATGACACTGAGTTATTGAACTTTTGAAACTAAGTTTTTTGATTCATATAAACTTTGATTTTAGTAGATAGGTTATGCAGGAAGGGGAGGAGACAGTCAGGCCAAAGGGGAGGAGAGAGAAAAAAGAAAAAGATCAAAAAGACAAGGGAAGGCACACACCATCACCAACAACGGAGACTACAACAGCAGCAATGGATTCTCAAGCAGGCGCTGGAGAACGATCAGTGGATTTATCGGAAAGAATGGACAATATGTGTGCTATTTTACAACAATTGGTTAAAAATGGAAATGATAATCAGGTTGCAATGCAAAAATTGAATAAAATGGTGGAGAATAATTGTGAAGAAATGAAAAAAGACAGAGAACTGGCCAGGCTACAACATGAGAGCCTGGCCAGGACTCTGACTGACGTGCAGAAGGAGGTTACTGAGAATACAAAAAAAATTAATATGATTACTGACACAATGCAAAAGGACCTAGAGCAAGCAAAGATTTCTATGAATGAGATGTTGATCCAAGAACATGTGATTGCTTCAAGAGTATCTGTTCAAGAGAAAAGGATGATGATGGTGGAGGAGGGGCAAAGAAAACAGAATATTGTGATACGCAAAATGGCCGAACGAACGCCAGACAAGCTTAGAGATAGAGTAGTGGATTGGCTGAACTCTTTGAAAATGGGAAAAGATTTCGCGGCAGAAGACATTGGAGCTGTGTATAGAGTGGGGGGAAGGCGAGACAGGAGATCACCAAGGAATGTTTTGGTTAAGTTTGCAAATTGGGCGGATAAATTAAAAGTGATGGCTTACATCAAACAAGCGGGGTCTGGCGTTCTAAAGATTGAGGGGGCTGATGTGGAAATCTACAATGACATAGCACCGGAGGAAAGAAAATGGAAATACATGATGAAACCTGTGACGAAATTTTTGGCTTCAAAAGACATTAAGTATAATTGGAGATTTCCACAACAGTTGAGATTTTTTTATGAAAAAAGATGGCATATTTTGGATGATAGAACAGATGTCTTGGAGTACTTGACTCAACTTGGGTTCATGAAGGTGGCTAGTTCAGAATGGATTGCTATGAGAACTGATTTGTATGCAGTTGGGGTGATGGGCCCGGTTCTGAATAAGGAGGGGGAGGTGGAGGGTGCAGTGGGAGGAGCGGAAGTATCAGGAACATCGAGTGCGGAGCTTTTTGAATAAATAACTTGCAGAACAAATTATAATGGTGGAGGGAGGGGGGCTTTAGAAGAACACAATGCTTTTTTCCCCCGGTCCCCCCCTCCCCTCTTTGAAGGATAGAGGCGACATCTTGGAACAAGGTGTGGGGAGGGTAGCAGAAAATGGAAGAGTAGGTAAGTTTTTTTTCTTTTCCTTTTTGTAGTAGTAGTATATAATTTTTTTCAAGTATTTTACTTTACTGAGTTATTTTGTACTGAGAATGTACAAATGTCTTTTTTGTCATTATACTGTATGTATTTTTTTGTATTTTTTTTAAGCTTTTTTTTTAGATTTTTAGTAGGGGATGGGGATAACACGTCCGGGGAGGAATGTAAAGGAGGGGAGGGATTAGTAAACATAAATGGTTAAGAACTTAAGGTTGTTAACATGGAATGTGAAAGGGACAGGGAATGCCGTGAAGAGGAGGAGGTTGCAGATAGCGCTCAACAAATCTAAATCTGATATCATCTTTCTACAGGAGACCCATCAAAAATCGGCAGACACTAATAAATTATTTGTGAGAGGAATTGACATTTATGAAATGGCTTATGGGACATCAAAAGCGAGAGGTGTTGCAACTCTTATCTCAGAAAAATTGGGTTTTAGTCTAATAAAATCTATAGCTGACCCAGAGGGGAGATATCTAATAATTAAGGGGAGGATAGAAGATGAAGAGATAACTCTTGCAAACATATACGCCCCGAATACCAATCAGGCAGAATTTTTAGAAAAATTAAGAATAATTCTACAGAAAGAAGGAACGAGGAATATGATTATAGGGGGGATTTTAACTTGTTAAGTTCTGAGATTGACACTACAAGTATTAAGAAGAGAAGTAATAAATACATTCTAAGCGATTGGGCAAAATTAATGAATATAAAAGATGTATGGAGGGAACTTAAAGGACAGGAAAGGGACTATACTTACTATTCTCAAGTTTATAACATGTATTCAAGGATTGATTATATATTTGTAACACAAGGGTTACTGAAAAGCATAGAGGATATTAAAATAGGGACATTTAGAGAATCAGATCATGCTAAGATAAGAATAGATATAAAATTGGATGAAGGTGATAGGAAAAGATATGTTTGGAGATATGATTCAAAATTATACAAAGAGGATAGCATGAAAAAACAAATTATGGACAAATGGGATGAATATTGGACATGGAATGATAATAACGAGGTCAGCTCAGGAGGGGTATGGGACACAATGAAAGCGATCTTTAGAGGAGAATCAATAAAACTGAGTAGTTGGAAAAAGAAACGGAACATCAATAGAACTCAGGAATTGGAAACACAATTAAAACAACTTCACCGGGAATATATAAAGGGTAAAGATCAGAGGGTATTACAGCAGATACAGAAAGTAAAGAAAGAATTGGAAGCCCAGGACATGGAAAGGGTAAAAAAAGATTTGATATTTTTAAAAAGAGAATACTATGAGCACAGTAATAGAAATTCAAAGTTATTAGCAAAAGCAGCGAGGGATAAAAAGAACAAAGGCCAGGTAGGAGTATTGGTAGATGAGAAGGGGAAGAGATGTAATAAAAGGAAAGAGAAAGCGGAAATAATAGAGGCTTTTTATAAGGAGTTATACTCAAAGAAGCAGGTAAATTTGAACAAATTGGAGGATCACTTCAAAAAATATAACACTTTTTTAATAACAGAAGAACATAGAAATATGATGGAGGAACAAATATCCGTAAAAGAAATTGAGAATGTAATTAATAAATTAAAATTGGATAAAGCTCCAGGAGAAGATGGGCTTCCAGCTGAATTTTATAAGGATTTTAAGTTGTGGGTTGTTCCGAGATTACATAAATTATTCAATGGGATCTTAGAGGGAGAATCAACACCCGAATCTTGGAATAGATCTATTATCGCATTGATTCCTAAGCCAGGGAAAGATTTACATAAAATAGAATCATATAGGCCGATATCCTTAATTAACCAAGATGCCAAAAATTTTTCCACAATAATGGTGACTAGGCTAAATAGCTTCATAGCCAAATACATAAAAGACGATCAAGCAGGGTTTATAAAGGGTAGGTACATGTCAGATCTTACAAGGAGGGTAGTGGATTTATTGGATATAGCTGAAAGGCAAAAGGATAGGGTAGGCTTCTTAGCCCTGGATATTTTTAAAGCATTTGATTCTTTGCAATGGGCAACAATACATGAGGTAATTAAACAATATGGATTTGGAGACAAATTCCAAAAAGTTATCAAGAATTTATACAAACAGGGAATAGCAATAGTGAAATTTAATGATAACTACACAGGAGAAATAAAATTGGAGGCTGGAACTAGGCAGGGCTGCCCATTGTCGCCTACATTATTTGTTTTGGCTATGGAACTATTGGCGAATTTAATACGGCAAGATAAAGAAATAGTTGGAATTGAAGGAAATAAAATAAGCCTGTATGCCGATGACACATTAATCACAATCAAACAACCAATACAAGGAATATTAAGGATTAATAAACACCTGAAAACTTTTGAGGAAATGACAGGTTTAAGGGTGAACTGGGATAAGTCCGAGATGATTCTAGTCAATGGGAGCAAGAGGGACGAAGAAGAAATAAAGCAAAAATTTAATATTCAAATTCCGGATAAAGTGAGATATTTAGGGGTAATACTTGCTAGAAAAACTGGGGAACTTAAGGAATTGAACTACGGAAAACAAATGAAAGAGATAGATAAAAAGATATTACAGTACAACAAGTTGAATTTATCGTGGTTTGGCAGGGTGGCAATGTGTAAAATGATGTTGTTACCTAAATTAAATTTCTTATTTGATGCTCTGCCAATAAAACATACAGAAAAAGAATTGGAAAAATATCAAAATATTATAAATAGATTCTGTAATGGGAAAAGAAAAGCAAGGATACCCAAGATTTTATGGTATATACCACAAAAAGAAGGGGGACTGGGTATTCCGAATATTAGCAAGTATTATAGAGCCTTTCAATTACGAAATGTTATTAAATTACTAAATAGAGAAGAGCCAATATGGGGAAAATTAGAATCAAAAGAGTTTTCTAGGAAAGGGAAGGCATTCTTTTTATGTGGCGATAAGGATAAAAAAATGAGGATTCAGGGTAAGATGATAAGAGCAACAATAGAAGAATGGAACAAAGTAAGAAAGGAACTTATTCCAGGGATCTCAATGGTTACAGAATTAGAAGATTTTAACAACTTTCCGATAAAAATAGAAGGTAGGATTAAGGATATCTTATTAAAAAATGGGGTCTCTCTGTTGAAGGATTGGATCAAAATTTGTAGGGATTTGGAGAGGAGAAAGGAGCTTTATCTGCAACTGGAGTTGGATTGGTTTAAAGTCCTCCAGACAAATAATTGGAATAAGAAATTTCTTCTTGAAATGGGATCAGACAGGGAGCTTACAGAATTTGAAACATTGCTGGTCAAATTGAGAAAAGGAGAAATAGGTTTAAAAGGGATAGTTAGTCAAATATATAAAATTTTAAATAAAGGAGGGAAGGCTCAACAAGTATTGAAAGATAGTTGGGAACAAGAATTGAACATAACAATTAATGAGAAGACTTGGGGGAAAATGTGGAGAAGACGTATTATGAGATCTATGTCGGTAAGAGTGAAGGAACATAATTACAAACTAATTTGGAGATGGTATAGAACCCCAGTAAAACTGCATCTAATGTACAAAGATGTGAGTGAGAAATGTTGGAGATGTAAAAAAGATAGAGGCACATATGAACACATGTGGTGGTCTTGTGAGGCTTTGAAGGACTTTTGGGGAAAAATAGAGGTTGAAATTAAAAATATATTGGATGTGCAGGTTGAACTGGGCCCAAATACAATTTTGTCAACTGAGATGGATAAATATAAAATGAGTGAGGATAAAAATGAATTGATGGCGATAATGTTATCAGTGGCCAGACAATGTATAGCCAGAAATTGGAAAAATAATGAAAACTTACAAAAAAGGAATTGGTATAATGAAATGTGGGATTTGGCACTCAACGAAAAGCTCACTTGGGAGATAAATTTTAAAAAGGGTAAAGTAACTGGTAACAATTTCTGGAGGATTTGGAGACCTTTTATTGAATATGTAACAGTAAAGAAACAGGGCATACCCCCTGTATTTGAGCAAAATGACTTTTGGAAAATATAAGTAAACATAAATCCCCGGACATTGTATATATCACAAGGGTGGTTTTAAAGATAAGAAGAAAAATTGAGATAGAGAATAACATATATTGGTTCTGAGGTGATAGATGGAAACATAGTTTGGAGATTGATGTAGTAAATAGTGTTTTATAATGAGTTAATAATAATCTTTGATGGATGTTAACAATGCAGTATTGTTATATATGAGAGATTTTATTTTCCTTTTTGAATTCTCTGTTTATATTTTTCAGTTATGTAATTCATTTTGTTTTATGTATGTGTTTTGTCTTGTATTACTTTATATACCTAATAAAAATTATAAAAAAAAAAAAAGTGGGATTGTAGCCACATCATAAAAGTCGTAAGAGAGATGGTTCAAGAACCTTCCTTACAATGCAAAACAAAAATAATGTTGCTTTGAGTTATATGCATTGTATGGTGCCATGTTCTCTTGGTTGTACTGTATGGCATGGAACAATAGGCTACCTTTTAAAAAATTGAAATGTGGATTTATTTCAGGATCTGAGAATGTCTTTGATAAAGGCCAAGGAGGAAATATGAAAGAGAATGAATAAAGACTGTAAAAGCATAAAGAAAATAAACCATAAAACATGAATATTTTCCTCATGTAACAAGCAAAGAAAAGATTGTTAACAAATGCTCATCCAAGGTAAAACAAATAGGGAAAGTACTGTCAGAAGGAAAAGCACTTATTGATAGAAGAACCTTGGAAGCTGGTTTGGATGCAGCATAACAGCACTATTTACAGCAAGAATTCTCAACCTGTGGCCCACAGGAAGTGCCATGTGGTAGAGGAAGGGCAAAATGGCCATCTGGCCCCTGAAGCTGTCTGAGGGAGTGTGACCTCTCCCCTGGCTTTAAAAGGTTGAGAACTCCTGATTTAGTTAATACCATCTAAGTCATAATAACAATGACCAACTTCTGGTGAGAGAATAACAGGAAGAAGGTGGTTCTACTCTGGAAACAAGCCAGATGTAGAAGTGTCTGGAGCAACAGGCCATGAAAGATGATGGTGAAGGCATCAGATCCTCTAGTTTCTGAGAACCAATCATCCTCTAATCTTACTGTATACATAAACAAAGCAGATGCAAAAATGAAATGAGAACAAACCAACAGGGCCATAACCATTATGAACAGAATGGCAGGGAGGCATTTATGAAATTATGTTTCAGGTATTGTAGGAACATTTGCTCTTCTGGCATATCAGAAAACAAAACAAAACAAAATAAAATAAAAAACACTGTAGCACTTTAAAGACAAACTGAAGACCAGAAGAGCAAACTCATACTTGAATTTATTGGAATAGTAGCCGTGTTAGTTTGTGGTTCAGGCATATAAGAAAACAAAATAAAATAAAAAAAATAACAATAAAATAAAAAAAAACCCACTGTAGCACTTTAAAGACTAACTGCTTTATTTTTATTGTTAGCTTTCGTGGATCAAGTCCACTTCTTCAGACAAAGAGTAAAACTTACAGGCATGGTTTTTATACACCAAATTCAGGTGGTCAAAGGGAGAAGGGTGTGGTCAAGCAAGATGACAGACAAGCAAGCACAACAATACAGCTTCACACAACCATTAGCAACAATAGAACTGGACTTGATCCACGAAAGCTAACAATAAAAATAAAGCAGTTAGTCTTTAAAGTGCGACAGTGTTTTCTATTTTATTTTTATTTTGTTTATTTTATTTTGTTTTCTGATATGCCTGAACCACAGACTAACACGGCTACTATTCCAAAAAATTCAAGTATGAATTTGCTCTTCGGGTTGTCTAAGAGATATCACCCAAGAATGCCACATAACTAACATTTAATTTCCTCAGTTTACTTTTGTTGCATATCTGCTTGGTTTTCAGTTTAGGATATTTCTTAATTTGAATAAATCTAGTACAGTAATACCTCGGATAACGTTTACCTCGGATAACGCTAAAATCGCATAACGTTAAGTAATCTGGGGAGGAGAATTGGATCGAATAACGTTAAGGTCCTATGGGATGTATTGGATAACAACCGCTAAAGCCTGTGCGGTTACAATGTATCTCTATGGAGCTTTAACGTTATCTGATACATCCCATAGGATTTTAACATGCATCAGATAACACTAAAAGTCGGATAACACTAAGACTTGTGGAACCAGGTTTTAGCGTTATCCGAGGTATTACTGTACTTAGAAAATGTGTTTTTCATGCTATTACTAATATATGTTCTCAGAGCAATTCTGATTTATGGTGGCCTTTACTAAGCTCCCCCCCCCCCCCCAGTAGAGTACTCAGAAGTAGCTTGTCCATTTCTTCAGGATGGGTGTTCTCCTGGAAGGTACAGTGAGAAATCAAACTACCAATCTCTGGTTTTGCAGCCAGATACCTAATTCAGCTTCTACATTCCCACAAACTCTCTAAGCAGCATAGTTGAGGGATTCTGGGAACTGTATTCAAGACAAGCAATATTTCCAACCCCTACACAATCCTCTCTTCTCCATGGTCTTAATGCCCTTATCCCTGTTCATGGAACATGGTCCTATTGTTCATTAACCTTCTTCCCTGCCTAGCTAGGTCTTAATCTTTCAGTTTCCTTTTCTAAAATAGAACACCGGATCTATTCTCTATTTCCTCTTCATCACTTACAGCACATATTTAAAAGTGACACAGTTCTCCATAGTCACAACAGTTTCACTCATTACTTACCCACATGATCCATTATATTCAAATTTTCCTTGGTTCAGTTGCATTGCTAGATCTGTCAAGAGACAAAAGACAGCTTAGAACCGAGTAACCCTTAGCTGGGTTGGAACTGCCTCCTTAAACTAAGGCACAGAATTCATTGGGAACACCTAGTTTATCTAAAACATAATTCTATGCACTTAGTGAAAATATTTACTCTCAAAACAATGAACATTTGATCCTACTGAAGCAAAACTAATTCATATTTCAAGCGCAATGTATACCCACCATAAATTTCTACAAAATTTTCAGAGAATACCACTATTAGCCACATGGAGAAGCTCACTTCTGTTTCTGTAATGTTTACTGATTAAATTGGGGAGGTATGATTTCTAATTGCGTTGGGTTAAAAAACTGCATGAGTGGAGGCCATTTGTAAAACAGATTTCTTTCCTTGTCTCCTGTTTCCTTCCGTCTCCTCAGATCCATGTACATATGGAACAGATAGCTGAACCTGGAATCAGTTATTTAATTACTCTTTACTGGCCATCTCCAAAGTACTGAACTACTAATTTTCAGACATTTAGCTCACAATAATCTCAAAACCAAACCAAAAAGTGGTTAAAGTGCTACAGTGTTTTTTATTTTATTTTATTATTTTGTTTTCTGATATGCCTGAACCACAGATTAACATGGCTACTATTCCAAAAAATTCCAAAACTGGTTCTCTCCCCACCTCCCTGCAACATGTCTAGTGACAGAAGCTAGTACTCTTCCAACAGATGACCTCACAGACAGTTACCAATTCACATGGTTACAGCAGAACCCAAATACATCACAAATACACTGCTTGGGTAGTACAGAGTGGTCACTGCTGTTGCAGTTTCCACATAAAAGAAACACACAACAATGATAATGCAGGTGAAGACTCATACAACAGTTCGAATTCTTCTGATTTGCAGAGAGGCATTTGGCTTGTCTGTCATCACTACCACTGTAGAATATTCCTGTTAGCTTAGTCAAAAAGATAAGGTTCTGGCAGCAGCTCAGGGCTGACCTCATTGGTGGGCAGCCAAAATTTTTACTACCACACTGTGGGCAGAGCCGATGTCGTGGGTGGAGCCAATGTCATGACATCGTGGGCAGAGCCAACATCATGACATTGTGGGCAGAGCCAATGATGTGGGCGGAGCCAAAGTAAAAAATAAAATAAAAAATAAAAATAAAGTAAAAATAAGTACACATAAAAAAAGAAATAAAACACATAAAATACAAATTAAATAGACATTAAACAGAACTAAAAAACAAAAATACAAATTAGACATTAAATAGAAATAAAAAACATAAAATTAGACATTAAAATAGACATTAAATAAAAATAAAAGCACACTACATAAAACACAGTGTTTTAAAACACCCATCCACCCAAAACACAAACCCTAGTCACTTACTCTGGGTGGGATCGGGGAGCAGCAGGCGGGTGGCAACAGCAGCGGCGCAGCCTAGCCCAGCCTGGCCTGACCCGGCAGTGCAGCCTGGCCTGGCAATACACTGTTTCCTGCCCTGGCAGCAGCGAGGGAAAAACGCCGGTGGTTGGCGGTTGAGGGAAGGCCGCCCCCCCTCCAAAGAGGACGCTGAGGGCCTCAATAGCCAGCCGCTGCGCCCTTCCTTGCAGCCCAAAATGACTGCTCGTAAGTACGCATGGGTCAAAATACCATTTGATGCATGCGCACCTCCAGTATTTAGCGTGCATGCATCAAATGGTGTTTTGATGCATATGGACTTACCAGCAGCCATTTTGGGCTGCAAGGAAGGGCGGTCAGAGAGGTGACCAAACTGGTCACCTCCAAAAAAAGTAACGATCTTGGGTGGTTACTCCCCCCCCCCCGAGACCACCTGGGATTTTTACTACTGGTTCGGTAGAACTGGTCTGAAACAGCTGGTGTCCACCACTGGCTGACCTTCTTCTTCTCATTTTTCACATAGAGTAATACATAAGAATTGTTACAGGGAAGCCATTTGTTTCAAGGTGCTGCCCTACATGCATATGAAACAGGCCACAATCTGATCCTTGTCCATTGTGTTGACTAATCCAGCAATGTATATCAGCAAGTAGGACCGCCTTTGTTTTTCTTTTTTCCTGCTTGCAGTCACCTTGCATGGCTGATCTAGCCGACATTTCTTGTATTTACCCATGTGACAGAATCGTTCCATAACGCCAAGAGCAAAAACAATGACATCTGGTGGAAAGTGGCTGCTTAAGTTGGTCTGTCCTCCCCCACTCCCACTTTAGTTTTTGAAATGTACATGAACATGTTTGCCTACCTGGGGTCTGATAGTTGAGTGAGACCATCTGGCATCCAGCGTTCCAGAAGATTTGAGGCATGTAATTGCTGGAATCCACTCTGCCTCCCTTTGGGTATATCCGACTCATTTGACGTTTATTATAGCTATGTTATTTGTCAAGGGAAATGGAATAATCAAGCAACACAAAGACTTAATGATAATTTCTTACATCTTTATAGTTATTTTTGAAAATGGTTAAACTCTTGAGGCATTTGCCAAGACTATAATTATGTTATAAATTAATAAAGGACTTTGCACTGTTTAATCTTAGACTTTTCTTTTCAGAAGTAATAACAAATCACCCCCCGTTACAGCTCTCTCATACAAGGATACTTCACAAATTCAATTGCATGTGTTTTCAAATAACCAAGCCCGACGGACTCATTAAAAGAGGACATATTGTAGTGAATGTTCCGTTCTAGGAAGAAAATAGCAAATCCAAAATAAATGACATTAATTTGAACACAAATACATCTTAAATTTTAATAAAGAAAAATCAGGGTATACAAATCTATGAATAAATAAATGAAATAAATAAATAACAACCAGTGTTCAGTTTGTGATTATTCAACACTCATCACCAACAGTTTTATTTTATAGATCACATGCTTTTTTGTCAAATACAAGAAGCTAAAAGCTAAGTAGTTTGAAACTAGTAATAAGAAACGCAGACGCCACCGACGCGCCAGACGCCGCCGACGCCGCTGCACCCTCCCGGCCCCCGTCACCGGCCGGGAGGAAGATATAAGGGGCCTCCCTCGGCCATCCGGCCTCGAAGGGAGAGAACTTGGGGGTTTTGGGCGGCTATAGAGGACTCAATAAGGGGGGGGGGTTGGTGGGATATTGTTTTGTTTGTATGGAAGCCGCCTAGAGTCAGGTTAGCCTGAGCGAGGCGGGGTATAAATTTGAAGAATAAATAAATAAATAAAATATAAATTTTGTGTCATAAATTATTCTGGGTTGAAAGGATTTTTGCTGGAGTAACTCTGCTCAGGGGACACACGAATGAAGCTCTTTTCATGTCCCCAAGATCTTTTCCCACTGAAACGGTTCTTATTTATCTACTTGCAATTTCTTGCTTTCAAACTGCTTGGTTGGCAGGAGCTGGGGCAGAGACATGAGCTCAATCAGTCATGCAGTACCCGGGTCTTGAACTGCCGACTTGCCAGCCTTCCAGCTAACAAGGTGAGCTTCTTAACTACTGAACCACCACAGCCCTGTTTTGAAACTGACCATACATGTGTTTCAAGGTGAAAAGTATAGTCCATGTGAAGATCAGATATTTATGGGAGCCATATTTTGACTGAACATAAAAAAAGCAAACTGACTAAAGGCATAAGCAAATACATTAATCGGTGCTACATGAACATTCTTCTTGGTCTGCTACAAGCAGAGAACTCCTCTTAGTATGGTGTCCTCTTGTGGACAAAGGGAGAAATGAGATGTCAGAAAAAACATGATACAGTAAAACACCGGATAACGATTGGACCGGATAGCGCTAGAATCGGATAACGATGCAAGATTTTTGGAAAAACCTTGCATCAGATAACAATTCTATTCAACAAACTTTAGCGTTATCCTAGCGTTATCCGAGCCTTTCATTGGGGGGGGGGGTTGGATTGGGTAGAACATCTACCCAATCCACCCCCCCCCCCAGCGATGGATCGCTGCTACTGAACTAGGGTCGGGGGAAAGGCACATGGGTGCCTGCCTTTGCCCCGACCCTAGTTCAGTAGCAGCGATTGCTGGACGAAGCCTAGAGGCACACGGGCTAGCTAGCCCGAGCGCCGCTAGGCTTTGTCAACAGCCCATCCGGGCTGTGTCCGAAGCTGCTGGGCTTCAGACACAGTCCGTACAGGCTGTAGAAGAAGGCTAGCCCAGCCCTGCTGGGCTGGGCTAGCCTTCTTCCGAAGCCCTTCCATGCTGTGTTCGAAGCCCAGTGGCTTCGGACACAGCCCGCAAGGGCTGCGGAAGAAGGCTAGCCCAGCTCAGCTGGTCTGGGCTAGCCTTCCGAAGCCCTTGCGGACTGTGTCCAAAGCTGCTGGGCTTCGGGCACAGAGCGGGTGCCTCTTCCACTCACCCTACTGGCCCCATAGCGCTTGCTAAGGGGCCAGTAGGGTGCCAGGAAGAGGCACCCGCTGGCACGCTACAAAGCACTTGCTAAGGGGCCAGTGGGGTGGATGGTACAGGCGCGAGCTACAAAGCGCACAAGCGGGTGCCTTGTCTCACCACCTGACAAGAGCCTTGGCAAGCTCTAAGGCTCTTGTCGGGTGGCGAGAAGAATTTCCCAATCGTGCGCCACAAGGGGCAAACCGCACGGTTTGTCCCTTGTGGCGTGTGAGCGGTCACCTTGTCTCGCCACCCAACACAAGCCTTAGTGTTTGCCAAGGGTCAGTTTGACTTCAGGGACAAACCGCATGGTTTGTACCTGACATCAGGGCTTTTTTTTTTTAGCGTTGTTCGATGCATGGATCGGACGCTAAAAACCGGATAACGACATGACTTGTGGAACCAAGTCAAAACGTTATCCGGGGTATTACTGTACTAATTTCCTATGTAATTCCCTATCCAATAATAATAATAATAATAATAATAATAATAATAATAATAATAATAATAATAATAATAATAATAATAATAATAATAATAATAATGCCTTTTACATCAAGTGAACATTTTCAGTTACCTTCTGCTACATGGAAACCTTGAAATTTAACAGGCTGAGCATAGTTGATCAGTGCTGATAAGTATGGGTGTATATTCGTTGTGGCACCTACATATTTGTAAGATGCCATCCATGCTTGTTCATCCTCTGCAGTTATTACACCCTGAAAGCACATTCAGACAAATACTTCCATCAATAACAGCATTTTTTTTAAACCTTAGACAATAATGATTTCAAAACAGGACTTGGCCAGAACATCTAAAAGCAAACATAAATGGAACATGATGCAGAAAAGGCCTACTCTTTCATCAATGCCTTTACTTAATGTTTTCATGTTCTAAGGAAAGTCATATTAGGTATTAAAATAAATCTGAAATTACAGAATATTTTCTTAACATCAAAACTGATTTTTACAAGGTACACAGAAAGAGGCTCCTTGAAGACTGCGGTATTTTGAACCACAATCAGGTGTACCCTGGGCACCTGATTGTGCCAGTTAGTCTTTCTCACACTAGGTCAGGCAAAAGAACTACGGAATGATTTCACAAAAGGTGGCTTCATTTTGCCAGTTCAAATCTGACCTAGGCATGAAAGAACTGATTTTTATGTATCATCATCAGTACACACGGTGAATTGCTGAGCAAAATGAACAAACAAAGATGTTTTTTTCCTACTCTGTCAAGTTTAATATAAATATTTAGATTTAAATTAAAGCGGTGGGAACAGAGGAAAAGAGAAAAGATGGAGTGCAATTCATCGCAAGAGTGAGATGGAGATGAAGTTAATAAAGGATGAACTTGAGAGATTTGGAGCAGTATTCTGAAACTTCACATCTAGAAGACTCACTGCTGGCATTTACCTTTAATAGGGGACAAAGAGGTGGATCAGCAAGAACATGTCATTTAGAATTTCTGGATTCCAAAACTCTTAATTTTCCATTGTGGGAATTCCACCTGAGAGACAGACACCTAAACACGTCTCATCTGGGAGAAATGTCTAAGCTGGAAGGCTCTGCAGCCTAGCTAGGTCTAGCTTTGCCCAATCTTCCTGTTGAGAAAGGAAGCTCCAAGCTTAGAACTAGGGCAGTTTAGTTTCTGGACAGGAAGCTTTGGTACTGCTAATCTAAACCACAAAACCTTCAGTCTTAGGCTTTTCTCCTAGGTGAGCAACATTTAACCACCTGTTAGGGTCTGTCTCTCAGGTAAAATTCACAGAATGGACAATTATGGGATTTGTGGTCTAAAATATTACAAATGGCACATTATGAGTGATCAACCTTTTATCTCCCTGTAAAGGAAAACCCCAAACCTACTAAAATAGCTTACAGACAGAAAGGCCCATAGACAAAATCACATCGCATGTAGAATAGTGCAGCCACTTTTTTTGCCTGTATTAGTGTTTTTCTTGTGTCTTTTTACAGTCCAAGCTGATGGGACATCCCTTTTAGGAGAACTCCTTAGGGCTCTTTCAAATACCACATTACCTAAAATAGGCCACTTTTTGACCCTCCCCCTCCATGACTTTCTGTGACCATTGACTGACCCCTCCCTAAATCATGTAGTTTGAAGATAGATCTATGGCTAGCTGGATATGAAAAGCAATGATAATTTTGGGGTCACATGACTTCATGCCGAACCCCCCTCCCCCTGTAACTTTCTGTGACTTTTGGTTGGCACCCTCCCCCCCTAAAATGGTCACATGGTATTTGAACGACCTCTTACCTGCTTGTGACAAGTATGCATACTCGGCCATATTTGCTGTCATACTTAACCAAGAATGCAGACATGGAGTATTGATTCTCCTCCTCTGAACACTTCCTTCATTGGAGCTACTACATTTGCCATTGGTACCTGTCTAATAAGCATCTGCAAAGCAGATGCTACTGCATCTGTTAAAATTGTGATCTTGCTCTTTGCAGACACTATCATTCTCCTCTCTTTATGTCAATAGAGAGATTTAGAAGACCTCCAAAACCATGGTCAATTGTTTAATTCCACCATACAGGAAAATGAAAAATGGAAGAGAGAGAGAGAAATGGCACAGCTCTCCCAGGCAGGTTGCTTCTCTAACGATGGAAAACTGCCTCCTCTGCTTTAAACCACAACAGAACAACGGTGGGGAAGGGAGGGCTATTTCTTCACCACCTTCAGGACTGCTAGGAACAGATGTATTGTGGCCTTCTGCATAAGACAGAAGAGAAATGGAAAAGATGTAGCATACCTTAGGCAGGAGGGAAAGCCATAATCTCAAAATTCAGACTTTCCTAGAAGCTCTATATAGCTCAATTTCCTGTATAGAAGCCACAGTCATTCTTTGTGGCTTTTCTCTACATCCAAATACAGAAGATATTTCCTTCTGACCATGAGGCATGAATTTTCTAAATTTCTGTGACACCACTCATCCTGACAGGGAAGTGAGAATGAAGGAGAGAGGGGAAAGGAATGCTAGCATATGTTATAGAGCACTCAGTAAATAAAATCCTAGTAATAACAGAACATAAAGCCTTCCAGTCTTGTGCACTCGTTGCCTAGATCCAGAGAACCATGAGCTGCCACTAATTTTATTCTGCAAATAATTGTACAAGTTTTTTGGAGAACTGTTCATACAAAACTGTTCATACCCAAGGCTCCGTGTTATGTCTGTGGAAGCTCAGAACAATTTTTAGATTTATTTTCTACTCTTTCATGCCATGTTGTAGCATGGAGTAGTAAGCAGTCCTTTGAAGAGACATTCTGCTTGTATCAAATGTACTTTTGGATCCAGTTATCTAAAAGTTCATTATCTGTCAAAACATTTGACAGATATTACTAATTATTTGACTTTGTCAATTTTGCAATCCCAGGTGAGCAGTCGAAATCTTGAGAAATCTTTTTTCATTAAGAATTTGCTATAAGTGCTAAGAAACATGCAAGACTCAGTGGCTACATCCACGTCACAGCCTAACACAACCTCCTGTTCTATTCTACCCACTAGTATTTAGTCCCTCCCAGTGGTGGGATTCAATTTTTTTTACTACCTACTCGGTGGGCATGGTATGGTGGGCGTGGCCAGGGGGAAAGCCCTGCGTTGCACCCAAATTAGAACTACTTTATTTCAAAACTTGGATGGGCTGGGCCAGCCAGAATTTCTGCTACCGATTCTGGCAAACTGGTGTGGACATGCTGAATCCCACCACTGGTCCCTCCCAATGACACATTGAATTCATAGTCCATTCTTTCATCTTCTTTCAGCTTTTAATATAAAGTCACAATTTTCAAGGCATACCCAGTTGCTACTAAACACCATGACCACATGTAAAAACCATTATATAAAAGCACATCATCATCATCATCTAATTATTATTATTGAAGTTTGCAGCCTATATCAAAGGAAAAAACTTGTTTATCTGTAATGCTTACAAGGTGAGAGGCAGAATAGATGGAAGGCCATTGATTTCAGTCTGGCTAGATGTCCATATTCTTCTAAGTAAGCAGAATATGGAAAGAAAGAACAAGCTTTCTAACTTAATACCATGGTTGTCCTTAGCAAATCTGCTAATCTATAATTATTCCTCAAATACTTGCATCACCTTTAAAATGATAGCAATGAAGCACAGGAACAAAAAACAACAACAACCCACACCTGTCTCAAGTATTCATATTGAACTAAATGATGATTATGGCACAGTACCAGGTCAGCATAAGATAGCCAGCTTGTCCTATAAAAACAGCAGCAATCCCAGATAGGTTTGTTGGGCGGGAAGGGAAAGTTAGGATTTATACTGTGCAAGCCATAGAAATTAGAAGAGTCTTGAAGGAAGAGATATATGGAGAAGAGAAATGGCAGGAAGAGATGTTCAAATGAAGTATATCCAGAAGAATGTTATAACATGCAACCCACCTCCAACTCAAAGAAAAGAGAACTCAAAAGAGAATATGGAGAGATGAGAAGGTCAGACTGAATAGCCACTCTTCAAGGGGCTGGCGATAGAAGCATGTCTTTAGGCTAAGATAGCAGAGCCATGCAGTCCATTGAGCATCCAACTACCCTAAGTGGATGGAGAGGTAGTTGGCTCTGCTACCGACTAACGAAGAAGAGCCACCAACACAATCTGAAACAATCTACATAATTTTGAGGAATAACTCAATAAAGAGGTTGAATGATGCAGGGAGGTATAAGAATGCAGTCTACAATGCAGCTTTGTTAGGTGCAGAGAAACAAAATTCTGAAAGCTATAAAATATCTCATGGGTCACCTTTTTATTGTTTTCTTGTTCAGAATCGTCCACAGCCTAAGGGGAAAAATACAGATATTATCCAAAGAAGTTGCAATATCACACACTCATCACTTAAGGGCATGGAGAAAGCACAAAACAGAAGAAAGCACCGGGCATGTTGGCTGAAACCTATCATTTCCCCTAGGTGTATCTGTATATAAATTAATACAGTAAAACACCGGATAACGATTGGATCAGATAACGCTAAAATCATATAATGTTAAGTAATCTGGGGAAGAGAATTGGATCGAATAACGTTAAGGTCCTATGGGATGGATCGGATAACAACCGCTAAAGCCTGTGCGGTTACAATGTATCTCTATGGAGCTTTAACGTTATCCGATCCATCCCATAGGATTTTAACAAGCATCGGACAACACTAAAAATTGGATAACACCAAGACTTGTGGAACCAAGTTTTAGCATTATCCGATGTTTTACTGTACTGCTATTTTAAAAACAGTGAGGTTTAATAAAGTGGAAAAGGAAGGCCTTCCATAGTGGGAAAACAAAGAAAAAGATTATGAATCAAAACTCATAGGGGCCCCGTCAAAATTACTGGTAATGCCAGATGAAAAATAAGTGAACTGAATATGTTCATGGTTTCATTCTTAAAGGCGTTGTTCAGAAAAATATCTTCTTGTCCAATCAAACAAATTCCTGGTTGCTTGAAGCACAGTTCTGCAAACTGGATAAATGTGCAGTACAACTATGTTATTTCTGACATTAACATAGGAAAACGTAAGTTGACCTCTGAAGACAATGACTGGCTAGTAGGGTTGTCATCCAGATAGCAACCAAGGACAGCCTACTAAATGGAGGGAGCAGTGTGTCTTTTATTACTAAGGGGAAAAAACCCACTCAGTTATAGCCAACCTAGAACTCCCGAGAGAGCAAAGAAAAAGCAAACAGGGCATATTAGTGTTCTTGAATTAGCCATTTTATTCATAAGGAGTCTTTTTTAAAACAAGGTTTTAAAATACAGTGAATAGAAAGGAGGGCTTTTGTTAGTTTGGTAACTAGATCAAGATTGGAAGATAGGTAGATAAGAAGGAAAAAGAGAGGATATCTACAGGAGCCTGGTTACAAAATAGTTCAAAATTTGAATGTTTTCCTACAAATAAGTAGGATTTGATGTGTTTGCTCTTTTAGTACATCAGGAGTCCCTACAACTACGTGCTGTCTGGCACTTTGGATAGACTAGGCAGCTCTATCAACCAGGAACAACTGGAGAAAACCCTCAACCCTTTTCTCATGACCTCCCGACACCTTCTTAATTCAGCCCTGATAATTATTTCGTACCTTACAGACCTCTGGTTTTTTTTTACTATTTATATGATGTTTAAGGAAACATGCATTAAACACGCCAAAACAATAACACAAAACGTTCCAATCTATCATGAGCGGCCACCAACAAACATAGGTAGGCCCATCTTTTGTAACATTGACTTGAGCCATATATACCTGTGGCTAGGGAAACCTTTACCTTTACCTTTACTAGTCACATACCTTTACTATGCACAGGGGATGAAATGTACACTTACATGATCAGAAAATGATCAATACCATTCATCTATACTCTGATCCAATTTTCTTGATTAGCTCAACCTACTTAAGACACATGTGAGAAAAGCTACCCTACCTTTTTTACATTGTTGACTACAGATTCTTTTTGGCTTAAATCATCTGCAGAGAGATCACTTCCAAATTTGTACTCTGGATGGGCTTCTTCTTCTTGGTCAACTACATTAAAATGTAAGTCAAAAGAAAACAAAGCATTGGAAAACAAACGATAGCAACATCATCACGAGCAACAAAACTGACCTGGGAAAACACAAGTTTCAAAAGGCAGCAGGAGGCTTCTGAGACTTTAACACATTCCATACCACATTGGCCAAAAATTGTCCTATGTAGTTATGCCGCCATAATACAAATACTTTGCAAGACAAAGCTAAGGAATTATTGCGGGCATTATCTGTTGTGTACTGAGTCAAATGACTTGATATGCAACAGATAATATCTGCAGTGATCTTTTAATATGCATTCTGCTCCAAGAGTTACATCGTTTGCATTAAGCTGGCTAACGACACAAGAGGATTTTGGTCAATGTGGTAAAAGTAGTAATCAAGATAGATGAGAAGCCATCATCATTCTCTAGAGATAGTGTCATGTGCAAGCAAAACTTTGTCCTGTGCTCACGTAGGCTTTACTGTAAGACCATAAAAATGTATTATATAGCAGAAGGCAACCAGTAGCCCATTACCACCAACAACCAAGTCTCTTGGTCTTGTGGGTTCACTCAAAACTATTAAAACTTCTTTCTATTCATTTATGTAATAAAACAGGATTATAACCAGCCATGAGCAAATGTTCCATGAGCTTTCTGCCTTTGGAATCCCTAGCTCTAAAATATCTTCGTCAGGTTGGAATCCCTGAATTTAGATTCCTAAAATATAGTTAACAGCACTTTTAGTTGAAGGGGATGCTCAGTTCACAACGGTCACTATTATAACACATTACAATTAAAATTATCACAAAATGCATCAAATTAAGATTAACAGGCCAGGATGCTATCAAACAAGACATTACACCCATCAGTAAGAGAACCTTAAAAGGAGGACAATTTTAAAGAACTAACGTACCACTTTCTATCTCTTCTTCATTATCATCTTCCAAGATACTGACAGGAGCAGCAGTTTCACCAGCTTCCATCATACTTTTCAAAGCTTCAAGCTGCTCTGTTTAAAATAAACATGCATACACACACATACAAACAGAAATATATATACACATACACAAACAACAAGAAATATGATAATCAGAATAAAATCTAGTTATCACTGGAGACTATCACTGAAGAACTCCTCTACATGCAAAAACATAGATACAGTAATACCTCGGATAACGATTGCCCCAGATAACGCTAAAATCGGATTATCGTTGGGGAATTTGAGGCAAACATTTCCATCACACAACATTAAGATAACATTGTACGATGCAATTGTTTGCCTCAAATCCCCCGACATTGATCTCTGCCCCAAAGCCTGCAGGGCTAGAGACCAGTTCTGTGGGCTTTGGGGCTGAGATCTACAGAGGCTTAGACCCATCGGTTTGGTTGGGGGGAGATCGGGCATGCCTGTCCACCCCCCCCCCCCACTAAACTGGCGCTATGGGCTCTCTGCTTTGGGATCGGGTTGGCTGGGGGTGGGAGGCATTGCACAATGTTAAAAACCGGATAATGTTATGACTTGTGGAACCAGGTAATAACGTTATCCGAGGCACTAGTGTATATTGAAAAGACTAAAATTAATAAATGAATACATCAATTCAACAATGTTCTATATCAGTGATGGCAAATCTTTTAGAGACTGAGTGCACAAACAGAGGGGTGGGGCAAGCTCTGTGCCGGGAGGAGGGAGGGTGCACTCCTATTGGCCTGCTGAGCAGAGGGGCAGGGCAAACTCTGTGCTGGCGGATGGAGGAAGCACTCCCATTGGGCTGCTGGGAAGAGGGATGGGGCAAACTCCATGCAGGGGCAACGGCGCGCATGCCAACAGAGAGGGCTCCGAGGGCTCCCTCCGGCAAGTGTGCATAGGTTCACCACCAATGTTCTATACAGTGCTTCTATAATACTGCATAAATAGCAAACCAGCTAAACTGAAGGTTATACATGAGAGGGTAGTATTTTTCTTATTTTGGCTTTTGAAACTTATTGTTTTAATTGGCACTCTACTGTACTTACTTTTTTCTACTTCAGCTTTCAACCTCTTGTTTTTAATAAGTATCTTTCTCTTAAGGTCATTTGGGGAAGGCAAAGGTCTTCCTGGTTCAAGCTGTAAACACAGAAAGAATGTATGACACATTAAAGATCTACTTACTGTATGTTCATTTCATATTTGTACTACTGCCCTGTTTCCATCTTTTATCCTGAAATTCACACCAATTAAACTGAAAAAGGAGCAACATTTTCTGACTCTTACAGACACCTGTTGGCCAGATAGCCATCTCTGCCCACCTTTCTACATATCACTTTCAAGTTCTCCCTATTCAAATGTCTTCTATCATCCACCAATAACTATGATAAACCCTACCTACTCAAGGACACTCTCTAAAGTAGCAATGAAACTCAAACCTACTATGTACTTAGATTTATCTAGGAAAGAGTGATTTAACAAGTTTTGCTCACCCCTGATGTGATATAACTTAACAACAACAAAAAATATGTAACAAAATGTTGTAATTTGAAGTCTTTTCTCTTCAGAGTTTAGCCAGCTAACCAGGTAGCCATGCTTCTTCCAGGACACTCAGATTACCATATTCCTTCTCCACACAGTTTTTTATTTTCCTTCCTTACTGCAAGCAAGCCTCCTGTAGTCAATAAGTGGGGATTTAAAAAAAATCACCATTTTCTTTATCACTGCAATTCCATGTCAGCCTAAAACAGCTTCCTAACATGGAAGAAACCATGTTAATTTGCTCCAGCAAAAATGGCAACAAGTCTTTTGGTGCTATGATGGTGAAATGTTTACTGTGACTTGGACTGCCATGGTCTCAGGACTGCTTTATGAAATATGTGAACTGTTATCTTCATTGACCAGGTCAGATGCACACAGATATAGACAGGGAGGGGAGAATGTAAATTGTGGGGTTAAAATGGAAGAAATTCACAAAATAAGGCCAACAAAATTCAAGATATATACAGACACATATACATATACAGTTGTACCTCGCTTAAAGAGCATAATGCGTTCCAGAAGATTGCTCTTTAAGTTAGTTTGCTCTTTAAGCGAAACACCATTGTAAGTGACCAATTGTGGGGGGGATTGTGAATCCCCGATTTATTTGTTAAGCGAGTTTTTGGTTGGTTTTACTTGTTAAGTGAAGCGAACATTCAAAGAAAATGCTGCTCTTTAAGCAAGTTACTCTTTAAGCGAGGTGCTCTTTATGCGAGGTTTGGCTATACATGAAGAGAGTGACCGCAGCAGTAACCAGCAAGGAAAGAAACAATATAAAAACATTGAATTAAAAGAGCTCAGTATAAAAAACAACATCAGAATCTTCTTGCAACCTTAGCACAAATAAACATATGAGGGAAAGAAGACAGAATGGTGTTAATGAAATCAGTGGAGAAATACACTAATAAAAATCCCTCACATAATTGCATAAGGCGTGCAAAAATACACATGTCTTAAGACTATTCTTTGTTGTAAAAGGAAGTGGATTCTATTGACTATCTAAGAACAATTTGTTAAGATGATAAGATGCCACCGAAGAAAAGAAAGAGAAATTATGGTCAGAACTTGGGGGGTAAAAAATTGTTATCCATCTACGGCTTTCATAAAATCCCAGCCAAGATGGCCATCAGAAAAAAGAGTTTTTGGGAGTTATAGTTCAAAAAAAGTCATTTTCCTTATCTAGTGATAAGGAAGTAGATGTAATATTTGGTCTACTGAAAATCTAGTATACACACAATATGAGAGTTTAAAAATAATGTACTGGGAAATTAAATTGGAAAGATAAACAGGAGTAATACAGGTCAGAGGCTCAATTTTTCAGAAACTTGATGTCAGCCATGCCTACGAACATACACAATTCTTGCCATCAAAATTTCTAGATCTATTTACAAGACAATCTAAACAAAAGAACAGGAAGATACTTACTGGATGTGTTTCTAGTGGCTGTTTCAATAGAAGATCTCCAAAAAAATCTTCACAGTATTTTGACATTTTGTATTGTTGATATTTGCTGGAAGAGAGGCATTATCATCAACTCAAATGCACAAAGGTGTGGAACCTAATCTCTTTGCTTCTTGCACACTGAAACTCCTTATAACAGAACAGTTTAACTATTCAAAAAGGTTTATTGATTTTAACATCTTGCATTTCTCCTGGAACTCCTACTTAAGGTGGCACAGAACAGGATTTAAAACAGAAACAGATTAAGAACACTGACACCAAAGTGGTTGGATAAATGAGTAAAACGATTCCAAGAAAGTTAATTTCAAGTGTACAAAAACTGATCATCACAGTTTAAAATATGGCAATGCAACTTAAATCTGATCTTATTTTCTTATTTAAACTACACACTCATCTTCTTGAGAGTTCAAATTAATTTGGCGTCATAGTCTTTTTGACTGTTTTCACTACCTCATGGAGTTTGCAACATTTTCTCTTTCTAAATGATAAACCTGAAAATAGTGATTTTTTTGGACTACAACTCCCAGAATCCTTTAGATACCATTCCTGGCAGCAAGATGTTTCTTTCCTTTTGTGTGTGTTATATGCACCACTGAAAAGTTAATAAATGTATCAGATAATTTTCACCCAATAACAAGCAATATCAAGAGCATTTCTGGAAACTAACATCAAGTCTTCAACAGAACATATTAAGAGGCATAAAGCACACTGACATAGGTGTGAAGTTGGCTTTTCTCCAGATTCAAAAAGGACTATATCAGTCCAAACTTCCATTTTCTAAGGTTCCCTTTAGGGTTCCCAACTCCATTCTGTAGCCTGTTGAATGGATTCCAGGTTCGCTCTTTGTGAACAGGAATTAGATTTTCCTGGGATTCCTTCCATCTTAAGAGATAGGTACTTCTTTCTTTCCACATCATAGCTCTGGCATTCTCTACTGTACTTTCAAAATCCACAGATGTGGAACTGGGGGTGGGGGGGACTTGTCCTTGATTTTAATCTGGGAAGGGTAGGATGGCAGCCAAAGAGTGGCTGTAAACTTGATCTAGATGCTTTGAGTCTTCTGATACTAGCTGCTAACTGTTTGTCACAAGCCACAATATTTGATAGGTAAACTGATTTCACCAACAAGGGTTGGCATCAGGCATCCAGTAATGACTTTATACCTATCAATGAGTGCCATGTCTACTGTAACACATGAAGTTGAGGTATTCAACTGCAGAGTAACATAGGGCCAATGCTATATTGTTGTTCAATTGCACAGTTGAGTCTGACCTTTTGCAACCCCATGGACCACCACACTTCTGTCATCATCTGTACCCTGCCCAGATCTACGACCACTGCATTAACAGCCAAGGCTATAATTCTTAGTGTTTATGGTAGGTAGTGTGTCCAAATTGGTTCCTGGTAGAGCCTGAAGGATACTGTTCCTTCTGGAGACCTTTTTGTGTTTTACCAGTGTTTCTCACAGGCCAAGTACAATCCAAAATAACACCTAGCATTAAAATTTAGGGATTGCTTTCCTGGGGTTGTAGTTCAAGAAACAGTTGTATCAAGCCGCACCTCAGTTCCAATATGCACAAGAAAAGGACTTATTCATAACATACCTGCAATGGTTTTCAAATGACAAGATGACAGGATATTCAGAGGTCACAAATGCTGTTTCCTTAATGGCTTGGATCACATCCTTTAAAAAGGTAAAGAACACATTGCACGTGGAATTGAGATTCAATTCAAGAACATATTAAATAGTAGAAAAGATGCCACAGTTAAAACACATACAAGTTTCTGCTGAGAAGAATTTAATACTGATTGTTTCCCTCACCACCCCCTGCCACTAACTGGGATTTCCAAAGTTCTCTCTCTTGCTCAAAGAAGCCGACTAGACCTGTGATGCAAAATCTTGGCACTTCAAGGTCTGCTATAAAGAGCGCCTCGCTTAGAGACTAACTCACTTAAAGAACAGAATGTTCTCTGAATGGTCGCCTCACTTGACAACAAAAACCAACAAAAACCTCATTTAACATATAAATCGGGGTTCGCCATCCCCCCCCCCACCACCAGAAGTCACAATTGGTCACTTACAATGGCGTTTTGCTTAAAGAGCAATCCTGTGGAATGCAATATGCTCTTTAAGCGAGGTACTATTGTATGTTATAAGTAGACTAGTCCTGTTAAAGCAATAGAACTTACATAGATGTTGACCCTCTAAAACTTCAGTGACTCAGTGGACCTAGTCTAAGTGAAACCTATAACTGGATTACACTTCTGCTGATCAGGGCTTCTGGGAATTGAAGTTCAAGAACAGCTAGAATGCCAACATTTACCATCACTACTCTAGACCATACATGCAAATTTGTTTATGTATTTCACCTTATAACTTTCTCCCAATATTGGTATCCATGGCCACTCACAAAATGATTAAACAACAGATACAAATAGAACACAGTGACTGCAATCCAGTAATAAGTCTCACTTAGATTAGGTCCACTGAACAACTGGAGTTTTGGTGAGTCAGCATCTGTGGAGTTCTGTTGCTTCAACAGAGGACTACTCTACTCATAACTTACTATAGTAAAATGAGTTATCACATTAAATACAACAACCAAACTTGGGGGGGGGGAGCTTGAAAGGGGGAAAGCATTGGGACAAAGAAAATGGAAAAGCACAATACAAATTTATGCAGTCTATTGGCACTGCTAGGACCCTGTTCAAAGTAAACCTCACACCCAGGAGAACAAGAATAAATTCCAACCTGCAATCTGGGGAAGACTTACTTCAGTTGAATGTTACTACATCACTGGCAGTCTGTGGTCAGAGTAGGGAGTGCTGCATTATCATTCAATGGGAGGATGAAGTGCTTCCCCTGCTCTAACCATAGATGACCATTGTGCTGCATGAGTTAGTGACAGTTGGTCATGTGAAAGCTATGGAAGAAATGGTGTGTGAGGGGCACAAAGAATCCTTTAGATAGTTGAATGGAATAACAACATAACACTACAGAGAGTATGTACACAACTGATAGCTGAACTCCTTATAAAGTGAGAAAGAAATACAGTCATAGATCTGAGACTGGGACTTTTAAACTGATTACAGTTGACCATTACCTTGAAAAGAATATCTGTACACATTGCCTTCCCATGGGTTATTATTGGTTCTTGGTCTTCACCTTTGCCATCCCAACAATCAAGTTCAACACATCTGTAATCCAAAGGGAGAAAGGAAATACAAAAGGAGAAGGGAGGTATTGAATCCCTTTTCAATTTTAAAGCGATCTTCTTACAGTTGAAATTCTGTTGGGTCGAATTCTCCTGCACAACAGGAATAATGCCATTAGCAGTGGCAGAATGCCCCTGACTAGAGGCTTCTTTTTGTGCTTTGGTGCGGACGCAACTTTGCTGCATTGTACTTGAGAAATCACAAAATGAAGCCTTTAATCAGTAGTAATCTGCTACTGCCAATGGCATCATTCTCATTATGCAGGCTATGATGAACAATCAACATAATTTATTTCATATTATGTGACATGTCACTAACTTAAATATATTACCTATACAGTGGTACAACAATTTTAATTCATATCTCTGTGCAAGTCGTTGTACAATAAAATCATTGTACAGGACACACATGTGTGTGATGTGCAGGGGGAGATGGAGAGGCTGCAGGAAGCCCCCGACTCCTCCGCAAGCCAGCTGCCTGGATTGGCAAGCACTTGGCGACCCATCTGGTTGGCTCACAGAAGTCTGCATGTGCAGTGTTGCCTTTGGGGTCAGAGTTGGGGGAAATCCCCCCCCCTCGGGCCACAAAGGCAACATCACAGTGACAGTCAGTGCAGCAAAACAAAGCTTTGTTTAGCTGCACTGACCGGCGGCACCTGCAGATGTGCGATGTTGCCTTTGGGATCGGAGTTGGGGGAATTCCCCCACACACCTCTGGCCACAAAGACAACATCACGACACTGGTCAGTGCAGCGAAATCAAGCCTCGTTTAGCTGCACTGAGATCTTCAACCTACGGAGGTCCACTTTGTGTGGAAAGTGTGTTTCCAGGCAAACAGACCTCCGTAGACGCCGTCCCCAAACACCAGGAGGCTGCCTGTTGCCTGGAAATATGCTTTCCAGGGAAAAGGCAGCCCCACAGTGCCAGTTCACAAAGGGGCTTTGGGGCGGCGTGGGGGAGGGAGGCTCCCCTATGCCGCCCCGAAAGCCACCCAGTTGCTGAAACACACTGCATCATACAATGGCTAAAATCATTGTACGATGCAAAACATTTTTTAAAAAAGACAGTCGTTGTACAATTTAGTTGTGGTGTGATGCAATCGTTGTATGGGGTTTTACTATATAAAGCATCTGAGAGAAAACTAGATCGCATTTATTCAGCTACCTTGAGTTGAAAACATAACTTTTTTACAAGCAATTAAATACACATCCAAAATACATTAATACAGATTCACATAGATATAAACAAATGCATATAGCTCCAATATAAGCTACATTTTATTTGCTGCCAATGTGTGATCAAAAGAAATAGCATTTGATTGGTAAAACTAACCTGTAATGACCTTGACCCATCTTGCATTTTATTTTTTATTTTTTAAAAATATCCCTGCAGGGTTTCATAATCATCCTTACAATCTTTTCAATACTTTATTCAGTGTTTGTTAAATAATATATGTGTCACACATTTATCCATTGAACAGGTTATGATGATTCTGATGAATTTAACCTGTTTTATTAACTAGAGCAGGGTTTCCCAACTTTATCAAGCTGGGGGCCAGGTCATGCTCTCTCAGTCAGCTTCAAGGGCAGGATGGCCATTTTGCCCTGCCTGCATGATGGGTGTGTGTGTGGGGACATTTTGTGCCAACAGCTTCAAAGGGGTAGCCATTTTGTTTCTCAAATGCCATTGAACGGGTGGGGGGAGCACATTAAATGGTGCCATGGGCTGGATACAGCTCACGGGCCTTAGGTTGGAAATCCCTGATCTAGAGCTTCACTACTAACACATCCACGCATTCTAACCTGCATCCAGCTAAAAGGACTTGTCTATACATCTCCACTGATGACTTCCCACCAAACTGTCTTCCTGTGAGATATGTGTTGTGGGAGGAGCTAATGAAATAGTGAGCCAAGGGCTGTTCCATTTCTTGGTATAGTTCTAAGCGGTCTAGGAAGACAGGTGCATTCTCATCTGACATCAAGTACCGGCAAAACCCATCACTTGACAAGAGACCTAGGAAAGCATAATAATACAACATTATAGATTCCATGCATTTAGGCTGGTGAAAAGACATTACAGATTGAAACGAGCATTTCAAGTGACTTTGGAATCAATTTTGGTTCATTTGCTGTTTGGCACAACATTGGTCTTGCTATATTTAAAATTCCTTAACCCAATGATGAGAAAAGGTATGAAAAAATCACAGAAAGGTGCAGTAGAAAGTATTATGTAACTGTATGTATGATAAAGAGTGAAGCAATTTATAACTCAAGAGAAATAAAGTTCACAGTAATAAATCTAACCTCAGTCAGGGATATTCTGTTGTTCTACTTGTAAATAGCTTTCTGTTATGCTAGCTAATCATTGTGTATCTCTGTACACAACAATGATTTTTTGTTTTCTTTTTGTTTACTCTCTGGTACTAACATGGATAAAGGTAAAGGTTTCCCTTGCTTGAAAGCCACTCGTATCCATCTCTAGGGGTCAGTGCTTATCTCTGTTTCAAAGCAGAGGAGTCAGCGCTGTCTGCTTCTGCAGACGTTTCCGTGGTCATGAGGCAGGCATGACTAGACACCGGAGTGCAGAGAACGCTGTTACCTTCCCACCAAAGTGGTCCCTATTTATCTATTTGCAATTTCTTGCTTTCGAACTGCTAGGCTGGCAGGAGCTGGGACAAAGACGGGAGTTCATTCTGTCCTGCAGTACTCGGGAATCGAACTGCTGACCTTCCGCCTCCCAGTCAGCGTCTTAGCCACTTGAGCCACTGCAATCCCCTACTAACATGGATACCACTTCAAAATTTCTAAAAAATGTAATGATGATGATGTACGTCTAGCAGCAAAATTTAAACTCTGAAACTTTTCTAAAAACCGCCCAGTGTGGTAGTAAAATTTTTGGCTGCCCATCACTGGAGAAATGATCTTTAAAAACATGCTGTTAAATGTGAGAGTAAATACTCCAGCAGTCCACCTGACCAGTTTTGAAGATTACAAGAGGCATTTTGAATTACGCCCACGGTAATGCCACAGTAAACTCATTGTCAGCTAGTTAATGTTTGATATCTAAACATCCTGTTTCAGACTAACTGTAGTTTTGAGAAAGTTTTAAAAGATAGCTTGATTAAAGTGTGTGGGGGTGCTGGGAGTGATAAGAAAGTATCACCATGCTATTTTATTTAATTTCATTTGTACCCCACCCTCCTCCGAAGATTCAGGGCGGCTTTACAACTAAAAACAATTAAAACACATACATAAAAATTAAACTTCAAGTTAAAAACACCAAGGTGGAATATTTAAAAGAGCCAGACGACCGAGTTGGCCATCTGGCCCACTCCCCACAAATGCCCCGGCAGCCAGGTCTTCACTCCTTTCCTAAAGGGCAGCAACTCCATCTGGAGACGTAACTCCATCTGGAGACGTAATGGGTGCAGAAAAGGCCCTCCTTCTCATGCTAGAGAAATGAGCCTCTCTAGCTGAAGGTACGACCAGAGAGCCTCTCTGGTCCGCTCTAGTGGGATGGACAGATGTTCTGAGGGTGACGCGGTCTCTTAATGTTACGGTTGCAACTGGTATGTCAGCCTAAGCTGCTAAAAGGCACTGAAATAGCAATTAAACTTACACTTATATCCCGCCCATAGCACTTAGTGCATTCTCTGGGAGGTTCACAAGTTAATTAGCATTTTTGCCTCAAACATGCTGGGTAATGATTGTATTGATCTCAGTAGGATGGAAGGATGAGTCAACCTTGAGCCCTTTTCAGCTATTTGTTAGAATGTTCTCTGCTAATATTTTTCTTCTTTGGAAAAAAGTTCTGCCTTTGCTTTCCTTCTCTCTCCCCACTGGAACCTTATAAGGGCATTTAGTTTCATTGACTCAGCCTTGGGTTCAGTGATCCTGCCCTGCCAGTGAAGCAGAGACAACCGCACAAGCTACTTAAAAGAAGACCACACTGTTTGCAGGAACAGTTACTTTACACCTCCTCCACCTTACCTTTGCTTTTTAAATCTTCATCTGGTTCATAGGTCTCAATAATCTGCACTGCTCTTTTAGTATCATAAAATGGAAACAAAATTTCATTCAGCCGAGGATCTCGTTGATGCTAAGGTTCAAGAAAAAGCAGGTTTAGAAAGAAGAGCCCTAGACTACTTCTACATACATTGCATGAATGCTGAGATTGCTTGGAGGGAAATAATTGTTTTTAAAACTGATCTTTTCCTACTTATCTTTCATTCTTAATTTATTTTTCAATTTTTAGAAATCCTGAAAAAAATTTCAGGTCTATTAATTATAACTCATACCCACAATAAGAGCCTAGCTAACATATAAGTTAGTATTTATACAGTAAAACCTCGCATTACGACAGAGGTCTGTTCCAACAGCCTCCATCGTAACGTTGAAAAATCGTAACCCAAAGCATCCATAGGGATGCATTGAGAATTTTAAAAATGATCGCAAATTGTCATAACCCGAAAGAATTCCATTAAAAATTCGTAACCCGGAAAGGCATTTCCATAGGATTTGCCATGGTAAACTGGGGCAAATGTTACCCAAAGCAGTCGCAACCTGAGGTTTTACTGTATATAAATAGAAATGCTAATATATTCACATAGCAGATATATAAAAATACACAATAAACAACATCATGTTGTGGGCATTGTAAATCATTTCCTCCATTCAGTATTCATTAATACATTCATCTCCCCACGTTAAAACCAGTTTTAAATAACAGATAAACTAATATCCCTTAGATTTTTGAGTTTTCTACATTATATAATTCCCCCCCCCCCAACTACTGACATTCATGCCTGAAATGAAAACTCAGAAGAAGAATTTTCCCATTATAGTCCACAGATAGTGGTGGTAGTGGGTTGTGAAATTATATGGGTTCATTAAATAATTTCATGGAACAGGTATGTTAATCTGATAACATGCCAGTTTCTCAGGCAAACCTGTATATGCCAGAATTACTGAAAATTAGTATTGGCATAGAAGAGACAGAATTAGGAATCGCTTTTCTCATGCTAAGTGGCAAGGTGAAAATTCTTCGTATCCTGGAGAGAAATAATTAGATCACCATGTTTGTCAGGTAGCAGCAAACCCAGCAAAGACATTGGAGAGGAGAGGGCAGCACCTTTATCTGACAAAGAGCAATGCAATCCACAAAAGCTTGTGACCCTAACTCTATATAGAGATGCAATGTGTAGCTATCTATCCAACCTGCAGATAGAAGCATCTTTCTGAGCAGTAAATATGATGGGATTTGGACCTGCCCTACCCATCTAAGGCTGGTCTGTGAGGAATCCTAAACAGGAACAGACATGGGGCTGGGCCACCAGGACAGGGGGATTAATCCCAGTGTGCCTTTGCCTCTGGCGCCCTGGGGCGCAAATAATTTTATTATTATTTTATCTGCCCTGTGTGGATATTCTAAAGTGCTTAGCACTGGGCAGAGCGAGGAAGGGGTGGTGGCCAAGTGGTTCCTGGGGGCAGCCTCCTCCCCAACCCTTGGTCGCCACCCCTCACACCTGTCTAGTGCCTTCCCATGTTGTCCAGCACACCCCTGAACAGGAAGGCCCATGAAAGACTCTAGTTGGTCTGGGACTTGACCGAAATACAAGACTCTTTTCATCTCTAGTATGTTCCACAACAGTATTTGGCTCTGACTCTGTGGTACAATCACACATTATCATTCTCCTTTTTAGAAGTTGCCTACAACTTTTCCTTGACATGCAGAACTCATGGCGAAATGGGAAAGAACAGGGTTTCTCAACCTTGAGCCCCTAGGAACTGAAGTACAAGAACATTGGGGTTAAAGGTTGAGAAGCTATGGGGTACAGGGTTTCTCATCCTTAGGCTCCCATATGTTCTTGGACTTCAATTCCCAAAAGGCCTGATCAGCCAATTACTGACCATTTAAACAGCTATAGCATGCTTTAAAATCTGTACATGATAGGCAACTTCTGAGTTCAGATTTGGAATCAGCACACTCGATATCATGTAAATCACATGTGTTATTCCCAGTAGCAAAATCATTGTTGTGGAGTGTAAGCAATGCCAGAGCAAAACATTAACCTAGGAAGACATTATCTTTTAATGAATGTTGTAAACAAATGTACAGTATAGAGGTTTAATTCACTACACATGACTTCCTTGGGCATTTAGATTAAAGCAGATGAAACATTATCACAACCAGACACAGACTGCTACCTTAACAAGCAAGCATCACATGCAAAAGTAATGTTAACAAGCAAGAGCACAGCCCAAACAAAAATTTACATCATTTATTATGAGCAGCAGAAACCTTTACATCATTACTATCAAAATAATAATTAAACCAACTGTAGAAGAAAGAGATGGAGGTTCAAAATAGCCCTGTCCTCTTTGCACTATACATAAAGTCCACTATAAAATGAGAAACAAGCAATCCAGGTTATTAAGAGGACAGTGGATGCAGAGGAGGGCGCCATAATATTTGCCCAAAAGACACTAAGTAGATTGTGTATCATGTGAACTGCTTTGATCCCAAAGTTTTATGCCCACCAATTTCAATCAGGTGTGATGGTCTCCATATATTACTGAGCTATTTTCCAGAGACAACTGTAAGACGTTAAAAGAATGTCCATATTTTCTTTTAATAAAAAATGACTGTACAGTAGTACCTCGGATAACGCTAAGACTTGGTTCCACAAGTCTTGGTGTTATCTGATTTTTAGTGTTACCCGATGCATGTTAAAATCCAGGGGATGTATCGGATAATGTTAAAGCTCCATAGAGATACATTGTAACCGCACAGGCTTTAGCGGTTGTTATCCGATCCATCCCACAGGACCTTAACGTTATTCGATCCAATTCTCCTCCCCAGATTACTTAACATTATGCGATTTTAGCGTTATCCGAGGTAAACGTTATCCGAGGTATTACTGTATTTCCTTTTCTCTTTCACAATCTACCCCTGGGTGACCCTGAGTTCTCAGCTGTTAAGGGAATAATAACGTGTCAGTGTATACATTGTATGTACATTGGAACCTCGTATAACAAAAAAAAAAATCTGTTCCACGAGGCTGTTCGCTATGTGATTTTCCATTATATGAATTTTTTCCATATAATGAAAATTTTTCATATGATGAAAATTCTAATGGAAAAACTTGCATAACGAAAAAAATTCGCTATGCAAATTTTCCCATAGGAATTTTTGTTATACAAGTTTCTCCCATAGGGATGCTAATTCGCATAGCAAAAATTTTCTTTATGCAAGTTTTCCCCATAGGGAGCGCTATTTCCACATAGCGAAAATTTTCACTATGTGAGGCACCATGGTTTTCTATTTCTTTTCGTTATGTGAGTTTTTCACTATAAGAGGCATTTGTTATACAAGGTTACACTGTATTTCTACTCATTTATATACACAAGCCTTTTATGATCTGTCAAGACTGTTCTTCAAGGGACAAATAATTAGGATCTTATATAGAAGAAGCAAGTCTTAAGCATTCTGTATTTGTGCCAATTTTAATAGTATACTAGTGTTGCTGAGAAATATCTTTAATCAAGATAAAGTCACACTTTGTCCAGTAATGTACAGCACCATATTGAAGAAACTGACTCTGGCCCAAACTTTCTTACTTAGTAACATTGACAAAGCACAAACAGTGTAACTTTGGGAGGCACAATGTCCCACAATGAACATTCCAATAACTTGGTCTCACCTCTTTGGCAAGATAGAAAGAGAAGTGATAGTGGCTCCAAGATCAGGAGGAGTAGCACAAAAAGGGAGATCATGGAAATGTAAGGTTTTTGATGTAATCCATTATAAACCAGCTATATTTACTGGAGTAGGGAAAGCATTGCAAAAGTATATTTGGCACAATGACCCCTTAACTTTTTTTAAAGGGGGCTTTATTATTTTTGGTTTGCTCATTTCCATAACTCCACCATTGATGGTCCCCAAGCCTGGATGAGAAAAGAGGAGGGTTGGGTGTCGGGTTAGCACCCTGGCCCTGTAAAACTTAATTGCTGAAGAAGCGATGAGGAGCCTCGTTGCCTGATATGCTGAAGCATGGTGGAGACGATGTCGTGCAGCATGAGAAGGTGGTACTACTACTACCACCACCACCACCACCACCACCACTACATCCCACACATATTAAAGAAACAATATAACAGAAATCGATTACCGTATATGCCGGCGTATAAGACGACTGGGTGTATAAGACAACCCCCCAACATTTCCACTCAAAATATAGTTTGTTATATACTCGCTGTATAAGACTACCCCCTCTTCCGCACACCTTCCACACACCAAATAAAACATAAAAGAAAATCAGATTTGATTTCAACATCTCCCTGTGGCCGGCACTAGTGCACAAGTGCGCATGTGCGAGCTCTGCGTACACAAGGGGTGGGGCGGAGCACCGCTGCTTCCCACCAAGCAGAACGGTCCGGTCACACCGAAAAGGCTGGCCCCCCTGTCTCGCTGCTGATGCTCGCCGCAGCCACGCTGGATACCGCGCGATACTGGATGGTATGTAGAATGAGGTGGGTGGGCATCGGGAGGCCACTATGGACACCGGGCATGCATCGGGAGGCCACTATGGGCACCGGATGAGCATTGGGAGGCCACTATGGGCAGCTATGTCTATCCCAACTGAAGAGCACCCAGCGTATAAGACAACCCCACCCCCCAACTTGGAGGCATGTTTTTCAGGGGGAAAAGTAGTCTTATACACCAGCATATACAGTAGATTAGAACCAGTGAGATCCTAAGAAAGAAATGTTAAACCACAGTCTGAATGATCCACAAAAGTTTACTTTAACACATTTAGGAATAAACGAACATTATGTAAAAAACATTTCATTCCAGGTTTAATTCAGAAGATACATGATTATTTACTTGCTTTGCTAACAATGAAGCAACTTAGAGCATGTTGCCAGTACACTTTCTTTGATACATCAGTCTGCATTCTGAAAAAGTGCATTACATGTATTTGTTTGAGAGTAACATTTCCAATACATAAGTCCAATATTTAATTTCCCCTTCACTGTTCTCTCAATATTTACAAGGACCAGCTCATACACATTTGATACCTAAAAACAGAAAGATTTAAAGTCACTTTGGTTAAAAGCACACTAGACATAACACCATAACAGTTGGCACATCATAGCTACAACTACAGTAAGTAATGAATATGAGCAATTTGCAAAGCTAACACAAAGCAAACAGGAGAGAATGCAGGAGGTTGAAAGCTGATTTTTGCATCTGGGTATTGCCAAAATGGAAAGATCAGCTGATCAGAAGCACAGCACATGGAGGGATGGAACATGCAATGAAAAGATCAGAAGATGCAAGCCACAGCAGACAGACTTGTATGGTAGTTAATGTATGAAAAAGCTTACTTCATTTAGAAAGCTCACTAATTGGTCTACCGTTAAATAATCAGTTTTGTCTCCATTGCTGAAAAGAAATTTATTAGAAAAAGTAAGTTTCCATGTAAGATGCTACAGAAGGTATGATTTACATGTTGACATTTTAAATATTCTAATAATATTGTAATATTCTACACTGAGCAAAGCTGTACAGTTTCAGAATGGCCATTGTTATAATGGGTAATTCTTACTATACTTGACACAAAAGAGCTTTCCTGCTCTTCATTATGTAACAATTTAAAGTGATTAACAGAGCAACATGTAAGTCGTCCACATCAAAATCTTAGTGTATGAAATTTCAAACATTAAGACTTTCTTAACCTAATTAGTTCACATATTGTGTTAATAACCTCAAAATAGCATGTTAATGTTGTAGGTTAGTAAAGCCAATTTGAAGACATTTCCAGGCTCTTCCATAAATAGAAGTTTCTTAGAAACACTGTCTGAATATCTATTTTGATTAAATCTTTGAAGAAAAACATTCTGACTATTACTATTAACAAAGCATAAAGTAATGATAATGTAATTCTGTATATTATAATGTAATTATTTACGCAGATTAAATGATATTCAAATTAAAATTTACTTTACATATAACTAACTTACATTTTCCTAAAAAGATCCTCAATGTCAGTACGAGGACATATCTTCTGGGTAAGTTCATAAAATTTCTCATAAGTAAAAGCTGAAGGCTCTATTTCATCATTCTGGGGGAGAAAGAAGAAAAACTGACTCTAATTTGTCCTGAACATTTTCTGAGTATTTTGATTAAACACATTCATAATTAACAGAAAACCAAAGTAATGCTAAACTGAATCTATAATATTAACATTAAATTCATGGTCTTACTCCATTACAGTTACAGTAAAACCTCAAGATAATGCTAAAACTTGGTTCCACAAGTCTAAGTGTTATCCGATTTTTAATGTTATCCAATGCATGCATCGGATAATGTTAAAATCCTATGGGATGCATTGGATAACGTTAAAACTCCATAGAAATACATTGTAACAGGCACAGGCTTTAGCTAACTTTATCCGATGCAATTTTTTCCAGGTTGCTTAACGTTATGCGGTTTTAGCGTTGTCTGATGCAAACATTATCCGAGGTATTACTGTAAATATGTTGGGTGGCAGTGAGAAAATAGAAACTCCTGAAAATGCAATAGTAATGCAAATTCATAGGCTACCTAGGCCATCTGAACTGATGACTGCAGTACTCTACATTGTTTATTTTGGGGAAAATACTGAGCACTTCACTCAGTGGAATTTAACCAAAAAGCAAAAGAACCTTGAAATAGCTCTTTGTGCTCACAATAATAAGCAAAATGTTCTTTGTACATCTTCAAAAGGTCCTAACTTTAAGCAAGGTTAAATGATAACATTTGCCAAACTAGTAAGGATCAATAAACATCAACCAAGAGTACAGAAGACTTTTGGTCCCTTGACATACATCTAGAGATGATCAAGTGCATAATTCTTTTTAAAAAAATCAATTTTATATACCTTTCCACTGGGAAGACCCAATTCCTTAAGTGCCTGAAATATCACTTTTTCAGTTTTACCTGATGCAAAAGTTCTGGTAATGCTATAGAAAAAGAGAAAAGGTCTATTATTTGAAATGTTTTATTTAAAATATCAGAACAGCTCATTCAAAGATCAGTTTAGATAATCCAGAAATACTTCCTAGAGACAATCGTGCTTGCTAGTTTATGCCTTGCTCTGTTGACAATTTGTAATTTAACCCCAGCAGTACCTTTTTCAAGAAACTGATGCCTCATAATCACAAATTTTTCTTTAACAGGCTCAAAAACAATGGATCAACAATTCTAGATTTTCAGATGTTGCTTCAAAAAGCAACTTCATTAGCTCTTGCCAATGTAATCAATGGTCAGGGATTATGGTACAGTACTTGTATTCAAACAACATCTGCACAGATAAGTCTGCCTAACATTGCACTGGATGCTGGAATCCATGGGGACTTCAAACAGTATTGACTAAAGAAGCTACATTCATTCAGTGGGTCTAACTGAGATGGTAATACCAACTGGATTTGGCTATCAATTATCAAATTTCTTTAGGTAAAGGTCATCCTTGCTCCAAAGCCAGTTGTATCCGACTCTAGGGTTCAGTGCTCATCTAGGTTTATAGCTGAAGAGCCAGAGCTGTCTGCATCTGCAGAGGTTTCCATGGTCATATGGCAATCATGACTAGATACCAGACTGCACGGAACAATGATTATCTTCCCACCGAAGTGGTACCTATTTATCTGCTTGCAGTTTCTTGCTTTCAAACTGCTAGATTGGCAGGAGCAGGGACAGAGACGGGGGCTCACTCCATCGTGCAGCACTCGGGTCTCGAACTGCTGACCTTCCAGTAGTCAAGTTCAGTGTCTTAGCCACTAAGCAACCACAGATTTCTTTATCTCATAATATATATAGATTTGAGGTTTGAGTGACTAGTGACAACAGTAGCCAGACTAGTTACATTTCAGCCTTTTATTTGATAATAAGAATCAGGAATGTAAAGCAAGCATCTGCATCAAAGATCAGTCAAACCAATCATTTCAGAGTCAGTTTAACTTTCACTGTTTGCTCAAGCTTGTAGGAGTAATTAAAACAAAGCAGAGACCATTTATATAGCCTTTGGAAGTCCTTTCCATACTCTTGTAAGCATGGTAAGAAAACATTGTGGTTACACAGAAAATCTGGTATTATCTCGATCCCTTGCAGTGTTTTTCTTTTTCAACAGTCATTGTAGAAAGCAGTGGAGACCTGAGTTCAGCCTGTCTCTAAAGCTCACTTATTGCTCCTGTGGCCATCTCTGAAAGAAAAGAACGCCTTCTTTCTAGGGGATCCACTGTGGAAAATCAAGCAGGCTGCATCTGATCTCATCCCCCCATTCAACAAACACATCTGAATATTGTTTCTCTACAGGTGACCTTCCTTTGAAACTGCAACTCTCGTTGTGGCTCTGATGAAAGGGCAATGCAAAAATCCAGAGCCCAATAACTCACCTTTAAGAAACAAAGCCTGGCACAGCATCTTGCCATGAACATTTGGGACATTCATTCGTAATATTCCAGTACTATCCACAAGAAATTGGTGCATGCCTGGTCCTCAATCATGAAAGCTCACACAATGTTTGAATTGCCTTCCTCCTCCATTTGCTTTGTGTCGTTGCCGTTGCCGGCTGCTATTTGTATCCAAGCACACATTTTTCCTGGAAGTCATTTTCTCAGTTGATGGATGTGTTTCTGGTGATTCAATAAACCAATCCTGGCATGAAACATGCAACCACACACATTACATTGAGAAGATGGTGGAGGGCAGGGTTGACTTTGATGAAGCTTCTGTGCTTGTCACTTAGCCTCTGCATGTCTGCTTCTAAGTGATTGGTAGCAGCAGAGATGGTTTGGTGCCAAAGTGGGCAATCTACGACTGCTGTATTCCAGGTTTGTGGGTTTATACCTGGCACCTTCATGGTTTGTTTCAGTTGGTCCTTATAATGTTACAAAGGAGCTCCCCATGAGCAATTGTACCAGAGCTAAGTTCCCCATAAAGAATTTGATGAGGAAACCCGGAACCGCCGATACAACGGACATGCCATATCCATCTAAGGCTATGACCTATAATGCAAGCTTCAATGCTATTGACATGTGCCTTCTCAAGAACTGCGATGCTGGTGACAAAGTCATCCTACTTGATGTTCAAGACGGACCTTAGCTTCTGCTGGTGAAAGCGCTCAAGCTTTTTGATGTCTTGGCGATAGAGGGTCTATGTTTCACAGCCATACAATATCGTTGATGTAACAACCGTTTGGTATACCATGAGCTTTGTATGAACTGTTAAATTTTTGTTCACGAAGACCCGGTGTGATAGACGACCAAAGGCAGAATTGGCAGCACCAATTCTCTTCATCACATCCTGTTCACAGGTGCAGTTTTTGCCAAATTAAAGAGTCCTCTGTCAAAGCAGTATTTAATCTCTATGCCTGTGTTGTTATTAGATCTTTCATACCTAATAGCAGCCAAGTAAAGGGCAAAAAGGGTTGGAGCAAGGATACAACCCTGCTTCAATCCGTGGGTAATTGGGAAGGCATACGATATGCTGTTTTGATGGAGATTCCTCCCAGATATGCCATCATGAAGCACCTGGACAAGATCTACAAAATGCTCAGGGCAACCAAAGCGTCTCAGCACAGCCCACATAGAAGGTCTAGGGACAGAATTGAAAGCCTTTTCCAGGTCATAAAATACTGTTGTTTTCTGCATTTTTTCCCCTGAAGTTGTCTTGAACAAAAAATCATGTCCATTGTGCCTCAGGAAATATGGGACCACATTGAGATTCTGGGAGGACCCTTTTGGAGATAATTTGCAGGTGACTGAGCAGGATTCTTGCAAAAAATGTTCCAGCAATGGATAGCAATGATATGCCACAATTTTTGTTGTTCAGTCACAATAGTTGCCACAAATACTATGATCAACTTTCTTAAAGACAGTGATAATGGTGGCATTCTTAAGGTCATCAGGCATTTTAACAGTTTACCAAATCAAGAGAATGAGTGTGTAGAACCTTGTCTTTATTATGGATTAACTCCAGAGGAATGTTATCTAGCCCAGGAGCCTTTCTAGGTTTCACCTTGTCAGAAAACGACATCTTTTTCCTAATGTTCTCAAAGCTTGGTGAGGTAGTAGTTTCAAATAGGCCTCAGAACAAATCCTTTGTCTTCTCTGAGCCTCAAGGCTGTGTTACAGACAGCATGTTTTTCAGTATTTCTTATCTTTCCAAGCTAGCTGAGATCCAATGTTTTGTCTAAATGCTAGAACACTCTCTGTGCACGTGTGTAAACAATGTGTTGTTTTGAGAAAGTTTTCTTTGTTACCTGATTGGCTAAAGCTAAACCACCTGACTGCAAATTCTCCATTTTTGGAGAGAACTGGGGAGTTCGTTTTCTGCCTCTCCATGGATTAAGACCTGTTTTTGATTTGAGAGTTTTTGTTTCGGGATCTCTATGGGCTAACATCCTTAGCCTAGGAGCTATGCATTTTTGCTCCTTAAAAATGGTTACCTAGATTACCTGTGGACTGTATTGGACTGACCTATGCTACTGACTTTTATGCTTTATGAACCTGATCAATAAATATTCATCATTTTCTTGAACAACGTGTCTCCATTAAACTAAAAGGGTAAGAGAAGCATTGCATTTCACACACAAACCTTTGAACACGCTACCAAATTAAAACCCCTTGTGGATGATAAGTAGCTAAGAGCTGTAACTCTGTTTTGCCGGCCAGCCCGCCCTTTGGAAGCTTTGGTTAAGGGTTTTTTTCCCAGAGCGAGGGCCAGCTGGTACGTGACAGTGGAAATGCCATCCAAAGCTGATGAAGATGTTGTGGCACTTCTTGAAGAAAATCCTCAGCAGCGGTAGAGTTTTGGTTTAAAAGCACACAAAAGTGTTCTTTCCTGTGCTCCAGGATTTTCTAGCCATCTGTAAGGATTGTAGCATTGTCAACTGCTTCAGGGTGCCTGATGAAGAGCGAGATGGTCCATATAGTTCTTTTATGCCATCATAAAAGATCCTTAGGACACATGCATCAGACAGCCTTTGGAGTTCCTGAGCTTTTTGTTACCATCAGATGTTCTTCATTTCTCTTATTTGTGCCTGGCATCTCCGCTTCAGTGCTTGGAAATGAGCTTTCTTCATGTTGGAGGATGGCTCATGAAGAAGGGATAGATAGGCTTCCCGTTCGGCATTGATGAGGCATGAGATTTATTTATTTATTTGATTTCTATCGCTGCCCACTTGCCAAAGCAACTCTGTTGTCAAGGTCAAGTAGTGTCCTAATGTTCCTGGTCCATCATTATAATTTGCTTGTTCTTCATATTTCGACAACATATAAGGGGTGATCCGCAGGGTGTGGCCTCCCTGCCGGACAAAGTGTGTGACTTCCAATGTTTAGCCCACATTTTCTAGGGACTTCCCCGTGTGGGGTGGGCAGCTTTGTGCATTGATCACACAACTTTCTTTGTTTATAGGTTTAGTTTGTTTGTTTGTACTCCTCACATTTTTATGCTTAAAAAAAATGTAAGTATGTCCTGGAAAAAAACTCTGAATGTATGCATCAGAAGGCTAACTCTAGTCACAGCCCTTACAAGAGTCCATCCACTGAATGAATAAATTGTTGCTGTCATGGCCAACAAATCAGACTAGACTGACATCAAATATAATAGAGCTTTCAGTATACGGGAGATATTTAAAGAGAAGTTAGCTCAGTTATTTAGGCATTGGGCTGCAGAGCCAGAGGTTGGGAGTTCCATTCCCCACTTTGCCTCCTAATGGAAGAGCCAGCCTGTGTGGCTTTGGGCAAGCTGCACAGTCCCAGGATGCCCCTAGAAGTAGGGAATGCTAAACCACTTCTGTGTATTATCTGCCAAGAAAACCTCTGGAAAGGGTCACCATGAGTCAGAAATTATTTGATAGCACGGTGGAGGGCAAAAGAAAAAGGAGGCGGCCAAAAATGAGATGGCTAGACGGTATTGTAGAGACAATGGGCACAGAACTAAGCAAGTTGAGTAGGATTGTGGAGGACAGAAGTGCCTGGTGGATAGTGGTCCATGGGGTCGCAAAGGGTCGGAATCAACTGTGCGACTAAACAACAACAAAACACAATTATTATTTACCAATTGCACATCCCCAGTGAGTTTCCATTACAGAGTAGAAATTTGAAGTCAGGCCTCCTGACTCCTAGTCTCTTCATTATAACATATTGAATATCTATGTTAGTGTTAGATCAAGACTAACAGAAGTCCTGTTGATTAAATAGGACTAGTCTAGTTGGGACTAACAATTATATTTAGTCAAAATGTTTTGAAAATATTACTTAGTTGCAATGAGTGACATGTTCAAAAAACAAGAGCACTGTGGGCAGCTAGGCCATTGTACTATGCTTTCAAGTGTGGGGTAGTTAAGAAAAAAATCACTGCACATTAAAACCCTAATATCACTAAGATGTAAAGTAAGAATTAACATCCTGTTTATATGCAATTCATAGTTACAGGAGGTATTAAAGGGACCAGATGTGTATGCAGATGGATTTTTCTAGACCAGAGGTGGGGAACCTACAGCCTTGAGGGGAGCCTGGGCTTCTGGGAATTGAAGTCCAAGTACACCTGGAGGCCCAAGGTTGAGAAACCCTGCACCAGAAGAAACAAGCTAGTCCTCCAGGTGTTCTTGGCCTTCAATTCCCAGAAGCCCAGGCTCCCCTCAAGCCTGTAGCTTCCCTACCCCTTTTTTAGACTATATAACTCTTGGTTTCCATTGTTTTCATATGCTGAGAGAACAAATAAATAAATAGAGACGAGAAGACCTGTTGACATAAGTTGGCTGGAGCCATGATTTTTAGTGGATTCCTGCCATCTATCCTACAAGAAAAGGGGTTGTGTTAAATTAACTTCCTGAGTTTAGCAGAAGTTGCACTTTCAAAAGCATAGTTAGGGTTGGAAGGATAAATGTCATCCAAAGTTTATAACATGTTTTTCTCTTAAACTCTACACAAACATTTTATAAAACATGGACTGAAGCAAAGGACACATCAGGAGCAGGAAATCAAAGGTCACAGACAACATGGCTGGGCTCTAAATCCCTTTCGGAGCTTAGGCTACAGAAATCAATATGCCTTAATCCTCAAAAACTGCTGAGCTTCATAACTTGAGATGGACTCTGACTTATAGTTTGTTAGATTTTGCCACTATGTAAGTTTTGCTGGGATGTCACTGACATGCCTCATTTCACTTACCTTCTAACCGGAATCTTGCCATTAGTGTTAGTAAGAAATGACAATTTCATCCAGCTATAAGGTAAAAAAACAACAACAGTTCTTGAAACACATTTCATAGAAGAAACATACAGTAGTATGAACTGGTTAATATGCTACAGTAAAGGAGGAAAATATGCAGACAGATGTGCCACACTTAGAAGTAGCCTCTAAGAAATACCTTGTCAAAATCATAAGTGAATTTTAAAGGAAGTTTCTTGGAACCAAGGGTTCAGGATTTTTGACTACCCTGTGCTCTGTGAGAGAGACACCACGCATGTGACCGACAACAGCCCTGATCTCAATCCTGTTTGCAGTCACGTGCTGAATAATGACACCATATCCCATAACAAAGGCACTTCTTAACAATGCTAGAAGTGAATCTGACATGGAAAGGACCATTTTAATTCAGTAGTAAATCTACTTGGTTTTCCTAACAATAAATTCTATATCTTAGATCAGTGGTGGCAAACCTATGGCACGTGTGCCAAAGGTGGCACTCAGAGCCCTTTCTGTGGGCACCCATGCAGTCACCCCAGCACAGACTTCACCCTGCCCCTCTGCCCAGCAGCCCAAAGGAAGTTCTTCCTCCCTCCCCCAGCCTAGAGTTTGCCTCACCCCTCTGCCCAGCAGCCCAGTGGGACAGCTTTCTCCATCCCCCCAGCACAGAGTTCAACTGCCCCTCTGTCCAATGAAAGTGCTTCCTCCTGCCCCACAGCATAGTATTCACCCCACCCCGCTGCCCAGCACCCCAATGGGAGTGTTTCCTTCCTCCCCTGTTGCTATGTTGGCACTTTGCGATAAATAAGTGGGTTTTGGGTTGCAGTTTGGGCACTCAGTCTCTAAAAGGTTCGCCATCACTGTCTTAGATTCACCTGAAGATCTCATTTGCTGAGAGGACCCTTTCACAACTGGTCCCCGCCAGATATACTGGCTTCTCGCTCCCTTCACTCTATCCACCTTAGCCAGATCAGGAACACTGGGAGGTCTATGTGAATACCTGGAGGACATTCCATTGTGTAAGCCTGGAAAGCAGCCGTCCAAACTCTGAAAACAGCCAAGGCCTTAGTAAAGGTAAAGGTTTGCCTTGCTCAAAAGCCAGTTGAGAAAATGACCCCAGCTTGCCTCCACAGAAGCTTTGGTCATCCCAGCCCAACAATCACAGCTCTGCTATGCATTTTCATTACAAACAAGCATTAAATGAGTGCAACTTAACATTAAATTTTGCTACATTCAAAGGAAAGTCAAAGAATAGGACAAATGCAAATTGTTTTGGCTGGCTTCAAGCTATTCATTCCTATGCACCACATGTTTATGAGTGAACTGCAGATAACAAGCAATAGAAAAGTGAACGGCATCATGTGCCAAAATAAATACTGTATAACTCTGAAAATGAAAGCCACACCAGTTATGATATAAAAAGGGGAAAGCACAGTCCCATTCCATGACACATGATTAAAGACATTTGTACAGACTAAAACAGCAATATCTATACCTTAAAAGGAGTGGTGTTCTAAATGCAGAGTAGTTATGAGATTCATATAAGGGAGAAGATAAAATACTGGCGGCACTAAAGGGACCAGATGTGCATGCAAATGGATAACCAATACATAGCATGTGATTGAAATGTGAGCCATGACCTAAAAAGTTGCTGGTTCAAATATTACCCCAGTTCTAGCCTGTGCAAATCAAGGATAACGTTGGAGGGTCATATGTTAGAAGTAGTTCTGTAATTCGTTTCATGGAAGACTCTCCTTTACTTGATAAAGCAACTTTGGTGAATTCACATTGAGCTCTACATTCCCCACCTTTCCAGATATATATATCTGCTCAAAATATTTCCCTCTACCCACTGCTTTCCTCCATTGTAAATAAAAGGGAGAGTCTAAGACTCTGAGGAAAGCACATAGAAAGAGACATAATTTTTGAAGGTTGCAGAACCAGTCTTTGAGAGGAAGAAACAAATAAGCCCACCTCAAATCCAAAGGTAACAAGACCATTTGGGCATAATTAGGTGGACATTATTTCTTCTGAACTTGGAAAAAGTCCAAACAAAGCCAAGAATTGCAATGACATCTATCAACAATTATATCCAGCAGTGAACTTGGTTAACCCCTGAGAATGTATTTGACTTTGGGAACATTTGTATTTGTCGAAGAAATGTGGAGAATAAATTAACACCACATTTCTCATGGATGTTTGCATTTGTGAGGAATGTCTCCTGAAGAGTGCCCAGATAGCTATCTCTTGCTGGGCCAAGTAAGGAAAGGAAATTCTCTGAAAGTGCATATAAGAATAGGGGAGGTGAAAGAAGAAGAAGAACTTACTGTTTCTTGAGGCATGTCATGGGACAGACATTGTTGGCTCTAAAGTTACCTATGATGGATCTGAGTCCTTCAACCCATTGCTGAAAGGCAAGAAAGTATGTAAGCATTTATCTATGGGAAATAACAAAAAGAAAAACAGCGTCATGAGTGAACTGAGTCACTTCCATTATTCTCTTCATACCAGGCTTCTCAAGCAGCAGAGATGACCAAGTTTATTAGGAGAGATTTTTAGTCTGAGAACTTTTCAGTTTTCTGAAGTATTAATATGAAATCCATAAAGTCAGAAACACTGAAATTTGATAAACAAACAATAACCTCTGGTGGTGTTTAAGACATTGCCATGGACTTTATAGGTCTCCTTGATACTTTGTTAACAAGTAATCTTTAGATTTCAATGGCTTATCATTGGGGTACACAGAAAGAGCCTCCTCGAAGATTGTGGTATTTTTCAACCACAATCGGGCATACCCTGGTAATGGCAACCTTGAGTTACTGGCTACAATCTTTCTCACACTATGTCAGTGAAAGGAACTACAGAATGAACTCACCAAAATGTGCCTTCATTCTAGCAGTTTCACGTCTGGCCTAGACATGAAAGAAGAAGACTGGCTTGTCATTCATATTTAAGTGACTATCCTATATGTTCATACCTTGGCTTTCACTATTACCTTGGAAAGGAAACTATAAGACCTGGAAGTCAACACACTTCTGCCAACAAGAAGCCTCAAATTAGGAAGGAAATTATTTTCCAGCAATTAGGTGGTTCACAGGGACTGCACTGGCTCAAGTCACTAAGATGCTGACTGGGAGACGGAAGGTCAGCAGTTCGATTCCCGAGTACTGCAGGATGGAATGAGCTCCCGTCTCTGTCCCAGCTCCTGCCAACCTAGCAGTTCGAAAGCAAGAAATTGCAAGTAGATAAATAGGGACCACTTCAGTGAGAAGGTAACAGCGTTCCATGCGCTCCGGTGTCTAGTCATGCCTGGCACATGACCATGGAAACGTCTGCAGAAGCAGACAGCACTGGCTCTTCAGCTTAGAAACAGAGATGAGCACTGACCCCTAGAGTCGGATACGACTGGCTTTCGAGCAAGGGAAACCTTTACCTAAACCTAGGTGGTTCACAATTATTGGTGGCCATAGTAGCCCATAGTAGAGTGGGAGCCCTGACCTTATTTTCTTCCTACTGACAAAAGAGGTCACAGCTAGAACAATGCAGAGTGTAGAACTGCGGAGTGGATCATTGCCCACTTTAGGTTACTGGTATCAGTAGAGGTAACTATTCCCTTAGCATGTGGACACTTACACAGTGCCAGCTGTGCCAAATCTCACTTCTGCCTGCCCATGCCAAAGGGATAGGACTGTCCATTCTATCCTCTTTTGGCATGCCACGTGAACTGGTAGTTTCATTCCAGAAGATTGCTCTAGTAGCCACCTATGTCATTTATCCACCTCAAGTTCAACATTTCTGCAAATGCTTGTTTACTGAACAAGTTAGCCTATTCAACAATTGCACTGTATGTTGTTTTACAAGCATGTTTATTGCCACCAGAAAAATGCTACCTTGCTAGTCCTAATTCATTTATACAAGTATCTGTTAATTATTCATAGAAATGCTAGCCAACTTACTTCAGCTATCATTACACCCTTAGTTCAAAGGTAGTTACTTTATAAAATATTAGTGAAAGTATGAAGTACTGGTTGGAACATTTCTTAGTTGGATACACTGAAGCCTTACGTAACTGTCAAGGTTGGGACATATCCACCCATCTTATTTGAGTGATAACACAGCCTCTGGGACCCCAAGGTTTGGCTGTTGCTTGGGGCGCCCCTAGAGTCTCCCAAGGTAAGGTCTGCTTCCTCCATGCCTCTATAAGCCTTTAACTCTGATCCCTGGACTATTCAAACGACATCAGCTGCAGACATATCCATTGATTATGAAAACTGATTAACTATAGACTTAAAGGCTGTTTTGGCAAAACAAGCTTCAAACACATGGGCACACACATTTACATTTATTAAAGTTAATGCATAATTTCACTAATTGTGTCCCAAGTGCACACCCATAGAGTCGCCTCAGTCTGCATGCATTAGTGGTCAGATGCATGGTTCTGCAGCTGTGATTCTGACAGACAGATACACATCTTCCAGAACAATAGAACAAGATCTGAAGGTGCAGAGATAGGCTACAGGAAAGTGGGGATTTCCCCTCCTCCCCCAATTCAACAATGGAAGCCACTCCAGGGGTAGTAGAACTAACTTGATACCATCTATAGCCTGTGCTAGGTTCTAATCCACAGTCCTCCTCATTTTCTCAGGAACATCTTTGTTTGGAAACAATCCAGTTCCAGCAAGGAGGACTAGCCATGAGCTCATAACAAGCTAGTGGGCTGTGTGCCATCCAGTTGATTCTGACTGATAGTGACCTTTTCCAAGGTTTTCTAGGTAAAGAATACACAGAAATGTATTTACCATTCCCTTTCTCTTGTGGTGACCTGGGACTGTGCAGCTTGCCCCAAGCACACATGTTGGCTAGTGAGTTGCCTTTGGATGAAGTGCTCACTTCACAATGACCATGGAGTGGAGACAATCACTCTGCCATTATGACATCAGTACACATCACTTACAAATCTTATAAATGGTCTTCTTTAAAGTGAGACTGTTGGAAGTGAGCTCTTGAGTAACTGTTCAATCAATGGCATTGTCTCTACTCTAACACCAGGCTTATCAGCAGGGCTTTGGCCAGAACATCACTAGATGCTCCATCTATGAAGCTAACTGAGAATGGCTCCTTTGAAGATGGCAAACAGCAGCAAACTCTGGTTTTTGTGTTGGTATGGGGTGATAAGCAACAATTCTTTATTTCTCTCTCATCCAAAGGTGATAAAATACAGAAACTAATTCTTATTAAAAAGAAAAGAGGGAACCTGTTTTTTTTTTTTGGGGGGGGGGTTGTTGCTGTTCTTTATACTTTAACTTCTTGCACCAAGAGGGTTGGACTTTATGGCCTTACAGACACCTTCTCAATTTCATTACTTTATAAGTTTAAGCTTACTGGTTTAGCTATCTAGTTGTAGAGGCAGAGGCTGGGAGTTCATTTCCCCAGCTTGCCTCCTAAGAGAAGAGCCAGGCTGCACAGTCCCAGCATGCCCACATAAGAAGGGAATGCTAAACCACCTAGAAAACCCTGGAAAGGGTCACCACAAGTTACAATCAACTTGACAGCACACAAAATGTTTAAAGAGCATCTCGAATGTGTGAATATAGTCATACCACAATGTTTCTTTTATATGATTTTCCTGGAAAAGGCTTTTTAAAGGAACCCCTGCATGCACTTAAGTTGTGAACTAATTACACAATCAACTATGAGTCATTTACAAGTAATAAAATCAAAGTGGAAGAAGTCAATGCATTCCTTCACACAGTATTGATTTCAACTGTATTTGCCATTCATCTTTTAAAAAACTCAAATTATTACACATCAAACATTTACATGAACATTTTTTTAAAAATTAAGCCTCATCTCCCTGCCATCCAAATGATTTTACAGAACCATACATAGCACTGGAAAGGACAAAATTCAAAGTTTAAAGTAAACTCTCTTTTACTACAAGGGAGCCACCAGGTGTCAGTAAAAGCATGGTATACAGCTCTGCTACAGCAATAAACAGGAAAAAAATAAGTTCGGTTTTGAAATAATTTTACATCCCTGATCATTCTAAAAATAATTAAAAGAGGAGGAGGAAAACTAGAATTTTACTGATGGGTTATTGTACATGTTATTCGGTCTGGTGTTATCATGCCCCTTTCTTACATTAATAAACAAGGACATAAAGAAAGATACCATATACTGTATAAACATAGCTGGAGGGGTCTGAAATGTTTCGAGTGTCTAAAAAGACAGGTAACAATTTCCAAAAAGGTTGTTTTTGTTATGTGCCATCAGGTTATCTTTGACTTATGGAAACCCTATGAATGAGAGGTCTCCAAAATGTTCAGTCCTTAACAACCCTGCATAACTCTTGCAAACACTATCCTGTGGCTTCCCTCACAGGGTCAATCCATCTCACTTTTGGTCTTTCTCTTTTCACGATGCCTTCCACTTTCCCCAGCATTACTATCTTCTCCAGTAAACAAAACCCAGCCATGCGACCCATCCATAAATTCAAACAAATGCAGGAGTAAGACGATATCTCTTCTAGGTCATTTTAAAAATTCCAAACTTTGCAAGCTTTTCTAACTCATGGTTACTTCTTCAGACTACATCATGGCATGGGCTTATGTAGTCCAAGCCAGGCTTTATTCTTAGTTGTTAAATGGAGAAACAGACAACAGCTACATCCTTTTAAAATCTAAAGGCAGGAAGCAAAGGATTTGTATACAGGTATTTGTGTATCTTTTCCAGAGAGCCTTGCCTGTGATATGCCCAAAATAGGACAGCCTCAGCTTCGTTGTTTTTGTCTCGAGAAACAGTTCAGGCTTGATTTGCTCTAGGACTCAATCAATCAATCTTTATTACGGTCCAAGACCACCATAGTATGACTCATTTCCATCCACAGGTCTCCAAAGAAGTAGATACATAAATTTGTTGCATCAAAAATAAAAGGAGCCCTATTCCATGACATCTTTGTGTGAGAGATATAAGATGCAGTTCTTTATCTCTTCCTATCTTTCTACCAACATACCTACTCTATCCTTCCTAGAACATCAGATAGCAGCTATAGTTTTCAACTCACACTTTAAGCCAGGGATTCTCAACCTGTGGCCCATGGGCCAGATGTGGTCTGTGGCACCATTTCATGTGCCCCACCACCACCTCCACACCACCAGGAAGTGTCATGTGGTGGAGGAAGGGCAAAATGGCCGTCCGACCCCCGAAGCTGTCTGAGGGAGCATGACCCGGCCCTCTGCTTTAAAAGGTTGAGAAGTCCTGCTTTAAGCTTTGATATAGCAACAGCACAGAGGAAGAAGATAGGACCAAATGAATAAGGAAATCTGAATAAGTGTCCCATCTTACTCTAAGCATCTCAGCCACTGAATTATATTGGCTCACCTATCAAATAACCAGGTATACTATTTGGCACATAGCAATATTTAACTCCCCCTCTTACATCCGACTTTTATCCTAATCTTCACAGATCTTCATAAAAAGCATATGTTTTCAATTAGTCTATATTTTAGTTTTAATAGTTTTATATTGCATTGTAATACCATATTTGCTTTGTGAGTTGTCCATAGAACATCTCAGAATCTCCCAGGCAGCATAGCTGGAGGATGCTAGGAGGTGCAGTTCAAAAAGTAACCCTTTTGAGGTTCTGAACTGTATTAGTACAGTAAACAAAACAGCTGTTTATATTTGGAAAAAACAAACAAACAGCTAATATTCGGTAATTTTGATAAGAACAAAACAGTATTTTTACATATGACCTTTTTGGAGTCACAGGTAAAATGACCTTCAAAGAAGACCAACTAATCCTCCATCATTTTAGCTCCTGTTCCCAGATCTCTCACCTCCTCTTGAGTCCTTTTACAGTACCCAGAAAAGAGATTACTACTGAAAGCCACACTTCAGCCAAAAGCCAGCAGACATCCCAATCAATGCTTTGAGCTCTAGGAGATACTCAAAAGAATCTATTATATCCAAGCAGGATGGAAACAAATGGAGGTTGTTTTGGCCTAGAAAGAGTGCATAACATAGGATAGAGAGGCATTTCAGGGGGGGAAACCATTTTCAAAACTGAAACTTCCCCATTGATGCTCAGTACACAGTAAGGAAGAAACCAAAGTATGGTGGGAAATAGATAACTACACTACCCTTTTCAAAAACATAGGAGCAGTTTCTATGTTTAGAACAATCTTATGCTTCTCCCTTTCTACTTTTCTCTCAGTTGCCTTTGCAGTTCTCATCTCTTTCAATGCACATTATCTCCTGAACTACTAACAGCAGAAATTGGCCTATTCATTAATGTAGTTTTATAACACAATACAATTTATGTATTTCAGCTATACAGTCCTATGTGTACATAAGAACAGTTCAGAGCCATTTAAAGAGATGCATGACTGGCTCCATTTATTCATGATGATACCTGTATCTTTTAAATCAGGAGTGCCCAAACTTTTTGGGCCATGGACCAGGTCAGGGGGCTGGTCTCTATGGTCACTATGGTCCAGGGGCCACCTACAACTGGCTACCTACAACTGACTGGGTATCTCAGTGAGTCACTGTGCTTCCTTTGTCCAAATATCCATCCCAATGATGGTCCTGCTTACTCAGAAGCTCTTCTAACAAAGACCAATAGGTCTAACTTCAGTTGAAGACTATGAACAATCACAAAACATGTCTTCTTTTTGTACAAAATGAGTCCACTCTAACTATTCCACGCTGGAAGCCAGTGGCCCATGCATGTTGGAGATAAGGTGTAACATTCTGTAAGTTGAGTGGCATATTGCTAAAGTCACCCTTGTATATTTTCAAGTACAGTACAAAGTAGCCCCAAGAAAACAGTTTTCATGTGATTGTGATTAAAGGCAAGTCTCTGATTTGAAGGACATTGTTGTTTATAGCAGAGGTACCAAATCTTTGGGGTAAGGAGAAAAGAGGATCCATCATGAGTTCCCTAGTCAGCTTGTTCAGGTCACCTTCACCTTTGCTAAACCTTTCCAATCAGGAAGGGAAAAATAGAAGGAAGTGAAGCAAAGCTAGAAATCTTGATTGTTATATCTGATTACAGATCAGAAACAACACAGAGCTTCTTCCTTCTACTTAATTCTGAAGGGGGTGGTGAAGAGCCCTGGGAGTGGAAAGATTCTAGGGAGGAAATTTCTGCAAGCCAAATTAGGCCTGGAGGCAAGAAGTTTCCTTTCTCTGTACTACAGAACCAAGGAATGATCCTGCCCTGTTTCTAAAACGTGAAAAATTACAGCAGCAGTTTCACAGCCTTCCTTTGCTTTTAGATGAAAGAGCATCAACTGCCTTCGTAGTAACTGTTTAACTAGCAGAACACAGTGGGGCTAAGCATGTGCCTCTACAGAAAGTAGCAGTCCCTTAGAAGTCAACTTGTGAAGTCTTTCCCAAAGCTGTACTTTGGATTAGATAACTCTTGGGCAGGACTCAACAGCTACAATTAGATATTAACAGAGTTAGCCAACTGGGTCAGTTCCTTGAGTAACAGGATGATATCTGTTTAAATATAATTTAAACAACTACTGTGTGCTATTTAAAATTAAGAAGGAAGTTAAACTGATTCCAAGCTGAGTAGGAACTGGTTTATATGACTTTGTCACACTAAAGAAAGATCTGAATAGCAGCACTGATGACTGGCAAAGTTCTCCCTACTGCAGCTGCTCTTGTAGCAATCTACGGTATTTCTACTCTCATTGTTCCTGGTTTTGCAGGTTTGAGCTAATAGCTTGTAGATGTGGTTGGGATTTTGGAGCGTTTGATTCCCTTTGTCCACAAAATACTCCCCTTCTCTTCTGAACAAGACATGTACAGTGCAGACATAACTTCTGCAGCTGTTGTGGTCCAACCTGGGAGATTAAAGTGGAGATTTTCCCTTCATTTAAAAAATTGCATTCTTACAGATAAAAGAGGCTTAAAGTCATTTATGGCACAATCTTTTATATGTCTACTCAGCAGTACAGTGGTACCTCGCTTTAAGAGCATAACGCGTTCCACAGGATTGCCCTTTAAGTGAGTTTGCTATTTAAGCGAAACACTATTGTAACTGACCAATTGTGACTTCTGGTGGGGGGGATTGCAAGCCCCGATTTATTTGTTAAGCGAGTTTTGATTGGTTTTATTTGTTAAGCGAAGTGAACATTCAGAGAAAATTCTGCTCTTTAAGCGAGTTATTCTTTAAGTGAGGTGCTCTTTATGCGAGGTATGACTGTAATTTATAAGGAGGGCAAGGAAATGAGATTATACAAATGCATATATCTGGGTTTTTTTCTCTTCCAAAGGTCAAGACAGGGATCAGGGGAAGAGAGGAATAAAATAATGGATGGGGTTTCCCTAATTTTTTCTGATAAGATTTTATTGTAGTTGCCTAACTTAAACTGAAACTAGACTTTTTTTCTGATTAACTAAAAGCTTTCTGTCTTTCCTCTTAAATGAATTAGATTTAGAATTAACTAACAGTTTACTAAAACATCTCTGTTCCTGAGAGAATGGCTCAGATCTGAGCATCTCTATTCATTGCATTAAAACACTTTTTACATGTGCACATACCCGTTCAACTCTAGCCTTGAACCCCACTTGCTCCAGATAAACTACATGTTCCAGAAACAATTATGGCAATTATCTTATCAAATCTCTGACACCCACCAAACCATAACATCCATCAGAGCAAGACAATAGTCAAATTCACAACAACATATTACAGTATCTGAGAAATCAGCCTGCATCACTCATTCCTCTCAGACACAGCAGCTCTTGCAACCAACTCAGAGTTTAGTAAGAAAGACTCTGACTCACAGAAGAGCCTTCTCAGTGGGGGCACCAACACTATGGAACTCTTTACCTGTTGAGCTGCGCCTGGTTCCATCTTTACCAATAATTTAAAAACAAACAAACAATGAAAATCCTTTCTCTTTTAAGAAGCTTTTAAAGAGATCTTAAAAACTGCCAAACAACACTGTTAATTAATTTATTCTTTACCATCACCAATATATGTTGTTTTTGTGATGTTATTGTTTTATTTTTTTGTCCATAATTTGTCCTGTCTTGTTTATTGTTTATGTTTACTTTTATATTATTACTATAAAAAATCTTTTAGTATCTTGTATGCCACACAGAGTGGGAGAATAACCCAGATGGGTGGGATATAAATGTAATAAATTAATTAATTAAAAAATTAAAAAAGAAGCATCACTAATGAGGAAATTTGTCTGCTGCAATTAGTGCATTGGTCTGTCTAAATAGTAATATAATGTAGATGCCACCTAATGAAGAAGTGAAAAGAAGAGTAAAGGAGGTGAGCAGTATTTAAATCCTCCTCCCCTGATACCTGAAATTATGATGCAATTTTACCTTAAAAGAGGTGTCTGTGGCCATACAACATGGATTTCATCCAGAGGTGGGGTCCAAAAAAAGTTACTACCACACTGTGGGCATGGTATGGTGGGCGTGACCTGAAGGAAAGCCCTGTATTGCACCCAAGTTAAAGATAAAGGGTTCCCTTGTTCGAAAGCCAGTCGAATCGGACTCTAGGGTTCAGTGCTCATCTCTGATTCAAAGCTGACGAGCCAGCGCTGTCTGCTTCTGCAGATGTTTCCATGGTCATGTGGCAGGCATGACTAGACACTGGAGCACATGGAATGCTGTTACCTTCCTACTGAAGTGGTACGTATTTATCTACTTGCAATTTCTTGCTTTTGAACTGCTAGGTTGGCAGGAGCTGGGACAAAGACAGGAGCTCATTCCATCCTGCAGTACTCGGGAATCAAACTGCTGACCTTCCACCTCCCAGTCAGCGTCTTAGCCACTTGAACCACCGAATTAGGACTACTTTATTTCAAAACTTGGATGGGCGGGACCAGCCAGAATTTCTGCTACCGGTTCTTACGAACTGGTGCAAATGTGCTTATGCCCACCACTGATTTCATCAAACAAGGTGGTAATCTGCATTTCTCTTGATTGCCCTCCCATCAGTACCAATCATCATAGCCAAAAGTTAGCAATGATAGATATTAAAGTAACTTTGAAGATCACAGATTCTTTTGCATATTTGAGGCTAATATATTTACAATCGGGGAAATAACCAACAAAACAACTGCTGTGCCAAAATGTAGACACTGAGGCCATATGTAATGCATCAGCTAAGTCATATAGCAATAGTACAGTCACATCAATGTCCACAGGAGTATTGCCCAATAAATGCTAACAGCTGCTTTGAAAATAGATCTTAGTTTACGATGCCATTAAGTGCTCTTGGCTAAGTTAAGTTTCGTTTTCTCCTGGCAGACTGTTTGCACTTAGACTGTGTTCCCCAAAGAAGCATCTTCTTCAGAATATTATCTCCCCACACATAAACTGATATGCATACATGCCATTATGTCCACAACAAAATTAAAATTGAGCAGACAGACAGCCTAAAGCTATTTATTGTGAATATATAATGTTGCACTGCTACTTCTTATGCTAGGTGAATCAACCATGACACAAAAAGCAAAATAATACATGTCATTTTGTACAAGTTATGGCCTCAGTTACTTTCTTGGTATGAACAAACAAATCAGCTGTGAAATCCATATAAAAAACAAATGTAGAAAAAGGTGAGACCCTTTTTTGTATCACTAAACAAAAAAAATCATTGCAAGCTTTCGTGATTCAAGATCACTTCTTCAGGCATGCAAAGGCAGGGAAATCATGAATGAAAGTCCAAATGTTCACAGCATGATAGTCTGTTTGCCAGGCTCCATTCTTAAAAATAAATGTGAAGTAGCAGTCCATTTTATATCCACCCCCACCCCCATTTAACGAACATATATACCACCTCATAGAGCTTAGTGCATTCATTGGGCGGTTCACAAGTTAATTAGCATTTTGCCCCCAACATGTTGGGTACTCATTGGAAGGATGGAAGGCTGAGTCAACCTTGATCCCTGGTCAGGATCGAACTCACAACTTTTTGATTGCAGGACAGCAGCTTAACCATTGCACCACCAGGGCTCTACTTATTGCTCTCTCCAAATGGCTTTATTGAGGTATATTTTGCAACGAAAATGGAAAAGAAAAATATTTAGGTATGAGAGGAAATTACAGTCAGACATGGCTTTGAGATGTTGATCTCAATTGAAAGATGCTGGGGCTTTATTAACTGGAACTCACTCTCTTTCAACCCATTATCCTGAGAAGATGTTCTGTGACAAAAATGGCCCTGTATCAGTAAGTCAAGTGGAAGAATTAATTATGATGATTAATGAATAAAAGGAAACAAAATTGTTACATGTTTGTTTAAAGTGCCTGTGAATCTCCCTGGCTTTTCCATTTGTCTATGATAAAAGATCTTCGGACATTCTTCTTTCTGACAGCCTTGAAATATTGTGCATGAAAGAATTTCTCAGAGTACATGTTACTTTTAATGCACAGTTAACAGCCAGGTCAGAAGCCTACTGATTGATCTTTTGCATCAGAGGAGTTCAAGAACTATTTGTAGCACCAGTTTATCAAGATTATGGTTGAGGAGGAAAAGCTTAAACTAACTTCACTATGCACTGAAGTCCTGATTAAAATCATCCCACACACACCAAGAATTAAGCTGAAAACAAGGAGAAGATGCTAATTTAAGGAACACAATCTAAATACAAATAGTGAACCAAGGAAAACACAACTCAATACACTTGCTAATTATACAAAAAAAGTAACATTTAGGTTGGGTCAGCTCATCACAATTTCTAACACAACTCATCTCTTAATTTGGGGGGGGGGGGCATATTTGCTTAACATTTTCATGGATTTGCACCCCTAAATACAGTATCTATAGAAGGGGAACAAAAACCATGTTAAATTGTTGTACACCTTAAACTAGCTTGTAAGGACCAGGGTTTCAAAATAACCCCCCCCAAAATATATATATATATATATATATATATATATATGAAGGAGGTATTGTGATACCTGTAAGACTAACAGTTGTGCCTTTTGTGAATTCTAATCCATAAAAGTTGACATTGAAATTAATTTATTAGTGTTAATCAAGTACTGGTACATTTTTTTGGTTTTTCCACAATTTTTCCTTTAAAAGATAGACTAAGATGACTTCTCTAAAACTTATTTTGCCATGTTTTCAAGCTGCCCAAAGTAGGAAAATATCCCAGATAGGCAGGATATAAATGCAATAATTAATTAATAGACTTTTAAGAATGACAAACAGCAAATTGATTTTTTTCTTTTTAAAACTATGTACAGTAATACCCCGGATGACGTTTGTACCGGATAGCGCTAGAATCGGATAACGATGCAAGATTTTTGGAAAAATCTTGGATCGGATAACGCGAAGTGACAGGGAGATAAGCTTTGGCCTCCTTTACTTCTCTATAGAACCAACCACATTTCTTTCTTTCCCCCCTTCCCTGCAGTTAAAAAAAAAAAGCCTCCGGTCAGCTGGCAGTTGGAGAAGGGAAAATAAGCAGAGGGAAGGCTAAAGTAGTGTGTGGGGGGGAAGGCACTTTCCTCCCTACTGCAGTCGCATGGGGGTGGCTTTAAAGGTAGGGAGGTCTCTTTCTTTCCCTGCCTGCCTTTAAAGCGGTTTGTCCCTGAAGTCAGGGCTTTTTTTCAGTGTTGTTCGATGCATGTATCGGACAACGCTAAAAACCGGATAACGTCATGACTTGTGGAACCAAGTCATAACGTTATCCGGGGTATTACTGTATTAGTTATTTTGTGCTTCTGGTGTATATGTGTGTTTTCATTCTCAAAAGGAAAAGTCACTAGGTTTGCACCCAGATACACTTTGTGCAAAACTATGGATGTTCTGATGGGAAAGAAAGGGGTTTTTCCTTGCCTCCTTCCCATAGTAGAGTTAACCATTCTTGTGAGATTTGAAAATGTTTCATTAAACATTTGCCACTGTGTCTGAATCAATGATAACACAAAATGTAGCAAGTAAACTTCATATTCCTTAGCCCAAATAATATGCTTAAAGATAAAGGTCTCCCTTGCTTAAAAGCCAGTCATCTCTGACTCTGGGGTCCAGTGCTCATCTGCATTTACCCCCAAAGAGTCAGCATTGTCTGTGTCTGCAGACATTTCCACAGCCATGTGCCGGGCATGACTAGATGACAAAGAACAAGGATCACTGTTGGCTTTCCTGCTGAAGTGGTACCTATTCATCTACTCACAATTTCTTGCTTTTGAACTACTTGGTTGGAAATCACTGGGGAAGACCATGGCTGCTCAGTCCATCATGCAGGACTTGGGTCTTGAACTGTTGATCTGCTGACCTTCATTAAACTCAGCTTTTTAACCACGGTGACTTCTAATAATAGGCTTAGACTCCATTATAACAACTTCTTAGCTCTAACATAATCATTCATATAACAGAGATAACACTAAAAGTCTTTAAAATAGCAAAGTAGCTATGAGATTGCCAAACAACACTCATAGCACAAAGCAAATGTAGGAGGACCCATGGTTCAATATTTTTGGTACACACCAGTGCACCTGACTTCTTTGGTTGGAGACTAGCAGGTGAGTGGGTTGGTAAAGACTAAAGCCCCGGATAACTATATAGCTAGGTTAAGCAAAGCAGTTATCCCATGGCACTATTAACAGCTGCATCCCTTCATAAAATTTTAATACATACATTCTTAAGATTGAGAAAAGCAATCCTGTAGGACAGGAAGAGAATCCCTGGCATGAGACTCACTACTTCTCAATCAAGGTTTATGCTAGTCAGGTTTGTGCAAGCCAGAAAAGAAGGGTGAGGTGGCAGTTTCTTCCTCTCTTTCTACAGTCATATTTCCTGTTCTTACCCCTTCCACTGGTTTCAGCACTTGGGAAAATAACACTACCAAGGTCAGGACTGGCATCATTTCCCTCTCATTCCAGGGACATATCCAGGGCAAGAACAGTGAAGTAAAACCTCAGATAATGCTAAAATTTGGTTCCACAAGTCTTGATGTTATCCAATGTTTAGTGTTATCCGATGCATGTTAAAATCCTATGGGATGCATGGGATAACGTTAAAGCTCCATAGAGATACATTGTAACTGCACAGGCTTTAGCAGTTGTTATCCGATGCATCCCATAGGATCTTAACGTTATTCGATGCAATTCTCCCCCTCCCCAGATTACATAACGTTATGCGATTTTAGCGTTATCCGAGGTAACCATTATCCGAAGTATTACTGTACTTTGCACCAGGTGGATCTTCTGATTGCCTCTTTGCTTTCCCTCAGAATATCCTGTTTTTTCCCTCCAGGAAGGCAACCAGAGCAGTGGAAAGGAACCATTGAACAGGAAGGTCCTATGGTAACCAACGGGCCACGGGGTGTTTTCTGTGTGACCACAAAATGCCATTCAAAGCATTTTTACTTGCTTATTTTTAATTGTAATCAAGAATTGGTGCTTGCTTTTTCCATTTAGGCAGCACAATGGACAAGAACATGAACATGTGCTTTTAAATAACATGAAGATTGTAATCAGATTTGCTTGTAGTTTTTGTTCAGATGAAGGTTTTGGGATTAAGAGTTATTTAATAAAATTCCTCCAGCAGTCCAGTTCTTCAAAGAATTGCCGATAACATCTCCTAATGCAATTTAACTTTTTATCACACACCTCCACACTTCCTAAGTTGCCATTGTAATATTTTCCTGCACAGTGGAAACGCCCAAACAATTTCCAAAGTGCTGCTTTAACAAAATAAAGATACAGCATCTCATTTCCCCCCTAATACCTGCTCTCTACTCCTAATCAGTGTCTGTTACCCTTCAGCAGAACACAAGGGATTTTTAAAGAATAACAAGACAACAATATCTGCAACCTGTTTTTAAATACAATACCTTAGTTTCTTCGGTGCTTTCTGCTACCATATATGTGAAGCTGATATTCACCAGATCTGTGCCACTACAGACACACACTACACGTCCTTCTAGTTCATTTTCTGTTTTGCCAACAGCTTCAAGAGCAGCTAAGATTTTGGGATCCTGTTAAGAAACAAGGAGTATCTTGTTAGACATCCAAGACGAAACACAAAAACAATTCTGTATCTGTTTTCAAATATTTGACTAGTAAACGTTTTTCTTTGTATTTCATATTTCTGTCAACATTTCAAGTAGAGTGGAACCCCGTATACCAAAAAATTCATACAAGGAAGCGTTTTTGCACTACTGGCGATACACCAAATAACAAACATTTTTTTTTAATTATACGGGGTTTTCATTAAGGAGGTATACCTTGCTTAACGAAACCCTGTATAGCATTTTGTATAACAAAAAAACAACTGTATAGCGAAGAACCACGCGGAACAGAGTTTTTTCTTTACACAGGATTCTACTGTACACTGTTATAAAATCTTGGCCTGTTGAATAGTATTGTTGAAATATGAAAGTATAACTCCTATGGACTAATTAATTGCTTCAGCCCAATGGGTGGATAAATCCTAGGAAGGGGTTGTGATTCTAGATTTGGGTTATAAACAGCAGGAGAGTTTGGGTGACAGGAGCTGCTGTTCTCATAGAGGAGGATAAGGACCTTAGGTAGTTGAATTTCAAAATGTTTGTACAGGAGGAGCACTGGAAGAGCAAATACACATAATCAACTCATGTATTTTGCATTTTATTTTAGGATTTTGGAGACTTTATATTCCTTTATGTTGTGGATGTCCTACCTTATAAATATGTACAGTATTGGATTTTGTTCCCATTTGTTTTCAAAGAGACATTTGAACTCATCTTTATTTTTTTAAACAACTCCTACTCTGGTGCAAGTGTACAAATTGTAGAATCCATTTTTGTTATACCATTACTGTTGTGGTTTGTTATATAAGAATATATATAAACATGTGTGTAAAATACAAAATTAGATCTAAGTATTTTAAATAGGAGTCTTGTTAATAAAGCCTTTATGAGGCAAAACACTACTAAAACTTTACTAACATTCAGACTTCAGGAGAAATACAAACATCAACAATAAATCTAGTGTTATGTCTGCATTACATAGGTCAGGGATTCTCAACTTGTGGGCCACGGGCCAGATGCAGCCCATGGCACTATTTCATGTGGCCCACTACCACCACCACCACCACCTTACCAGAAAGTACCATGTGGTGGAGGAAGGGCAAAATGGCCATCAAGCCCCCGAAGCTGTCTGAGGGACCCAGCCCCCGGCTTTAAAAGGTTGATAACTCCTTGATATAGGTACTCCACGATTTGTACCTGTGTCTTACTAAATTGTTCCTTTGGCTTCACACAATCCCTTTCTGGGAACAATTGTTTTTCATATTCATAAGATAATTCCCAGTGTCAAAATCACCATTACTTCTAACCTAACAGGGATAATTACTAACACAGAGCCACACAAGTTTAAGCTTATGAAACTCAAAAACATTTCCAGAGGTTGAAGGTCTACTGCCAACTATGGAAATGACACATTTCCAGGATTAGAAAAAAGTTATTTTTCTTTTAGCCTGCCATTAGTTTTGCTTACTGTGGGATGCAAAGTGGTTAGAGCCCAAAAAGTAGCTTCAACAAGATTTGTACAGTAATACCTCGGATAACATTTACCTCGGATAACACTAAAATCGCATAACATTAAGTAATCTGGGGAGGAGAATTGGATCGAACAACGTTAAGGTCCTATGGGATGGATCAGATAACAACCGCTAAAGCCTGTGCGGTTACAATGTATCTCTGTGGAGCTTTAACGTTATCCGATCCATCCCATAGGATTTTAACATGCATCGGATAACACTAAAAATCGGATAACACCAAGACTTGTGGAACCAAGTCTTAGCGTTATCTGAGGTATTACTGTATAACCTTTTATAATACTTCCACAGCCACACAAAGAAGAATTAATAGAGATTATCAGTTTAAGAAATAGACCTTCATCCTGTTGCCTCTAGATCAGTGGTGCCCAGACTTTTTTTTTCTTGCTGGCCAGTCCTGCCCCGGACACACAGCTGTGGGGGCCGGAGGCGGGCTGCTCCCACTGCTGACAGTTTTGACATCAGCAGTGGTGGTGATGGAGGCAGCAACTGCGCTTCTTCCAGGCTGCTCCAAGCAGCCTCTTGCTTTTGCTGAAGCCAATCACTGCTTCGGGGAAATTTTCAGAGCCTCCGGCGAGTTAAAATTCGTGGCACTAAGAGAGCCCCCTGGCTTGCCCAGGATGTCATAATAGCCGATACTTTTTTAAAAAAATTAAAATGTCTGAAGTTATTCTATTCAAAGACTATTGGTTAAATCCCATTGTTAGTCTAAGATGTTAAAAAAAACACACACACTTTGGCCAAAACATAACTGAAGCAAAACTGTGTGCACAAGGCTGTCACAGAAAGAGGTTTCCTTGCCTCCCAGGCTTTTGGTTGCACATCCAGTCATGCAAGTACATATGCAAATTAGTTTGGGGAAGACCATGTAGCCCTGAAAATAGGTACTATCCCTTGACTGTTTACTCTTAAATGACTACACAAAGGAACAACATTCTGAATACTTCTTCATTTGTGTCAGAATCAATCCATTGGTGGTTCTGCAATGGAAGGATCAGCTGAGATTGTGCTGTGTTTCCCCATAGAATGCCAAAATGTGTTCACATTCCTCCAATTCTTTAGGTAGGATCCTTCCATTCCCCCTGTTCTAAGCACTGAATGAATGGGACTCATGTTAAGTATTGTTTTAATCAAGACCCATGGATTTAATGTGTCTGTTCTATTCAGGATTAAAAATTGGTTTAAGTTGGTTGTGTGTATAATTTACACTCCAGGCATGATTCCACCAAAGTAGCTTCTAGTTTCACTCGTTTAAAACTTAGGCACATGCTTAAAAAATTTGCCACTGAATTTTTAAGGGACCTTTAAAAGCCTAACTACAGTATAGCTGGATGACACTATTTGTATATAGATTTCTTCCTTTCTTCCTGTCATTTTAAAGTATCCGCCTGCTCTATTTGAAAAGCCAGTTTGTAGTTTTTTTTAATTCTATAGTCTCCAAGGAGGTCAGGTTTTCAAAAATTTTCAACATTTGCAAGTAAAGTAACACTTTTATGAAGGAAGTTTCATGATTGGTCCTCAAGTCAGTACTTACTGTATAAAATGATACTGTAAAATATAATCACAGAAATACCTTTGGTATTGTTCCAAAACGAATACTGTTGATTAGAGAGCATTCTAATACTTGCCCTTCCTGTAACAACAAAGGGAAGAGTCTTAAGTCTCAAGGTTTGATATAATACAAAATATACTGAAATAGGAAATGAAGAAAGTACAATGTACAAATAGAATTCATGATAAGAATTAACTAGAACTGTCTATTTTCTACCAATCTGGTTCTCAAGAGGCTATTGGACTACTACCAACAGGCCCAACCAATGTTCACAGCTAATGGGAGCTGGAGACCTGTAACAATTGGAAGATCACACATGCCTTGCCCTCAGTGAAATCTTATAGAACTGTGATCTCAGCACTCCTAAAAGGGTAGGCAATCTGGTGTTCCACCAATGCTTTAGGCTACAGTTCCCATAATCCATTACCACTAACCACACTGACTGGGGGAGCTGTAGCCCCAAACATCAATAAAGCCCCTACATATAGTACATAAACTCTCACTGGATTAAGGTCCCTCCCACCTCATCCATCCTATTGGTCCCTACATCAAGTATAGAGTTAAACCAGTGCTATGTCATGAATGAAGGGCACAAAGAAACAAAGATGGGCTCTTGCTAAGCACCCAGAACAGCCATCAACAAAGAGTGGTTAGAAAGAGGAAGACAGAGACAACCTGAGTTAATCAACTAGTCAAAGGACAGTTGTACAATTTTAAACATCTACACCCATAAACATAATTCAATGGATGCTATTCTTCTCAATGAAACTAACCCACCAGCATGAACACTTTTATAAAACTGGAGTATAAGGGTTTCCTAGAAACAGTCATGATCTTGAAATCACTGTGAATTGTACCTTTCCTTCACTTTTCCATGTTAGAAAAAAGCCAAATTCATCCACTTTAAAGAGACAGCTTGGTTCAAAGACAGAAGATTCCTGTTGGAGGAAAATGAAGCAAATCTTCAGCAAAGCAATGAATACTTTCAAAAAGTAAAATTTTCCTTCTGTAATTCCAAGACAAAATATTTTAAATCTCAAAAACTACCATCCATAAGCTAGTCTCAACTAAAATAGACCAGTGAATCTATGCCAGAGGTTCCCAACGTGGGGTCCATGCCCCACAGGGGGACTTCAATTCCCATAAGCCAAAGTCAGTACATTGGCTGATCAGTGCTTTGGGAAATTGACTTTGGCTTCCGGGAATTGAAGTCCAAAAACCAAAGGTTAGGAAACACTGGTCTATGGTATTTACATGACTGCTGGTTTACTATATAACAATATATTCAGTGGCTCTACTCTTATTGGTTGTAGCAATAGAATGGTAAGGTAAGGTAGGGCGACCTTGCTCGAAAGCCAGTCATACCTGACTCTAGGATTAAATGCTCATCTCCATTTCTGCTGACTTGCCAACCTTCAAGTTCTCAAGTTCAGTATCTTAAGCACAAAACCACTGCAATCTTGGAATCTTATACACAAAGAAACCTAAAATACAAATTGTACAACAGGTGCCACTCTCCTAGAACCCCAAGAATCAAGCCTAACACACCCCTGCTACAATAGAGTCTGTAGGCAGTTTCACCTCCACCTCATGTCTATAACCATTTCTCAAATCACAGGATCAGTTCAAAAGTTTTTAATTGCCTGGGGCACAGCAACCAGCTCACAAAACATAGAATTCAAGGTGGTCAAATTGGTTTGACACATGGGATGGAAATCTTCCACAATCAACTCTCCACATCCTTGGCAGAAAAAAAATAAAAAGCAATGAAATAAATAACTATAAATTTGTTGCTTTTTTAAATGCCCAAATCTATTGCCTGAACATTACAGTTGGCCCTGCTAAAGGGCAGGTGAAACAGGTAGGTGTTACAGACCATTCTTTGACTTGAGACAACTGAAGCAGGGAAGGGCGCAGGTCCACTTTCACATAATCACCATGATGTCCTCTATGGGTCTTACTACTGTGTAACAGGGTTAAGGAAATCATGGTCCTGCAGTTTTGTCAGATGCTCACTTTCAGCACCACTTTCTCACCACTAGCAATAGCAATTACATTATTCTCTGAGTGGTCCACAAGTTAATTAGCATTTTGACCCCAACATGCTGGGTACTCAATTTACTGACTTCAGAAGGATGGAAAGCTGACTCAACCTGGGCTCCATCAGGATTAAACTCACAATGTTTTGCCTGCCGTGCAGCATTTTAACGACTGTGCCACTAGGGCTCTGCTAGCACTAGCTGTGTTTGGCAGGATTTCTGGGAGTGGCCAACCCTCAAGCTAGCACAACTGGTGGAGATCTATATAATATGTAGGGAACGATTAGACCAGTATTTCCCAACCTTTAGTTTTTGGACTTCAATTCCCAAAAGTCTAAGTGAGTGATGGTGAACCTTTTAGAGACTGAGTTCCCAAACTGCAACCCAAAACCCATTTATTTATCATAAAGTGCCAACATAGCAACAAGGGAGGAAGGAAATGCTCCTGTTGGGCTGCTAAGCAGAGGGGCAGGGTGAACTCTGTGCTGAGGGGAAGGAGGAAGCACTCTCATTGGGCTGCTGGGAAGAGGGGTGGGTGGACTCTGTGCTGAGGGGAGGAAGTGCTCCCATTGGGCTGCTGGGCAGATGGGCTGGGCGAACTCTGTGCTGGGGTGACTGCATGGGTGCCTCTGGCACGTATGTCATAGGTTCGCCATCTCTGGTCTAAGTCAATCCCCCAAACCAATGATCAGCCAATGTACCACCGCTGCTGCAGCTGCTCTGGGGCCTGCCCCTTTCCTGACTGGGAAGAGATAAGAACTGCCAGGCCTGTGGCTAGCCAAGGACCTCCACCGCTGCTGCTGCAACTGTTCCTGGACCCACTCCTTCCCTGGCCGGGAAGGGATAAAGAGCCACCTGACTGTATTGTATTTTCATTTTTATGTTAGATTTATTGATTGTATCGATTGTACTGCATTATGTCGTTGTATTTATATTTGATATTGTAATATACTGTATGTTGCTTCATGATATGTTAGCTGCTCTGAGTCGCACCGCCGAGTAGGGTGGCATACAAGTCTAATAAATGAAATGAAATGAAACAATTATAGAAAACTAACTGGCTACAGAATCTAAAGCCATTCCTAAACAAGGATTTAACTGGTTTGGACTGGGATAAAAATGCCCTGGCATTTTCAGGCATTCATTGTAAATACAGCCTGACAGAATGTTATTTTCCTATGTGTACCACTCAAAGAGGAATTTTTATAGACAAGAAAAGATTTTGAATTATTAGCCCCCTTCCAAAAAGCCCCTGTTCAATCTAACGTGCATTTTAATGGGTGCTACAATGTTGGTGGCCGGGGGGCGTAGTCAGTGCAGTTTATTAGCAAGGAACAGAACGCACACACAAACAAACACAAGTTAATTGCAGCAAAAAAAAAAGACCTGCAGTCAAGAGTCAATTGTGCACAGAATGTTTATTTTTTAAAAAATAGCATTCAAAATGCCAGCAAAGGCTGCAGTAGGGTTTATTTATTCAATTTGATTCAATTCAAACTTTATTACAGTCGATGACTGTTTATTTATGAATTGGTAACTGGTTACATGGTTACAACTGCAATGGATTCATCTGAATGATATGTGCCTCGAGTCCGTCGGCTCAGATCAAGGAAGAGTTTTATGGCAAGAACAAACACTCTTGAGGGTATGCAAGAGCAAAATCAAATTACAGTAGAAGATGGAGAAAGGAACTCACTGGATAAAGAATAACATTAAAGGAGGATATGGCTGAGGAACTCCACTGCTTACAGTATGAAATTTGTTAATTACTATATAGCAGGGGTGCCCAAACTATGGCCCAGGGGCCAGATCCAGCTCCTGATGCCAATTCATCTGGCCTGTGAAGCCCTCATTGATCCTGGAAGTGGAAGTAAAAGGCGCCCATATGGGCATGTTTTACTTCCACTTCCAGGAGCAATGAGGGCTTCACAGGCCAGATGAATTGGCATCAGGGGCAGAATCTGGACCCCAGGCCATAGTGACTGTCTCCCGGAACCAAGTGACTGGCCCACAGCCCAGAAAGTTTGGGCACCCCTGCTATAGCAAGAAGTCTTTAAAGAATATCTTATTTTTTTCTTTCATATAAAAAGAATGATCAGATTTATAATCCGAATGAAACAAATTTAAATGTTGTGGGGTAATCAGGGGTGCTTACAGCTGGGGACAATGGGAACTGTGGGATGAATGCAGCTGGAAGATACAGCTTCTAAAGAAAAAAATCCATTCTAGAACAAGATAGTGCTAATGAAAAATGAGGTTAAATTTATTTCAAATCTGTGGCTGATTTACTAATTGACTGATTTAGGACATATCTTATAGGCATTTCATTATACCCACCTCAAGCCATCTTGAGAAGAAAGATGGTGTATAAATACAGTAAATAAATAATTTAATTAATTCATTAACTGAGTCATATCTTCTGCCTTTTCAATGAAGAAACTTAAGTTTCATTTGCATATGATGATGAGGAGTGCATCTGCCCTCTCTATATATAACATGGGAAATATATTTAAATTGATTTTTTTTCTTGTGTGACTATTAGGATTGCTTATATTTCTAAAAGAGACCCCTGATACAAAATAATGTTGTACAGAGAGAGCTCCTGTGAGAACATAGTCTCTGTTTACTTCAGCTGGATAGTTATCACTGCCATTCTAATCCTTTGTGCATAGGACAACAAGCAGCAAATGTACAGTAGGAAATTTGGAAGTGGTAGTTATCATTATGACAGCTCCCATGAGCAATCCTTTGAAGAGAGTGGAAAATGGCAGCCTGCTGCATTAGTTCATATCAACAAATGAAGAGCAGGTAAACTTTGGTAAAATTAAGGAATTTTTATTTATTTTTTAAAATAAAAAACAACTAAGAAGGAAGTACAATAAAATTAGATGCATAATGATATTGCTAAGGAATAATAATAATAATAATAATAATAATAATAATAATAATAATAATAATAATAATAATAATAATAATAATAATAATAATAATACCTCGGATAACATTAAGACTTGGTTCCACAAGTCTTAACGTTAACCGATTTTTAGCCTTATCCGATGCATGCACCAGATAACGTTAAAATCCTATTCAGGTGGATCAGATAACGTTAACTCCATAGAGATAAGCAACAGAGGCTTCAAGGGAAAGTCAAGGAAACATGCTGGAAACTTAAAGAACTTTAAGAAATAATTGTCTAAAGGGTAAATACATTACAAAAACATGCCAGACCACCCTGAGTTTAAGGGAACAAAGTCATACAGCATTTTTAATTTTTTGAAAATTTTATAAAGTGCTGTTTTAAAAGATCTGAACAGAAGCTAGGAAAATGTTTTCGTTTAGAATCAGCCCACCTACCATTGCTGTAATAAAGGAAGTTCCCTCAGGGCTTTGCAGGGTGTGAAAAGCTTAATTGCTTTGTAGGTGAAAGGTTTCAGTCTGCTTGTTTTCCATTGACAATGCATGAGGCTTGCGGAGCTACAATCTTGGGTTCAGGCTGTTTAGAATTTAAAGGGGAAACTTCATATAGTAATTTGGTCAAATTGTCTCTTTGCAATTATTTTTCTGCAAAGTGTTCTGGGTTACACTGAGGAAAGGGTCCTAAGCCTTTGCTTTGCAAAACTAGTCAGACTGGTTTTGCAAGCCTTTGTTATTCAAATGTGGCAAGCTTGAGAGCAGGCAGCCCCTCCCTTTCTCCCAAGAGAAACTGGTGAGTTACAGCCACACCTCAGGGAATTTGAGGCAAAGGTTATCTGATGGTTATCCGATCCAATCGTTTTACTGTAATAATAATAATAATAATAATAATAATAATAATAATAATAATAATAATAATAATAATAATAATAATAATAATAATAATAATAATAATAATAATATATTTGAACCTTGAACAGCATGGGTTCAAAGTGAGCCTCTCTGCTTATAGGCAGATTTTTTAAAACAAATTACTACCAGTAAATGATCACTATTGAGATCATTTAGGGGTGGAAATTCAGGGGAAAAAATAAAGACTTTCCCCTAATCCTCCACAGGCAGCAGATGGTCAGGAGAAGTATTTGAAAATGAGTGGATAGCAGCACTATGGTTGCCAGGGGGTGGCTTCTCTATCCAGATATCACTAATCAAATTGTAGGGTTGGAGGACAGAAAATAAAAAAGAAAAAAGAAAAAACTTATACAAAAGCCTCTATAAAAGGCTTCCAGATAACTAAACTTGCATCCATATACAGTTGTCTTTTATAATATATGTATTCATATGTCAGTAGTTCTCTATCCATTGAATTATGAGGGGAGGGTATTTATCTTTCAAGTATTATAATATAAGACTCTTAGCAACAGTAGAGGCATGGGTGTTTCATTTTTGCCATCCAATGGTTAATCACCAAAAAAGCAAGTACCTAATTTATAAGTACACTAGTACCCCGGATAACGTTATGACTTGGTTCCACAAGTCCCGTTGTTATCCGGTTTTTAACGTTGTGCGATACATTGATCACACAATGTTTAAAAAAGCCCTGTTTCCCTGGAGGCCGCAGCAAGCCAGAACGTCGGGATTTGAATCCTGACATTTTGGCTTGCTGCAGCCTCCAAGGAGGTGGGGGAACTTTGGAAACAGCTTGGATCGGGTCTCCCCACCTCCCTGGACCCGGTGGGGGAGGGGGGGTCAGAGACCCCAAAATTGGTAAAAAAAAGTCCGATTTTTAAAAACCAATTTTGGGGTCTCTGACCCCCCTGCTGGGTCCAGGGGGGTGGGGAGACCCGATCCAAGCTGTTTCTGGGCTTCCCCGATGTCCTCAGCCAGTGCAGCAAGCCAGAATGTCGGGATTTGAATCCCAACATTCTGGCTTGCTGCAGCCTCAAAAGGGTGGGGGAACTTCAAAAATAGCGTGCATCGGCTCTAGGGAGGTCGGGAGACCCGATGTGTGCTAATTTTGAAGTTCCCCCACCCTCTTTGAAACTGCAGCAAGCCAGAATGTCAGGATTCGAACCCTGACATTTTGGCTTGCTGCACTGGCTGAGGACGTCGAGGAAGCCCAGAAACAGCTTGGATCAGGTCTCCACACCTCCCTAGACCTGGCGGGGGGGGGGGGTCAGAGACATTTTTTTCAACCAGTTTTGGGGTCTCTGACCCCCCCCCCCTGCTGGGTCCAGGGAGGTGGAGAGACCCGATCCAAGCTGTTTCTGGGCTTCCCCGACGTCCTCAGACAGTGCAGCAAGCCAGAATGTCAGGGTTCAAATCCCGACATTTGGGCTTGCTGCACTGGCTGAGGATGTCGGGGAAGCCCAGAAACAGCTTGGATCGTGTCCCCTGCCTGCTCCAGAGAGATCAGAGGACCCGATCTACAGCTGCAGGGTGGCTGGGGAAGCTGACGGGAACTCCCTATCGGCTTCCCTAGCCAAATGCCCTTGCCTCCGCAGCTGTGGGGTGGCTGGGGAAGCTGACGGGGGAGCCCCCCGTCAGCTTTCCAGCCTCCCCACCCCTGCCTCCGTAGCTGCAGGGTGGCTGGGAAGCTGAACGGAGAACCCCGTTCAGCTTTCTAGCCACCCTGCTGCTAAGAACGACTGTATCAGATAACGTTAAAAATCGCGTAATTCGATACAAGATTTTTCCAAAAATCTTGTAACGTTATGCGGTTTTAGCACTATCCGGTATCGCGTTACTGTATTGTATTACTGTTTACAAGCATTCAGGAAGATCACAGAATGACCAAAACCCAAAATATAGGTGATAACTGTACCCCAAAAAAGCCTATAATAGAACATGACCGTAAAAAATGTCTAAGAATTACATGGTCTTAATTATCCACTCAAAATCAACCCATCATCAAATAAGTAGTGTTGCAAGAGGGAGAGCATGCAGTGATACATTGTTACAAACAGAATCTATGGTAACTTTGAGGACTACAACTGAACACAAAGGGGAAAATGATAACTGACAAGGGTGGATGAATTCAAAGTCCCAGCTACTCACAAAGTCCAGACTTATCAGCTCTGTGAGCCACACCACTAGCAACAAGAGACACTACGTTTTTTTTTTTTAAGGAGACCTGTTCCAGTGAACAAATAGTTTTTTATGTGCATGGAGGACTGCAGTGGCTCAAGTGTCTAAGATGCTGACTGGAAAGTGGGAGGTCAGCAGTTCAATTCCTGAGAACTGCAGGACAGAAAGAGCTCCCAACTTTGTCCCAGCTCCTGCCAGCCTAGCAGTTCGAAAGCAAGGAATTGCAAGTAGATAAACAGGGACCACTTCAGTGGGAAGGTAAACAGCATTCTGTGCACTCAGGTGTCTAGTCATGTCTGCCACATGACCAAGGAAACGTCTGCAGAAGCAGACAGTGCTGGCTCTTCAGCTTTGAAACAGAGATGAGTACTGAACCCTAGAGTCAGATACGACTGGCTTTCAAGCAAGGGAAACCTTTACCTTTGCTTAGCACCCAAGAGGACAAGGACTCATGAGACAAGGATACAAATCCCCAACATATAGCCATCGAAATCACAGAATGACTCTGGGTGATTGTCACATTCACACCATAATGCCTCTCACTGGAATGTTGAGGGGACAAAATGTGGAAGAAGGGAAAGCCACGTGCACCACCATTGCAGAAAAGGTAAGATACACATGTAACAAAACTATAAAAGACACAGTGCATACTCAAGAGTGCACATTTTTATGCAGAAGGCCCCAACTTCCACATTTCATGTAAGTACAATAAATGTAGGGCCCTTAGTTATATTTTGACTCTATGTAGAATACTGCTCTCATTCCTACTGTTTTGCAGTAACTAACATAGAGAGTCAACCCTATCATTAGGGAGAATGAGACAACCATTTCAAATAACAGATTCTAGCCACTGTGGAAGGACATCAAACTGTTAGTGAAGATTGACCATGACAAAGATGTTTTGTGCAGATGGGGGGAGGGAGTTGCCTGTCAGCTTTTTAGGATTATATGCCAAAATTGGCTTTTTTTTAAAAAAATTTTTTTTATCATGATGCACTTTAGCAGGGAAGAAAACATTATTTGCTGATCTGTTTCAGGTGCCAAACATCTTCCGCTGGCCCTCTTGACCTAGAAATAGAACAACTTCTTCATTCTCTATCCACCAAGCACTAGTAAACAACATATTTGAGGCAGAATGTTCATTCTTTCATTTTTCAGACTTCAGTTTTCCATTATTTCTTTCGAGATGTATTAAAGAAGGTTTCTTACCTCTTCATATCGGTCAAAAACAGCTCCTTCTTGTAGAAAAGATGGGACTGGCTTCTGCCAGTTAAATTCATATGGTTTCGCCATTACATAGAGCTAGCCTGTAACAAGAATAAACAAGTGAAATCAAACCAGAATATGAAAAAGCAAAGACTGATGAGACTAATTATCAAATCAAATAAAAATGTTCATTTATTACCCACTCTAGTTAATTCTTGAGCAGGATTGGCATGTATATTTGTGTATTATTATAGTATACAGTGATACCTTAGATAACGATTGCCTCGGATAACGCTAAAATAGGATGTTGGGGAATTTGAGGCAAACATTTGCATTGCACAACAGAATTCTAAGTTAAAGCACATGACAAGAAGCTGGAAAATATGAATAGCAGAAGAAGCCAGAGGGGGCATAAGTAATTTAATAAACATGTGATCTCTCCATGCACACACCTAAAAGACAGAGAGAGAGAGAGAGAGAAGAAACACACTTTAGTAGAGCTCTAATATCTTGATGAGAACTAGTATTCCGAACAGAATTTTCATCTAAATAAATTAAAATAGGCCTAATATATCACAAGACCTTCAACTCCAACCAATCAAAAACTGGTGTATATTAGCAACCAGCATTTTAAGTGGCACCATTAGCAAAGGAGTCCTGAGGAAATTATTGGACAGATTCTTCCTAAAACTTTGTTCAAATAAGATAAACAAAACTGTTTTATCTTAAAAGAAGGCCGGAAAGAGAAAAATCAAGACCAGCATGTTAACTGGAAAGCAGTTTTCTGGGGAGATATGAATTAATAAAACACAGCACATTTATTTAAGCTAAAATCTAGTGACCTTCAGAAAATTATGATTTAGATTAGAAAATTATGATTTAGATTTATCAAACTGTTTTGTGTTCCTAAGAGACAAATGGACCAAAACAGATAACTTTGCTTACTAAAGAAAATTATTTCACACTTTTTAAAATGCAAATGAAATTACTGACATTAAACTACACTCTCTCTTTCAAAGTTTAATGTCAAACAATTAGTTTTAGTACAGATATGCGAATGAATACACTCAATTAAAAGAGACAGATCAATTTTTCTCAATCCTCCTATCTCTTCCCTCAATCATTTCCTCCTAAAAATTCCTCATGTATGATCTTCTCTCTGCCTGAGGCATTATTAGACCCAGATCCTCAGTTACTGCACTTCAAAAAAATCCATAAGGTCAAATTTTTGTAGTACAGTAATACCTCATATAACATTAGTATCGAATAACACTAAAATTGCATAACATTAAGGAATCTGGGGGGAAGAATTGCATCAGATAACATTAAGATCCTATGGGATGCTTCAGATAACAACCGCTAAAGCCTGTGTGGTTACAATGTATCTCTATGGATCCCATAGGATTTTAACATGCATCGGATAACACTAAAAATCATATAACACCAAGACTTGTGGAACCAGGTTTTAGTGTTATATGAGATTTTACTGTCCTGCCAACCTAGCAGTTAGAAAGCAAGAAATTGCAAGTAGATAAATAGGGACCACTTTGGTGGGAAGGTAACAGCGTTCCATGCACCCCGATGTCTAGTCATGCCTGCCACATGACCATGGAAACGTCTGCAGAAGCAGACAGCGCTGGCTCTTCGGCTTAGAAACAGAGATGAGCACTGACCCCTAGAGTCGGATACGACTGGCTTTCGAGCAAGGGAAACCTTTACCTTTACCTACTTTAAAAAATGTGTACTGGGAGGAATCCCTAGTATGGTTAAGTATTAAAAGAATCCAAATGTTAATAAAGTTGGATAATAACAACTTGTTCTAACAATGCAAATCCTGTTTGCTTTTTCTGAAGAAATTAACATGCTCATGCCCTTTAAAATTGTTCCCATTGCATATTTCTAAAACAGCCAAAACTTTAGAATATTAAATATAAAATTATATTGAGGCACTTATGAATACTATGCAAAAAGCACTAAGTAAAAAAAATGCCTAAAAACTACACTTCCAAGAATGTATTGTTTGTTGTAATGGTTATGGTCATTATAATCACTACGATCATCATTCAACTGACTTGCTGTTTCTTTAGCAATTATAAATTTTATAGGGCACAGGTGCTAACCCTACACCCAGCAGGTTCATCCCAGTTTGCTAGAACCAGTAGCAGAAACTCTGGCTGGCCACACCCATCCAAGTTTTGAAAAAAGCCAGGGCTTCCCCTGGCCATGCCCACCATACCATGCCCACAGAGTAGGTAGTAAAAAATTGTTGAATCCCACCACTGCCTATACCCAAACCTCCTTACTTCATCCGTTTTTGGGACTGGCTGGGTTTCTTCAAACAGAACCTCCCCAGGTTGAGTTAATGATGATCACAGCGATCGTAATGGTCATAATGATTGTAAACAGGAACAGTAGCAACAACAGCATGAAGGTGACAATTCAGGAAACTGGAGTAAAGCCGAACAATCATCCAATGGTTGATGCTAGATTGATTCTTAGTGGAAAAGCTACATTATGAATAGGAATATTCTGGGCATTAGTGTGGTCAAATGAATTGGAAGTGGTAAACTTACCAGTGATGGAAAGACTGTCTTATATTCAGGGCATCAAGATCAAAATGAATATGGAGTGGCACTTTATTAAGCAAGGAAACAAGCCAAACATTGATAGCTTGGAAGACTGTTAGTCCTTGTATAATCACGAAGAGGTTTCAATCAAGGTATACAAAAACTGTTGTCCAAAATTATGCACCAACAGAGGGGGGGAAATGAACCAGAAAAATATGCATTTTATGACTAACTACAAACTATGGTACAGTAAAACCTCACATAAAGAGTGCCTTGCTTAGAGAGTAACTCGCTTAAAGAGCAGAATTTTCTCTGAATGGTTGTTTCGCTTAACAACTAAAACCAACCAAAAACTTGCTTAACAAATAAATCAGGGTTCGCAATCCCCCCCCCCCCGCCAGAAGTTACAATCGGTCACTTACAATGGTGTTTCACTTAAAGAGCAAACTTGCTTAAAAAGCAATCCTGTGGAACGCATTATGCTCTTTAAGTGAGGTACAACTGTATACTAAATTCCAGACCATGATCTGAAGTTACTGCTTGGTGATTTTAATGCCCAGATTGGCTGTGATAGAATTGCTTGGAACATATCATGGGCCCACATGAATCAGCATAACAGACCAACGATAATAGTGAACAATTATTATTGTTCTGTATTATAAATGGTTTTTGCAAGAAGATGAATTGGCAATGCATACTTTACACACAAGAGCATAGTGTTTTAATTTGAATACTGTTACGGCTTTAAGATTTTTTATGTCATCTGGCTTTGTTTCCTGTGCTTTTCCTGTGTTTTATTATGGGATGATTATACACCTATGAAACACAGGAATACATGATGACTAAATGGTTAATTTTTTTTGGAATAGTAGTCGTGTTAGTCTGTGTTTCAAGCAAATCAGAGAGAAAACAAATCAAAATCATTGTAGCACTTTAAAGACTACCTGCTGTATTTTAATGTTAGCTTTGGTGGCTAACTAAAGCTAACATTAAAATGAAGTGGTTAAATGTTTCCCAACAACATTGTCTGCAAAAAAAAAAATCCTCAGTGTCTCATATTGTGATTATGTTACTAATGAAGAAGTAATACAAAGATCAGACTCAGAACACTTGTCAAAAACTGTAAATAAATGTTGGATGCAGCTTGTTGGCTACATCTTACGTATGCCCAAAGATCAGTATCCAGAAGTTGTGCTACAATGGATACCTCTTGAAGGAAAAAGGAAATGAGGCCAGCCTTGGAAAACTTGATACCAAATGCTTAAGGAGGATCTTGAAAACATTAACGTCTCTTGGGACGATACTGAAGCTGTTGAGAATGACCGAGGTTAGTGAAGAACATTTTCTGCCCAATGTGCTCTGCACTGGACCTAACGATGATGACAATGATAGAAGAATCTTGTATGCCATATAAATTTCTTTAAAGCTGTTATTTTTAATCCTTTTTTAGTTATACATTGGAGAGGACAGAGTTCAGTGACAGAAAATAACATCAGAGTGGCCAAAGCCACTATGTTGCCTGAGATGCAGCAGGAAATTATGCGCCCGCCCCACCCCCAAGCCAAGATACAAGATCTTGGAAAAGTCAATGGTCACAATTCCTAAAGATACCACTTTAGGAGACCATCTAACATAAATAATCACAAATTACAACACACACAATGCAAGGAATGAAATCTTAAGCTTGAAGAAATAATAGGATGTTAGTCCATAATGACATAAATACACAAAGATGTAGAGAAAGCTATCTTTGTGGGAAGGTAGGTGCATTTTAATCAAACATGGATCAGCACATTGAATGCATCATAATCCTGAGCTGCTTTAACAGTTTTTTTCATTCTCCAGCAGCTGCTTATTTTGGTTAAGGAGAAGCTCACATGTAATTATAATTGTGATAGCCATAGATGGGGGGGGGGGGGAGAGAGCTCATTCTGAACTAAAAATAGCTAAAATCAGTAAGTTCATCTGTGGCACAAACCAAGCCTGACATGTTATCTCACACCTCACTCCCTAACAACAAAGAGAGCATCAAAATTAATTTGTAGTAGACAAGCAGGGTGTGGCCCTCCAAATATTACAATTATTACCCAGGTATTACATTATTATTACTATCCAGATATTACAGTTGAATAGCAAATCCCATCATTCTTCACCATTGCCTACGCTGGCCAAGACTAACTGGCGCTGTCATCCAACAAAACTGAAGGCTAACCTTTGTCCATCACTGCTTTAAACAAAATCTACTGGTTACAGTGAAGCCCTCCAATACAACTGTATCTGCTCTGACCCATAAGACTTAAATCTCACGGACCTGCAAAGTTCTTTTTTCAGGGTAAAATACTAACCCAATGTGATTAAAGAACAAATCAAACAACCAAGACGAATACCCAGAAAGTATCTACTGCAAGACAAGCCCAGAAGATTGACAGGAGCTGGGAGACAGGAGCACATTCCATCGTGAAGCACTCAGATCTCGAACAGCTGGCCTGCCAACCTTCCTGTCATCAAGTTCAGCATCTTAACCACTAAGCCACCAGTCCCCAGTTAGCAATTGTAAGGCAAAGGCAAAGGCAACCCTTGCTTGAAAGCCAGTTGTATCTGACTCAGCCCCTGACTTGAAAAAGTTGGGAACCCCTGATGTAGAGTGACAGTGTTCAAGTTCCAGTCACTTTAAAAAAATATATTATTATTTAGGGGTTCCCCCTTCCTCGTGGAGTCCTCATGTCACAGTGGTCAAACTTTAGCAATGCAGCCCAAACTGCTGGTGTAATGAGCTCAATCCTGATAGGCTCCAGCTTCACTCAGCCTTCCAATCTTCTGAGGTTGGTAAACAGTGATGGGGTGTAACAGGTTCTCACCAGGTCACCAGAACTGGCAGTAACTTTCCCCAGTGTCCCGGAGAACCGGTAGCAGCTTTTGGGGGGAACCACCTTCGGGGCTTACCTTTTCACTGGTTGGTGTGCATGCATACCTACAGTGCTTGGTGCGTATGCACGGCCTCCTTGCTGTCCTCCTTGCTGTCCTTGTGTTGTGGGTGGGTTGAGAGGTGTGTTCTTATTTTTATTTTTTTATTATTATTTTTTTCCTTTGGCTCTGCCCACAATGTCATGCTATTAGCTCCGATGACATCACGGTGGGGTAGTAAAAATTTTGACATCCCACCACTGTTGGTAAAATATGTACCCAGCATATTAGGGCAAAAATGCTAATTACCTTGAGAACCACCCAGAGTGCTATAGGGTAGTATATAAGTGTAACTCCTATTGCTATTGATAATAGTGTAAAGGTTTTGAATGAATCCACCCTGCAATTATAGAAGGAAGGAAGGAAGGAAGGAAGGAAGGAAGGAAGGAAGGAAGGAAGGAAATACTGTATGTTTTGAGACAACAGACATTCAACTGAAGCTATCTCAAGCTATGTGATCACCCCTTTTGCATTGGATCAAGCACTGAGGCAGAATGCATAGAAAAGTGATGTCAGCCAGATCAGAGTAAAATAAACCATCATTGCCTGCTTTAAAAAAATACACAATTCTCCATTTGAAGGATGGGATTACCTTTACATTGTATAGTCTCCAGTTTTTAATCTGATTTCATCCATGTCAAATCCAAAGCAAACTGTGGGGTAAATTGCCAATGTAGTCATCCCTTTAAATACTGTACATCAATGTGATGTATACTGGGAGATTTCACCATTTTAGATAACTTTAATCTAACATTAGTTTAGATTAGTTTTAGTTGTAAAGTTGGGTAGGACATTACTCAGCCACAAAGTTAAATAATTCTGTCTAACTGTTTAACCCTCTGTCATGTCCAGCCATTCCAATTCTTTCACTCTCCTGCTCAGCTGCAAATTTGCAATCCTGGCAAAATTTTGCGCTTTGGAGTTGTCACTTGAGTGATTTGTGAAGTTTTCTTTTCTAACTGGAGTTTTCCCCTTGAATTGTTTCTATGTCTTCAAATCTCAGGGGTACCGCAAATCAATTGATCCCACCTTTTCATTGAGGGCTCAGGAAAACTTAAGTAGTGTATGAGAAAATTTGAATTGATATTGAAAAAAAATCAGAAACTATTAAAATCAGATCCACTGTGGACTGACTGAAAATCTGTGACTGATATGCCAATCCCATCCACTGGAGTTAAAATCAAAATCATGTGAACCCCATTTGCACATTTTACTTCTTCTTCAAGTGCTTTATCCGATTCCAAATATTGGCTATCATTATGGAGATCAGCCAGGAAGACTGTCCTGGGAACAATATAATGCTGTAGCCTTCCATCTGCCTTCTTGCATCACAGTGTGACCCGGTACCCCTGATCCAGTTCCACAAGTCACTTTCTGGTCCTGAGCCCTTTTGGCATGCAAAGTCTTCACCAACCCAGGGCAGGATCAAGGCTGGATTTTCCTAAAGGGTAACTAGGCTTCAGTCTAGGGCCTCAAGATCAAGAGGGGCCTATATTCAAATTGTTAGCAAATTGTTTGATTTAACATATTGATATATATCACAGTAATGGTGTATTTTATTATCTCTCATGTAATTCACAAACTTAAAAATGGGAGGTGAAAGGGCCACATAAGTGGAATAGTTTAGGGCTTCTTTTCATGTAAATCCGGCCCTGGCCAGGATTGATGAAGCTACTGCCCTCCATCAAGAGGGATTCAAGTGGGATTTAATCCACTTGGAGACCATCATGCTTCCCTGTAGACTTTGCCATCCAAGGCCGTTAGTCCTCAGGGTTGTCAGGTTAGTTAACCGCCACCTGAAGGTTGGCATTGAGTCACTGGCAGTATGTTACTAAACTCATGTAAACCAGAGTACTTTAGCTGATTGGACCATTAGCCTTCTTGTGTGCATAAGGAGCTTCTTGACAAACAAAAAGGCTTGTCAGATCCCTCCCACCCCCACTGTCCATTTTTAAAAATGCAGATAATGTGATCTACAGAAGTCTGGAGCCCCAGAGGCCGATTTGATGTGGGGGATGGGGGTGGCAATGGGTACCCAGAAGGCTGTAGCAGAGACAAGGGAAGTCCTTATTCCATCATCTAAACTCCACTTGTAGTTCTTAGCATCCAAGACCTCAGGCCAAGGATAGGGTTGGCAGCTGATGCCCTCCTGATGATGGTATACTGCAGTTTCCATCATCCCTCACAGCTCTACTATCTTCAGCTGATGGGAACTGGAGCCCAACAACATCTGGGAAGCCAGAAGATGTCTACCTTTGTTTTTAGGTTAGAACCTGTAGCACAGAAGGACCCAGAAAATAATGAAGAAGGCACGGAAATAAATTTTGCTCCTTAAGCTCAGTGGGGCTGTCCTTGTAAGAGTTACCAGAATTGGAGACTATTAGAACATTTTAAGATGACCAGAAATAACAGTGATTTTAATAATATTTCAGTTTAAATACTGTGCAGCAATGCCACCAAGTTGCAATGTACACTAGTACCCCAGACAACGTTATGACATGGTTCCACAAGTCATGACGTTGTCCGGTTTTTCGTGTTGTCCGGGGGTGTACATCGAACAATGCTAAAAAAGACCTGAGAAGAGGCGCTCACACGCGTGCGAAAAGGTGCGCCAGCGGGAGCCTCTTCTACCAAATGGATTTAGCAACAGGGATCACACGTCAAGGCAAGGGATCAAAGCGGGGGTGCCACCCCCCACTTTGATCCCTTACCTTAACGTGCGATCCCCGTTTCACACGCCTGGGCAAGGGTCAGCTTTTCCGAATTCCCCCCTCCCCGGGGGAGGGGGAAATTCGGAAATGCTGACCCTTGTTTAGGCGCTTTGCGATCCCCGTTGCTATACAGCATTGCCTTGAAGTGCGATCCCCGTTGCTATACAGCATTGCCTTGAAGTGTGATCCCCAAACTCCCATCACAAAGCGCCTAAACAAGGCCACCCCCCACTTTGATCCCTTACCTTAACGTGCGATCCCTGTTTCGTGCGCCTGGGCAAGGGTCGGCATTTCCGAATTCCCCTGGGAAATTCGGAAATGTCGACCCTTGTTTAGGCGCTTTGCGATCCCCGTTGCTATACAGCATTGCCTTGAAGTGTGATCCCCGTTGCTATACAGCATTGCCTTGAAGTGCGATTCCCAAACTCCCATCGCAAAGCGCCTAAACAAGGGTTGGCATTTCCGAATTTCCCCCTCCCCCGGGGGAGGTGGGAATTCGGAAAAGCCGACCCTTGTTTAGGCGATCGAAACGGGGATCGCACGTCAAGGCAATTGCCTTGACGTGTGATCCTCGTTGCTATAGCGAGCTTGGGAAAGAGGCGGCTTGGTCAAAATCCTCACCCCCGCGCAGGGGGAGAGAATTTCGGCCAAGCCGCCTCTTTCCCAAGCCGGGGAGACCCCGCGGAGAGGCGCCTCTCCTCACCTGGATCTCCCTGGCCTCGCAGCGAGCCGCTACGAGGCCAGGGAGACCCTGCGGAGAGGTGCCTCTCCTCTCCCGATGTTCCGAAAGGGTAAAGATCCTTATCCTTTCGGAACATCAGGTGGCTTGCAGGCGTGCGCGCGTTGTTGGGGGTTAGCGCAGGATACGGAGGTTCTCCCCGTATCCTGCACTAACCCCCACCGCCACGCGCCACGCACCCGAAGTTTTGAAATGGTAAAGATCCTTATCCTTTCTGAACATTGGGTGGCTTGCAGGCGGCGCCGTCGGTGGGGGTTAGCGCAGGATATGGAGGCCCCCCTCGTATCCTGCGCTAACCCCCACCGACGCGCGCCACGCGCCCGAAGTTTCAAAAGGGTAAGGATCTCCGTACCCTTTCCAAACATCGTGGGGGCAGGTGCTGGGGAGGGGTTGGATTGGGTAGATGTACTACCCAATCCAACTCCCCCCCCCCACGCATACGCTTGTTCCGGATAACGTTAAAATCGCGTTATTCGATACAAGATTTTTCCGAAAATCTTGTCACATTATGTGGTTTTCGCGCTATACGGTACTCACGTTATCCGGGGTATTACTGTATTAATAGCAATATCAGTTTAAGTTCATACAACTGATAGTTTTATGACTGCACTGTTGAAACTGCAAAGAGATGTAGCATTGTATATCTTTTAACCTAGCACCATCCAAATATCACAGAACACATTGGTCACATATACTTGGAGGAGGAGTAACAATGAGCAGATTTAATTGTGACTCTGAACAATCACTATATGGCTTGAACTATCAGATTACTGGGCAGCTTCTTCTTCCGTGTCTAGGCCAGACATGAAACTGCCAAAATGAAGGCACCTTTTGGTGAATTCATTCTGCACTTCCTTTTTGCCTGACCCAGTGTGAGAAAGATTAACTAGCAACACCAAGCCATTACCAAGGCACACCTGTTTGTAGTTCAAAAATACAGTACCACAAACTTCAAGGAGGCTGATGAGAGAGATCGGATTTTCTTAATTCTGTACATTATGTTTATTGAAATAATAATCAAGAAGTCCAGATGAAAAGGAAATCTCAAGAATATCCAAATTATACTGCATCCCTTCTGTCAATGAACACCCAGCATGTTGGGGTAAAATGCTAATTAACTTGTGAACTGCCCAGAGAGTATACTAAGTGCTATGGGGTGGTATAGAGGTATAATTGTTATATATTCAGCCCTTTAAGATCTAAATGTCATTTTATATTAAGTGGTACAGGTTTTAGATTCTTCTTCTTTATGCATTTTATCATTAATCTGTTGTGGAGAGCCCCCCAAACTTTCTGTGGCATTCCCCCTTCTCTCATTCTAAATAACATAACCATATGTCGTTCCATTACAATTAAGAACTTTCTGAATGGTCGAAAAAAAGCAGGCTATGGCATAACAAAAGAGAAGGAATTTGCATATTATGATTTCCAAATAATTTGAGGGATTTGAGTACAGTCATACCTCGCATAACGAATTTAATTCATTCTGTGAGGTTGCTCGCTATGCGAAAAATTCGCTTTGCGAGTCTGACTCGCATAACAAATTTTTCGCAATGTAAGTCAGACTTTTCCCTATGGAAAAACTCGCATAACAAGCATTTTTATGGGGGAAACTCGCATAGTGAATTTTTTTCACTATGCGAGTGTTCCCCATAGAAAAACTCATTATGCAAGTTTTTCCATAGGGAAAAGTCTGACTTGCATAGCAAAAAATTTGTTATGCGAGTCAGACCGCTTAGCGAAAAACTTGCTCGTTATGCGAGTTTTTCGCTAAGCGAAACGCTTGTTATGCGAGGTTTGACTATATATAGGAGAATTACCAGGCACCCCAGACTATGCTGTGCCACAGAAAAAGCTAGTCTGAAATCATAGCTCTGCCAACAAGATGTTTTAATAATTGTGTCATCCATCCATCACTTCAGTAATGGGTACATGCCAAAGAATACAGCATCTCTTTACTTACTAGGAAGACATGATATCCATCTTCCCTTCCACTCTTACAATACAATAGCCAAACACACTCACATATATCTTTAGAATAGCTTAGATTGATGACTTTCTATCCACAATGATAAATTGACTTTTGAACTTTCTTTTATGAAAGCTGAGCTGTCAGAATTTCATAGCCACCTTAGTATTTTTGCTTGCTTCCTTTTTTTTAATTCATATCACGTTTCTTTCTGCAAAGGATTCAGGGTGATTAAAGTACTTCGGTCAAAATAATTACAATAATACCTCAGATAACGCTAAGACTTGGTTCCACAAGTCTTGGTGTTATCCGATTTTCAGAGTTATCCGATACATGTTAAAATCCTATGGGATGGATCGGATAACGTTAAAGCTCCATAGAGATACATTGTAACTTTAGCGGTTGTTATCTGATCCATCCCATAGGACCTTCACGTTATTCGATCCAATTCTCCTCTCCAGATTACTTAACATTATGCGATTTTAGCGTCATCCGAGGTAAACGTTATCCGAGGTATTACTGTGATCTGTTTTCCTGGCTGAAAGAGTCTAAAGATCTTCTGCTTACAACTTGTTTTTACTATTTATTTCTGAAAAAAATACTTTGATCAAACAGATACACTTTGATCACTGATTTTACTACATATGGATTTTACTACATATGGTTTCATGTAGAAAATTCTCAAAAAGACACTGCAAACAAAAGGTGAAAAAATGTTGATGCTTTAAAGTACTTGTTATATTTTTAAAAATTCCTTTCAGATATTCCCATTCCCAATTATAAAAGTCAGACATACTGAACTGCATTAATTACTATACTATTTCCCAATTTAACTTTACCAAATTTAAGTCAAAGCAATTAGTAAGCAATTAGTAAGACAAGGCTGCATTTTGTCACCTGCTTATTTAACTTATATGCAGAGCACATAATGCGCAATGCAGGGCTGGATGAATCAAAAGTTGGAATTAAAATTGCTGGGAGAAACATCAACAATTTCAGATATGCAGATAATACTACCCTAATGGCAGAAATGAAGAAGACCTAAAGAAGCTCTTGCTTAGGTTGAAAGAAGAAAGTGCAAAAGCTGGCTTGAGACTCAACATCAAGAAAACTAAAGTAATGGCAACAGGCCCTATCACTCCCTGGAAAATAGATGGGGAAGAAGTAGAAGCAGTGACAGACTTTACATTCTTAGTATCCAAGATCACTGAGAATGGTGACTGCAGCCATGAAATAAAATGGCAACTAATTCTTGGGAAGCAAGCTATGAGAAATTTGGGGAACATAATTAAAAGTAGAGACATCACCTTGCAAACAAAAGTCCACATAGTCAAAGCAATATACCATAAAGAAGGCTGAGCGCAGAAGAATAGATGCCTTTGAGTTGTGGTGCTAGAATTTTGAGAGTGCCCTGGACAGCAAAGAGAACAAATAGGTCGATTTTAAAAGAAATCAACCTCAACTGCTCCTTGGAAGGTCAAATATTGAAGTTGAAGCTAAAATACTTTGGACATCAAATGAGAAGAGAGGATCCACTTGAGAAAGCCTTGATACTGGGAAAGGTTGAGAGTAAAAGAAGAAGGGGGTTGGCAAAGAATGAGATGGTTAGATGGCACTGTTGATGCAATACCTATCCTTATTTCCAAAAACTAATAATTTCTTGACCAGGCTGGAAACCTTTAGATTTTTAAAAAACAGTCAATAAAGTCTCCCATATTAAAGAAAATTCATTAATTTTTATCAACTTTATATTTTTATTGAATTGTGAATTTTTTTTGCGTGTATGTGAGCCGCCCTGAGTCTCTTGATAGATTGGGCGGCATACAAATGCAATAATTTATTTTAACTTCTTATTTACTTTTATTTCCCATGTCAGCCTATCATATACAGTATTCCATATTTCCTTATACCGCTTTTCCAATTTTATGGCGTATATTTTCCAATTCTTTGCTATTAATAATATCATACCTGTTATCATAATTGTAATAAATTCTTTCTTATATTTTTCAGCTGTCAGATCTCTGCAGCATAGCAGTGGCTTAGTGGTTAAGACGCTGAGCTTGGAGACTGGAAGGTCGGGTTTTGCTACCCGAGTGCTGCACGATGGATCTTGGGGACATTAAAGGGGCCTCACTTGGGCATCCCCTGAGCAGAGTTTCTCCAGCAAAAATCCTTTCAACTCAAGAGTAATTTCTGACACAAAATTTATTTACTTAGATCAATTAGTACAGCAACTTTGGGGCTCATACATATTTTCAAGGATAACATCTTGTTCCTTTCCTCAAACACTTTCCCCCATACATTATACACCTTTTTAGGCATCCATCATAAATGCAAATAAGTTCCATCACTTATTGGAGGGGGGAGGTGAACTGTACTTTTAAAAAATGAATTTTTAAAAAATGAAACAGTAGTCTCCATGGCATAACTTGTAGGAAAGACATGGAGAAATGGGTGGTGGGGAGAGGATGCAAGATATGCAGCCGTAAATAATACACATACTATGTACTTATTTATGATCTTGAACACACAAGTCTTTGTTATGGTGTTTTTAAGGAAGTGCAGAAATTAGATCAAATTTTTTCCTTCTCAAGTTTGCAAAAACCATATTTTCCGATCTATTCCATAATATTTTTTAAAAAGACTTTGTTTTGCCTTTTCTTGAACTGTGTCAGGTAGCTCTGCCTGTCTTTAGTGAGCAAATAAACTTTCTCCTCGTTTAATCACTTGGCTGTTAATCATAGAAGTGAAAGTACTAGTTAAGTAAACAGAAGATTTGCTTCTGCTAAATTTCTCTCGCCAGTGTACTCCATGCTGCCATGTACTACAATTGTATAAGGAGGTTTATATGGTCTAGCCATTAAACCAAATCATTACTCCTGTCTGTGTATGATGAGTCTTGCCACAAATGTCTTGTTGGGCTTAGAAAACAAAATCAGAAACTTTCGAAACAAAACAAAAACACATACTGGTACTTGTTTTTTTCATTTGTGCCACCAGGATTCTAAGCCAACATTCTTTTTTCAAGCTGTTTATAAACTTAGTCTCATGAGCCAGGACCGTATTTTGGATCATAAACCTTTTATAACCTATTGAAGATGAAAACCGTTTCTGCACAAAGCCTACTGACAGGAAATTTAAAGAAGCAAAAAAAAAAAGTATTACATTATGGTCCTTTAATTTGATTTCTTGTTTACAACAAAGAGAAAGTAATTCTTCTTTATCAAAATACGTGATAGACAAAAGTTTTTTTCTAAAGTGAGCACAAATACACCACATCAACACTGCCTTTCAAAGCAGATTTCAAAAACCAATTTCCACTGAATCTTCCTCTTAGTCTCCTTCTCTGTGATTGACAAGTGAAGCCCACAGAACACTGCTTGCCTTCCTGTTTATTGTAAGATTCCAAATCCCGCCTAACTACAAAGTGGCACAGTTAACATCCTATGTTGAGAGGAGGGTTTAAATTTTTTTTTTGATCTGTTGTAAAGGTAAATGTTACAAGTTAGTGGAGATGACATAACAATCAAACATGGAGATACAACAATTCTTTCACAATGTATGTAATGTTTGGATGTGTGAGTATATGCATATAAAGTGGTACCTTGCTTAAAGAGCGTAATGTGTTCCATGTTGATGAAAGAGACGTGAATCTTCAAAAGAAAACAGTAGCTTTATTGATCAGGTTTCTTAAAGGATAATCCAGAAAAGCATAAGTCAGTCCACAAGCAGTCCAAAGGCAGAACAAGGTACAGTTCTGGGTAATCTAGGTAATCATTTTTAAACAGAGTAAAAGAGCAGTAGTCCCAGGGAAAGATGTTAACCCATAGATATCCAAAAAGCGAACTAACTCTGTTCTCCCCAAGAAGGAGATTCTGCAGTCAGGTGGGGTACCACCAACCAATCAGAAATAGCTTTTACTGAAGCAGCAAGTTCCCAAAACATGGAGAAAGTGCAGAAACAGTGCTCTACAATAGTCAAAACATGGGAACTCAGCTAGCCTAGAGATAAGAGTACTGGGAAACAAGCAGTCTTGTGACACAGAGAGGAAAGGATTTTTAGACCTAGTGAAACTACAACCTCAAGCTTTGAGAATCGTAGGGGAAAAATGTCTCCCATGACAAGTTTCCTCTTTAAGCAAAACACCATTGTAAGTGTAACCCCAATTTTGAAATTAACATTTTTATTTTATATTGTAACAGACATCACAGACGTCAAGCCCCGGGATCCGTCATGGACGTCAAGCCCCGGGCTCTGTCGGAGACATGGTGGGTTTGTTTGCTTGGGGGGGGGGGTGTCTTGTTGCTGAATATTTTTTTGTATTGTACCAGTAAAACCTCATATAACACTAAAACCTGGTTCCACAAGTCTTGGTGTTATATGATTTTTAGTGTTATCTGATCCTCTATGGGATCCATAGAGATACATTGTAACCACACAGGCTTTAGAGGTTGTTATCTGAAGCATCCCATAGGATCTTAATGTTATCTGATGCAATTCTTCCCCCCAGATTCCTTAATGTTATGCGATTTTAGTGTTATTCGATACTAATGTTATATGAGGTATTACTGTATTTCCATTTCTAATTTGTATTGTATTTCTATTTATACTGAGCTGTATTTATATTTGAATTTGTAGCACAGCTGTAACATTGTTAGCCACTCTGAGTTGCTTCGGCAAGGAGAGCAGCATACAAATCTAACAATAAATAAAATAAAATACACCAACAAGAATAGGGTAAACAAGTAAAGGAAGAAACAAAAAATAATTGCTGAACAAGCCAGACAATTTAAAGCAGACCATTGGGACCACAGGAAGATATTCATAACTCAAATATTTTGCCCGTAATTTGAAAGAACAATAAATTTCACTAACATGATCATTCCCACTTCTTAAATGACTGTACATTACCAGTACAGATCAATAATTTTGGTGCACTGAAAAAACAGTTTTTACAGCAGGTAGGGAAGCTGTTTTTCTCTCCTTTGAAGCAAATACATTACATCTCCCACATAATGTTACCTAAGCTTGCATGTTACAACAACAGCACTGAGATGCTCTTCTTCCTGACATTGTTAATCACCATGGAAACCTTCTTAGACTGAACTTAGGGGTGAAATAAATGCTGTCAGCCCATATCATTTTGAGCAAAAAGATTGGGTATCACACATCCTGCAGCTGCTGTCTGATGCCAAAAAAATGTAAGTGGAACAGATAAGGAGGTGGAATTACTTTTAATTGTCCCCTGTCACCCAAGAAACCGAAGATCAAGGTTCCAAATTAAGCCATACAAAGGTATTTTAATTTTCCTGTATTCAAAATAAGTGCTAACAAAACAAAGCAAAATTTAAATGGACATATAAGAAAGAGGGATAAAACTCCAACAAAAATGCCCAGGGGAAACAGTGGGGCAGCTTTATTACTATCAGTTTTCATGGCATTATCAGATTACATAAAGGCCAGCTGGGGAAAACAAAGAGGCCTTTCTAATAAAATGATAATTAATCTTTCCTCTCAAAAAGCATCCCTCCTAAATGAAGCACAACCACATGTATCATGTTGTTCCATTGCCTTTCACCTCTTTTTTTGTTTTTTGCTATACTAGCAGAGTCAGTCACCACAATTAAGCTCTTTGATCATGACAGAATCCAGGCAGCTTCTCTCAAGGAAACACTGTACCTTGTAAATATAGTGTAATTTACACCACTTTATGGTTGCACTGGTTGATGCAGTGAATATTTAACTCTGATTTGGCTCTTAATAGCCAAAAGCACAATAAAATCAAAGAGATCACATTGCAGCTTTTGTTTACTTGCTGGAGATACAACAATTAATAATCAATGTGAATCATGTTTCTATGTTGCTTTTACAAATTATTCTCCACTTGGTTCTGGATTTTATATTTACCCTCAGCTTCCCTAGAAGTCCCATATGACTGGAATATAAAGATGTAAGAAGAACTATGCTGGACCATAGTCTTATCTAGATGAGTACTGTTTTGCACAATTGTCAGTAAGATACCTTGATAATCCTCCTCAGAATCCTGAGACTCTGCTCAATGAAATTCTAACCATTAAGCAAAAGAAATATGTGTTATCTATACATAGCAGGGACACAAACAAATACTGATGTAAATGCAGATGCATTAAGATCATCAATAATAATTTGTAAGGTTGGGAAAGAGGCAAACTAAAAACTGCTGCAAGCTTTCCCTGTATCAGTTGCCAAATCAGATGTAGAAATCCCATAAATTAAACTAGAAAGCAGACAAGAATATGGGCTGGTACATACCCACGAAACAGAAATGAAAAGAAATGGGGAAAAACAACATATCCTTATTACACAGGATTTAGTGCCCAATAAGCATTTGAGGAAAATGGCAAACAATTATTCAGACATGGGGGGAAAGTCTTTACTCTACCTTCAATAGATTGTCCACAGGATATCTGGGAAACCAAAATATTTACACATACATACAGATTCATTTCCTAAAGGAAATCAACCTTGACGGCTCCTTGGAAGGAGAAATACTGAAGCTGAAGCTCAAGCACTTTGGCCACCAAATGAGAAGAGAGGACTCGCTGGAGAAGGCCCTGATGCTGGGAAAGATCGAAGGCCAAAGGAGAAGGGGGCAGCAGAGGATGATATGGCTAGATGGCATCATTGACACAGTGGGCGTAGATCTGGACTGACTCTGGAAGATAGCGGATGACAGAGAAGCCTGGCATTCAATGGTCCATGGGGTCGCAAAGGGTCAGACTCGACTGTGCAACTGAACAGCAACAACAACAGATTCGCTAAAATTATTCTACCAGCTCATCTGGATTTTAATCTCTGGATATGCATCCCACAACTCTGGAAATCAACCAGGAGGGTTACAATCTGACTAGGGCAGTAAAATTCTATCTATCAGCAACAGGCAACCCCTATGATTTACATACATTATTTGTGCTGTTGCTTCATCCTTTCCTCATGAATCTTATTTCCCTTTGGAAAATGAAAATTTCTGTCTCCCTTTGGAGGCTGAGAATCTAGTGATTTAATTTACCAGGAAACTCTTGGAGTGAATTGCAGGAAAAGAGATGCCTACTCCTAAATGAACAGTGAGAGTGACTAGGATGCCTGCAGGTCTTGCAACTAAGAAGTCTTGTGCCAAGTACTGCCACCTGAAGCAACCATGCTATAGCAAGAATAGAAAGAACAGTTTTAGAAAGAGGCATTCACCTTAGAATATTATAGCCAGCTACAGAATATTTGGCAGGAGTATGCCATTCATTTTATTTTTATTTTTATTTTTGTTCTCCAAATCCCAGAATTATAAAAAAAAAATCCCTGGAAGAATTCCAGAACTTCCAGCCCACAGACGCATATTGACATACACCTACATTTCACTCACCTGGACTAGGACCTACCTACAATGCTGTATGACTTAGCTCCAGCTTTGCTTCAGAGAGAGAGAGAGAGAGAGAGAGCTGCCACAGTGCTTCATTGGAGTCATAGGTTTGGCCTAGAGGGAGCAACAGCTGTGGGGCCCGGGAGGCCATAAAAGACCTTGCCGCCGCCCTCACCAGACACTCCCTCGGCTAGCCAGCCTACAGGGAGCAACAGCTGCGGGGCTCTGGAGGCCACAGCCAGGACCCTGTTCTCACCCACTCACCCTCTGGCTCCGTCATCGCCGGAGGGATGAGGATCAAGCTCAGCAGCAGCCACTTGGGGAGTGGAGGAAGCTCCCACTCCCTAACTCCGGACTCTACCTGCCAGGAGAAGGATAACATCAACGTCCTCTGCCTGGGAGGAGGAATGGACTTCAGCTGCGGGAGGTGGCATGCTGATAAAACCTGCGCAGCCGCCTGTACCAGACTTTCATCCAACATCCCCCAGATAGTTATGTTGTGTATTGATAGTTATGAGGTATTTTGATTTATTGTGTATTGATTTATCGTGTACTGATCTATTATCTATTATACTGTAACTACTGTACTTATTGTTCTGTTATATTGTATGCCACTGTATTTTTCCTCTATTGTAACTTTGATATTGATGGATTCTGTGAGCTGCCCTGAGTTGGTTTTTACCGAGTAGGGCGGCATAGAAGTCTAATGATAATAACTTGTGAACCACCCAGAGAGTGCACTAAGTGCTATGAGGCTGTATATAAGTGCAATTGTTATTGCTAATAGTATAAAAGGCTTCAATGAATCTGCCATGCAATTATGCTTGGAATGTATCACCTGCAATTCTGGTCAATAAATACTAGAAAGGATGTTGTAGGTTTGGAGAACTAAGGGATTAAAATGAAGAAAGAGTAAAGATTTGGGTCTTTTAGTTTATAAAATGGTCTGGGAAGAGAGGGGAGGATAGAGATGCATAACACTGTGCTTAGTGTGGAGAAAAAGTACAGCTAGTTTTCCCCTTCTCTTATTCTCCAAAGAACCTGCTAAAACCAGGAGTCATTCCATGCAACCAAATCAGGGAGGAGGGGCTGCCTCTGTGCTCTTATGTTACTTGTGAGCTTTCTGTAGACAACTGGTTGACTGCTGTGAGAAACAAGCTGATGAACTACAGAAACTATTAAATTGATAAAGCTGCTGCTGCTGCCACCTTTTGAGCCGTATCAGATTCCAAATACAGTACAGTATTGGCTATCCTCATGGAGATCAACCATGAAGATTGTCCTGGGGACAATATAATGCAGTAGTCTTCCATTTGCCTTCTGCATTGCAGCATGACACCTGTACCACTGATCCAGTTCCACAAGTAATTTTCTGGTCCTGAGCCCTTTTGGCACACAAAGTTCTCTTGGCCCTAGGTCAGTACTGATGAAGCTGCTGCCCTCCATCAAGATGGATTCAAGTGGGATTTAATCCATTTGGGGGCCATCACCCTTCCCTGTGGAATATGCCACACAAGGCTTTAGTCCTCACAGTTATCAGGTTAGTTAATCAAACACCTGAAGATCAGGGTTGAGACAATGGCAGTATAGTCTACTCTTATTACTATAGCATGATAACCTGGCCAGACAAATTTACAATACTGTACAGTGGAACCTCAGTTAACATAATTAATGCATTCTCTGGGATGTTTTCTTACAGGAAAAATTACTTTAACCAAATTTCTCATAGGAATGCACTGAATGCAATTTCCGATAGGAATGCATTGAAAACCAAAATACTTTAACTGAAATGTAGTATCCCATAGGAATGCACTGAAAACTAATCAATCCATTCGGGGGGTGGGATCCGTAAACCAAGCCACTATTTTCTATGGATTTCCTTTTGTTATGCAATTTTTATGTTAATCGAGCCCTTTGTTAACTGAGGTTCCACTTTACTTACTTACATTAAATCAAATAATGTAGTAGCATTCACTTTTAAAGTGGAGGACACACCTAGGTCAGCTTTTGCTTTATTTTTTTTTAAAAGGTCAACATTAATCAGAGAACAGAACTCCTCTGCCACAGTTTACATGTATGCAGATAATTACAGGAAGGTTGACCCTGAGAAAAGAAGGAAACTTTCCAGTTTAATTAGATTCTTGTGGTATCCAATAATGTAGACATTGTTCTTAGAGGGCAATAAGCCTGGAAAGTACTTCTGTCTTGCCAATTCTGCTAGTTTCTAAAAGGAAGTGAGCTATTATTTAAAAAGGGGTTTTTAAATCAATGTTTTTGCTGCCTGGTCATTCTGGAAGAGAAGATATCAGAATTTAACGTTTCATTTGACAGCAGTTCTTGGAAATACTGCCAATTTTTGGGACAATTAACCAGCCAGGGAACAATTATGTGAAGAATAAGGTAGCTTGTAGCATAAATGCAGATGGGTCTCTCAGATTTCAATGTTTATGCCTAAATCCTAGAAGAGCATAAAACAGATTACATAAAAACTATAGGAAAACACATTAATGGTGGAAAGATGATCAGATATGCAAAGTGCAATAAATGAAACAAAAATAGTGATACAAGGGCATTGTTGTCTGTTGATGTTGTTACATGCTGACAAATCATCTCCCATGTATAGTGACCCTACAAATGAGATCTCTCTAAAAAAATTATATCCTCAAAAGCCCTGTTCAGCTCTGCAAACTCAAGTCTGTGGCTTCCTTTAGGAAATCAATCCCAATACTGTATACATATTTGTTACTGTATATAACTGTATTCTTTAGTGCACTTTTTTCTTATTGAATGTCAAGAGACCCTTATAGGAAGCAAATTTTATTTTATTAATCATGTCTTCCACTTCCACCATCCCAAAACACTAAAATTTCACAAACAACAAAAAAATTACTTCAAATTATCAGAAGATTTGGTTGCAACAGTCACTAAGTTTCATTGCACAGCCTCTTCTAGGATGTAAAGAATTAGTAATTCTTAAGACAGAAACCTGCTTTTGTTTCAATTGCTATACAAAATACTATGTGCAAAACGCAACATATCTTAGAGGAAACATAACCACCTGCATGCTAAAAGAAAGAAAGAAAGAAGACAAAAATGCCCTCTCTGAGATTGTGATCACAACTAATAAGAGTTTCAAGGAGCAATATTTTGTTTGTTTGTTTGTTTGTTTCTTCCCTCCTTCATTTCTTTCACTCATATGCTATCTTTGTCCCAAAACAAAGACTAAAGGTGACTCCCAAAAATATGAAAAATAGGCTTGGGTGAAAACACTTGCAGAGAAAACCAAGCAAAACATTATACATTATATATTATACATAATAATTGTAAAATTCAATAAAGTAAATAATATTGAAAGTATATTCAATTAAGAAGTACTGTAGTTTAAAGCACATCAGTTTAAAAGTATTGCTCTAATATATCCAAAGTCCCTTCCTCAGCAGTGTTGCCAGTTACCAAAGGACCAAAATACCAACTACTGTATATAAAAAGCCTTTGTCTGACAATATAGGGACAGTGGGCAAGGGGAGGGGGCCAGACTAGCCTTCCCCAACAGGAAGTTCCACATTCTAGTCCCAGCCATCAGTCAACAAATCAGATAGTTAATTATAGTGAGAATGGGCTCAATGTTGCGGAAATTTAAATTATGACTTAGTGAGATACCATCACCAAAACATCAAAAAATTGTTGCTCTTCCATCAAAAATGCTGTTTCAAACCTCCCTTTTGAAGGTGATAAGAAAGATTAAGAAGTGTATTTCCCAATTAAAACTAAGATTTATCTAGTTCTGTATCCTCTTCCAATCAGTAGCCCACCAGATGTCCCTGAGTAACTAAACACACAGCAAGATTACTGCTAAATATAATTATGATGCTACATTTGCACGTATTATGCCTATTATCAGAGAAAATGCTGAGCTGCCATGATAATTCCAAAGCCACCCATAAACATTGCCATCTTACTATCAACCCATGAATTCACCAAGAGTGCAGAGAAAACTGGAGTCAATACATTAACTAGGGGCATAGGTATCTGCCTTAGATACCAGTTTAACATTCCTTAGGTAAGGAGGAAGATGCTAGACTTTCTTACAACTACATGTTTAATTTAATAGATTTTTCTAAAAGTATATTATTATATAATATTCTTACACTATAGTCAGTTGTGAAAGCTGTCTTCAACCAAACTGCTAGCACAATTGTCCACAAAACGATCTGTCACATTCATTACCTACACCAGGAATTATTCAGAATCTCCCTGTGCAATTAGAAGCCTCAAATCCTCAAATGGATTATTCTCTACCCATATACCTCCACTTGCTTCTTTCTCCAGCCAAGCATCAAAGATATTTGAGGGGCACAGATATATCTACACAATTTTATCTGTTGCACTGAGTGTAAGCCAGTGTTTCCCAATCTTTGGTTTTGGGACTTCCAATTCCCAGAAGTCGAAGTCAATCCCCCAAAGCACTGATCAGCCAATGTACTGACTTAGGCTTCTGGCAATTGAAGTCCCCCATGTTGGGAACCAACGGTATAAATGGTCTCATTACATTGGGGGCTGGGACACAGGAGGGCCTGCCTCACCACCTTATGTAAGACACTATACATTGCAATTAGCTCTGTGTAAAGATTTCGTGAGAAATTTATGTATTTATTTACTCAAATTTATATATCTTAAGACAAAGCCTCCAGAATCAGGCACTACCCGACACAGTTGAAGTCAAACACTGTTGCCCAGCTACTAATGTTAGTTTAACCAAGGGTATTAACCTGATCTGGTCTCCAAGTACTTTATTTATGTTAAATATTAGTTGTATCCATTGACACTGTACAGAAGAGGAGAGAAATACAAAAGCTATTTGTAAAACTATTCCTTTACTGTTATACATTCTCATATCAAAGGGGCACAGAATAGGGAAGAGCCTGAGAAATAATCACACAAGGTATAGTTATTAATAACCAATAAAGCCATGATAGTAAACTGCAATTTATGTTTATAGGTGAAGTGCACTTTACAACAAATTGCTTCAACGGCTCTTGCTTCAGTTAAATCTATCATCTTCCTAGTTTCCTCTTTTTATAAAACTAAACTAGCCCTTCCTGAACAGCCTCACTCAGTCCTTGTATTTTTTAAGATTTCTTTTCCTCTTAGCTCCCCATCTTGCCAAGATTTGCTATACTTCAGGAAACCTGAAGTTTTCGCAAGCTATCGGATACATTTTTTTCTTCTACAATAATGTGCTGTTTTGGCTATTTGTGTTAGGAAAATTCACTTCTGAACACTGGAAATAGAGAAAGCAATTGTTATTGACGGCCCCTTTTCATACCAGATGACAGGATCAACAGGGTAATTCTGACCAGACTAGTACAATCCGAGAAAGCTTGCAATGCTCACGTGTGAGAGAGGCTAACTCCAAAGAAGGCACTTGCTGTTGTCCAAGAGGCTCAGTTGATTCACTAAACCAAGGGCGGCCAATCCCTCGGAGCGCAGACCTAATCCAGCCTGTGCAAATCATTAATCCAGCCCACGGTGGCCATCTGGGGACTTCTAGACCAGCCCCCCACCCCCAGAAATCGTAATATGTCACTTAACAGCTTTTTGGGCAGGCTCTGCCACTTCTTAGGGTGGAAGGAAGCTTTTTGGAGCAATTTCGTTTCAGTTTGGGATATCCCCTTCCCACTGCGCTTCACCAGCTGGAGTGCGACCATGGGTGACTTTTGGTGCTGGGCTGAGCTTACATCACTGCCGGGATGACCACCAGAACCAGGAAGTAGCTCACAGTGCCACTCTAACTGCCGAAGCACAGTGCAGAAGGCTTGGAAAAATCCCAAACCGGAGCGATCAAGTTCCAAAAAGGCTCCAGCCACCCTGGGAAGCGGCAGAGCCTGTCCAAAACTCCGAAAAAAACTGTGATTCCTGTCACTGCCACTACCAAAAATGTAAGTAGTGGGTGCAGCAATTCCTCCAGCCCCTAGTGGGAAGTGTCAGGGAAGGTCCTCTCCCTGGTGGGAAAACATTGAGAACCACTGCACTAAAACATCTACTATATAAGAAATTGCCTAACAACGAGTAAGACCATAGGTCCATCTGAAAAGTTCAGTGGCGTCCAGGTGGATAAGGAAACATTGCCCTGTATTCTATGGGTTTCAGCTTCACAACAATGCCGCACTTACAGCTTAGATTTAGCAATATTATGTCATGTAAAGCCAATTCAGAGCAAGAATGCTACGTCTTGCCTCCACTCTGTTTCTCTGTAGGGGAAAGGAGAAGAAAAGGCTACTGCAGAGAAGAAGAGGTATCAGTGCTACCCCAAGCACTACTAACATCGGGGAAGGATAATAGGTTTATCATACCCTTAACTTCAGAAAAAAGGTGATCATAGGCTTATGATACTCAAAATTTAAGAAACTCAAACACAGATTTCAACTCAGCTACAAATGTCTTCCACATTATTTTCAAAATACCAGCCAAACTAACACAAATAGCCAAGCTAATTTAGCTACCCAGAAGTAAATGAATGAATGAATGAATAAAGAAACACATAGGATCAACAAATCGTCTTCAGTTTCAAAATAAATAAATAGCTAGAAACAACTTTTTGAGGAACCTAACCATCAGAAAGAGAGAGACATTAGCTCAGTACAACCTTGGGATAACAAGTGCATGTTAGCCTTGATAGCAGGTAGCAAGAGACATACAGTGGAACCTCACACAACAATCACCCTATATAGCAACAAAATCGCATAACAATTAGGGTTTTTTTTTTTTTGGGGGGGGGGGGAATGGTGTCCTGCATAACAATTTTCCCTATGGAAAATATCCATACAACAATTTTTCAATGGAAAAAACCACTTAGCAGAAGAAAAAAAACATTATACGATGCATCCAGTCGGGAAAATTGCTGTATGATGCATGCATCATATAGCAATTGTTTCATACAACAACAAACCCTGGGGAACGGATTAACATCATTGTATGAGGTACCACTGTATGTAGTTTTGGATGTCTGTGAATTGCAAGTACAACAACTCCAAGGGTGTACAAATTTATCCAAACCAAAGTAACAACTCGAGATATTAAAACTACAAAAATAAACTGCCTTCTGAGGTTTTCTTCAAATGCTGCTTCCTTCACTGGCGGTAACCCCTCACACCCTCTTTTGCTTGTGGCCTCTCTCTTCCTCTGCATATCAGAAATGCATAAGGCTGGTGCCTTGGTAACTATAATTGCCTGAAAGGAGCAAGTTTACAGGCTCCTGTCTCTGTTTCAGTTCAGGAGCTTGCATGGTAATCACTGCCTGGAGTTGTACTATCTATGTAAAATTCTGCAACACCAATATAATCAAACAAAAGTGCATGTTCCCTCCCACAACCCAGTGTTGCCACAATTTGCATCCTTGGATAGAGACTACCTAGTGGCGATGGGGACGGTGAAACGCCAATATTTCACCGCCCTCATTGCCTCCGCAGATAATCGCCCAGCGGCCCTGTTCCGGGTGACCAGGTCCCTCCTTGGCAAGGGGGGGGGCGGGCCCCGGTTGGCAGGGATCTGCTGAAGCTTTTGCTGATTACCTAGCGGGAAAAGTCGCTCGGATTCGCTCAGAGCTTAAGCCCGGCGTGGAAAGTGATGAACTGGGGTTGACTGAGGCACAGTCTAGCCATGTTATCTGGGATCGGTTCGATCCAGTTGGCCCTGAGGAAGTGGACAGGCTTCTTGGATCTGTCCGCGCCACGACCAGTGTGCTGGACCCATGCCCTGCCTGGTTGGTTAAAGCTTCTAAGGCCGTGGCAGGTGGGTGGGTCGAGGCGATCATCAATTCATCATTAAAGGAGGGGTCTTTTCCAACATCTTTCAAACATGACATAGTGCGCCCCCTCCTAAAAAAGCCATCCCTCGACCCTACGGTATTGACTAACTACCGTCCAGTGTCCAACCTACCCTTCTTGGGAAAGGTCTTGGAAAAGGCTGTGGCGCGGCAGCTCCAGGATGTCCTGGATGAAGCGGATTATCTGGACCCTTTTCAGTCAGGATTCAGGCCCGGATATGGTACGGAAACTGCACTAATCGCTTTGGTGGATGACCTCTGGAGAGAGCGGGATGGAGGTCACCCGTCCGTTCTAGCTCTTCTCGATCTCTCAGCGGCCTTCGATACCGTCGATCATGGCATCCTTCTGGGAAGGCTCCAAGGATTGGGGATCCAGGGCACTGTGTTGTCCTGGTTTTCCTCATTTCTGAGGGGCAGGACCCAGTCGGTGTGCTTGGAGAGGGAAGAGTCCAGTCCTAGGCCCCTGCAATATGGGGTGCCTCAGGGCTCGGTGCTCTCTCCTCTCCTATTCAACATCTACATGAAGCCGCTGGGTGAGATCATCCGTTCCCACGGGGTAAGGTATCATCAATATGCAGATGATACCCAGCTGTACATCTTGGCCCGTGGGGACCCAGGCGGTGCAGTGGAAGTCCTCTCCAGGTGCCTGGAGGCTGTGAGGGTCTGGATGGGGGACAACGGGCTACAACTGAATCCCGGCAAGACTGAGTGGCTATGGGTGAGGGGTCCTGTGTTATCACGGGAGCTACCAACTTTGGCTCTGGATGGGGCAGTTTTGCCCCAGAAGGACCCGGTGCGTAATCTGGGGGTCCTCCTGGACTCACGACTACTGTTCGAAGAACAGGTGGCAGCCGTGGCCAGGAGGGCTTTTGCACAACTTCATGTAATACGCCAGTTACGCCCCCTCCTAGACCGGGACGCCTTGCTTATGGTCACGCATGCTTTGGTCACCTCCAGACTTGATTACTGTAATGCGCGCTACATGGGGCTGCCCTTGGTGACCATTCGGAGGCTTCAGCTGGTCCAGAATGCGGCAGCCCGGGTGGTGATGGGGTGCGGGCGTTATGCTCGGGCTTCACCACTGCTCCGGGAGCTGCACTGGTTGCCAGTTTGCCTCCGGGTGCAATTCAAGGTGCTGGTTATTACCTTTAAAGCTCTACATGGTAGTGGGCCAGGATACCTAAGAGACCGCGTCACCCTAAGAAAGTCTGCCTGTCCCACTAGGGCGGATCGGAGGGGCTCTCTTGTTACTCCATCGGCCAGGGAGGCTCGCCTCACGAGCACCAGGAAGAGAGCCTTTTCTGTGTTCGCCCCGGCCCTGTGGAACCTTCTCCCGACAGAGTTGCGCCTGCAGGCGGAGCTCCTGCCCTTTCGGAAGGGCTTGAAGACATGGCTGGCGGGCCAAGTGTGGGGACACAGCAATGTAGGTTCCCACCCAGGATGGCTAATTTAAGAGCAGCCATCCCCCCCAATCTGATATTTGTATCAGTTATTATGTGTTTATTTGCTTTTATTGTTGAATGTTTTAAATTTTTTATGAATTTTATGAATTTTTAAGGCTTTTATATTATGATTCAGGATGTAAGCCGCCCAGAGTCGGGTTTACCCAATTGGGGCGGGATATCAAGTATGAACAATGAATGAATGAATGAATGAATGAAACCACCACCTCTTCCTCCTCCTTCTTTCGTGTCTAGATCAGACTCTAAAGTGCCAAAATAAAACCACATTTTGAAGAATCCATTCTGTAGTTCTTTTCATCTGACCTTGCTTGAGAAAGATTGCAGTAGCGTAGCATGGGTTTCAGCCGCCTGGGGTGTAAGCCAAATTTGCTGCCCCCTGGGTGGGGCCTAGGATGCCAGCGCCCTCTCTCGCTAGGGCTTCTGGGAATTATAGTCCAAGAAGTGCCGCCCAGGGCAGGCTGTCCCCCCCCCCCACACACACACACACACACACTACGCTACTGAAAGATTGGCTAGAAGAACAAGGTTGCCATTGTTTGGTGTACGCCCAATTGTGGTTCATAATTACCACAATCTTTAAGGAGGCTACCAGAAACTATTTCTTTGGGTAGATAAAGAGAACTCTCTTTGGTATAAAGAGATATTTTTCTTTCTGTAAAAAGCAAAAGGTAATACTGTTTCACTTTGTCACCTTCATGAAGCCAAATATGTATGGCTCTATGGGATTACTTCTAAACAGGACTTACATAAAGTTTATACTAGAGGTGGTCCACTGAATCAATTGAGACTACTATAGTGTGATTTACTAGGCTACGTAACAGGATTTTGGCAAAAGGCTTCCTTTAATCAGAGCAAAGCAGCCTCTGAGGGATGGGAGACACAATGACATTCCTTCCCACCTAAAATTACGAAGCACTACACTGTACATGTATTTTTATGCACTCCCACACAAAATTCTGCTCCCACACACATCTAAAAGTGTGCATACACAAACTTGCTGCAGACTAACATGTGGTAAGAGAGGGCTTAGCTTCATCCACATCTCAGCCACAGGAAGCAGAAATGCTGGGATAGATGGATGAAGTTTAAAAAACCAACCTAGCCAAATCCTTTCAATACAGAATGCTGAAACGGAAATGAGGTTTTGTATTAATTCCCACTGCAGTGATACTGAGCATAATTTAAGGTTTAAATAATGAGTAAATGTAAACTGTGTATTTTAATTAATGACAAACTAGCCATACCTATCATAAGTGGCTCTCCCATACGTTGGTGCATTCTAGATATGTTGGAATATAATTCCCATGAGATTACACTGGCTGGCAAAAAGGAGACTCATTAATTCAACACATTTGAACAGCACCAAAGGGTAAGGAAAACTGCCTTTACGCTTCGAGATCAGGAAACTCTAACTCATTCTGAGTGCAGTCAGGCAAGTAAACCTCTGTCCTTGTGCAGAATGCAACTAAAGCAACTAGTAAAGAATAGTATTGTGTTGCAGTCTACCTGCAAAGAGCAGTGACTTTCATATGAAGTTCAGGAAAACCTCCAACAAGGCTTCTCAAGTTAAATTAGGCTTCTAACATTCTAATTTCATTCAATCACACCAAAAACTCCCAGTGCCCTACTCATATCCTATTCAGAATAAAGAGTATGCTACATTAGTACCTCGGATAACGTTATGACTTGGTTCCACAAGTCATAACGTTATCTGGTTTTTAACACTGTGAGATGCATTGATCGCACAATGGACTGTCTGCTTTGGGATCGGGCTGGCTAGGGGTGGAAGGCACCTCCAACCACCCTGATCCCAAAACAGGCAGCCCGAGCAAGCTGCCTGCTTTAAGATCGGGCTGGCTGGTAGTAGCAGGCACCTCCAGCCAGCCCACTCTTAAAGCAGTCAGCCCGCCAGGGATGCCTGCTTTGGGATCAGGTTGGCAGGCTCCTCCAGCCAGCCCGATCTTAAAGCAGTCAGCCTGTCCAGGATGCCTGCTTTGGGATTGGGGTGGCTGTGGGTGGCAGGCACCTCCAGCCAGCCCGATCCCAAAGCAGGCAGTGCGTCAGGATGCCTGCTTTGGGATAGGGGTGGCTGGGGGTGGCAGGCACTTCCAGCCAGCCCGATCTTAAAGCAGGCAGCCCACGTGGGCTGCCTGCTTTGGGATCGGGGTGGCTGGAGGTGGTTTCTACCCCCAGCCACCCAATCCCAAAGCAGAGAACCCACAGCGCTGGTTCCTTCTGGTTTACAGAAGGAACAGGTGTGCCCGATCTCCCCCCAACCAAACCGATAGGTCTAAGCCTCGGTAGATCTCTGCCTCAAAGCCTGCAGGGCTGGTCTCTAGCCCTACGGGCTTTGGGGCAGAGATCAACATCGGGGAATTTGAGGCCAACAATTGCATCACACAACGTTATCTTAACGTGTGATGAAAATGTTTGCCTCAAATTCCCCAACGTTATCCGTTATCTGAGGCAATCGTTATCTGAGGTATTACTGTATTTCTAAAAGCTTTGTCCTAGTGGGTTCTTAAGAAGAGCAGCTTGAAACAACAATTGAAAAGAGAGCTCTTTTTGGAAGGGACAGATGTGTGGAGCCCAGGCAGAAAGCAGGGTTATAAACTAGCTCACTTCCAATGTACAGATGTATTAAATCACATTTATGTGCCAATGGCTGAAATTCCACTGCACTGTTGTGTAAAAGGCATAACTATCAAAGGTGAATTAACTCAAGTTTAAGAAATTTCCATAACATTATACTTTGGAAGCTGAAGCACATGACTCATTATGCAAAAGATAATGCCCTGAGGTTTCTTAACTTGAGGCAATTTGCTTCCATAAATTATTTCACCTTTTGCATAGCAGCATAACAGGATTTCAGCCAGTGAGTATAATCGAGTATGAACTGTATTGGATAGCAACACCCACAACAAATTATTTGGTGGTTCATGCATACACGGGGAAGCAGAGCAAAGAATGAAGTGGATCAAAAACCATAAAGATAATATCATACAGTGTGGGGTAGTCATTATTTGGTAGGTTAAAATGCTGGATATAGTAATACCTCGGATAACATTTACCTCGGATAACGCTAAAATCGCATAACGTTAAGTAATCTGGGGAGGAGAATTGGATCGAATAACGTTAAGGTCCTATGGGATGTATCGGATAACAACCGCTAAAGCTTGTGCGGTTACAATGTATCTCTATGGAGTTTTAACATTATCCGATACATCCCATAGGATTTTAACATGCATCGGATAACACTAAAAATCAGATAACACCAAGACTTGTGGAACCAAGTCTTAGCGTTATCCGAGGTATTACTGTACTTGGATTCAAATCCCCAGTCCACCACTAAACTCACTTGGCAACCTTGGGGCCATTACACAATCTGTGCTGTGAGGAAAAAACAAAGGGGACATAGACGAGAGCCACAAAGACTGTCTTGAGATCAATGGGGGGGAAACCAGATAAAAATTATAGCACATAAAATTCACATCATAGGGGCAGGTTTTATCTAAGAAAGAGTAGCAATTCATACCATGTGAGAAATCTTGCCCAAAACTGAAAAGGAGTTTTAAAAGCAATTTGTGACATGACACTCAAAGCCAATAATCCCACTAGGCACAACCATACTCTTAGGTACACATCAAGTAGTTATTTACATCTGAAAAAAAACCACTGTAATCATACCATAGAGATTTGAGGTCACTCTTCTTCTTCTGTCATATCACTTGCACAGCCAACTTTAAATTTTTTATTTTTTTTTGGGGGGGGGGGGGAAGACAGGGCATCCAAACTTTGTATTATAGATTCTAACTGTTCATGTTATGTCTCGCCTCTCTAAACCAGTTTTTCTAAAACTGTTGTTTCCAGTGTAAAATACTTTGAAATTATCTGATTAAAAATGTTCTATTCCAGTCTAGTTTGCTTATACCAAATATTACAATTTTCAAATATTCAGTTTCTTATATTTCAAACCAGCAATGCCTTAATTTATATTTCTCATAGTCTATACAGTCAAACCTCGCACAAAGAGCATTTTGCTTAAAGAGTAACTCGCTTAAAGAGCAGCATTTTCTCTGAATGTTTGCTTCACTTAACAAATAAAACCAGCCTAAAACTCGCTTAACAAATAAACCGGGGTTCAAAATCCCCTCCCCCCCCCCCACAATTGGTCACTTACAATGGTGTTTCGCTTAAAGAGCAAACTCGCTTAAAGAGCAATCCTGTGGAACGCATTATGCTCTTTAAGCAAGACACCACTGTATTCCAATTAAATGTGCCATGCAGTAATGGATTTCTCTTTATCTGCCCTTTCTTCTTTAATCCACTTATTTCATTAGTGACACCGATATTCATGTCCTTTGCTCCTCCGTAGTAACTAATTGAGTGCATTATGACTTGGGAATCTCATCTTCTAGAGTTATCTCTTGTTTAATTTTGGACTGTCTCTTCGGAACTAGTTTAGCGATACCTTCTTCTGTAAAGTGCCAACAATACTTAGTTTGAGTGTCACTGTCACAGTCTTTGAAAGATTCTCTACCAATGTCACCTTCTGCTACTGCCACTCACAGTACAGTGGTGCCTCGCTTAAAGAGCATAATGCGTTCCACAGGATTGCTCTTTAAGCAAGTTTGCTCTTTAAGCGAAACACCATTGTAAATGACCAATTGCGGGGGGTGGGGGTACTGCAAACCCCAATTTATTTGTTAAGCGAATTTTCAGAGAAAATTCTGCTCTTTAAGCGAGTTACTCTTTAAGCGAAACGCTCTTTATGCGAGGTTTGACTGTAGTTCCCTTTAAGAGCTTCTCCGCTCTCATCACCACTGGAATGATCAATTGTGTTCTGCTGATGAGACCAATAATCTTGAAGAAAGTGGATGCTTCTTGGGCTGGTGTCACAAGTTGACCAACCCCTCTTGGGTATGACTGCTAGGAGTTCATGCTTGTAATGGAAGACTAGCCTCCCAACATAATTATTATAGATTTTCCTGATATACTCAAACCCCATTCACCACATTAAAGAGTGCATTCCAAGAAATAATAATGATCAACAACAGCCTGAAAAATTTATCCTTCATAAATTTACCCTTCATAAATTTATCAATTCTTTATAACATATCAGTCATAGGCCACCACTGTGTTTTGTAGAAGCAATTTCAATATGCAAATAAAGCACTATGTAAAGAACAAAGGGCATCTCCTCATCTCAAACCTATTAACTACATTTGGTGACTAAAATAGATTATGATCTTATCTGTTAAGTTTATTAACAAAAGCTTTCTAAAATTTGAAGACGTCTTAATGAATATAAGCAAAAAAAAAAACCTGAGTTTTTAAGTTTTACAGATGTAGCTGTGTTCGTTCTTGTCTAGACAAATGTTTCAGAGTGAGCTGGATTGGGCTAAACCAGTGTTTCCCAAGCTTGGTTTTTGGACTTCAATTTCCAGAAGCCTAAGTCAGTACATTGGCTGATCAGTGCTTTGAGGAATCAACTTAGGCTTCTGGGAACTGAAGTCCAAAAACCAAACGTTGGGAACACTGGGCTAAACAGAATCGATAAGAGGTCCAATATGACATTTTCTGCAATCCTTACATTCAAATGGCATGTGGACTTCAAGCCACCATATAAGATTTACACCGGTTCATTGACAATTTGCCATATAGTGAGGTGACTTTAAAAAAAGAGAGCGACTTCAGGATATAGTATTGGCAAATTATTTCTTTAGCTCCATAGAGGGGCCAAGGAAGTGAAAAAAAGTTTTAAGTACAACTGACAAGTCAACTAGAAGGCTCATTTTTGGTTCATTTCCATCAATCACATGTCCTGGAAACAAACCAAAACAGAGTGGTCCTTGTTGCCCAAAAAAAGTAGAAGCCCCTGACAGAAAGGTGCACGAAGGCTAAATTAAATTAAATTAAATTCTGGGGATGGGATGGTTCACTTCAGTAAAGATGGCAGCTGATTGCTATATTTAGGAGCAAACAAGCCCATCCCTGCAGTGAATCGAATGCCCATATAGTCACCTTCTGAGTTTGTTGTATCAAAACCAAAAAATTCTTTGTCACCTTAGGGCTGAAAAGTTTTATCTGGCATAAGCCTTAATGAACTATAAGTCCCCTTGCATCTGATGAAGTGGCCAGTGGTCCACAAAAGCTCATACCAATTTATTATTATTATTAATTTTTAAGCTGCCATGACATTCTTTTTTGTTTTTGAGACTCTTTTTAAAAAATCCGATGTGTAAGAAAGTAAAATTAAGAGATTAGGCCAGTGTTTCCCAACCTTTAGTTTCTAGACTTCAATTCCCAGAAACCTAAGTCAATTCTCCAAAGCACTGATCAGCCAATGTAGCGACTTAGGCTTCTGGGAATTGAAGTTCCCCTGTGAGATGTGGGATCCCACGTTGGGAACTACTGCTCTAGGCATTCTTAAAAGTCCATGCTGGGATTCCTCTGCAAATTTATAGTCAAGATCTTTTCTTTTATCCCCCTTCCTCATACGTTCCCCATGGGGTACACAAAAAGAGCCTCCTTGAAGATTCCGGTATTTCTGAGCCACAATCTGTTTTATCCTAGTAACAGAAACCTTGTTGTGCTGGCTAATCTTTCTCACACTAGGTCAGGTGAAAGGAACTGCAGAATGAACTCACCAAAAGGTGCCTTCATTTTGGCAATTTCACCTCTGACCTAGACGCAGAAGAAGAAGATCCCCATCTTTAAGAGCAGCATGGTAGGCATGAGCAACACAATCCTTTTCTTATTTGGTTTCGTTTATACATTCTTCCCATCACAAACGTCCTGCAGAGTTACATAAAGAAAGGATGGAGATTGGGAACCATCTGGACATTCGGATGTTGCTGGGCTGCAAGTCCCATCAGCCATCACCAATAGCTTCAATGTTGTAGGGTTGTTATGAGAGGGGGCCCATGTTCCCTATCTCTGAATGAAAGGCTTGCAATGTGTAGAAAGCTGTTAGCTAGGAAGTTCCTAAAAAAAGAAAACCTCATAATATTCCATCCCTCTTTTACTACTAAAACACTATTTTTCAGCTGCAACATTTCACTCACTGCTTTTTTCCTGAACAGGGACCTTAAAGCTATCAAATGACTAGGAGTAATAACCGAAAAAGGCAAAAAAACCCCAAACCTACTAGATATTTCTGACATAACTCCAAAGGTCTGTGCATTAAAAAAACTGCAAAAGAAAATAATTTTTAAAAATGGAGCAGAGAAACGTTTAGGATTCTTGCTGCCAACATAAACACAGCAAAATCTGTTTCCAGTTCCCACTGTATGAAGCTTGAGCATCACAGTTATGCTGCAACACACAGTTACTAAGGAAACAAATGTGGAATTTGTTTCCTTAGTACTATGGGGGCATCAGGTGCCTTCAGACAAGATGGAGTGGCCATGCTCTGGTTCTTTTTTTAGTGGGCAGCTGCACCGCATGATCATTAAATCAGTACTTTGCTTTGTTTTCTCTATTGTTCCAACTTCTCAAAGAGGTTTAACTTTTGACATGTGTACTTACCCACCAGGGAGGTGAATCCATTTCACACAATCCACTATCTTTGTTCTATTATACCTGCCCAGCTTCCTGCCCAGCATCACATGGGGGGGGGGGGAGAATAGCTGAGGTATTCTGCTAAAGGGGGGGGGGGACCAAAGCCTCTTGGTATCTTATAGCAGCCATGAAATAAAAAGGTGGCTGATTCTTGGGAGGCAAGCTATAAGAAACCTGGGCAACATAGGGAAAAGTAGAGACATCACATTGAAAACAAAGATTTGTATAGTCAAAGCAATGGTATTTCTGGTGGCAATGTATGGGTGTAAGAGTTGGACCATTAGGAAAGCTGAGCGCAGAATAGATGCCTTTGAGATGTGGTGTTGGAGGAGAGTTCTGAGAGTCCCCTAGACAGCGAGAACAAATAGGTCAGTCTTAGAAGAAATCAACCCTGACTGCTCCTTAGAAGGGCAAATAGTAAAAATGAAACTGAAGTACTGTGGACACCAAATGAGAAAAGAAGATTCACTTGAGAAGGCCTTGATGCTAGGAAAGGTGGAGGGCAAAAGAAGAAGGGGCGGCCAAAAATGAGATGGCTAGATGGTATTGTGGCAGAGAGAGAGGGCAGGGCAGTCAGGAAGTGGTGCCAACCAGGCTGCACAGGGTGGGTCTTCCTCTTGTGCCAGGAGAAAGGCTTCTGTGTGCCACTTCTGGCATGTATGCCACAGGTTCACCACCACTGCCCTAGAAGAATGATGGTGAACCTTTTAGAGACCGAGTGCCCAAACAAAGACATGGGGCAAACTCTGTGCTGGGGTGATGGCATGCATGTCAAGATAGAGGCCTGGGAGTCCCACCTCTGGCACCCATGCCATAGGTTCACCACCACTGCCCTAGAAGAATATACCCAGTGTTGGGATGCAACAGGCTCGCACCAGTCTGCCAGAACTGGTAGTAACTTTTCCCAGTATCCCGGAGAACCGGTAGCAGCTTTTGGGGGGAACCACCTTCGGGGCTTACCTTTTCACTGGTTCCCCTACTGTGCATGCGCGCCAAGAACTTGGTGTACATGCACACCTACAGTGCTTGGCGCGTATGCACGGCGTCCTTGCTGTCCTCCCAAGTGGGGAGGAGGAAGAGAAGCTGCTAGCCTGCAGCTCCCTATAGCCTGCTCCCCAGGGTAAGTGACTCACCTTTGGATGTGGTGTGTCTGTGTGTATTTTAATGTGTATTTAATACCTTTACCTATATTGACGTACCACAGTTCCTAAAAAGGCCTGGCGCCCTGGCTTGGGGTTTTTAAGCAAAGTCTTGGAGTTACCTCATCAATAAGCTACACCAATTGGAGAACCCTTAAGGAGGTACAGCTGTTTTACATTTACATTAAGGCATATATATTATCCTACAGAACTGGTTAGGCAAAGACTTAGTACCTAACTTCTTTAACTGCTGAAAAGTTGAAAAGTGCCAAAATGAAGCCATCTTGTGTAGTTCCTTCCATCTGACCTAGTGTGAGAATGATTAGCCAGAATAAGCTTTAAGCTCTGGTTTAAAAGCTCTGGTTGATTTGTGTTTGGTGTGTGTGTGTTTGGGTGGATGGGTGTATTTTAATGTATTATTTATTTATTTATTTATTTATTTTTATTTACGGGTTTGTGTTGTTCGAGGTGTGTGTGTGTGTGTGTGTGTGTGTGTGTGTGTGTGTGTGTGTGTGTGTGTGTGTGTGTGCTTATTTTTATTTTATTTTATTTATTATTTTTTATTATTTTTCTTTGGCCCTGCCCACAACGTCATGACGCTGGCTCCACCCACAACATCATGACATCATTATGTTAGCTCCACCCACACTGTGATGACATCACAGTGGGGTAATAAAAAATTTGACATCCCACCACTGAATATACCCCTCCATTTTTCTTTACTTTTTGTGCAATTTTGATAATGGAAATATGGCTTCTTATTTATGAGGATTATCTTGGATTTCAACCAGCAGTCTTGCAAAAGTGAGTTTCCCACAGAGATAATAACATAAAACATGGTAATGACAGACTTTTTGAAAAGACTAATACAAATGACAATACAGTATTACTCTTTTCCAAGCACTGTATCATTCTGCTTTGGGGGTGGGGGTGGGGTGGGGGAAGAGCAGAATGGGTGACAGTAAATATTCTCTATTACCCATAGAATTGCATTGTAGTGGGATTCTGCAAGATATTAGAAAGAAACTAAGGGCACTTCTTTTAATAAGTAGAATCTTGGAGACATACTGTTGAAACCAAAGGAACCATACTGACATAACTGGTCTGCAATTTGTTCTCCAATTATATAAGTCTTCAAGAATTCCCCCTTCTTTTTCCCTCCCCAGTTTCTCATTTCAATTATTATACATCTTTAGAAGATAGGATTCACCAGTTGTAAGAGTTTAGATTTGCTACAGGGCTTTGAAACAGTAGAATTTTACTGCTCTCTGGCAGCAAAAAAGCATTTCACTTTATTTAAGAGGGCTACAAAAGGGTGCTAAAATCCATTTCCAAATTCAAGAACAGATTGGGCTGCCAGATGTCCAAACCAGTACAGAAATCTTCCTGCCCTTCAGCCTTGACATGCAATATTCATGAAACATAGTGTCAATACACAAGAGCCAATTGCTTTATTGTTGAATTACTGATTGCCATTTGCCATGCTCAGCAGCAACAACTCATGCAGCTCACAGCATCAGTCTGTTATCAGTGGTACAGTAATACCTCAGATAACATTAGTATCGAATAACACTAAAATCGCATAACATTAAGCAATCTGGGGGGAAGAATTGCATCGGATAACATTAAGATCCTATGGGATGCATCAGATAACAACCGCTAAAGCCTGTGTGGTTACAATGTATCTCTGGATCCCATAGGATTTTAACATGCATCGGATAACACTAAAAATCGGATAACACCAAGACTTGTGGAACCAGGTTTTAGTGTTATCTGAGGTTTTACTGTACTTAGTTTTGTACAAGTAAGGTAAAATGAAGGAGAGGCAGCACTCATCGGATTTAGCAAAATGCTCCAGTGAGCAAACTAGACCCAATACAGTTGTACTTCGCTTAAAGAGCATAATGTGTTCCACAGGATTACTCTTTAAGTGAGTTTGATCTTTAAGTGAAACACCATTGTAAGTGACCCATTGTGACTTCGGGGGGGGGAGGGTCACGAACCCCGATTTAGTTGTTAAGCACATTTTTTGTTGGTTTTATTTGTTAAGTGAAGCAAACATTCAGAGAAAATTCTGCTCTTTAAGCGAGTTAGTCTCTAAGTGAGGTACTCTTTATGCGAGATTTGACTGTATATGAAGGGAAGCAGATTTGAGATAGACATTACTAGAGTTGCTCTGGAACAGCCTGCCACAAAAGGTAGTGCTTCTTCACTGGATTTATTCAAGCAGAGGATGAATAGCCATCTGACAGATGTTTAGGCTGCACCCTGCATTAAGGAGACCAGACTACATTCCTCCGATTTCCATGATTAGCCATGATCCTTCTCATATCACAGGGGTTCTCAATCTATGGCCCGTGGGATGAATCTGGCCCATGACACCAAACAATATGGCCCTCCATCCACCGCAGCCGCAATCAGTCATGGACTCGTTTACAGCTGTTGTAAACGTGTTTACAACAGCCACAGACTCGTTCACAATAATTGTAAATGCATTTACAACAGCAATACATGAGTCTGTGTCTGATTCTGGTGGTTGTGGCTGGAGCACCAGCCCGGCCCGCCAACTGTTTGAGGGAGCATGACCTGCCCCCTGAATTGAAAAGGTTGAGAAACCATCGTTATACTGCAAAGCCAATACTGAGCAGCCATGCACTTCAGATACAACCCATTCTTCTTCTCTAATGGCTCACATACAAGATGCACAAATGCCAGCCAAGCATGTATCAAAAGCCTTGCTCCTTCACCCTAATTTCTATGATATTCCACCCTCCTGTTTCATCTACTAGTTTGCCTCCAGGGTAAGTGATGTACAGCTCCAAAATAGTGGCAAAGGGAGAAATTCGTGATGATGTCTAAATAGCAGTACTTTTTGTTTCTTATGTTTAGTCAATTAGGGCTTTGTTGATAGTTGCAGTCTGTGCTCTGGGCTGCGTTTCATGTACCATTATGAGCCAATTTGTTGTTTTAAGGCCAGCTTTATAACTAGCAATATTAAGAGGCCTACCAGCCTCTTTAGTGTTGCTCATTACAGTAAGAATATGCTGCTGTGGATTCCTGAGGGCAACATGATTGGTGTCTACTGTAACATTCGCAAAAACCCAAGATAAATTTTAACATGCAGAGAACTTGTTCTGCAGCATACAGCATTAATTCTCTAGTTATAGAAACTAGCAGAGTATGCAAGTGTGTGAATCTGCTAAAGAACCAAGTGCCTCAAGAATTACATCTATTTACACAAAGATCATACATCTTAAACTTGAGGTATAGCAATACTTTTTTTCTGTCAGTGTCATGAATTAATTGTAGAAATGGGTGAAGTTAGCTCATGCTGGAAGAGACTGCCAGTTAGTTTTTGAGTGCTTGACAATCTGTATTGAACCCTGATTACAAAAAGGATTGTCTTAATATTGACAAAAAGTTACCTCCAAGAAATAACATACAGTACTTAGGAAACTGGCTGGGTCAGAATGAGATGCATACCTACAAACAATAAGAACAACAATTCTACCCCTGCATGATTCCATAGCAAAACATGCTAGTACCATATGATTAGCTCAACACATGCCAAACAAGTGGTTTTAGCTCTTACTGAATCATGCAAGATTATTACTGGCTGCACAAAACCTATTCCTGTGCTATTATGTGAATTCTACTATTTGACGGCCACTGTCCTTCTGAAAATATGACAGGGTGCTAGCAAAAAATGAACAAAATAAGGTAAAAGCACTAAACCCATCCATTCATGGACACTAACCCTGAGACAAAGTCTAAACTTGATGTAAAGTTTTCTGTGCACATCTCAAGCTCTAAATATTAAACCTGAAGAAGCTAAACCTGTATAGAACAAAAATAGCACACCTTATCTAACGGATGAATGCGGAAGAATATCTTACACCAGGACAAGATTCTGGTTGGACCAAGTAGAAGTCACTTAATAAATTTCAAAACAAAGTAGGAAGATTAAAGAATAATCAAATAAAATGGAGTTACAGTAATACCTCGGATAATGTTATGACTTGGTTCCACAAGTCATGACATTATCTGATTTTTAGCGTTGTCCGATGCATGCATCGAACAAAGCTAAAAAGAGAAGCCCTGACTTCAGGGACAAACCGCTTTAAAGGCAGGCAGGGAAAGAACTTTTCCTCCCTGCCTTTAAAGCCACCCTCCACCCGCAGCGGTTAAATTTAAACTACAGGAAGAGAGAGGGTTGTGTTTTTTTCTTCACCTCCCTGTATTTAAAACACAACCCTCTCTCTTCCTGCAGTTTAAATACAGGGAGGAAAAAAGATGCGATTGCGCGATCGCGTCTTTTTTCCTCCCTATATTTAAACTGCAGGGAGAGAGAGGCTTGTGTTTTAAATACAGGGAGGGGAAGAAAAAAACACAACCCTCTCTCTTCCTGTAGTTTAAATAAAGGGAGGAAAAAAGAACTGCTTCTGTCTTTCTCTCCCTCCCTTTCCCTCCCTGTATATAAATTACAGGAAGGGGGAAAGAGAGAGATGTGATTGGTTCTCTAGAAAACCAATCACGTCTCTCTCTTTCCCCCTTCCCTGTAGTTTAAATACAGGGAGGGAAAGAGAAAAGGAGGCTTTGCGACTGCAGTAAGAGTCGGGGAAAGGCGGGTGCTTTCCCCCGACCCTACTGCAGTGGCAGAGACCGCTGCGGCTGGGGGGTGGATTGGGTAGTTCTACCCAAACCACCCCACACCCGCAGACCATTGTATCGGACAATGCTAAAAGAATCGTTATCCGAAGCAAGTTTTTTCCAAAAAACTTGCATCGTTATCCGATTCTAGCGTTATCCAATGGAATCGTTATCCGGGGTATTACTGTACAGTGGTACCTCGCTTAAAGAGCATAATGCGTTCCACAGGATTGCTCTTTAAGCGAGTTTGCTCTTTAAGCGAAACACCATTGTAAATGACCAGTTGTGGGGGGATTGCAAACCCCAATTTATTTGTTAAGCGAGTTTTTGGTTGGTTTTATTTGTTAAGCGAAGCGAACATTCAGAGAAAATTCTGCTCTTTAAGCGAAACACTCTTTAAGCGAAACACTCTTTATGCAAGGTTTGACTGTACTTGGAAACAGGACATTTTTGTGGATGTGGAATTATTCAATTAATGCAGCATTTCAAGGAAGCAAATTATGTCCCATCATACAAAAGAAGCTCAAGTAGATGGCTGAAATAACACAATTGAGGCACTGTATCCTGTTTCTGATCAAATGTAGTCTTAATCATTTTAACATTTTAATTTGTTCTAATTTGTTCTAATTTTGGTTCATATTTCATATTTGTGATTTGTGAGCCGCCCTGGGTCACCTCGGTGAGGAGGGCAGTGGATAAATATGAATAATAAATAAATAAATAAATATCCATAATTTTAAATTGTGCAACACTCTGATAATAACAAAAAAATGAAACCAATACTACCTCCTGGGGCTACTTCAGATTCTGATACTCAAGGAATAGATACAGGGAGCTAAAAAGCAGTGCCTGACAAATTGGGGTGAGGTTAGAGAGAAGGAAGAATAGCATCTAACAGTTTAGATGCACATTTTCTCTCTAACTATAAGATTCGTTGAGAGCTCCATTCTTGAACAAGCCAATATTCAAATAAAGCCTATGTTTATCACCGAACAACCACACACAAAACAATCAGATATCTTTTATCACTTCAGATAGCACCTTTTAAAATCGTGTGTCCTTCTGGGCAGGAAACTATCACAGGTGTACAAATTAGCACCTTTTCCTTCTGAATCATGTAGTAAAAATTCTGCAGAGAATATGTAATAATTCTGTGCTCTTGGCATTACATCCTGAAAAGAAGTGGCTATGAAATGTCCAAGAAATATTATGAGATTTTTGTGTGTGTGAGATTTCTCAGGAAAAATAAATCTGGCACAGAGAAATCTCAAAATAAAATAAAATTAAAAAAGGAATGGGAATCTTCACCTCCCAGTTTCTCTTCAATACCTAGAGCAGTGTTTTCCAACCTTTGGTTTTTGGACTTCAATTCCAAGAAGCTTAAGTCAATTTGCCAAAGCGCTGATCAGCCAATGTACTGACTTAGGCTTCTGGGAATTGAAGTCCACCAATGTTCCATGGAACATAGCTTGGGAAACGCTGTATTAGGTCTTGTGAGAACACTAGCAGTAATGGTAGCAATGACTGTAGTTGCTATGTGCATTTTGCTGCTTGCTTGGTTATTGAAGAATTGTTCCATTCCCATGTTTTGAGTGACACCATCTTTCCCAGATCAGCTGTGTTTTACCCAGATTCCCTTTGACCCATGTGAACGGTCAGGTGATCCAGAAAAACCTCTTGGTCACAAGGGGCCACTCTCTGATCTTTGCTGTTTGTATCAGGGAACATAGTAGCAAGTCTGAAAATGATTACAATGCTGTACCACACACTATTAAAGTTTTACTCATTAAATTACTATTTCTCAGATCTTTGGGTTCTACAGATCTTTTCAATTGTTTGAAATAGGAAAGATATGAGCATAAACAGGCTTAATTTCAGCTGCTAGTACTAATTAGAGTAGACCCACTGAATAAATCACTGAAGAAGGTATAAGAAATATGAAAGTCCCACTGGTTCAGCAAGTCTATTCCACTAGAGTACCTGTGGATTCAACCCATATTACAATTAAACAAAAACTTAAGAAATTTCTGTTCTTTATACAGTAATACCTCACATAACAAGTGTCTCACTTAGCAAGTAACTCACTTAACGAGTAGAATTTTTCCCAAAAGGTCTGCCTCACTGAATGAGCAAAACCTCGCTTAATGAGAACAATTATCTTGCCTGCGCTGGTGAATCGGCCAGTGGAAGTGAGAGAACTGTTCATGAAAGAGAAGGGGATAAAAAGTGAACACTTCTCTCGCCTTTGCTGGTGGAGAAAGGCAGGAAAGAGCTTGTGTTCCAGTCTCACTGAAGAGAAACCACAAGCTCTTTCCTGCCTTTATCCACCAGCGCAGGCAAGAGAACTGTTCGCTTTTTATCCCCTTCTCTTTTTCGAACAGTTCCCTCGCACATAGCGGTGGCCTCTCAGCGGTGGTGTGTTTGGTAACGAGACCTGGAGCCCCCATTCTCCTTCCCTAACACACCACCGCTGTGTGCTTTGCAGCAGCAGCATGGCTGGGAAGTAAACCGGGAGCTCCCCATTCTGCTTCCCAAACCAGCACTGTTAGCGAAATGGATTCGCCTGCCCACCCTGTTGCTTGAGCTTCTGGGAATTGAAATCCCCCTGTGGGGTCTGGGTCCCATGTTGGTAACCACTGTACTAAATGCTTTAAGTATAACATGCATTTGGATTTTGGGTTTGGAATTCAAGTTTTGAATTTAGCATTTATGCCATCAATTGAATCCAGTAGCCAAATACTAATTTTTGTGAATAAAACTATCATTTGATGAATGGGTTGGCGAATGAAATGAAAACACCAGAATGACGATAGACAAAGGTACAAAATAGTATGTAATTAATCTCAAAAGATAAGGGATTCTGCAGAGGGGTAGGCAAGATATTTATTATTTTAATGCACCCAGGTGGATATCCTGCGTCATAATAGAGAGCTTGCAAGGATACATCTCTTACAAATGACAAAGGATGCCTAAATGTCTGTTACAGAACATCAAACATAAGAATGAAAAGTATTCCCTTCTATGAAATCCATAATACATCTGGTGAAACCCAGGAGTCATATTAACTAAATACTGTATACTGCTTTTAACATTTCTGATATCTTCCACCAAAGGTATAGAAGGAAATATTTCCTATAGAGTCAATTTCAGTCTCTCTACACAAACAAGCTAAAATTGAAGGGGGGGGGGAGAGCACACACTTATCACAGCTGGAAAACCAGACAACAAAAACTCCTTGCCATGAATTATTAGGGATTAGGTCCAACTGCTCTACAATTCTCCAATCCGCACCATTTTTAGTCCCATCTTCTTACAGGATTACAATTTTCCACCCCACCCTCATGTCTCTAAAATGAACAAACAGTTCTTAGCTGACTAATCCAGCTCAGAATAAGATTTAATTTTTTAAAGTGCAGAAATGCCGTAACTTCATTTACCAAGAAGAATAGAAGCATCTAACATTCTTTGAATATGCCATATTAAAGCCACAGGGTTTCAAATAAAATGCCATGTTGGGTGGCTGATCTGATAGGACAGCCACCCTTCTCGCCATTTTAAATTTTTAATCTTTTAACTTTTAAATCTTTTTAAATATTGTGCTAATTACAGTCGAATCTGTTGATTAATTCAAACCAAATTTGTGGGGGTATAGTGGGATTGTCTAGTTTCTTCTTTGGGCGAACCGCCTAGAGTCAGGTTCGCCCGATTGAGGCGGGATAATAAATTTGAATAATAAATAAATAAATGCTTGCAAAATGTGCAGTGTCCATCCTCAGGGGATGTCCTATACTGTGTAACCAATTAGTATCCCAATTTAAGGAATTTATTCGGCCAGGTAGGCCACAACGTGACACTACTAAAGGAGTTTTCAGTATTCTTCCCCCAGAGATGCAACAGGAACCAAAATCTTTATTATTGCCAACCCAGGACTAAATGGTTCTGAATGTTTTTGCTACGTCTCTTTGTCTTGGTGTAATGTTTGATTATTTTATTGCCTTCATTATTTCACTGTTTTAATGGTATCTATGTACCACCCTAGTATTGATACAAGCGAAGGGCTGCTTAGAAGTAAGTAAATATTATATGCAGAAGAATAGACGCCTTTGAGATGTGGTGTTGGAGGAGAGTTCTGAGAGTCCCCTGGACAGCGAGGAGAACAAATAGGTCAATCTTAGAAGAAATCAGCCCTGACTGCTCCTTGGAAGGTCAAATAATAAAGATGAAGCTAAAGTACTTTGGACATCAAATGAAAAGAGAGGATTCACTTGAGAAAGCCTTGATGCTTGGAAGGGTCGAGGGCAAAAGAAGAAGGGGACGGCCCAAGATGAGATGGCTAGATGGTATTGTAGAAGCAATGGGCACAGAGCTGAGTGAGTTGAGGGGGATGGTGGAGGACAGGAGTGCCTGGTGGGCAGTGGTCCATGGGGTCGCAGAGGGTCGGAATCGACTGTGCGACTGAACAACAAAAAATTAATAGGCTTGTATTTGTTTCTGCAAGGGGCTAAATATGAACTTGAAGAAAGAGAGGAGAAAGCAGGAATACAGTACATATAAACAGGCACTCCCCCAGTTTAGGGCTCCCCTTTCTGTTCCGCAATTATCAAAGAGCAGCAGCACCAATTCAGCAAGAGAAGTTTTCCTAGACTGCCTTCCTCCACCTTTCTCCAGGCTATGAAGAAAGCTATAGCTTATACAGCTTAACAAGAAGTAATTTTATCAAACATTAGTGACTCATCAGTTTTATTCCTCTTCACCATCAGTTTGTTTTATTAAATCAATACTGGATACATGTCTCCCCAGGCCCAACAGCCAATTTTATACACATTATCAGCTGGAACAATTCATCTAATTTGAAGCTGCAGTGTAAGATGAGGGTGGTACAAGAGCCCAGATGCAGTTTTTAAGGGGCAGAATTTGGCAGCTGAACATTGGAGAGGTAAAATTAAACAGGCAGTATATTATATCTACTATGGGTACACATTCATAAGTTTCACCTTCTTTGGAGACATGTTTGTCTCTCTAAATTTTCAGGCACCATAGTAACCAAGCACTCACTATGTTTGTTTGCTTATTTTATTTATTTATATATCCCACCCAACTGGTTATACACCACTCTGAGTGGCTTACTAACAATAAATGCACCAACAATCATAAAACAAAACATCATAAAACATCATACACAATCTTTTTCTCCTTTGCTTCCTCTTTTAACCCATTGGGTATCAAGAGAATCATATACTATACAATAGATCAGTAAATCAACAGATCAATACAACATACATCCCAAGCAGCAGCAGCATTAAAACAACTAGAACAGGTGCCCAATCTCCCCACATTATAACACACTACAAGTCTATCAAACAATCAGGTGTCAGTCTACCATCCAACTCAACAATCAGTATATTAAGAAGGGATGGCTTCTTTGTCTTTCAAAACGGCACCTGGATCATGGCAGCAGTACATTAGCATTTGATTTTTTAATTGTATGCTCTTTTTAAATATTGAAGAACAATTATCTGACAGCCAGAAGTTAAGTCTGTATTTTTTCCCTGAAATGAGAAGTTTCTGAACACATTATATAGCTGCTGATAAAATTATTAACAGTACTTAATTAGTGATGAAATTAGGACTCTTTCAAATACCACGTGACCTAAAATAGGTCACTTTTTGACACCCCCTCCCCCTCTGTGACTTTCTGTGACCCGTATATATTATGAAGAAATTGTTTGTTTAATTATAAGAAATATAGTCATACCTCGCATAATGAATTTAATTTGTTCTGCGAGGTTGCTTGCTATGCGAAAAATTTGCTATACGATTCTAACTCGCATAACGACTTTTTCGCTATGTGAGTCGTACTTTTCCCTATGGAAAAACCCGCATAACAAGCGTTTGAGGAAAACTTGCATAGTGAAAAAAATTTGCTATGTGAGTTTTCCCCATAGAAACGCTCGTTATGCAAGTTTTTCCCTAGGGAAAACTACGACTTGCATAATGCGAGTCAGACCGCTTAGCGAAAAACTTGCTTGTTATGCGAGTTTTTCGCTAAGCGAAACGCTCGTTATGCGAGGTTTGACTGTAATATGTTTAGGTCATTGTAATAAAATAGTGATTTCTCATCACTCTTATGCTTTTTTTAATGCAAAACCCTCATATTTTTGCGAGAAAACTGTATGTGATGGGTCATTTTTGGATTCAGCACACTAGAAAACATAAGATTTACCAAAAATATCCTATGCAGCTGATTCCCCCCCCCCCCAGACCTGTGTAATCTAAAATGCAGTCACATTTGGAATGGCATCTATAGTTCTGGTCACACCTTCCAAAAATGGCAGAGATAGAAAACTTCTTTGCTTGTAGGATCATGGTCTACAATGGGGTGGCCAACCTTTTGGCGTTGCGGGCCTGACCACACTCCCCGGTCATCTGAGTGGGCTGGGCCACACACCCAGAAGTGGACGCATTTACGGCTGTTGTAAATACACTCACTTCCATACTTATGACAGTTGTGGGTGCATTTGTGCATGTACGGGCATGCACCCACACATACATAAATGTATCAACTTCCACATCTGGGTTTGGGGAAGAAGGTGATGTGCCTGATGGAAACACCTGGTCTACAACCTCAAATCTTTTCTACTTCTGAAGAATGGATATCATAGTTCTGGCAGAAATAAGTGAGAGGCAACCAAAACATGAAATGATGAGGGCATCTTATCTTTAGAAAAGGCTAATGTAGCCTATGCTTTTCAGTTTATAGGAAGATATACTTTAAATAAACCCCAAACTTGGAAATAATGTCTTAAAATATATTTGCTTTAAAATGCAGTATTGCCTTCAGTCCCAAATAATGAAAAGACATAATTTTAGCCAATGTTTTAAAAGCACTTTAAAGGGAATATGATAAAATTTTCTATGAGTTAGTTATGTTTGTCATGATCCTGAGTTGCTGATTCAGTGCTTAAGCACTTCTTTGACCTGTGTGCGATGCATTAAACCAACTGTTTAGAAATTCATTTAAAATGTTTAATATCCTAGGATAAGATAAGATAGTAAAGTAGTTATAAAGTTTAATTTATCTTAAGATTAGAAGGTAAAATTGTATGCTTCAAATTAGCTTGCTTAGAATTTATTTGGTTTGTTTAGAATTAAATAAAATGCTTTAATTTAGCTAATAGAAATGTATTCTTTAGCTACGGTAGCTGTTTAAGAGTTAAGTAGAAATGTTTAGTTAAGTGATAAAAATATAAATCATTTAGTTACTTACATGTTTAGTTAAGTTCATTTGATTGCTTTCATGTGATCAGAAAAAGCTGAGAACTTGCTGGCAATAATTTTTTAAAGAGCAGCTTCACTGACTGCATACCTCAGACATACCAGACATGACATCAGAGGACAGAGGGAAGAGGTCAATTCCATTCCCATGGGAGCCCAGGTGCATTTCCATGAGTTAAATCAATCCATGGATGGTCAGGTGCCTTCCCATGATGTCATGAATTCTAGTGGGAAGAGGGAACACCTGTGGAGTGGGAATTTCCCATTATGCAATCCCATTATGTAATGCATTCCTAGGGGTGGGTAACTACTCATTTTGCCAATATAAACCAGAGGTTCTGAGACCCCAAATTGGTTCTCTAACTGAGGGCTACCCAACTCTTGTTAGCTGAACTCTATTCCATGAAGGGAACAAAAACACCCTAAGGCAGGATGTAGCCCAACAAGATTGGATTGGATTGGACTGGATTCTATCTTGGAGATGTACCCTGGCCAACACATCTGATGGATGGCTGAGAGACTTGGACTTTGCTGGATTAACCTAAAATGTTGCCATCCTATGGATATTGGACTTTGCTGATATTTGGACATTTCATGGACTGATGGAGTTTAGGGGGTTCTTTTGCTCCACTGGCTTATGGACATTCTGATGGATTTATTGGTTCTTTGAAACATTTCATGAACATTTCTGGATCTAAGAGAGCCCTATGGACTTTGGGATTTTATTCTCTATAGGTACATGGATTGTTTATTCTTTACACCTTTGCTTCTTCATTTTATGGAATAGAAAATAAAGTTCTGTTTTGGGACTTTACCTTGTTGGCTTCTACTTAGCCATAGCACTAGCACCTAGCTCTCTGCTTCTACCACATACTGCTACTGCTGCATCCACACTACTATGGAAAAAACACAACCTGTGACTGGGTAAGATCAGAGTGTCTGGGTCCTTGGCAGAGGCTGACAGTTGTTGAAAGGAGGGAGTGGTGGTGGGCAGCATCATACACAGCACTCTGTCACCAACAAAGCCTCTTAGGACCCTGAAACCCCCTGACAATGTTATGTCTATGTTTCCACAGTCTCTCTCCCCACCCCACCCCACCCCCCAAAAAACCAACTAGGCACCCATACACTCAGACACACTAGCCAGAATGGCAATGGGCAAAATGTCTAGAATCTAGAGCCCAGCAAAGTCAGGAGCCCTATAATCAGCAAAAGAAATGGTTAACTGTGCCCCTGTACAACCTGTGGGATAGTAAGCCTGAGGGAGGTGTGCATACGTACTATACTTTCAAGCAAAGTTTTTTTAAAAAAACATGTGGTGTTAATTCCAACTTAGAGCAACCCATTTCAGGGCTTTTGAGTTACAAAGTACTCAAAAGTGCTTCTCCTGTTCTCTTCTTCCAGGGTGCTCTGGCAAACTGTACCACTTGCTCACATATAAACGGTTGGCTCTTTCCCCAGGAGATATAGCGGGGAATTGAACTCCCAACCTCTCATTCTGCAACCAGATACCAACTTCACTGAACTAACCACATTGTAAAGTTTTATAGTGTTCTGCTAAGTAGTACATCCGAAAGTGGCCAAATAAATTATTACCTCTCTGTAGTTACTTTGGTTTAATGTTCATGTGTGTCTCTTTCTCCTTAGATGGAGAGATGAGATTCTGTGTCAGGACATACACCCTTCCTGAGCATAACAGTTTTCACATTAGAAACACTATCCCTAGTCAACAATTGCACTATGGGATTTGTAGCCCATATGGGAAACACCAACAGATGGGGAAAGCAATTCCAAAGTGACAAATACAGACCTTTAGAAAGAGTTAATGATATATGCATGATTAGGGGCTAATGGAGACAATTTACATGCCATTTTCTGGAAATCCCACTTATATTTTGCAACAAACAATTTAATTAAAAAATCAGTAATGCTAATTAAACCAATTAAAGACTTTTAGGCTTAAATATTAACAGCCAATTAATTCCCTATTTTGAATGTTTTAACAGTGAATTAATTTTCAGACCTAATGTCCAAAGAAGGAATACACAGTGCTGTTTAGTGGATAAGAGTGATGGATTAGGATTTACGAGACTTGGTTTTGAATCCTCACTAGACTCACAAAATAATGGTTACATTGTTAAAACCACTCCTTGAAAGCCCTGTTATAGTCACTCTACAGTAAAACCCCTACTTACGTAAAAAGTCTGTTCTGCAGGCTTATATGTAAATCATTTTTTACTTAATTTGAAGCAAACCCATAAGAAAATGACATTTATGTAAATCAAAGCAACCCCATAGGAAAAATGAATTTTTTACGTAACTTGAAGCAAACCCACAGGAAATTGTGTTATGTAAATCAGGACATTTATGTAAATCGGGACATGGTTTTAGTGTAAAAATCATTATGTACATTGAATTTTATGTTACTCGAGGCATATGTAAGTCAATTCTAAATTGGTAGCACATAAAATACACACACTATATTCCAAATTGTCAGTAGAAGATTATTTTAGATCTAAGATTTGTAAGGTCCCAAAACATTCCCCTTCAATTAATGTACAACAAATAAATAAATCAAAAATAGGTCCTATTTTTAAAATATATTAAAAATACTTAATGAATCAATTACCAGAAATGAACAATCAGTCAGTCAAATTTTTTGGGGGGAGAGGGGGTATCAGAAGACCAGCTCCATTTTATAAGTACTAAGAAATCTTTGAAAAAAGATGGAGTTAACTAGTTAGTAGGTTCTAGTCAGGCCCCCTAAGGAAGAGAACAGGTTGAATCAAAGAGGGTCTTTTTCCTGTGTACTTATTAATCATATTTGAGAGGGAGGTTTACAAAATTATACCTTTCATACATGATGGAGTAGAAGAATCTCTTTCATATGTCATTTTACTTGCGTTTGAGGTTCCTCACAAACAAGTTTCAAATAGGAGGAGGGGAAAACATTAATAAGAAACAATAAAGGCTATTTACATGGAGAGTTTCACAAAGTAACTGGAAGACAGGTCAACCAATAGGTATAGTGCTCATCTCTGTTTACAGACAAAGAGCCAGCACTGTCTGTGTTTCCAGACATTTCTGTGGACATGTGGCAGTAATGCCTAGATACTGGAGTGGACGGAATGCTATTTATCTTCCTACCAAAGGGGTGCCTATTCGAACCCTGACATTTTGGCTTGCTGCACTGGCTGAGGACGTCGGGGAAGCCCAGAAACAGCTTGGATCGGGTCTCCCCACCTCCCTGGACCCAGCAGGGGGGGGCGTCAGAGACCCCAAAATTGGTTAAAAAACGGATTATTTTTTTTACCAATTTTGGGGTCTCTGACCCCCCCGCCCCCGCCCCCGCCGCCGGGTCCAGGGAGGTGGGGAGACCCGATCCAAGCTGTTTCTGGGCTTCCCCAGCGTCCTCAGCCCATGCAGCAAGCCAGAATGTCGGGATTCGAACCCTGACATTTTGGCTTGCTGCACTGGCTGAGGACGTCGGGGAAGCCCAGAAACAGCTTGGATCAGGTCCCCTGCCTGCTCCAGAGAGGTCAGAGGACCCGATCTACAGCTGCAGGGTGGCTGGGGAAGCTGACGGGGACTCCCTGTCGGCTTCCCTAGCCAGCCACCCTTGCCTCCACAGCTGTGGGGTGGCTGGGGAAGCCTACGGGGGAGCCCCCCATCAGCTTTCCAGCCTCCCCACCCCTGCCTCCGTAGTTGCAGGGTGGCTGGGAAGCTGAATGGAGAACCCCGTTCAGCTTTCCAGCCACCCTGCTGCTAAGAACGACTGTATCGGATAACGCTAAAAATCCGAAAATCTTGTAACGTTATGCGGTTTTAGCACTATCCGGTACTAGCATTATCCATGGTATTACTGTACCCACAATTAATTTTGTACATAGACATGGGTAGGCTGTAGATCAGGACAAGCTGTGATCTCAACCCAAAATTTGGTGTGTGTGTGTGGGGGGGGGGGGCTTCCATGCCAGTCAAAAGCCAGAAATCAAATAACTACCCATATTTCTTAATGGAATCCAAGCGCTCTGTCTAATCTAGCCTGTTGTTGATGATGCCTTCCATTATTGTTACCTGTGTGGCCCCAACACTACCTTTGGTAAGGTTCATAACAGCAAGATTTCTGAAAAATCTTAATATGCTCGGACAAATAAAAATCAAAAATGGTACATTGTGCCGGGTACTTAGTATTTCACATTTTCTTCATAATACATTTGCTAACATTTCTTTTGTTCCCTGCATCCAACACCAGACTGCATTATTCTTGTGAACTATCAGCCCTCTTCACAAGTTTATTCATCTCTTTAAGAGCTCTTGAATATATACAGGAGGTTGCATCCCTGCCGGTAATCCACACGTGAAATGTCTGCTAGACTTAGGCCAGAAAGGTGAAGGTGGAATATGGGCCATGCAGTGTCTGAAAATAGATACAATCCCACTCTTCCACCAAATATTAGCCCTTCACAAGGAGAGCTTACAGCTTCTAAGGATAAATTCCAATTAAAGGAAAATAAGCAAAGCTTTCAATCCTTTACAGAAAAGAGGGTAATCAAATGAGGTGACAAAGGAAATAAGAAGAGTACCGGTAGTTACTGTGGACACTTGCAGAAGAGTTACTCTTCTTCAGCCAACTGCTTTCCCTCCCTAGAAGTTAAATATTTGTGTGCACTGCAAATACATGTGCATAGATCTGAAGTTGCCCTGCAATAAACCATATCTTCGTAAAATATCTTTAACTAAAAGTAAAAATAACTATCATAGCCACTTAGTTTCCCCAAAGCGCTTGAAATGTACCCAGTCAATTGTAAGTACAAGCATATCCAATGAAATCTTCATACTGTAATTCTATTAAAAGGGGGGCGGGGAAAACAGCTACGATCCATTTGATAACACATACACACAAACATCCATTTCATATGCTGATACTACAAGGCAGATTATTAAACACAGCAGGCAATGAAAAGTCTTTACCACATGCTTCACTTGCTTTTGGGTGAGTTAAAGAGCTCAGGTAATGGTCCTTGGTTGGCAATAATTACTGAAGCTTATTCCTATTTTCATCTGTGACATGTTGTCATTAAAAAGCTTCTTGATGAGATCCTTGCTTCCTTCCATCAAATGAGTGTAATTCTGAAATCTCTTTACCAAATGGGATGGAGGAAAAAAACCTTCACTTGATTAAACAGCCAGGAATCAGCATGTCTAGCTTGAACATGAAATATATTTTCCCACCTTCCTTCCCTCACCCTTAATTTTCCTGACAAAAAGACATGTTACATTATTAACTCTAATGTTTTTTTTTTCAAAATAATATTTCAACAAATAGAAAGTCTGTTTGACAAAATGAACCCCTCTATTACAAAGGGGTGCTGTGTTTTTACCTTTTCTTTTCCCCCTCTCCAGCTTCTCCTTCTTTGTGGAATGATTACCTTCTCATCGTACAGGAGCTTTGGAAAATATTCCAGTGTTGCTGAGCTAAAAGGCTCCACGAATTGACCGAGTTGCAAATTTGCCTCTGGGTATATCGCATGGTCACATCCGCTGCCTGCCTCTGTGAGACCAGCCTTGTTCTCTAAGAGTTTTGCCTCCTCAATTCCACCCCTCCCACTGCCTCTCTGATTTTCTTTAAAACAAAAACTAATAATATTATCTCCTTGCCCTAATATGTATTGTTAAAGGGGTGGCTGGGAGGCTTGTGCCATTAAATGTTCCCAGTTTTTATTCTTTTTACGAAATCATCATCATGTATTAAAACAAGAACAATAAAAGGACTGTTCCAAAACAGGCTATGAGAGACGCATCACTTATTTCATGACCTTTCCACTCTCACATTGAGCTTAAAAGCAACAGTGGAGTACCATTTCATTTTGAATTGATTTGATTCAGGGGAGAAAAGGAAATTAAAACAAAACAGTGGTTGTACCAAAGACAGCTTTGTTTTGTTTAGCCTCTCTTCCCCTCTTCACAAATTGTACATAAAATAGGAGATAGAGTACAAAAACATTATTTATAAGGATAGAAAAGCCATTAAAAATAGTTCAAGACTAACAGGATAGATAACAGTGGCTGCTCTCCATGTTATACACCACTACAGGAATTACTGAACTGCCGGGGGGGGGGGGGGAATTAAGCAGTACCTAGGAGGTTTTCAGGCCACATTTTGGAAGACTGCAATTTGGCTCAGACATAAAACAAGACACAGTACCATGGATTTCTGTCATACAAGTAAGAACCAGTGTCTTTCCTCCCATTGCATGCTAAACTTATACACACCCTTCCCCATTCTTCCTCTCTTGAGTCCACAAAGAAATCTTAATCTCTTACTTTTAAACATACAGCAGCTTCTGACAATGTCCAAGCTCAGGAAACCACAGTTCAATGAGAGCATTGTGATCACTGAGAACAAACCAAGATGAAACTGTTTGCCCCCTAACCTAGGCTTCTTTTCAAAACATAGTTTTTTTAAAATAATAATAATCTCTGAGCACTCTGGATTTAAATATCACAAGAAAATGTGGTTACCATATATACTCAACTATAAGTCGTCCCGAATATAAGTCAAGGTACTTACTTTGGACCTCTAAGACTAAGAAAATAGATTAACCCGAGTATAAGTCGGGGTGGAAAATACAGCAGCTGCTAGTGAGTTTTAATAATTAAAATACATGAAATTATGGTAAAATTAATTAATGTAGGCATTTGTGTGAGTATGTTTTTGAATTTTTATGGTAGTGGGTTTTTTTAAGTGTATGTTTGAATTTGAACCCCTGAAGTTTTGGGACCCTCAGGGTTGTTGACCTGAGTTTAAGTCGAGTCCACTTTTTGGACCTAATTTTGGGGGTTAAAAAACTAGACTTATACTTGAGTATATACAGTAGTTCAAAATTAAGATGAGGTATTCCTCCTAAATACAAAAGAGTAGAGTCCATCAGTCCAAGGTTTACTACAGCTATTCTTAAAGCGGAAAACATGTTAATTTGGATTCCAAAATTATTAGAGGCAAGGTTAACCACCCAAATAGATTTCAGATACCTGACTATTGATTTTCTTTAGCGGAAGAAGGACAATTAAATATGTGTGTGTGTCCCTGTTTCTGTCTGTGTATACATGGGAATCAACTCACAGAAAGAAGCAAAGGTAATTTCTCTCTCTACATTTCTGATATATTTTGACATCTTTTACAAAATATATCTCAGATGTGGCAAAACTGGTTTTCCCAGCCTTTCCTATATGAAGCTTGCTTGGCATAAATTTAACCTTACAATTAAACTAGGCTTTACATGTGTATGCATGGCATGACCTTTATATGTCTGACAGCCTCCTAAACCCCAAAGGGTACACTCTACTCACAGTAAAAAGTACAATGCTTCCAGATAACCTGCATAAACCCTTATTTTACCTGCTTCTCCAGTCTATATGCTCACATACAATATAATGGGACACGAGATAGCTAGGACTCTTTCCAACATCCTCCTTCAGCCCTCTACATACTAAATATTTGTGAACTAAACACAAGTAACATGCATCATGTGTGCACATGGAGGGGAGTAGGGCAAAGTACCCCTGCAGTTCTTTTTGCTGCCCAGGCACAACAAATGGATTGTTATGGTATTAATGCAATAGCAAGCATGGTACAAAACATTAAAACTTCCAAAACATTGCTTCTAAGATCACAGTACAATACAGTACTATACAAGCCTACCAAATCCATTAAAAAGGCATAACTACCAATAGTTCCTTTCATTAAGGAAATGTGAATCTGACATTTGAATTCTAAAGGTAAAGCAGGAAAACACTTAATCTGCAAATTTAAAATGCAGTAAAATGTGATGTATAATCAGAACAAGTAACTAAAGTACAGCATTTATTTATTTATTTATTTCCCACCCATCTGGGATATTTCACACTCTGGGAAGTGTACAACACTTTAAACCACATAACAGCATTTGACATTCTTCCTTCTGCAGTTCTCAAGGAAAAGTTTTAAAGGACACCAATTTCAGAGAGACAAATGTCTATGTGACATCGGAGAAATCGAAAACACAGAACACATTCTATGCAACTACCCTTTTTATAGAGACATCTGGAACCAGTTCATATCTCCACTGCTCTGCAAGTATCCTGGGTGATCAAACAGCACATACTTCCACTGGCTTGCTATCTGATGAAATTCCTACCTTCACCTACAATACTGTCAGGTTCTGCACCAAAGTGTGTAAGATCAGAAGAACAACCCTAGCAGGTCCCTCACTAAATAAACTATCAGGACAGGCTTAGTAGTAGTAGTAGTAGTAGTAGTAGTAGTAGTAGTAGTAGTAGTAGTAGTAGTAGTAGTAGTAGTAGTAGTAGTAGTAGTAGTAGTAGTAGTAATCTTAAATTCTAATTTTATTACCCCTTAATTCCAGGCAAAAACACTCCTCTTAAAATATATTTTAAGTAAGGTAAAGGTAAAGGTCACCCTTGCTCAAAAGCCAATCATATCTGACTCTAGGGTTCAGTGCTCATCTCTGTTTCATAACCAAAGAGCTAGTGCTGTCTGCTTCTGCAGACCTTTCTGTGGTCATGTGGCAGGCATGAGTAGACACCGTATCCTCATTTTAACTTTTGTTTATTGCAACTATGCTGGTCTTGAACCATAATAAAAATTTGATTTAACATTCAACAATAGCAAATAAGTAACATTTGTCCATCAGTAAATACACAAAGGGCAAAAGCAGTTTCTAAAACTCCACTTGGCCAAGAATAATGCTAAACCAACTCTTATATAATAAGGTGACTATTCAAAACCCTACTGTTCAGCATTTTAGACTGATGTGAAATTAAATAGGAGTTTTCCAAGAGATTGGATGGACAAAAGGTGACATTCAAGCTATAATATGTAAGCGTCCTAGAATTGTGTAGGTGCAGTTCACCTTCATAATGGATAGTCTATATTTTCCATCTTATTCATACAGGTCAAGGAAATGTCAAATCATTAAAAAATGACTTTGTTAAATACTATGCACTTCTGGTAATTGAAATATATGGAGAGAAGCAGAAAAGACCTGCTGTTCCACATTTGTAAAGGTGAATCTTCCCTTTCTGCAACCTGAAAGGTTTATTTCAAGAAGAAATAACACAAGCAATAATTGGCAGATATTTTGAATGAAATACACAATACACACTTGGCATAGATTCAATGTGCATTCACATTTACACTATTTCAGGACACAGTGAAAAGAAATGGATATTTTTTCATGCATTCTTCAAAAAGTAGATACATTCCATCTAGACAAAAAAAAACAAGGTTACAAAAAGAGTAAAGAGCCTTTCCACCAGGACTTTAATAAATAATATAAGAATTGTATCACACAAGTAGAGTCTAGTTTGAAACTGTCTTAATAGAAAAACTCTCAATTCAGTAGATTTTTGGTTTTTTTTTTACTGATGTTTGTACTAATCCTGATCTATTGCAATGAGAAAACAATCAAAGAAGATGCTAAGTATATTAGTCTGAATATCATATTCTCCTATCCCTCCTCAAGGCAGGCTGGATAAGGAGCTAACACAATATTCATTCACCCACTCCAACAGGTCATTCCACATGACCCTTTACATTGGATTTTTCAAGGGTTAAAACCTATATGCCCATGATGGTGAACCTATGGCATGCGTGCCCAAGGTGGCACACAGATCCAATTCACTTGGCATGCACCAAAGTCAGGGAAAGCCCCACCCCACCCCACTACCCGGCACTGCCAATGGCAGCACCTCTTCTCAAATCACTCTGCCAATGGGAAGAGATAGGGAGGCTGAAATCCCTCCCAAGAGGCATGGTCAGGCATCCCTGGCCTAAGAAACAGTGTCCATGCGCTTCTCCTCTTACTTGGAAGGGGGTGTGTGTGTTTGTCTCTTTACCTCACTTCATGCCGCCTCCAGGTAAGGATTTCAGCCTTTTTGGGAGATAAGGAGTGTCTTGCTTTGCCTCTCAGGTATAGGCATTCACCCTTCTCCTGTTCATTTATTGTGTGGCAAAAGTTGAGGGAGAAGACGAGGGAAGCAGCTGTGGTGTTTTGGGCGCTGGTGGTGCAGCTTTCCTGTGGATGGGGAGGAGGTGTTGTTTATTTTCCCCCTTGCGTGGAGATATTTCTTATTTTGCGCTCTCAGCGTCTTGGTGGGTCATCGGACAGGAGAGGCTTGGGTCGCGCCAGCAACTGCCACCTCTACCACTTCCCCCCCATTCATTTCTTTTGGTGGGAAAGTTTGGGGGGGGGATGGTAGAGCCGGCCATTGCCGGCTGCAGAGCAAGGCTCTCCCGTTCACCCACTGAGAAGCCAAGCAGCTACGGTCTTTTGGGCACCAGTGGTGTGACTTTCCCATGGATGGGGGAGGAGGTGTTGTTTATTTTTCCCCTTGCTTGGACAGATTTCTCCTTTCACGTGCTCAGCATTTCAATGGGTCATCAGATGGGAAAGGTTTTCAACTTCGCCACCAGCGGAGGAAGGAGTTGTGTGTTTTCATGTCAGAGATTTCTCTTACATGATGGAGTGAGCTCCCATCTCTGCCCTTCCGCCTGCCAACCTAGCAGGAAAGCAAGAAATTGCAAATCAATAAAAAGGGACCACTTAACTGCTGTATTTTAATGTTCGCTTTCGAGGATCAAGCCAACAGGTTGAGGAGGGCACTCTCAAATGCTGCTTTTCGGGAGATGGGAGAGCCTGGTGCAGCTGTTCTGGTGTGAGGGAAGCAACAGGAAAGTCTGGCCTTCCGACTGCAGTGCTAAGAGGGAGGTGGCAGGCACGTCAACTGTGTCCCCCCTCAGCTGCAACAAAAGGAAGAGGAGGAGGTGGAGGAAGCTTGTTTTTCCATTTGTGTTGGAATCCGAGATAATGTAGTGCGGAGGGCTAGAAAGTCCCCTCTCCCTGGTAGGCTTTTCTGGGGTTGGCGGCGGCAGCAGCGGGGGGGGGGGGTCTTGCCTGGCTAGTTGGCAAGACCACATGCCTTGTCCAGAGCAGCTGCTAAGGCACTGGGTTTAGGAAAAGTACATCACTTTAGCAGTGCTTTCGGATGAGGCGCACAACCTTGCCTGACATATTGGCATGATCGTACACCTTATCCGAAAGCATCGCTAAGGTGTCAGGTTTAGGAGAAGTCTGTCCACGTTGGCAAGATCACGCGCCTCGTCCAGGTTTAGGAGAACTCCGGCGCCTTAGTGGTGCTTGTGGACAAAGCACACAATCTTGCTTGGCATGTTAGTGGGGGATTCTGGGGGGCAACACAAATTGGTGGTGCACATGCAAATTGGTGGTCCCTGGCATGTGTGATGGTTGCTTCCCATCTCCGCCCCTTTTTGGGCACTGGGCCCAAAAAAGATTCTCCACCACTGCTATATGCTTTTAGGCTGACAAGTGCTCCGCAGTACATGGAAAGTGTCTTTTTACCAACAGAAAGCTTGATCTACATCTTGTACTATCACTTTATATAAGGCAAGAAACTAAATTTTAAAATATTCTAATACACCACAAGAGCTCTTTCAGCCTCCAAAACAGTTATAGATCCCTTCCTCCCATCAATCAAACTTCTCTTCAGATTTAGAGACACCAAAATAGCTTTTCACACATCTGGAAAAGCACTTCTGCATTGATGATCCAACAATGTTCCATTTCCATACTTTGTTTAGAGCACTGCGCAAATTCCATTTGTTCTAGCCTGTATATTTTATTTTTTGTTTACTTTTTACCATGTATGTGCACTTATTATAGTAAATATAAGGTAAACGTTTCCCTTCCTTGAAAGCCAGTTGTGCCCATCTCTAGGGTATAGTACTCCTCTCCGTTTACAGCCAAAGAGCCATCACTGTTTGCATCCACAGACATTTTCCTGGTCATGTGGCAGGCATGATTAGACACCAGAGCACACAGAATGCTGTTACCTTCTCTTCCGAAGCAGTACCTATTTAGCTACTTGCAATTTCTTGCTATTGAATTGCACTCACTCTATCATGCAGCACTTGGGTCTTGAACTGCTGACCAGCTGACCTTCCAGTCATCAAGTTCAGCATCTTAACTACTAAGCCACCATAGTCCCTACATTTATTACAGTGCAAAAAAAATATAATAATTCTTGAGGCTATCATGGAATCATGCCAGTTTCATTTTTGTAATGTGCTTTGAAACAATGGCCACTGATGCTCTGTAAGGGGGGGGACAGATATGAACAGAAAACTAAGAACGAACACACACACACAATCAATTCTGAAGTCAATTTTAGACTTTCACCTAGTTAAAGTCAGGTGGAAGGCTGGATAAATCTCACATAATAATAGTTCAGCATGCTGTTCATATTGTTATTTTCTTCTCTCATCCATTTCAGACAGAAACCTGTGTGTTGTGCATCATAATGTGTATTGTGCTTCATAATGCTACTGCAGGTGAGAAAAACAAATACATATGGATGTCCCATTTATGATTCAGACTGCTGCTGGTGACCTACAAAGTCCAATGCAATTTGGGATCGGGTTATCTGAAGGACTGAAGAGCCTACCTGGCTGTTAAAGCTCTTTAGAAGAGGCCCTTCAGTCTGTCACACTAACATCAAAGGCATACCTGTTTAAAGTGTGAGCAGGTGGGGTGCTGTACTTTTGCTCTAGAATTCCCTGCCAAGAGAGGCCAGATTAAATATATTATTCTTGTTATTCTACTCACAGGGTAGACTCTGGGCTGGTTTGTGTGCTAATGTGATTTTTAACTTGTGATGTTATATTGTTTTTATTTATGTATTTTTATGGGCTTTGCTTTTAAATTCCAATCATCTTTTATATTTTGATTTTATTTCATTATTATAAGATGCACTGAACAATATTTTTAGTGAAAGGGCAAAATTCAAGAAGCATAAATATTTAGAGAATCCACACTATCAGAGCCTTCAAAACTTACACAGTCCAAAATTCCTTCATCTAAACCACTTAATCTGACCATTGTTGCTAGTTTCCTCTTTCTCCATTCAGCTTCTTTTTTTCCATCCAAAGGTACCAAAATGTGGGGTCAACAAAGCAAACAATTGCTGTGTACTTCTGCTACAAGCTGGTCTTGATACAAAATATTCCTTACATAAATTTGGAAAGTCAAACTTGGTAATTAGAGTAAAAGCAGGGGCAAGGCCTAAATTTGATTTGGAAACAAGTTAATAGAACTGATATCCCTGGATAAAAGGTGCACAGTTTAACATACCGTGATCTGAGGATAATGAGTTCTTGAAATTAAGTCTTCTAAGAGTATCAATTAACATAGAAAATTAGTACAGAAACTTCTGTGAGTGTTCTGTACTCTGTTTATTTGGCTGAGACCCAAAATTGATATAGAAAGCTATGGGAGGGGCGACGTTGTTCCCAGTTGTTTTAAACCAGTCACCTACCTACTGCAGACTTAAAACTAGGGGTTCTCAACCTTTTAATGTTTGGGGCTGGGTTACACTCTCTCAGACAGTTGAGGGGGCTGGGCTGGTGGTTTCCCCAGCCGTAAATGCTGCCGTAAAATACAGAAAAGCCCCTGGTTACTACTGCTTCCGTTTAAGTTTGCTCCGGTTTACAACACCAAATCCTATGGAAATGCCATCCTGGTTTACAAATTTTTAATGTATTTGTTTCGTTTTACAATGATCAATTCAGGACCATTTTTCCCAATGCATCCCTATGGATGATTCAGGTTACATTTTTTTCAGGTAACAACCGAGGTTTGTTGGAACAGACCTCCGTCATAACCCGGGGTTTTACTGTACATCCAAAGCCATCGTAAACGCATCTACAACAGCCGGGGACATATTTACGGCTGTTGTAAATGTGTCTGTGGCCATGGCTAGAGTGAAGTTGGGGGCTGGATGATTTGGTGCCATGAGCTAGATCAAGCCCATGGGCCATAGGTTGAGAGCCCCTGCTTTAAACCATGGCTTATTATGCATCAGTGAGATTTATTTCAGAGAAAGAGAGAAGGAACAAGAACCAGATGCTGTTCAGGACCTCTGCAAACAAGATGCTCTTTTGCTCAACTCTGGTGCCAAAATGCAATCTTGAAATTGTTCTTACAGTAATACCTCGGATAACGTTATGACTTGGTTCCACAAGTCATGATGTTATCCGATTTTTAATGTTGTCCGATGCATTCATCAAACGTTTTTTAAAAAGCCCTGTTCCCTTTCCATAGAGGAAAGTGAATGGGGGGAGATCAGGTTGGCTTAGGGAGGGAAAGCACCCACCCTCCCCAAGCCATGGGGCTCAAGGGGGGGCTTCAGGGGACAAAGTGCACGGTTGAGCGGTTTGTCCCCGAAGTCTAGCTCAGCCCCTGTGATCGCTAGCCATCTACAACAGCCATGGACATGGGAAAAAACCAACCTGGAGCGAACATGTTCCAAAAAGTCCCCCACTGTCCTAGAAAGCAGCAGGGGCTGTGCAAGAATCTGGAAAAACCAAGCGATTCCCACCACCGACGAGGACAAAAATGTAAGTAGTGGGCGCAACCACACCTCTGGTCCCCACAGCTGAGCGTGTTGGCAGGAACTGGCCTCTGGCAGGAAAATGTTGGGAATGCCTGTACTAACAGATTCCACTCTATTTTTTAAAATAACTTTGCCTGTTTTGAGTGCACAAACAAAAATTTTGGAATATACCTCCCAAAGAAGGCAAGAGCTTACATACTGCCCCCACACTGTTTCAAGGTGAGATTTTAGCAGTAAGAAATTTCAATTTCCTGGATTCTTCCTCTGTTATTAAGCAATATCACAGCACAATGGCTGGTATCAAATTCTGGTCAGTTTCAAAATGAGTCTATAAGTCATAGGCTAAAGAGGTTGACTTGTTTGTTAACCAGCCTGTTGAAAATTTTTCAAGTTATTTACAGGTTAGAAAATATGAACACAAGGTAACTGAGGTGGTTTGTCCCTGAAGTCATCGCTGCGGTTGGGGGTTGGATTGGGCTACCCAACCGTAGCGATCGCCTTTTCGCGTGCGTGCGAGCACCTTTCCCCCTGACACTCCTGCACTCTTAGCAATCACTAAGGGTGCAGGAGGGTCAGGGGAAAGGCGCTTGCTCGAGCGCCTTTTTGCACTCTTAGCGATCGCTACAGTTGGGGGTTGGATTGGCCATTTACCCAACATCTACCCAATCCACCCCCCAACCTCAATGATGGCTCGCTGGGGGTGTGTGGATTGGGTAGATGTTCTACCCAATCCACCCCCCAGATGATTGCCTCGGATAACGCCAAAGAATCGTTATCCAGAATCGTTATCCGGTGCAAGTTTTTTCCAAAAAACTTGCATCATTATCTGATTCTAGTGTTATCCAATGCAATCGTTATCAGAGGTATTACTGTATATGATTTATGTCCTGATAACAAATACCTCAGAAAGCAACAAGTGAGAAAAAACTTGAAATACGAAATATATTGACCATTTCTGTCAATAACAAAACATAAGAGCAATACAGTGGAACCTCATACAACAGTCACCCCATATAGCAACAAAATTGCATCACAATTAGGTTGGGGGGGGGGATGGCATCCCGCATAACAATTTTCCCTATGTGAAAAAAATCGTACAGCAATTTTTCAATGGGAAAAACACTTAGCCAAAAAATACCGTCGTACAATGCATCTCATAGGGAAAATCGCTACATGATGTATGCATTGTATAGCAATTGTTTCTTACAACAATGAGCCCCATGGAATGGATTAAAATCATTGTATGAGGTATCACTGTACTCTTATTATGAAAGTACAGTAATACCTCGGATAATGTTTACCTCGGATAACGCTAAAATTGCATAACATTAAGTAATCTGGGGAGGAGAATTAGATCGAATAACGTTAAGGTCCTATGGGATGTATCGGATAACAACCGCTAAAGCCTGTGCGGTTACAATGTATCTCTATGGAGCTTTAACGTTATCCAATAAATCCCATAGGATTTTAACATGCATCGGATAACACTAAAAATCGGATAACACCAAGACTTGTGGAACCAAGTCTTAGCGTTATCTGAGGTATTACTGTATTGGTTGAAAAGGTAGGAGAATACCAAACGCCCCTGAAGACTGAATTAAGCAACTCATGTAAATAGCTTCAGTAATACCATAGTATACTGTTTTCACCATCCATTCACTTGTGTTCACACAGCAGAGTCCAAAGAATGCCTGTACAGTGGTACCTCACTTAAAGAGCATAATGTGTTCCACGGGATTGCTCTTTAAGTGAGTTTGCTCTTTAAGCGAAACACCATTGTAAGCGACCAATTGTGACTTCTGGTGGGGGGGATTGAGAACCTCGATTTATTTGTTAAGCGAGTTTTTTGGTTGATTTTATTTGTTAAGCGAAGTGAACATTCAGAGAAAATTCTGCTCTTTAAGCAAGTTACTCTTTAAGCGAGGCACTCTTTATGCGAGGTTTGACTGTACTGTAATTGCAATCTATGCTTTCATGCCTACAAGGGAAATTCAGTGGCTGAGCTCCTATATCTATCATTTAATTCTTCAGCTTTGAGCCAATTTAATATCCCAAGAGTTGCTGAGTACTTAAATCTCAGATCTGCCTCCTTTTTCAGTCCATAACTGGAGGCTGACTTTTATGAAACACAGGAAAGAGCATTTCTGAAATGAAGGGAAACTGGTTCCTTTTTCACAAAATATTTCTGTAAACATATCACAATTTAAGTCCAACACAATGAGCTAGACTGCAAACCATGAAGTACTCAATAAAAAGGAAAAAGTCAATGAGAAATCCATGGAATGGCCACAACCATGAACAAACACGCTGAAGTCCACAATCAAGTTAGCTCATATTTTTATTCCCAGCATTTAACTTTGGGTGCTTTATTCCTGCTGAATCAATATGGGTCCTAATTACGGGGGGGGGGGGGGGGAATAAAGTGTAAAACAACAAATGTTCTATGTATGAAGAGAAATCATAATTTAATTTCTGATTTCTGCCCAGTATCACTTTTCCTAACAAACTCATAATGACTTGCTGAACAATAATTCATATATACAGTATGGCAGAGCATATATTAGACTAAACAGTGTCAAATATAAAATAAGGCATCTCTTTTTGCATATAATTCATCTTCAAATATCATTCAAAGGGTTGAGGAAATGCATTTTTACTAGTTTACAATGAAGTTCATCTAATGCCCAGACTGTGTGAGACAAACATTTCACAGTGGATATGGTTCGAAACACTAAACATTCTAATACTGTATGACATATTCAATTGTTTGACACCATGGTTTGTACAGGCCTTCCCTATGTCAGCATATCCTACAGTTAAAGCTGGCATATCTGATTACAGTATTCTTTCTTGTGTCAACAAAACTGAGGTGCTACTAATATACTAAAAGGATATGAAGCAAAACCACATAAGATGGAGGAATTCCAAACCACCACCACCCCCACATACACTTTTTAAGCTCTTCTCCAAGGCACGTTCACAACAAAAGCATAGAGAAACCCAGAGAAACCTCAGAGAAGCATAGAGAAACCCCAGAGAAACCTCACATGAACAGCAGAAGGGAGCTGATATTCCCCCCGCACTCTCCCAGTCCCAGCAGAAGCAAGTGGGGACTGCAGAATATCATTACTTCAGTGGCCGCTGCCTCTGCCACCGCCACAGAAAGTAATGTCTCGCAACTTTTGGCGGTGGTGTGGGTGGTGTGGGATGGAATTTTAGCTTTTTAAATGGTGGTGCCGCCATTTTAAAATCTAAAAACACCAGGAAACACCTTACATAACTCGATCCCCCCCCCCAATAAATCAGGACATGATTTATTGGGGGGAGGACCTTAACGTAAGTCAAATTTTACTTGAGTAGAGGCATACGTAAATCGGGGTTTTATTGTACTTCATTTCAAATAAGGCAGATAGCAAAGTTTAGTAAGGAAGACAACTCAATAGTGTGTATGAACGTAGAAGCAAGAATAGAAATGCAAAAATACAAGGGTCTTCCATTCCAAAAAAATACAACAAAAATATAGACAGTAACAAAATACAAAAGAATTCATTTTTGAATATGTTTAAAAATGATATTCATGTCTTCTGGTCCTTTCTAACACCACTATCACCATTATATGCATTTAAATACAGTACTACCTAAAATTCTATCACCCAGAAAAACTAATGCTGTGCAATACATGACATAGTGAAAGGTGGTATTGTATTTAAGGATACAGTATTTTTAAAAGGGACAACTTGATAAACACAGAAGAATTAAATAACATAAAAGAAAGGAGTAACATGCAATGGATTAATAAAATGTAGTTATGTCAGTCTACAAGAATGATACTGAAAGGGTATGTACTACCAAGATCAGTGGTGACAAAACTTCTGTATAGATTCAACCAACAGACAAATATCATAAATATAGTCATGGTTATTAGAACAGCAATACAGAAATTAAAATGGTACCAAAATACCAATTGAAATCATATTGAAATTTGAATGAATAATTCAACTGGAATACCATCATCTCCACTAGCTTTGTTTTTAGCAATGTTTTCTAGGGCACTTTTGACTTCACACTCTAGAATGTCTGGTTCAAGGTCAATGCTCTCATCACTGTGTTTGTCAAGGACGTTAAGGTCCTTTTTGTAGAGTTCTTCTGTGTATTCTTGTCATCTCTTCCTAATCTCTTCTGCATCTGCTTGGTCCCTACTGTTTTTGCCTTTATCATAGCCGTTTTTGCTTGAAACGTTCCCTTAATTTCCACAATATTTTTAAAGAGATCTCTAGACCTTCCCCTTCTGTTGTTTTCCTCTATTACTTTGCACTGTTCATTAGCAAACTTTAATTTCTCATCCTCTATTAACTTGACAACCTGCATGAGAGTTGGTAACAGCATTTCAGTCATTTCTTTGGCATTGTAAACTTACTTCACTGAGCAGTAACTCAGAAGTATGCAATGTGGTTATTCGAGGCAAAAATAGGAATGCAAATTCCATTTTCCACAAAGCAGTAGGCAACTTGTCAAAATAAATCTCTCAGCACAAATATTTGTAATCATGCAACAGATGAACTGCTGTGTTAGATATGTGTCATTAACTTGAAGATATGTAAGCTTTAGTATGGCTGTAAATATGTTCTTAACTGAGCGTACTGAAAAAGGTGGGTCTCTATTTAAAGCTTCTCCATCATCCTTATATCTTCCCTTTTCCTCACATGGATACCTACATATTGGAGTTTAATGTATAAAAATACATTCATACACTGAAGACTTGATTTTTACAGGATGTAAGAAAAAAATATCTTGTAGGCTGCATGAAAGCCACCTGCAGATAAAGGTTTAAGGAGGGGAAAATCTACAATTTAAAAAACTGAAGAGTTTAAAAGAGGCACATCTTGAACTGGAAGAATCTCTAATATCCCATCTCAGTAAAGCTCAGACCAATACATAATTAGGGACTAAGTGGGATAAGGCACTGAGTCAAGACCTCTCCCATGCTATCCATGTGGAAGTGGACTGAGATCAATCTCTTGTCTTGGCTTTGTACCAAGAAAAGGAAAGACATCTGTGTGCCCTCATGCTAGGACAACTTTATGGAGATCAGTCCTTCCTTTCCATCTCTACTGCTGCTGCTGCTGCTGCTACTACTACCACAACAACAACTATTAATAATAATATTAGTAGTAGTAGTAGTAGTATGTGCCATCTAGTCACTCCCAACTTATAGTGATTCTTTTCAGGGCTTTCTAGGTACAAAAGTGGTTGTTCATTCCTTTCTACTGGGGGCATCCTAGGCCTTGTGTAACCTGCCCATGGCTACACAGATTGGCTCTACTTGCAAGAGGCACAGTAGAGAATTGAACTCCCAACCTCTGACTTGCCAGCTAGATATCTAAACCACTGAGCTATCCAGCCAGCTACCTCCAACCTAAGCCCCAACCTTAATCACTAAAATAGCGGAGTCAAGCTGAAATTGCCAACAGCTACAGTAATTGGAAATATCCATCCTTATCAATATCTCACTATGAAAATCAAGGTCCAATACATTCTTCAAGACAAAACAGACAATGGCCTGAATCCAACTGGTAACCCCATCTAGAATAGACCACTAAATCAGTAGGAATTACCTTTGTGCTGACTCACTGTTGATTCACTGTGTCTTATCTAGTATGAACTAGGATAGGGATTCTCAAGCTGTGGCCCACAAGCCAAATGCGGCCCATGGCACCAGTTCATGTGGTCCCCCACCACCTCCAACACACCAGGAAGTGCCATGTGGTGGAGGAAGGGGGGAAAGGCCATCCGGCCCCCGAAGCTGTCTGAGGGAGCATGACCCAGCCCCCAGCTTAAAAAGGATGAGAACTCCTGAAGCAGGAACTAGACTGTTTCTTTCTCAGTTATTGTTCTAATTTCTGTGTGGATGAGGGGATGAAAGGCACCCTGTTGAACATACATGAGTAGGAATACACTGGGTGAAATCCTGTTCAGGTTAATGTAACATAAAATTATTCATTCAGAAGCATATTAGGCCTTATACCCAGGCTGGCAGCATTACACAATCTACTGCACAATTCATGTCATGGTTACACAATTAACATTGTGCTTCACTGTGCAGTTCATGACTGTGTGTCTCATGCTGTGGTTGCACAATTAGACATGCAATTCACCCAGTGGTGGGCTTCAAAATAAATTACTACCACGCTGTGGGTGAGGTATGGTGGGTGTGGCCAGGGGGAAAGCCCTGTGTTGCACCCGAATTAGGACTACTTTATTTCAAAACTTGGATGGGCGGGGCCAGCCAGAATTTCTGCTACTGGTTCTGGTGAACTGGTGCGAACCAGCTGATGCACACCACTGAATTCACCTCAGGACTGTTGTAGAACATACTCATAGAAGTGTCTCACAGATATTATTTCTGCCCTGCTGTGATTTCCTCCCCAACTGTTTCTGTAGCTTTCTATAACACGCATGAAACTATGTAACATAATTTCAGCTGCAGTGTTGTAACTTATTTTCAGCCTTCTCTTTAAATTAATTTTCCAGAGTGGTTTACATGAAAAACCAAAACAAAGATTTGGTCATAAAATGCATTTGAGACTAAATACGTTTTAAAGGGCTGTTTGCTCCAATAATGCTTTTTAGTTTGGATTGTGATATGCATAATGGGTCACCATAAACATCTGACCTGTTCTTCCTCTGGATTAACCAAAGATGTTCTGGCCAGGATGACTAGCTTAGCCTGTTGCCCTGCAGCACATTCTTGAGAGCAAGAGGAGTGGCAGAAATCTGTACATGCAGTCTTTTCAGAATGTGGGAATGGTCCATCCAATTTAACAAAGAAGTCCGCACACCAGAGGTGTGCATACATGCATGAGTGACTGCATTTATCAATAAGAAGTTTACTTCTTCTTTGTCTAGGCCAGATGTGAAACTGCCAAAATGAAGTCACCTTTTGGTGAGTTCATTCTGTAGTTCTTTTCTCCTGGCCTAGTGTGAGAAAGATTAGCCAGCAACGCAAGATTGCTGTTACCAGGGTACGCCAAATTGTGGTTCAAAAATGCCACAATCTTTGAGGAGGCACTTTGTGTGTATCCCAGAAGTCTGCTGAGATTCAAAAACAACTCTGTTATATAGTATGTGAACTTAATAGGTGAGGGAAATCAATCTCAGCTGAGCCCACAAATACAACCATTTATCTTCCTAATGCAGACCCATATTAATTTTCTACCTAGGTATCCAGATGTAATCTCTATTCACTTCAATAGGACTTACTTGTGTACAGGAGTGCCACCAAGAGACTAGAGAACATCAGAATTAGCTTTAAACTACGATTTATACTCTTCTGGATATCGAGTTGAACGGAATATTGAACTGGCAAAAATTAAGCCATGAAGAAATGTTATAACGACGTGTGAATTTTTGATAGGTTTTTATATCAAAATAAAAATACAGTAATACCTCATATAACATTAGTATCGAATAACACGAAAATCGCATAACATCAAGGAATCTGGGGGGAAGAATTGCATCAGATAACATTAAGATCCTATGGGATGCTTCAGATAACAACCGCGAAAGCCTGTGTGGTTACAATGTATCTCTATGGATCCCATAGAGGATCAGATAACACTAAAAATCATATAACACGAAGACTTGTGGAACCAGGTTTTAGTGTTATATGAGGTTTTACTGTAAAGACATAAAAAAATTAATCATATAATCACCTCTTTTCTCAAAGTTTTGATTTTAAGAACCCTGGAAGCCTATATCAACTTAACTAGTGGATGAACTGAATGTTGTTTGCACTGACTGGAATTAATCTACCAAAGGGTAAGGATGGAAATCCTTTTTGCACAGAGCTGAGCGAGTTGAGGGGAATGGTGGAGGACAGGAGTGCCTGGCGGACGGTGGTCCATGGGGTCGCAAAGGGTCAGAATCGACTGTGCGACTGAACAACAAAATGTGTGTGACAGCAAATGAATAAAATCCCTGCTTACCCCTGGGGCTCTCAGTAAGAGTTCTTGCATTGGGAGAGGGGGAAGTCTGCACAAATTATGTAAACGGCACAAACTGAGCAAACAACCACCCTTGCTGAAATGTTGCATAGACTTTTAAAAGTTAAACTCCTGAATGGGTTGTTTACATCTTTTGGAGAAATCTGCCAGTACAGTAAAACCTCATATAACACTAAAACCTGGTTCCACAAGTCTTCGTGTTATATGATTTTTCGTGTTATCTGATCCTCTATGGGATCCATAGAGATACATTGTAACCACACAGGCTTTCGTGGTTGTTATCTGAAGCATCCCATAGGATCTTAATGTTATCTGATGCAATTCTTCCCCCCAGATTCCTTGATGTTATGTGATTTTCGTGTTATTCGATACTAATGTTATATGAGGTATTACTGTACTTTCATGTTCACATGGGTAATTTTGCATCACAAACAGAAGAACAATTTTGTGCAGATATACTTTGTAATAATGATAAAAACCTTGATTCAAGCCTTTCTCTGCCCCTTATCTTTGTGCTAGAAACAAGTACTTTTGTGGAGGCTACCAACTTCTCAACTTTTTATTCTTGACATAAATAGAATGAGTAACAATTCTTCTTTAGATCCCTGTCCAAGGGCTTAGAAAGAGGTTGTCTGAATTTCCACAGTAGAGTTGCTGGGGACTGAGACAGTAACCATCTGTGTGGAGCATGTGAGCATCATAAAAAAAAACCCATAGGTACCAGAGCTGAAGTTTATATCTGTTGATGTTACCCAGCCATCTTATTACTCAGCCTTCTATTTTGCAAGCACCAAATGTACAACTTAAAGAACAGATATCCATTAAGACACAGAACAAAGCAACAAAATAAAAGGAGAAGTACATTTTAGAGCTCTTTCCCATCTCTCTTTTCATAAGTTAGGAGAATGTCTTATGTCAACCCCTTACTGATTTTACAGATTCATTTTGCACCACATGGCACCACCAGTTTGGCTTACACTACCTCACAGTAAAATGCAATGATCAAAGGAGAAGCCTGTCTAGAGGAACCAAACAAGCCTTCAACTCAATGGTTTCTGTTTGCTTGTTTTAGCAGCAGCCACAGGGCTTCTGTCAATTGGCTTTTATTACCCATGGTCTCCAAGCACTGACTTAAGACATATGCAGGAAGAAGGTGATACCTTTATTGGATCAATCAAAAAAAAAAATCATTGTGCGAGCTTTCAAGATTCAAGATCTCTTCATCAGGCAGGCATAAAACTATCAATGAAAGTTCATGGCAAAATGTTACTGCTGGTCGCTCTTCTTAGAAATGCATGTAGAAAAAAATAGCAACAGGCTTGTATCACCACGCCTCCCCCACAGGAAGCTAAGTATAGTGGGTTTATCTTATTGATAGGTTTTTATTGATGTACTGTGTTATTTAAGGTCATGTTAGCCGCACTGGGTCACTTGTGAGGAGGGTGGCATATAAATATGATTAAATAAATAAATAAATAAATACCTCATGCAACATTTTAATCCGTTTAATCTGATTTTCCCTATGGGATGCATCATACAACAATTTTTTTTCGTGACGTGGTTTTCCTCATTAAAGATTGTTGTACGGATTTTTTTCATAGGGAAAATTGTTTTGCAGGACACTATTCCCCCCACTCCCAAACCTAATTGTTATGCGATTTCATTGCTATATGGGCGATTGTTGTATGAGGTTCCACTGTATCTGCTATTACTCTCACATGGTCTTGCGAAGCACTAGCTTCCTTTTTTGGCCAGACAAAGGCAATTAAAAACTCCAGGGGCTTTTCATCAGGGAGTCGGGGTTGCAATTTGGTTTACACACTAGGCACGCCAATTATAGCCAAATAAAAGTCAATTAAAATATTACCTAGTGGTTAGAGGTTCCTTCAATTTGTGATACTGTATCTGCTGTATCAAGGGGGAGGTGTGGTGATACCATACAAGTCTATTGCTGTTTTTCCCACATGGTTTCAAAGCAATGGTTCCATCATTACAAATGAAACTCTCCATTTTTTTGCAGGCAACCTAGCCTCAAAAATTATCAAGAAGTAGAAAGGACAGTATATTTCATAGAAGACTGAAACAAGAGTATCCCAGTTCTGGTTCAGCTGTACTTAAATCGTTACTTGTGCAAAAAAATAGCTGCCTTGATAAACCAAAACAACAAGACGATTAAAAAGACAATAGGGAATCAATTCATAGCCAGATTATGAGAGATTCATCATGGTGGAAACTCCGACAAAGCAACCAGAAAGCTCCAAGACAAACACAAAGAAATGTTATCATAAGGTGTGGCGTAATAAGGCTACCACTTGCCAGTCCCCAGTCAAGAGGCACTGGGATGGCAGGGGATAAGAGTGGCATTGTGAAAGCCTTTATTACAGAGGATTGCTCTGTTGAGCTCCAGTCCACTGTGAGTTCTCTAAGGAAGCCTGGCAGATATTCCTCTGTGCTGTCCCATCCCTCCTTGAATCAGAGGCCAAATCCAAGCCCACTCCTGGCATTTATTTCCCATTCCTTCTTCCACATTTTTACCAAACTGTGTGCTATTGTTGTTGCTTTGGCTTTTAATACACCGTCTGTTTTTTGCGTTAACCTTCCGTCTTTTTGTCTAAGCATTTTCCTCCCCCCCCCCCCCCAGCATGATCCTGTCCCCTTGCTGGATTTCTTGAACATTAAATGTCCAACTCAGGGGTTCCTGTAGTTGCCCTGTGATTTAGAATAGATGGTATATTGCCACATTCAAGCTGAATACAGCCTGCCTATATATCCTACATACTCTTCTTTTTCTTCTTCCCCACATGTTGACTGCCTCTGCCATATTCCTTTCCTTTTTGTCCAACACCTTACTATTGTATTGCCTGTGGTCCCAGGAGCCACCACCACCTCATCCTTCTCTCATCTAATTTCTCATGGGTCCCACCTTTCAAAAGTACAGAGAGAACAAAAGGGAAGAAGGGTCATTTGGTATAATCTTGTTTCATAACAGACGTACTAAAAATAACACAAATAGGAACAGTTCTTATTTTTATATATTATACCACCTTTACAGAAACTACTTCAGTAGAATTTTTATCCACAGCCACAGGTTGCCTCTCAGAACAAAGGAATATCTTGGTGCTTGCCCTGGACCACTCACACAATATATGCTAGGCCAGAAGGGTAAACTCATTAGAAAATGTGTAATGCCACTGTCATGGTCCCGTTACTCCTGAGTAGAGCCTTGGCTTTCAAGTTAGTGAGAATGCAACTGAACTGACGCCCTGCGACTAAGCAATTCAGGATTTTGCTTGCCTTCTTACAGATCCTGACCTGAGTCAGGCAGTTACAAAGGTAGCAGATAGAAAAACAAACAACTCCAGTCCCCTCATGTTTTTTAATATATATATTTTAACAAAAGTAGGTTACAATAATTCTAGGCAAATGGAACACCTTCTCAGTGGTGTAGCGTGGGGACCAGGGGCCGCCCTGGGTAGCACTTTTTTGGGCTGGCAAAATTTCACAATAAATAGGACTTCACCACCGCCCCCAGAATTCCTAGCAGCTGGGGCGAAGAGGCTGCTGTGGGGAGGGGCAACGGGATCCTCCACCAACCCAAACCACAAAATATGGGGGATTGAGGAGAAAGGTCTTCATAGATTAAATCAGGGATCCTCAAGCTACGGCTTGCAGGTTGGATCCAGCCCACAGCACTGTCCATCCAGCCCGTGCCCTTGCTCCAGCTGCTGCTACTGCTGCCGCTGCCTCAATCCTTGTCCCCTCCGCTTGGCTTGGCATGCCCCTAATTGTGCTCTGCAAAAGGGCAGATGTTGTAAGAAGGTGCCACCCCAAGCTCCCACCACTCACCCCGGCAGGAGCTGGACCACCAGTCCAGCCTGCAATAGTCTGAGGGACATTTATTTATTTATTCATTTATTTTATTACATTTATACCCTGCCCTTATCCAAGGACTCACGGCGGCTTACAATTTAAAACAATTAAAAAACACATGAACTGGCCTCCAGCTTTAAAAGGTTGAGGACCCTTGAATTAAATAGTTTCAGTCCAGCAATGCAGGCAGTAGTCCACTAGGGGAGGATGGATAGGTAGGCAGGTACTCCAGGCAGAAATAAAGGAAAGGGTTGGGGGATTCATCAAAAAGCCAATGACCAAAAAGGCAGGGTAATCCAAAAGTTGAAATATAAAATAATAGCAAAACTTTCATTAATCATGCTTTAAGATTCCTAAATCTTTCATGTTTCAATGCTATATGTCATAAAGCCAAGAAAGACTTCAAAAATGTTTTCCCCTATTTGGGATAACCCAAAAGTCTCTTCTCTATCATTGTACTCTATGGCTCTCAATATATACCATAGAAGATTTGGTGTTAGGTGCCCAAATGATCATGATGTTGTCCATTATTAGGCAAAAATTTTTGACATATTCATTAGATGTGTAAGTGTTTCTAACACAGAGAAGACTGAACACAGGAAGTGGGAAAATGCTATAAGTTGTTACATTATATGCAAAAATACTGTAACTAATACCCTTGTTATTCTTCAAATATCTGTGCTATGCGTAACATCATCACTTTTAATCCAATATTCCAAGCTCTGTACTGTATTTCTATTTCTATTCCTATGCCCATCTTCTTAAATAAGGACATAGCAATGGTTTCTTTGCAATTCAAAGTTTTCATTCTTCTTTTGAATCACCCTACTGTATTTGCTGGCATATAAGATGCTCCTTTCCCCCCTTAAAATGCACTTTGGAAATGGGGTGTGTCTTATATGCCAGTAATCAAAATTATCATGTTGATCAGTGGCAGCTGGAGCCGGCCAGACAGCTTAAAAGTATCCCTCCCCCCCATTCCACATTTCCTGGCTTCTGGCAGCCAGCGGCTGTGGGATATGAGGAATTGGCTCCAAAAGATCAAGGAGCAGGGGAATGGGGGAAAGATCCTTTGGAAGCCCCATCGCCCGGCTCCGTGTGATCAGCGGTGGGTGGAGCCGGATGAAGGGGCTTCCAAAGGAGCCCTCTTCCTCTGCCAATCACACCCTTCCCAGTTCCTGGAGTTAATTTTGGAAGTTCATGAAAATATGCAGAAATTTATTTTTTCCTCCTTAAAATGTGTATAAAAAATCAGGTGCACCTTATACCCCAATGTGTCTTATACACCGGCAAATATGGTAAATGAACAAATTTATATAAACAGTGGATACTTACCTTTTAAATCAAAATCACATCTTGAAAACTCTCATACCAAATAACTTCTTCTTTTCCTAGAAAACAAACAAACAAACAAACAGTGAACATTACATGGTATGCTAAAGTTCACAGTGCTCTAAATTAAACTACAGTTCTGTAATTTATGTTGGTGCTACTATTAGGGTTAACTTTTTCAATAGCCAAAATGTGTTCTCTCTTGTTGGGCTTTTTTAATCGGGGAGGGCATCATTTTTGTTTTGTTTTGTTGCTGTTGCTATTTATAATTTATTTAGTTCATTTATTATTTATGTCTCATGCTCTACTGTAAAGTTTTTACAAGATTTTTTAATATAATGTAAGCTGCCCAGAATGGGAAAATATCCCATATGGGTGGGAAATAAATTCAACAGACAGACTATATAGCTACAGAAGTAAATTGTGTATTTCTCCATATTGGCATTGAGAAATAGTCAAAGGCACAATCTAGATTTAATCACTTTTTAAATCCCATTGGAAAAGGAGTTAAGTATTCATTTAAATCTCATTTCATAAAAAGACAGGGATTTAGGCAACAGCATACCCAACATTTCAGAATATCCCTAAAATCTAGGTTTTGCTTGAATCTGAAATAAAGCATCTGCTTTTAGCAGCACATCTGCAGGTATGATTATACAAATTTCAGGGGGGTGGGGTGTCTGAACAAGATAAAACTGTGGAGAGAGTTGGACAAGAAGGATTAGGTAGTTTAAGAGAAGGGGATACATTTTTCCATACCATATTGCCATTCAACCTGTCTGACCGGACATCCCGCTCCGGTAATGCATTTTCGGATACAAGTTCCAGCCGATGATGAAAATTGCTATTCAGAATCCTATCTGCACTGAAAGTTAGATTGCAGACAGAAGCTTCTACATACATGCAAGGATTGTTTACTCCTAAAGAAAACTGTATTGGGGAGGAGGCAGAAGTTTTAAGAACCTGTTCTGCATGGGAAATGTTAATCCATATACATAACAACCACCACCACCATCCCAGTCACATTCCTACTTGAAGTTATCTTGGCTTCCTTCATTCTAAATTCCTCCTAGGACAGTGATGGTGAACCATGGCACTCCTGCTGTTCTTGAACTTCAATTCCCAGAATCCCTGATCAGCAGGAGTGCTGACTTGGGCTTCTGGTAATTGAAGTCCAAGAACACCTGGAGTGCCAAGGTTCGCCATCATGGTCCTAAAAGAGCCTACCTATCCTCAGAAGGGTAAACCACTTCCGTGTGTTCTCTACTTAGAAAACCCTGGAAAAGGTCATCATAATTCAGAATTGGTTTGACAGAACACAATAATTCCTTGAATTCTACCATAGCGCCTGTTTCTAAAAATGTTCCCATTCTGCAACCCTAAATTGCTTCAGCAACATAAAGACACATCCCTTTCTCCTTATGCTATACTTCAGCCTTTCAGCACAAGATTGGAAGCCAGTTGCTAGAACTGTAGAAGCTAGACCCACATTCCTATTATTATCAACAAAAAGACATCATGCAGAACTGTGCATTCTATTTTTCCCTCCAAAATATTGTTTAATAAAAAAAGAAAAAGACAAAAAAAATACCAGAACACAGGAGAGCTACTTGAAGTACAAATTTGTCTGGAAATATACATCTAAAACATGATAATGAGGCAGGACAGGGACAGGAAAGAGGTTAGGAAGCACTGTTCACTCTCTTCTGGTGGAACTGCTGCAGCATTTGCAGCACAACATGGAAAGCAAGCAAGTTGTCTTTAGTTTGCCGAGGCAAGTTTGAAAGGCTTCCAGCACTGCGTTTCATCCTGACAGCAGAGAGCCAGAAGTTCCTCCATGCCAAAACAACATGGCATGGAGGAGAGAAACACATCCTCCTGTGGCTGTGTGCATAGCCACTGAAGCAGCAAAATAATAAGGCAAGGGTATGTGCTGCATTTTGTACTCAATTATCCAACAGTGCCCTCTTTGTGTGTGTCTGGTGCATTCTAAAGCACACCATTGCTAAAATAAAATGGCTAGCAATGAAATAGAAGGATAACATTCCCTTGAGACATAAATACAAATTCCAATGGAGACCATTAACGAGAAACCCAGGCCTCCCAAAGTATGATCTTCTACAGTGCATAGTCACTTGTTTTCTCATACAAATGGATCTGGAAGTATCAATGAATAGAATATTACCAAGGCAAACCGGCAAGTAAGCTATGAAAAATTCAATTTAAGGGCAAAGCAAGCAGAAGTTACTGTTGGGGGGACATAATCTCAGATTAAATCCAAATCCTCTCTGTTCCCTGCTAAAATGCACTTCCAGAAAGAGAGAGAGAGAGAGACTCTCCGTCTATTAAATTGCTGGGGTTGCTAGATAAAAAAAATCTACAGTAAAAACTCGCATAAAGAGCGCCTCAGAGACTAACTTACAGAGCAGAATTTTCTCCAAATACAGTAATACCCGGGATAACGAGAGTACCGGATAGCGCTAAAACCGCATAACGTTACAAGATTTTCGGAAAAATCTTGTATCGAATAACGTGATTTTTAACGTTATCCGATACAGTCGTTCTTAGGAGCAGGGTGGGTGGAAAGCTGAATGGGTTCTCTGTTCAGCTTCCCAGCCACCCTGCAGCTATGGAGGCAGGGGAGGGGAGGCTGGAAAGCTGACAAGGGGCTCCCCCGTCGGCTTCCCCAGCCACCCCACAGCTGCGGAGGCAAGGGAGTCCCCGTCAGCTTCCCTAGCCACCCTGCAGCTGTAGATCGGGTCCTCTGATCTCTCTGGAGCAGGCAGGGGACACGATCCAAGCTGTTTCTGGGCTTCCCCGACGTCCTCAGCCAGTGCAGCAAGCCAGAATGTCGGGATTCAAACCCTGACGTTTTGGCTTGCTGCACTGGCTGAGGACGTTGGGGAAGCCCAGAAACAGCTTGGATCGGGTCTCCCCACCTCCCTGGACCCAGCAAGGGGAGGGTCAGAGACCCCAAAATTGGTAAAAAAAAACCGGACCTTTTTTTACCAATTTTGGGGTCTCTGACACCCCCCCCCCCGGCCGGGTCCAGGGAGGTGGGGAGACCCGATCCAAGCTATTTCCAAAGTTCCCCCACCTCCCTGGAGACTGCAGCAAGCCAAAATGTCAGGATTCAAATCCCGATGTTCTCGCTTCCTGCAGCCTCCAGGGAAACAGGGCTTTTTTTAACATTGTGTGATCAATGTATTGCACAGCGTTAAAAACTGGATAACGACGAGACTTGTGGAACCAAGTCATAACGTTATCCGGGGTACTAGTGTATCACCTTGTAGTACAACTAAAAACTCACTTAACAACTAAATCGGGGTTCACAATCCCCCCCCCCCGAAGTCATGATCAGTCACTTACCATGGCACTTTTTCCAAGTGTTTACTTTAAACAGCAACTCACTTAAAGAGCAATCCCATAGAACACATTATGTTCTTTAAGTTAGGTACCACAGTACTGGAAGCAACACAAAGCTTCCAAGAACGTCAAGAGAGAGAGAAATGTTTCAGAAATAATTTCAACAAGAGTAGGAAAACAGGGTTGACATCAGATCAGTTGCCTTTCCATACATTATTGTATGGAATTTATTATTGTATGGCATTCTGATTCCCAACAATCATGGAGGCAGAAAAGGTCATGCCAGATGGACTGGCTGTGAAGGTGCACCCTGCCCATATCCTCAAGGCTGCTACAGTCCATTGCAGTCCCAGTGTTAAATCCTGCATGACTCATTTCATATGTGCCACAAGAACTGGCTCCAAGATCATAGTGCATGGGTCATTTCATGGCAAGCTGGGATCCACCTTAAACAAAGTCATGTCAGTGGAATTTTTCCTGATTGCTTCAGAGGGCAGAGGTGGCCTAGAACCAACTGGCCTTGAAGCCCAGGCCTCCAGGTGCCCTGGGGCAGGTGAAAAAAAATGTATACTTGGATCAAGTTGTGGCCAACAATGACATTACTGTAAGCAGGTATGTATCTTTAGAAACACAAAGGCAGTTTCAGACCTGCAGGTGTCTACTAGACTCAGTTCTAGTAGATATCAGCGGTATTAGTACTAGTACAGTAAAACCTCGAGTTACGAATAAACTCAGTTCCAGGACATTGTTCGTAAATCAAATCTGTTCGTAACTCGAGGCATCTCCATTCAGAAAAAGGAAAAGCCCCACCCAACCCTCCAATAATCAAAACGGGCCATCCCCACCCTCCAAAAATCAACCAAACCACCCAAAAACAACAGCAGCATTGAAAGCATACATGAGCGAAAACGCTGTTCATTACCTTAAAGAAGCTTTGAAAATGGACATAAACCTCTTAACAATGAGCAGCAACCAGCAGCCAGTTTGGCGCTGTAACTCCAAACAAAGAACTCCTCTCTAAGCTCTCTACTGCCACCTACAGGGCTCTGAAAGGCTGCATGTGTATAAAATATAAACCCATAGGGGAAATGGCAGGGTTTTTTTTTTTTTTTGCTTCACTAGAGCCAAGACCGAAGGGGGGTGGGATCCATTCATCAATCGGGGCATGTTCGTAACTCGAGGCATCGATGTCAGAGCAGAACCAATTCATAAGTCGAATTATTCATAAGTAGGGGCATTCGTAAGTAGGGTTTTTACTGTACTCAGTTTTATTAGTATCATTAGTACTCAGCACTAATAGAAATCATGTCAGGTCAGAGGGTCTTATACTTGAACGCTGCCCTAAGACAAGAGTACTACAGAATCTTGTAGCTCTCTAAAGAAAATATTAGATGTCTGTGTTCATAGCTGGCGTTGATCCCACTAAAGGTTTAAATCCAGAATGAAATCAGATAGTCATTTTCACCATTACCAAAATTCATCTGGGTATCAAGATATAATAAGTATTTTCAATGTTGCAATAATTCTAGGCAATATCCACTATCTATAAGCTTTATTTATCTCAATTGCTTCTGTATATAATTCTGGTTTAATTCTTTTTTAATTGACTTTTAAGTAATTTATGAACCTTAAGGTTTTAGTTTATGAATTTCTGTAAGCCGCCTAGAGTCAGGTTCGCCTGATTAGGGCGGGATAATAAATCTAAATAAATAAATAAATAAATAAATAAATTACTTCACACTTATGAATCATCCAAAAGTCTTAGCATCATCTTATTTATTACATTTTACACCACCTATCTGAGATATTTCTCACTTTAGGTGGTGTACAGATAATTAAACAACAAAATAACAGTTTTGGAAAACTACAGGGACAAATACAGTTGTACCTCGCTTAAAGAGCATAATGCGTTCCACAAGATTGCTCATTAAGTGAGTTTGCTCTTTAAGCGAAACACCATTGTAAGTGACCAATTGTGACTTCTGGCGGGGGGGGGGGGAGGATTGCAAACCCTAAATTTATTTGTTAAGCGAGTTTTTGGTTGGTTTTAGTTGTTAAGCGAAGTGAACATTCAGAGAAAATTCTGCTCTAAGCGAGTTCCTCTTTAAGCAAGGCGCTCTTTATGCTAGGTTTGACTGTATTTACGGTAAATCAGATCTCAATGCAAAATATAAGAGCATGAAGTTTAGAAATTACTCTCTCTCTCTCACACACACACACACACTTCATTTTTCTTAAGATATTAGAGTTCTTAAAAGTAAAATTATATAAAGTAAAAACTTTTTTAGTTTTTAAACATATTAAAATGAACACAGAGAAAAATTACTGTATATGCTCACTCAGCCCAGCCAGATTGAATCTATGAAGACAAATCCATGATGTGCATGTTGTTGGCTTCAGGAAAAGCCGCTGTCTTGCTGCACCATGTCTAGTGACATGGCCTCATGCTTCATGTCCATGTGTGTGCACAACTAGCTGTCTTTCTAGTCTTTATTATACCTTTTAATGTCCTTCTCTAAACATAAATATATTGTTTGCATGCCTTGGGTTGTAAATTCTCATTCAATGCAAATTTTCATAGCTATAGCAACTGTTCACACTCCTATGTTAGGTGTGAATGATGATGAAGTACAGCCATGTAAACACTAATTTATTTGACTATCTGAATATTTATTTATTTTCTACAGTCTTTGGTAGACCAAGGTACTTTCGCTGGTAGTCTATTAAGAACCTATAGTTGAAGAACCATTATATCATGGATTGTATAATTTTCAGAAGGCACTATAGAGTTGCTAGTGTTTTCTTCCTGTTTACATATACATGTTTACATATTTCAAGATAAAACACATCGTTGTTTATATATTGCAAGAAAGGATCATGTTCACCTCCTTCCCCCAAATGACCTTAGAGAGCTGGTTACTATAGTAACTTATTTTCCAGGTTTCTTCATAAAACACTTTCATTTGGAGAGCTATTTTATCTACACACCCAGCAATTATTTTAACAATCCATACATGTATTTCCAGTAGTAATGTATGGTTGTGAGAGCTGAACCATAAGGAAGGCTGAGCGCAGAAGAATAGACGCCTTTGAGATGTGGTGCTGGAGGAGAATTTTGAGAGTACCCTGGACAGCAAAGAGAACAAATAGGTTGATCTTAAAAGAAATCAACCCCGACTGTTCCTTGGAAGGTCAAATATTGAAGATGAAGTTAAAGTACTTTGGACATCAAATGGGAAGAGAGGATTCACTTGAGAAGGCCTTGATGCTCGGAAAGGTTGAGGGCAAAAGAAGGGGCAGCAGAGAATGAGATGGCTAGATGGCATTGATGATGCAATGGGCACAAAGCTGGGCGGGCTGAAGAGGAAGGTGATGGATAGGGGTGCCTCAAGTATGGTGGTCCATGGGGTTGCAAAGGGTCGGAATCGACCGTGCGACTGAACAACAACAACAACAACAACAACAACAACAACAACAACAACAACAACAACAACAACACATGCATTATAGCTCGCTTGACTCAGTACTAGGAGATACAGAAAGATTAACCTCACCAATCTACATAGAAGCCTGTGGAACCTAATTAGATACAGGTTCCAGTCAAAGAACTGCTGGATCTTATTTTTAAACATTTTTAAGGTTATAAAAGCATATACAGAAATGTGATGATAAAGAAGATAGTGTGACAGATTAGGATTTAGAAACATTGTCCTAAATTAGGATTTAGGAACATGGCACGGCCATGGTAAAACCACTCTTTAAATATTTCACATACAGTACCTTGAAAACCCTATTAGGGTTGCCATATGTTGGGTGCAACTTGACAACACATAAACACACAAATTGAATGACCCTGTATGCAACAGTTAATGTCAACAAATATTTCTTAATTTGAGGAAACTTATCTCCA